>CM053584.1:381528393-381580246 GCA_028627135.1 Pseudochirops cupreus | reverse complement strand
ACACACACACACACACACACACACACATATATATATATATATATATATGTATATATATACTCTGAGGTTAGTATTTTGCTTTGTGGCTCACTCATTGGAAGAGCATTCTTGTGATTTGGCCAGATGAGACTCTGGATAGCCTTTAAGGAGCCCCCCAACTTTGACAAACCCAGATGTTGGTGCTTCTCTCTCTGGTAACCATGTATGTATTGCCTTGGTCAGACAGCTGGATCTGTCTGTTGGTCTGTGCTAATTTCCCAGACAGTTAGAAGCCCCGTCTGTTGGTCTTTATTTCTCTGCTTGTATTTTCTCTATTTTCTTTGTTTGGATTTTCTCTGAAATTCAGGCTGCTGATTTTTCCCCTGAACTAATGAATGTAATTTTAAAAGATTTTTAACCCTTTGAACAGCTATCTTTCCTAGTAAAGCAGATCTAAGAACCTGTGCTAGCAGCCATCCTGGGAATGCCAGTGTGGTTGCCACTACAGAGGCCCAGAGAGGTTAAGTGACACAATGACATCAGATCATAGATCAAGAGCTGGAAGGTACCTCAGAGTCCTTCTAGTCTAGCTTCTTCATTTTGCAGAAATGGAAACTGAGGCCCAGAGGTGAAGCAACTCACTAGGACAATCTTCCAGCCCTCACCAGACCAATCTCCCTCTCCTCCCCATTCCCGCCAATGAACACCAATTAGCATTTTAGTATAGTTATCACAATGGAAGCATTTCTATTTCTCCTACCTGTCACTGGGACAAAATGGGCCATTTGTGAGGCCTCTGAAACACCATCTTTATCACCGCTCAGTGGCTTTGACCGTGTCATGTGAGATAGCTTTAACCTCTCTGGTTTCCTCCTGGAATCAGGGAGGGCAGTGTAATAATGAGAGGGCAACCAGAGATTCCCTCCAAGTCAAGGACAGGCATTGTTCAGGGGCAGTTCAGCTGCCTAGCTGGCTTGCCTGTGATTGTGAGTCAGGCCTCCCAGCCCTCTCAGGCTCCCTGGATCTGTTTCTCTCAAATTGTCTTCAAGGGCTTTTCCCAGAACTGGAATGCCTTTTCGGCAAGAGCTTTTTGAAGCTGTTAAGTTACCCTTCAGGTCCAATTTCAAAGTTCCCATAATCAGCCTCTACCTCCTGACTCCCTGAGAAAGGGAATTGGAGCAAGGTTATCTTACTGGATAGACACATGAAACTCAGCCGGATTTTCAAAAACTTCTGTAGTGTCTCTCTTCTCACCCTCTCAAACCACAGAGTGGGTGTGCAGCCAGCGGCTCATGAGGGGGCGTCTGGAGTCATTGTTTTCCTTTCTGCAGCATTAATCCCTGTTTCCAGGATTGCGGCATGAACATTCTGTGGGTCCAGTTGGAAATCCATTGTGTATGTCCCTTGTTTTAAAGGACCCACATTCTATTTTCCTTTGCTGTATTCGGGAGATGTACGTCATGTCATCGTGTAGCTGAAAGCCTAAGAATTTCCCAGACAATTCTGTCTTTCAGAGTTCTGTACCTGGGCCATTGATTTCTCCTTCTCTCTGTTGAAGTCTTTGCTTCTCTCTTTGTCTCTGTATACCTTTTTTTCTTCCTCTGACTCTATCCATATATGTGTTTGGAATACACTCATGCCCATGTATATATAATATGTATTAGGTACACATAATACATTATATCATATATAAAACCCTTGTATGCATAAATGCATGTGTGTACATATGCATGCATGTATATATGTATGGGAGTACATTGTGTATATGTATGTATACTTATACATATGTGTATACACACGTGTCTAGATATGTGTGTGTAGATATAGATGTACATGTACATATATCATCTATTTTTTCCCAAACGTATTAATGAGTGTGTGTTTATTTTTCTCCCCATTACAATTTTTCTGGATCCCCCAATAACTAGTAGCATTTATATAGAAATTTAAGGTTTACAGAGTAATTTGTGTGTTATTTCATTTGATCTTCACAATAAGCTTATGAGATAGGCATTTTTATTATTATCATCCTAATTCTATAGATGAGGAAACTGTGGCTCAGCCATGGTAAATTGTTTACCCAAGGTCACACAACTACTAAGTGTCTGAGGTAGGATTTGAATTCAGGTTTGCTTCATGCCAAGTTCAACCCTCTATCCATTGGACCACCTTGCTGTTGAATGCATACATTTATACATAAATAAATTTTATATATACGTATATGTGTGTGTGTAATGTACATAAAGATTCAAAATAATTTATAAACATATAATGTTTATATGTAAATACATAAAAATTAAATTCTTTAAAATAGATGAGTCCAATATGGAAATATTTCTTACATGCCAGCACATGTATAACTTATATTAAACTGCCTATCATTTTCATAAAAGGGGGGGAGGAAGGGAGAAAAATTTGGAACTCAAAATCTTGTAAAAATGAGTGCTAAAAATTTTTCTTGATGTAACTGCGGAAAATGAAATACTATTAAAATTTTTAAAAATAAAAATATTTTTAAAAAAGTAAAATAAATGAGTCCATGTATATGCATCCATTTGCATATATTATATATATATATATATCTCTGTATCTCCATTTTTTTCTCTATATCTGCTTCTCTCTCACCTTTCCTCCCCTAAGTGTGTCTCTCTCCTTCTTTCTCTCCCATCTTTTCTCCTTTTATATGTCCTGAAAAGAATGTCAATGTTGGGGTCAGAAGACTCCTAACAGGTTTTTCTCTTGTCCCTGATACTGTTATTATCTGGGGGCCCCAGGCAAGTGGTAAATGCTCCAAACTTCATCTCCTACTTGTGCTGTCTTACTCATAAGGCAGTGCTAAGGAAAGTGCTATGTAGACAATTATCCAAATAGAGGTTATTGTGATGATAAACCTGAAAGTCATATGGAAATGTGAGCCATTGGCACATCCCTTCTCCTACTTTGGATGGCTCCACAAGAGGGCCCTCCTATGGGGCCTTGAGAACACTTAGTTCTGAAGGTGATGGGCTATCTTTTGAGGAACCCATCATACCAGGCTATGAAGGGGTTCCTGACATGATGTGTGTTTGTACTTGTTATGGATGTGAGAGCCAGAGACTTCTTTTTTTTTCTCTCAATTTATTTATTTATTTTTAGTTTTCAACATTCATTTCCACAAGATTTTGAGCTACAAATTTTCTCCCCGTCTTTCCCCAACCCCACCCCAAGATAGTGAGTGCATGGAATATCCCTTCCCCAAATCTGTTCTCTCTTATATCCTCCCCCAACACCTCCCTAACTTTCTAGTAGGGCAAGATGGATTTTTATAACCCAGTGCCTGTATATCTTATTTCCCAGTTGCATGTAAACACACGCACACACACACACACACACACACACACACACACACATACACACACACACATTTTTTTAAACATTTTTTTTAAACTTTGATTTCCATATTCTTTCCCTTCTTCCCTCCTCACCCACCTCCATTGGGAAGACAAACAATTCAATACAGGTCGTACATGTGTAGTTACACAAAACGTTTCCATAGTAGTTATATTGTGAAAGACTAGCTATATTTCCCTCCATCCTATCCCACCCTCCATTTATTCCATTTTCTACTTTGACCCTGTTCCTTTTCAAAAATGTTTGCTTCTAACTACCCTCTCCCTGAGTCTGTCCTCCCTTCTATCATGCGCTCTCTTATCCCCTTCCCCCCTACTTTCCTGTAGGGTAAAATACCCAATTGAGTGTGTATGTTATTCCCTCCTTAAACCAAATTCAATGAGAGTAAGGTTGTCCCATTCCCTTACACCTTCCTGCTCTTACCCTCCATTGTAACAGTTTTATCTTACCTCTTTTATGTAAGATAATTTACCCTATTCTATCTCTCCCTTTCTCTTTCTCCCAATATACTCCTCTCTCACCTCCTAATTTTATTTTTAGATATCATCCCTTCATATTCAACTGTGCCCCCTGTCTATGTATACATGTACACACATAGACACACACTCACATATATATTTATACATGCATACAACCTCCTATACATACATATAAATGTATGTATACATATACATATACATACACATACACATATACATATACATATACATATACATATACGTATACATATACATATACATATATATATTCCCTTCAACTATCATACTGAGAAAGTCTCATGAGTTACAATTGTCTTTTTTCCATGTAGGAATGTAAATAGTTCAACTTTAATAAGTTCCTTATGATTTATTTTTCCTGTTTACCTTCTCACACTTCTCTTGCTTCTTATATTTGAAAGTCAAATTTTCTGTTCAGCTCTGGTTTTTTCATCAAGAACGCTTAAAAGTCCTCTGTTTCATTGAATTACCATATTTTTTCCCTGAAACATTATACTCAGTTTTGCTGGGTAGTTGATACTTGTTTTTAATCTTTGCTCCTTTGACCTCTGGAATATCATATTCCAAGCCCTTTGATCCCTTAGTGTAGAAGCTGCTAGATCTTGTGTTATCCTGATTGTGTTTCCACAATACTCAAATTGTTTCTTCCTGAATACTTGTAATATTTTCTCCTTGACATGAGCGCTCTGGAATTTGGGTATGATATTCCTAGGAGTTTACTTTTTGGGATCTTTTTCAAGAGGCAATTGGTGAATTCTTTCAATTTCCATTTTGCCCTCTGGTTCTAGAGTATCAGGGCAATTTTCCTTGAGAATTTCTTGAAGCATGATTTCTAGGCTCTTTTTTTGATCATGGCTTTCAGGAAGTGCAATAATTTCTAGATTCTCTCTCCTGGGTCTATTTTCCAGGTCAGTGGTTTTTCCAATGAGATATTTCACAATGCCTTCTTTTTTCATTTGTTTGGATCTGTTTTATAGTATCTTGATTTATCATAAAGCCATTAGCTTCCATTTGCTCCAATCTAATTTTGAAGGAATTATTCTCTTCAGTGAGCTTTTGAAATCCCTTTTCCATCTGGCCATTTCAGCTTTTTAGGGCATTCTTCTCCTCATTGACTTTTTGGGCCTCTTTTGCCATTTGAGTTAGTCTATTTTTAAGGTATTATTTTCTTCAGTGTATTTTTGGGCCTCCTTTAGCAGGCTATTGTCTCTCTTTTCATGATTTTCTTGCATCATTCTCATTTGTCTTTCCAATTTTTCCTCCACTTCTCTTACTTGATTTTTAAAATCCTTCTTGAACTCTTCTATGGCCTGGGATCAGTTTATATTTTTCTTGGAAGCTTTTGATGCAGGAGTTTTGACTTTGTTATCTTCTTCTGGTTCCATGTTTTGATCCTCTTTGTCCCCCAACAAAGGATTCTGTAATCTGATTGTGCTTCCTCTGTCTGTTCATCTTGTCAGCCAATTACTTGCTTTTTGAACCCTTTGCCACAGTAGAACTCTGCTTCCAGAGTGGAGAGCTATGTCCCAAATTGCTGGGGGGTTTTGCAAATGTTGTCAGAACTGTTGTCAAAGCTATGAGGAGGGCACCCTCTTTATAGCCACCACAAGCTCTGGCACATTGGCATTCCTCACCCCAGGACCACCACCCAAGACAGATCCAGATCCAAGCAGGTCAAAACATAAGCAATTACTCTCTGAATGGTCACTTGGTTCCCCTATGAACTGCAGGCCAGGAGCCCTGAAGGCAGCCCAGGGGCAGCACCACACCTCTCACCCCAGGGGCAGGGGGCTGGACAGCACTCTACTCTCACCCTGGATCAACAGGGTTTTCCCACCGACCCTTTACATTCTATTTGGCATTTGTAGGTTGAGAAGTCTGGAAACTGCCACAGATGCTGGTGATTCACTCTCCTGAAGTCTGCCTTGGCCTGTCTGTGCTGCCAATTTGGGCTGTGCGTCTGGGCCAGCCCTATGCAACAGACCCTTCCTGTCAGCCTGCCAGGCTGCCTTCAGTGGGAGATTTGTTTCTCTCTGTCACTTTGTGGGTTCTCTAGCTCTACAATTTGTTTAGAGTCATTTTTTGCAGGTATTAGAGGTGGTTGAAGCAGGAGCTCCAGCAAGTTCCTGCTTTTACTCCGCCATTTTGGCTCTGCCCCACCAGAGACTTCTTACAGAGCAAAAGAGGGCACACAGGAAGAGGGAGAGATCTAGGGAGATTCTTGTTGATCTGCCATTTTGCTGGCAGAGGGCTTAAATCTTTTCCTCTGCCTGAGTTTTATCTAGGCCACCTCATATAACTCCTGACTGGCAGCAAAAGCAAGAATCAGCCTTAAATGGCAGGAGAGTGTAGATATTTACAAATGTAAACTGGACTCCTTTGATCAGAGTATTGGAGGATCATAGTTCCAGAGGTGGAAACCCCCTAAATTCAGGCCTTCATCACTTACTTCTCACCTGGACTACTGCAATGGTCTCCTCCTTGGTCTCCCTGTGTCAAGACTCTTTCCATGCCAACGCATCTTCAGTGTCCTTTCTTATGTCCCTTTATTCCCCTACCCAGTCAATCCCATTGGCTCCATACTGCCTTTAGGTTGAAACATAGACTCCTCTTCTTTGTGTTATGTATTTATTAAAGTTGTAATTCCTTTGGTAGAGTAGGCTCCTTTTACCAAAGCAGGTCTATCCTTTCTCTATGGCTCATGGCTATCAGAACTGCTAGAAGTACTGATGAAAAGTTAAGTGACCTGGCCAGGATAACATAGCTAGTATGTATGAGAGGTGGCCATGAACTTGAACTCAGTTCTTCCCAATTCAGTTCTTCTTCATTCCTCTGTAGTCCCGTCCCTCTATCTTTTGTAGCCAATCAGTTTTCAACCCTGTAGATTCCATCTCTGAAACTTCTCTCATTCTCATGTATTCCTCTTTATATTTAGTACAAGACCCTAGTAGGGAAGGGAGAGAACAAGCATTTATTATGCACCTACTGTATGCCAGGTGTCATGCTAAGAACTTTATGAATATGATCTCATTTGGTAATACTGCCATTATTACCTTCCTCATAGGCTATTGTAGTAGCTTCCTAGCAATGATTCTTCCTGTACATTCCCTCTGTCTCTCATATCTCTGCATATTTATGCATAGATACCATCACACCACTTCTCTGATGAAAAATTTATTTTTATTGTTCAGCCTTCTATAGTCATGCCTGACTCTTCATGACCCCACTTGGGGTTTTCTTGGCAAAGATACTAAAGTGTTTGTCATTTCTTTCTCCTGTGCATTTTACAGATGAGGGAACTGAGGCAAATAAGGTACTGTGACTTTCCCAGGGTCCCACAGCTAGTAAGTGTCAGAGACCAGATTTGAACTCAGGAAGATGATGCCGCTTAGCTGCCCCAAAATATTTATAGGATCATAGACTTAGAGTTAAAGGGGACCTTAGATGCCACCAAGTCCAATTCCTTAATTTTATAAGTAAGGAAACAGAGATATATAGATATTAAGTGATTTGTTCAGGGTCACACAACCAGCAAATGCCTGGGGTAGAATTTGAACTCGGGTTCTCCTGACTCCAATTCCAGCATACACATTATCTAGTATACAATGATGCTTCCTGGTTCCCTATGGTATATGGAGTGAGATTCAAACTCTGCTTGGCATTCAAGGCCCTCTACAACCTGCTGTCCCCCTGCTTTTATACCATTGTCTGATATTGTTGTTCCTCTCCCCAACTCAACCCATTCCATGTATCCTATAGAGCAGCCAAACCTGATGAATCTTGGCCCTTCCACACACAATTTCTGTCTCTGGGACTCTTGTGAAAGCTGTCTCCCATGTCTGGAATGTCCTCCTTCCCTTTCTCTCCTCAATGAAATCCTACCCATCCTTTGAAGGTCACCTGAAGTGCAATTTCCTCCAGAAAGCTCTTTTGTGAATGACCTTCATGAATCAACCTTCTCTATCAGACATTGCATTAGACTTTCATTTTATAAATCAAATATGCCTACCATGTAACATCATATTGTATCCCTACTCGTGGTGGAGTCTGTTCCTCAACCGGATTGTAAACTACATGAAGACAGAGAAGGAGCCTTATCTGTGCTTTGTGTCTGTCATAGTAACCATTACAATTCTCTCCATGCTTTGTGTTTAATAAGTTTAATAAGTAATGGTTGTATATGTGCTGAAATGACATGCTGATCATCCTTTAAGAGATTTTCCAAATTAGCCCTTTGTTTGGAATGAATCTATTAGGTTCTATGGATACCCCTTGAACATCTACTACAATAGGAGTAACCTGCCAGTTCCTACACCATATGTGAGCATTCCCCTGATCCCATGCCAAGAAGCAATGGTTTCATGAATATTAATCCTGAATTTGAGCATAGATTCCTTAAAGTCAAGAACTGTGCTTGCCAGACCGAGATAAGTATCTAAGCCCATAGCTGCAGACTAGCAGCTAATCACTTTGGTAGAACAAGTCCCTCACTGGAATCTTCACAGCAGTGAAATCACAGATCCAGCACAAAAAAAGGATGGGTAGGGGAGAGAGGGGCACACTAGCTACTTATCTGTGTTTCTCACAACACTTAAGCTCATAGTGGTCTCTTAGTAGATCAATAAATACTTCTTGAACTGAATTGAAATGTGCAACAGCTGTGATTTTTCTCATAAATGGAACTGCTGAAGCTTCTCATTAAAAGCAATTGGATTCATCAGAGACCAAGGACAGAGCATGAGATCTGGGGTCAGGAGAACTGGATTTGGATCTCTATTGCTTATCATTCACATGACCTTGATCCAGAGACTTCTCAACTCTGGACCACAGTCTTCTCATTTATAAAATGATAAGTTCAGACTCAATCACTTTTTAAAGCTCTTTCAGGCTTAATCAATTAATTTCATGAGCTTGCTTAGCACCTTCTTTGGCCCAGGGTAGGAACTTTCAATGTTAACTCAACAATGCTGATCCTGGTTCATCACTGGTTGTCTTGACTCTTGTCCTGTCACTGAATTCTGATGACTCTGAAGGAGGGTGAGAGGCTGATGACCTTGTGCAACTCTGCCTCACTTAAATCCAATTCACAGGGAGATCAATACTTTAACCTCACGATGTCCTTGGTCCTCTTCAAGAACAAAGGATGAACAAGGACAGCAATGTTAAGCCCACCCCAGGGACTTACCTGTTATATGAAGCCAGATGTACCATAATAAGGACCAAGTGACTTACAGTGAGGACAATGAGAGCTTGGTATAGGGTGAAGTGTGTTCAATTCAGTCAGAGGATCACGGTTTTAAGCCAAGCTCTAGTATTTACTACTTCTGTGACCTGAGACAAATCACTTACCCTCCGTGGGTGTTTCCCCAACTGTAATATGAACTGGGGTAAGGGAGATGCGTATTGTACTAGATGACTCCTGAGGTTCCTTCCAGTAGTCTAAACTCATGAGCCTACTGTCTAGGTTATAAACAACTTGAGTGTAGGATGTACTGCCTTAATTTCATATATTTTAGTCCCAAGGCTTAGCATATTGGTAGGAACACAGTTTAACATATTTTTTTTCATTCATTCACTCATTCATTCAATCATCTGTAAAAATAAAAGAATTGGACTAGATGGCCCTTTAGTTGCCTATGATCACTTCTCTCCTAATATTCTGTAAAGTAAATAAAGATTTATTAAATACCTTCTATGTGCCAGACACTGTGCTAAATGCTGAGGATGCAAAGAAAGGAACAAGACAGCCATTGTTCTTGAGGAGCTGATGGGGGAGGCAGCATGGACAGGATACGTCAGAAATAATCAATAAAAGGAAGACCGGAATTCAGATGGAAGTAAATAACCATCCAGAGAATCTGGGCAATGAAGTCAATCTGCAAAAGTACTTTGGGTCCCAAATCCCTGGTCCCTCAGTCACTTGGCTCATGGAGCCAAAGCCCTTTCTGCCCTCTGATTTCCCAAGCTGGATGTGGTGACAGCTCTGTCCCTTTGTCACAAGACCATTTCCCTCCACACCCTCAGATGCTGGGTGAAAGTTCAAGACATTAATGCCAGCCATCTGCCCTTGTGTTGGTACCACAAGACTCTGATTTCTGGAGGGCACATAAATCATTCTGAAACATCCTTCTCTGCTGGTCCCCATACAAAGGACTTCCGGGGGACTAGTTGCATGAATAAGGATTTCAGTCCTAAATGCTCTCATATTTTAAAATCATATAAGTAACTTTCCCAGGTGGAAAGCTGCCCCAATTTATCATTTGCATCATTCTTTTGAATTCTGCTTGCAGCCCTTTTGGCACCATTATAAATAGCAAAGCCATCAAAACAGATATCAAATTGGTTGATTTACTCCATAGTCTAGACTCTTGCAACTATCTCTGTATAAATCACATTGTAAGTTGTTTTTCAAATGAAAAATCCTACAGAAAGTAGCAGAAGTTTGCTTGTTAAAGAATTATAAATCTTAGCCTATCATGATCTGAGCCTGATCTGCATATCATAAGGAGAACATTAAGCATGTGAAACTTTAAAAAAATTTCTCATTTTCATAGGTTGAGAATTGGATGAGACTTCAAAGACCATTTAGTCTTAGGATCATAGATTTAGAGCTGGGATGACCCTCAGAGGCCACAGGGTCTGAGCCCTTACTTTCACATATCACAGGATCATAGATTTAGAACGACGAGAGACCTTCGAGGCTGGCTTGGTCCAACCCCCTAATTTTACAGATGAGGAAATTGAAGACAGACTTTCTATGACTTGCTACAGTCATCTAAGTGGTAACTAACAAGGCTGGGACTGGACTCTGGCTTGTCTACCTTTGAACACATAGCTCTTTTCCAAGATATAACATTGATGATGGGGGGAACATTCTAACTCTCAGACTGATTTTTTCCACACTGGTACCACCTGTCTCATAAGGACAAAACCTATCTGCAATTCATTTTCTTCAGGTCTCTTTTCAGAGCTCCTCTTCCTCATCCTGACCAGTGACAAATGACAGTGTGACAGGGGAAGACAGGCCAATGAGAGCTCAGTCTTGGGGACATATACAGAGAGCTCTTTGTCTCCTAGTGCTACTGTAAGGGCTCCAAGGACTACTGTAAGCACAGGGGGCAGAGAAGAGGTGGGGAGGAGGGATGTCAGTGGTCTTTTCTCCTCACCAGGTGCTAATATGAAGCATGGGCACATGATGAGATGCTTTTTCCATCTCTATTTTGTTCCATTTTTTTTCCTACACTTAATGAGTAAGTATTAGAAATGGAAAGGGCTATGACCTTGTGAGCTTCATGAATTCTGAATAGCTACTGGTGGCCCAGGGACTAGAACTGATACCAGAATTGTCCAGCAGCTTATCCTGGTAAACCAGTATAACTGTGAGAGCAGTCTTTGGAATTCAGTCTAGGGGTGAATCAACTTGGGAACCAATACACCACATCCTACAAGAAAAAGCATGGAAATATAACACCGCCTGCCTCATCTCCTCCTCATCAGGTATAAAACAGGCACTTCCCCTAAATGGGAACTCTTATTAGTCACAGATTTCTAACCAACAGGGCATCCAACTCTCCTATTTATGGATGAGGAAACTGAGGCACAGAGATGCCTTGAGATGATTTTCCCAGTCATATATGGGGGATCCAAGAGATGCCATGGCACCACTTTATTCAGAAATTTTGCCTGATTTTCTACTGACTATGAGAGAGACGATCATATTTCTCTGTGCCAAGAGAGCTGATTCATGTGAAGTTTCAATTTGCAATCTTGACCTCATGATTCCTCTTTTCTAATTCACTGAAATGAGCCACTTTCCTTACCTAGTTGCATATTAGAAAATTTGAAAAAAGAAAGCCACCAAATTCTCAAACCTCTGTACAACACTTTTGTTTCCTATTCAGTTCCAGTTTCCTGGTTACCAAGGTCAGTTTCCCGAAACTACAGACTTGTCTGACCCAACCCCCTCATCCCTCCCTCTCCCTCCCTCTCTTTCTCTCTCTCTCTCTCTCTCTCTCTCACTCTAGCAGGAATTAAACCTTCCCATTATATGTTCAGCATTCTGGGCTGAGAATGTCCTTTTTATTGTTACCTCAGGTGTAAACTGTTCCAGGGAGCTAAGTAGCAAGAAGACAAAAGCCTTGGTAAACAGTGTGTTCCCAGCTCAGTGACTTTCCCCATTTTGCCACAGAGATACCTGCGTAGAGTCTGGGAATCTAGTGGAGCTGAATGAATGAATGAAAAGAATTTCAGCACTCACTATATGTTTTCATCATGTCACATGTAACCTTAGGAACCATCCAAATGGTTCGACTTTCCCAATGATGTGCCATTCTTTGAGTTAGTCAATTTGTACATTTTTTTGTTGGACCTGTGATTTCCTTAGCAGAGAATTTCTAGTAAGGGAACTCCTTTCTTGATTTCAAACTTCTAAGTTTCTGTCAAAGACCCCACCATCTCTCTGGTGTCTCAGGTCCATCATCTTGGCATAACCTCATCTCTTCATTCTCCCTCCTCCCATGTCCAAACCAACGCCAAACCTTGCCATTTCTTCCTTCACATCCCTCACATCTGACCCTTTCTCTGCACTTGGGCAGCTTTCACCTTAGTCCAGGTCCTCATCTCCTCTTGCCTAGATCATTGCAACATTAAATTATAAACTCCTCTATTAAACTGACTGTAAGCTCTCTGAGGGCAAGGACCTTCCTTTGCTTCTTTTGTATCCCCTGCGTTTAGCAAAGCGTCTGGCATGTAGTATGTGCTTAATGCTCATTGATTTATTGATCCCCCAGAGGAAACTGACACTTGCTGTATTTATGGTTTTAGAGAGTTAACTCCTTAGGACATTGAGAGGTCAGGTCCCTCAACCAGGGACATAGCCAGTGTGTATCAGTGATGGGACTTGAATCCAGCTCTTTCTGACTCCAAGGCAGGCTTTCTATCCACTATGTCATGCCGTCTGTAATATTCGTATCCAGTGTTTTTCTCCCTACTGTAACATATATATATATATATATGTATATATACACACACACACATATATCTATAGTATATATGTAAATATGATGTGCATGTACACATAACATGACATAGGCAACACAGAGATACAGATTTGTGGACACGTGCATGCACTTACATATCTATAAGGAAATCACAAGCTGGATGATAAGCTGAGGTCAGAATTGAAACATAGGAGGTGAGAAGACTGGACCACATTTGGAAAATTATGCAGTGTTTCGCTGTTGATAATCCCAAGCTCCATGTTGTCTGAAAGTCTCATCTCTGACAAAAATCCTATCTCAGTGATATTTTCTGGTTGTAAATTGTGCAATACCAGACTTTAAGTCTTAGAAGAATAATATACTCAACAAGCACTGTAAGTACCCACTGGGTGCCATGTTCTAGGAATAAAGAGATCCAAACAGTGATGATGGCTAACTTTACATATTGCTTACTATGTGCTAAGCACATTACAAACATTATGTCATTTGAGCCTCACAGCAGCCCTGGGAAGTGAGTGCTATTATTTTTTTAAATTTTTTTTGTCTTTATTAATTTGTTTGTTTACTTTTAGTTTACAAGATCCAGTTACACAATCTCTTGAGTTTCAAATTTTCTCCCCCCTCCCCTGCCACAGCAGCATGCAATCAAGTATAGGATCTGCAAATACTTTCATATTAGATATTAGTCAGGTTATAAAGAAGGATTACTAGATGCTCTTATTAACAATATTTTTACAAATAAAAAAAACTGAAGCAGATAGAGGTTAAGTGACTTGCCCAAGGTCACACAGCTAGTAAGTATCTGAGCCCAGATTTGAGTGAAATATTCCTGACTTTGGGCCCATTGTTCTACACCCTGAGCTACCTAGCTACCCCTGCTCTTGAGAACAGTACATTCTATTGCATATGATAAGAGACCAAAAGACCCAAGGTGGATACAAGCAGGATGAAACATATTACCAAGCATGATTCGTGCATAAGAATTGATCTAGAAGCATTTGTTAGTGCTTACTGAGTGGTAGGCACACCCTATTCCTCACACTGGTCATGTAAAGACAAAAATAAAAGAGTACCTACTTTTGGTGAGCTTATATTCTAATGTGAGAGATTTCCAAATTGAACAAAGAGATAAGTTTTCACATCATTCCCCATAGCCAGGTGATTCTGAAGAGACTCGTTCCCACACAGGTATAGGTCTCTGTAGCTACTTCCTTAGTGTACTAGAAAGTGGAAGCATTAAGAGAAAGTTGCTACTTTTGGTTAGCTGGAGTAGGTTCTGTTGGGAGCAAACAATTTCCCCAAGGAATCTGGGTGAACTTTTGTGGAATTCATTGTTTCTGAAAATTCAATGTAATGATCAGCAGCTCACCCGCTTCGGTTCTCTCTCCCCAAGATCTGAAGAATTCCTGTGTTATTCTGTCTGCCACAAGGTCTTGGCAGATGATTCACCACAAACGCTGATCCTTTGTCCAGAGATGGGTAAACAAGCATGAGCCAGAAACAGCCTTGAAGTGAATGGAATCATATGATTCAAGAGGGAAGCAGTCATGCCTCAGAGGCCCCTAATCCCATGCAGACTTTGGAAAAGGGGTGGATTGCAAAAGTCTTGAAGAAAGAGCATTAGACATTCTGTCACTTTGGGGTCCTGTGTAAGCACACACTCATTTAGGCAAGCATGAGACTCCTGAAAAAGCCATGGATTGTATGTCTGGAGGTGGGAGGGACCTCAGAGACCATCAAATGCAACTCCCCTGTTGTATAGATAAAGGAGCTGAGGACCAGAGAGGGTATAGAATCACAGAGTTAAAGCTAGAGCCATCTAGTCTACTGAGCAAAGTGAAACCCAGGGATCTGATTAGATTGTAAGCTTCACGAGGGCAGGGACTTGTCTTTTGCCTCTTTTTGTGTCTCCAGAACATAGCATAATGACTAGCAGATAACAGGCACTTAATAAATGTTTGTCAATTGGGTATTGATTGCTTAAGGTGAAATGACTTGCGAAGGTCACATAATTCCTAAGCTCTTAGTTTTGGAGCAGTAAATTCTCCTGACTCCAAAGCTAGTATTCTTTCTACTGTACAGAAGCCATGGGGAATGAAAAATCAGGTCTGATTTATTTTTGTCCCCTTTGATTTGGAATCTGTGGTTTATCCTTAGGAGCATAGTACACAATCAAACACCTAGAGCATCTCTGCTATATACCTGGCCTGGGCTGGGCGCTGGGAATGCAAACAAAAGTAAGGTAATCTTGCCCCTTATGGGGCTTACTCTTCGATCAAATTCTGAAGTAAAACTTGGGTGTTCTCACTCCCTCTTGCCAGGAAGAAGACTTCCCCCCCCGTCCCCCCTCTCTCTCTCCCTCCCTCCCCCCCTCCCTCTCTCCCTCTCTGTCTCTATCCCTCTCTGTCTCTCTCTGTCTCTGTCTCTCTCTCTCTCTCTCCCCCTTGGCCTCAATTTCCCCATCTCTAAAGTGAGGGACTGAGTGTAGGTGATCTCAGGGCTTCTCCCCAGCTCTTCTAGGCTATGATGATTTTTTTTTCACGTTAAAATATATGAATGAGAGAAGCAGGATATTCTATATACCAATGAAATTATAGGTCTGATCGGAAATTCTAAGAAAAAAATGAAATGGGCGGGGGGGGATGTGGAAGGAAAGAATTCCACTTTCTTTCCACAGCTCCCTTAAGTAAATAGCGAAAATGGACAAGTAGCTAAACAGGGACATTGAGGACCCACCTGCCATTTTTCCAACAGGCCTCCCCTTATTATACTCTTTCTCTTTTCAGCTTGTGTTATTGGATTCAGAGTCACACCCTGGAAATATCAAAGTTTTTCTTTCTTCTGCCACAAACGTGTTGTGTGACATTGGGCCAGTCACTTCTAATCTCTGGACCTCAGTTTCTCCAACTGTAAAGAAAAGGTTCTGACCCTCAAGGCTCCTTTCTAGCTCTAGTATTCTACAAGTTGAAGCACCTTTTTCTGTCTCACATTTGCTCTCAGATATTTGCAGGTTTAAATTGTGCCTGGCTCTCCTGCTGTGTGACATTTTTTGAAAATGAATCTCAAAGACACTTAATAGAAGTGGGACCGAGCTTCAGAGCAATGTGTGTGCTGATTTCTCATCTATTAATAACTCACATGCCCCAGCCTGTCACCTGTACACCCCAAGCCATATGGCAGTATGTGCAGAAGGAGGTGAAGGGACCAGAGGAGAGAAGACCCCATGGATGGGCATGGAGCTCTGCAGGGAGAGGGCTCTGTTCCATGGGTGTCCGAGGTAGACAACACAGGCAAGGGTGGGTCTCTTTGGCCTGGCTTGGCAAAGCCACCTTCTATCTGCCATCTTGGGCAGCAATTTGGTTGTTGCCAGTAGATGCCCTATTCAAATTTGCTGAGCTCAATACCTTTATTGATAGGGTAGAACCTCTGTGAGATCCCCCTCCCCTGGAAGCACCTGCAATGTCAAGTGTGTGGAAACTGGGGTAGATCTGCCTTCATGCATGCGTGATGGAGAGACCCTTCCATCTCCCCAGCCCCTCCACACACCACTTGAGGGTGGCTGTAGATAAACTCTACTCCTTTCTGTTGGCACAATGACTCTGGGGTTGATATTATGTGATGACAAAATGTATTTTAATTGGCTGCTGAACCTGAACTCCTGGCATAGTAATGGGCAAGCTCTCACCTGCAAGGTCTTTTCTTCCTACCACCCTTGAAATGGAAGAAGGATTCTCCAAGCTCTCCAGAGGATCACGTGGAGGGGGCAGGAGCTCAGGGGATTCCTAGGCAAGCCTGGGCCTGGCATAAGCACACCTCCATTTTGGCTTTCTTTCCTTTGGTACAAGACTTACGAAATCTCAGAAAGCAGTTGGCATCTTTCCCTCTCCAGGTACCAGAGCAGCAGCAGCTAGCTGTGCTACCCCAAGCAGTTTGGATGGCAACAGTAACAGAGACAGAATAATCAGAAAAGAATGGATTGCTTGCAGAGGAGAGAGAGACAGAGACACAGAGAGAGAGAGAGAGAGAGAGAGAGAGAGAGAGAGAGAGAGAGAAAGGGAGTGGAGGGAGGGAGAGAGACAGAGAGAGACAAAGACAGACAGAAACAGAGAGACAGAGAGGGACAGAGAGACAGACAGAGAGAGAAAGAGACATGGAGACAAAAAAGAGTGGAGGGAGGGAGGGAGAGACAGAGACAGAGAGAGACAGAGAGAGAGAGACAGAGAGAGACAGAGAGAGAGAGCATTGGAAAGGAAGAGTCCACTTGGCACTGATTCAGCTATACTTAGTGGAGATGTC
Organism: Pseudochirops cupreus; assembly: GCA_028627135.1. NCBI lineage: Eukaryota > Metazoa > Chordata > Mammalia > Diprotodontia > Pseudocheiridae > Pseudochirops > Pseudochirops cupreus. The sequence continues at coordinate 381,563,085 of CM053584.1, read as the reverse complement.
ATCTTGAAACACAAAGCATATTGGCCAATATTTCTGTGACATTGCTGAGAGTTTGGTGAAATTGAGTAGAAGTTGCACAGATATAAGATTCTATGGATTAAAGCTTATAGACCCCAGCACCATTAGATAAAGCGAACAAAGAAAACAGCAACACTAATATTATAGATGACATTTATAGATCACATTAGGGCTGACCAAGTGCTTTATAGACATTACCTCATTTGAGCCTCATGACAAGTTTTTGAGGTCGGTGCTTGAAGTATTCTTCTCTCCACTTTACAGAGAAGAAAACTGAGGCTCAGAGAGTCTACATGACTTCCCCGTGGTCATGTAGTGTGTAGGTGTCAAGTATGGAATTACAAACCCTTCTCTGCGATGCTGCACTATCTCTGCCACTGTGGCCAGTCGATTCCACATAATGATGCACTAAGTTATTGCTTGAGATCCCTTCCAGCTCCATCACAGGGCACGTGTGCAAAGATTACATGTAAATAGTTAACTAAAATAATGTGGTCAAAACAAGGAGCAGTTTGGGAGCACTGAGGGGGCGCCCTTGTTTTCGGACAGCCCAGGGAGGGAGTTCCAGTGGAAGTCAATATTGAGATGAATTTTAAAGGGAACTAGAATGATGCAGATTTGGGGTGGCTTTGGAACCACATGTGTGTACGGGAGGTTGGCTTGAGTAAATAGGAGACGGAAGAGAGAAGAATGTATGTGAGGGATTGGACGTATGTTTGTTTGGGTTGGAGAAAGGAAATAAATAAGGAAATGAGGAATGAGTGCCTGCATGAACTTCCTTTTCCTCCTAGAACTAGATGAAGCCTTACACCAGTGCTGGGAGCCGTCCCACCCCTCCTGGGCTCCTACTCTAATGGGTTGTTCTCCACCATGGATGGGCCCAGATACTCCAAGAGTGCATGATTCTTATCTAATACTAAGTACCCATTTATTCCAAAAAATATACTCCTAGTTACTCAGATATACTAGCAGGCTATACCTAGGTACTCCAATGACAGTGACAAGATTTCTCAGTAACATCTAAGTTTCTGTTTATGGTTCATACTCATGTTGGTTGTTACTCGAGAAGACTATTATGGGGAGGAGGGGTTCTTGAGAAATTTTTGGAGGTTAGAATCAGAGAATTCAAGTTGGCAAGAACTTTAGAAACCGTTTAGTCTAACTTCTCATTTGAGGAAACAGAGACCTAAAGAGTTTACATGACTTGCCCAAGTCACACAGATAATAAGTCATAGAGCGAGTATTTGAACCCATGTCCCCTGACTCTCTCCAGTGTTCTAACCACTGCAAGTTGTCTCCTATATTGGGGTATGCATCCAGCATACTGCAGACCTTCCTCTAAACCTCTTGGCAGAAATGGACATGAATCCTTGTCATATAGACAGGAATAGAACACATATCTCTTATTCATGCTCGTGAATGGCCTATCTCTTGTTTTGTTTTTATCTCTGGGGATATCCTTTTGTGCCCTATTTGGTGCATGACTCATTATCAGTAATACACTACAGTTTATTCACACCTACCATAAGTCTTACCATTGAACCTTGGGTGACTTGCTAGCTTAATTGTTTGAAGACTGTGTTATTCAGTGACTCACAGTAAGACAGCATCATCAGAACACTGGCATTTAAAAGATTGGCCTAAGCCTGAAGTCATTCAAATCTCTATGTAATTTCAAAGGCAACCAGTCCAATTCCTCCCACCTCCTTAATTCTAGGCTTGATTCATTGTCCATATATAGTGTAGGTCCAAAATGTATTTCCCAGCTTTATGGAATAACTGTACATCATGGTCTAGACAATAAGTATTTTTTAATTTGCTTAAGTTTTTTAAAAAATTTGTTTTCTAAGTGAAGGTTAATCCTATATTCTAGAGTTATTATGGATCTCATTTAGGAGCTATCCAGTGTGCTGAGACCTGAAGTCATCAGCATATCATCACCACTCTGCTGAATGTGGTGGACCTCTCACCATCTGTAGGGAACACCCTTCCTACTTGGAGTCTAAACTGGACGTCCTTCACAACAGTGGCATATATACATTTCCTTGTTTTATGTCTTTCTTGATATTAAGTAGAGAAGCATTAAACAAAATTCTCTCCATTGCTGCATCTTTGGGGGAAATGTTGCTTGATTTTAACAACTTTGTGGAAGATCCTTCATTGGAAGAGAAACAGCAAGGTGGCATTTATCGAATCTTTTTTTTTTCCAAACAATGAGCACAATTAGATCTTGTAGTTCCTCCTCCCCCCCATTAGAATGTAAGCTCCTTGAAGACAATGACTGTCATCAAATCCCAGTGTTTAGTGAGCTACTTGGAACATAGTAAACACTTAATCAATGCTCTTTTCATTTATTCATTTGCTCATTCAATTAATTCAATTTAATTCATTCATTTTTCACCCTTAGGTCAACTGTGTGACAATAAAGTTATGGTCTACTATAGAATATCATTTTCCTAAGTCTGCTGTTCCCTGTCCCATACTTTCATTGGGAGGTAACTCCCATGCCAAATATAATTCCTGTCCCCCCCCGTTTCTGAGGCACCATTGCAACAATAAGATCAGATCATTTTTGTAGACCTGAAGGGACCTTAGATATCATTTGGGCTTCAGTCTCCTAATATATATCCTACTACTCTTCCATGCAATGACTGATGTCTAAATGTATCTTGAAAGCACAGAAAGGGGAGATCAGGTCCAGCTCTCAAAGGCCCATAGTCCATTTGGAGAGATAAACCCCACCTGTATGGAAAAGTTAGGGAACATTTATAAAACAATACATAACCAAGTGCAGAATAGTATGAGATAGTTGGTGAGTTTTGTAGGGCCTTAAGAGAGAGGGCAGATTAACATAGGCTGGGGTAGTTGGGAAGTTCTTCACATGGTGAATGTAATCCATGATTTTCTGGGTGATTCCAAACTGTCAAGGACAAACAAATTATTTTTGATGGATGCCTTTAGGGCGTGTTCACTAGCAATGATTTCTTGGGGGTCCAAATTTGTTTATTTTATACCTGCCCTGCTAATGTAGGTCAGTACCCACTTTGTAAATTAGTTTTAAGAAAGTTGCCCAGGGCATTAAGGGAGTAAGCAACTTACCCGGAATCACAGTCCATGTGTGTGGCAGGGGCTGGTCTTGAACTCAGGACTTCCTGAATCTGACAAAGATCTGAATATACCTCACCACACTAATTCTCGAGATCTTAATCTTCCTTAAAACAACAACAATAAAAAAGTAGATTCTGAGCTTTCTTTTCCAGGTTCACAATGGGAAATTATATTTTGTCCATTATCGAAAGAATCCTTTGGAGGGTAAGTGGAATGATAATAATATTAACAGCAACAATGACAATGATGCTGTCTAAAATTTGTTCAGAACTTGCCATGTGCCGGGCATTGTGCTAAATGCTTTCTAATTCTGACTTCATTTGATCCTCAGAACAATCCTGGGAAGTAGGTGGAAGTATTAAACTTATATGCTGACTCAGTCACCCATTGTTCCCAGCCCTGCTTGTCCATCAGTGGTAAGGGAGGCTCTGTTGAGGGAGGCATCGCCCATTCTGTAGCTTTTGAATTACCTGCTGTCTAGGGTATACTTCTACCCGTTAAACATCAAACAGAGACAAGTGGGGGAGTAGGTGAGATGCAGTGGCCCATCCCTGTTTACTGACGTGGAACTATCCAAATTGCCTTTATCTCGTTGTGAAGGTTACAGCAGACTCCATCTTGAATCCCTTGCTGATCTCCAGTGATCAGCCCATCAACATGTTACTACCTTGATATAGTTTAACAAACTCCTTTCAATGCTCTTTTTCCTGAATTCTGCCTCTTTGATCAGGGGAAAAGACCAAAGAATTTTCCTTTTAGCAGAAGTATCATTAGTGTGTCTATATGAGGATAAATGCAGCTCGAAAAGCTGTAAATGAGAAACAGTGTAGCTTGCTATGTATATAGTGGATCAGAGAATCCAAATGATGAGGATTCAAATCTTGTCTCTTTTAAATACTGTCTGTATGACTGTGGATGAGGCATGGAATCTCTCAGTGACCCAGGCAGCTCTAAGATTGTAGCTCACAGAGAAGATACTTACTTGTCTGTCCTGGGAGAAGAAATTCCTCACCAGGAGGTCTCTACTGTGATGAAATCACAGATCAATTTTTCAAAAAACTTACTGGAGATATGACCACGTCACTCCACTACTCAATAAACTCTGGGATCAAATATAAACTCTTTCGTTTGTCCTTTAGAGTTCTCCCTTTCTAGTCTTCTCACGCATAACCCCCTTTGGTGATACACTGTTGGTCACACAGGACACTCCATTTCGCATCTCCACACCCATTGATTATCTCCCTGACTTAAAATGCTCTCTCTTTCCTCCTCCCGCACTTAGAACCCTTGGCTTCCTTCAAACTAAGCTTAAATTCTACATCTTCAATTCCACAAAGAAGCTTTTGCTATGATTACCTCCCTAAGCTGACCTTCCATCTACTCTGTATATATCTTGTATGTACTTGTATAGTGTATTTACCATTAGAATGTAAAATCCTTGAAGGCTGGTACTGTTTTGTTGTCTTTGTGTTTTTGTATTTTCAGCACTTGGTACAGTGTTTGGCCCACAATAAATGTTTAATAAATGTTGGTGTCAACCAATCAACCTAGAAGTGTGATGTTAGGTATGGCCCTGTAACATTGTGTATGTGCCCAATTTTTAGAAAGTCCAATAGACAAGCGGCGCCTGTCTCTTTGCCCTTCCTCCCCTACTTCTCTACATTTAGAAGAAAGAAAAAAAATCCTAAGAAAAAAAAACTCATGTAAGGGATTTAGTAACAAAATAGCCCCTTCTACAATGACACTAAAAGCAAACAAGCAAGGAAACACTCCTAAGTTCTCTTCTGGGCTATTCTAAACACTGCTCTATCACCTGTTCCACCTGTGACCAAGGTACAAACCCGTGGCTCCAGGGTCTACCAGACCAGTGGTATTTAAGAGAGGATTCAGTGACCTTACCCAAAGGCAGGGGATCTTCACCTGGGATCCATGGATGGATTGCAGGGGGTCTGTGAATTGATGAGAAAATCTGTATCTTTACTTTTATCTCTACGTTACTTTCTTTTGTAATTCTATGTGTTTTATTGTATACATTAAAAGACATGATTCTGAGAAGAGGTTCAGAGGCTTCACCAGATGCCAAAAGGATCGATGGCATAAAAGGAAGCCCTCCCCTAAGGATTTCCAGTGCTGCAATTTGAAACAAAAGGAATTGCTTTGTTGGGAAGGGGAGAGTCTAAGGTGAAATGAGCAGGCATGGTTTTTGGAGAGGCATTTGGGGAAAAAGGTCCTCTATGTTTCTTGTGCCCAGGAGCCATGGTACTCCCTTCCTATAGGAAGACTTTTCTTATCCACTCACTTCCTAGTTCCCTCATACCAGCAATGATTTTGCATTTAAATTTTCTCTGTCCAATCGTTGTTTCCCCTTGATATCAGAGCAGAGACCATTATACTTTTTATCTATGTATACCCAGCACCTATCCCTGTGCCAGGTACAAAGCATATTCTTTATAAATGCTTGTTGATTGGAAAGACTTAAGGATTCGGTCCATACACAGACCAACAGTGATTCCAGTGGAAAGATGATGAAGCATGCTACCCACCGCCTGACTGAGTCTAGGTGATGGAGTGAGGAAGCAGATTGAGAAGTGTGCATAGTTTTTCACCATCACCAATGTGGGAATCTGTTTTGCTTGACAATGCATGTGTATTATCTTTTTCTTCTTCCGTGGGGTACATGTGGAAGAGACAGAAAATAGATTTGTGTTCATTGAGAAACAATCTTTAAAAACATTAAAAATAAAGCTCAATGAATCTTTAGAAGATGCTTTTGATTGAATAATAGATGTGAAAGCACTTTGAAAGTCACAATCAGACATAAGATTTTATTATAAATTCTTATTCTCTTTCTTATTGCAATATTAATTTAATTTTCTCAAGACTCAATGCATCAAAGCCAACAATTCATCAGAAATGGAAAGTTAGTGTTATTATACATCATCCTCATCGTCTTCATCTTCATCTTCATCATCATCACCATCATTCTCCACAGTCCCTTCTAAAATGTGCTTTCTTTTCATGGCCACTTACAAGCCTAGTGCAAATTCCAGGCCATACCTAATCATTACTTTTCACCTCTTCCCCTTTCTAAAACTTAATTTCCACTCTTATCAGCAAATTGGTACTTGGAGTTAAAGATAATAAGTGTCTTGAGGTAAATTAGGAATGAAGCCATTTTTTCCCTTTTTTATTAGGACTAAGAGTCTGCTTGATAGCAGACTTAATTAAATCTGCCGGAATAAACAGCCCTAATCGAGTTCCACCTGCATCTCCCCCACCCCCTCTCCCCTCCCCCAAACGTGCTCCACCCAAGCCTTTGCCTTGTGGGCTGACATTAAAATAGACATGCAGTTTTCTGAAGGTTCCCAGCTGTCTCTGGTTTCAGAAAGTACACCCAGTCTGAGATATGCACCTTTTCTCACGGGCACCTTGGTGGCTAGCTCCAGACATCCATGCCTGTCCTTGAATTGGAGCTGGATGGTAAGCGCTGTCAGACTTACTTGCCATCTCATTTATTAATCATAATTATTTTAATTAAGAAGATAAGAAACACATCACTTCGAAAGGCCCATTATAATTAGCTGCCGAAAACAATTCCATGAGCTGGTGACCTGAGCTGATGCTAATTTGCGCTTCTATATTCAGAACTATGGCCAAATTAGAATATTCAAGAAAGACTGGACAGTGCAGGGAGGGAGGGCTGAAGAGAACAGGGCAGAGGAGAGTGGAAAAGGTGAGTTTATCAGACAGAACATGGAAAGCAGGCAGGCAGCTCCCCAGGACCCCTTCTCACAAATATAAGCTGTGTGGTTGAAACAAACACTTCCATAACAGTCAAATTATTGGTTGCCTCATGGATTTTTCACCCTAATACTGGGAGATAGATGTGTATTCAGGCTGGGGAGAGGAAACAGGTTTCCTTTCTTGACCAACAAGCCCTTAAAGCCTGATGTCAGACGCTGGCAGGCTCCCGAACAAGGAGCCAGGTGCTTTGTCTTGACAATAACCCATCCCGGCAGACGTTGATTAAAGCAGCAATTGCCTGGGCTTTGAAAAACTCCCATCGACCTTAGAGTCGTCTTTGGTCATTTGCTCACCCTCACCCTCTACGCCTCTGCTCAGTAGCTAAGACCTTTTGATTCTAGCCCTCCCTCTCTTTGGTCTTTCCCCTTCCCTTTATGTGCACAGCTACATGGCTAGCTCAAGCCTTCACAGCACCAAAACTGAGGTGGGGCAGTTGAGACTTTCCCCCATGGGAAAAGGGGAGCAGGGGAGGAAGGCGCTGCTTCATCCCCATTGTGGACCTAAATCATATCCCTCTATAGGGGGTCAGAGCAGGAGGCAGGCCCTGGAAAGGTCCCTGGGCTTAATAGGTGTTTATTATTTTTCTTTTTGGAGGGGGGAAGGCAGGGCAGTTGGAGTTAAGTGACTTGCCCAAGGTCACCCGGCTAGTAAGTGTTAAGTATATGAGGTCACATTTGAACTCAGGTCTTCCTGACTCCAGGGTCACCTAGCCGCTCCCTAATAGGTATTGATTAATTGATTGATTATCCTCTTTTTTCTTTACATCATATTCATTTCCTACTCATTCCCTCCAAACTTGGTCATCAATGACAAAGACAAGTAATTAAGCAAAAATATTGAATCCAGGGACTTTTTCTGTCTTGGTGATTCCCTACCTCTCTGCCAAGAGGTCCTGGAAGGAACCTTCGAGGTCATCCGGTACAGCACCCACATGTGACAGATGAGGAAACCGTGCACCAGAACACGTTCAGTGATTCACCCAAGGTCATCGAGGCAGTCAGTGACTGTTGAACTCGGGTCCTCAGATCGTAAAGCCCGCAGTGTTCTTCCTCCCATGCCCAACACGGTTTCTCAATCATTCAGAGCATGACTTTTTTTTAATAATCTCTTTATTTGCGTTGTTGGAGTTACTGTGTTTCCTGACCCGTCTCTTAATTTTGTTGGCTTCATTTCAAACCTATTCATAAAATCTTTCCCACATTTCTCAGACTTCCTCTCATCATTTCTTGTAACATTGTGATGTCATATTCATCTAGTTTTTTTTTTTTTCCCAACCATTCCTCAACGGATGGACACCCATTTGTTCCTGGTTCGTTGCTACCACAAAGAATGTTTTGACATAAGTTGATTTTTTTTTCAGGCTTTGAATTCCTTGTGTATATACCTGGTGGTGGGATCACTGGTTTTTAGTTCATAAATTTTTCATAGTTGCAAAGTGAGATCCAGAATGACTGGACCACTTCAGAGCTCTGCTCACAGTGCCCCCACAGATGTGTGTCTCCATAGCCACTCCAGCACTGGTCATTCCTATCTTTTATCATCTTGCCAATATGCATGATGTACTGCGAAATACCCGAGTTGTTTGACTAGGGATTTCTCTTAATATCCACCATGTATTTTCATAAGCCATTCTCCAAGCCTGGAATGCACTTCCTTCTCATTTCTGCCTCTTAGAATACTTAGCTTTTGTCAAGACTCAGCTCAGGAGTTGGCTGTCTTCTACTTGAAGTCTTTCCCCACTCCCACCCCCCTAGCTAATTATTTCTCTCTCATCAAATTACTTTGTATTTGTTTAACGGTATGCACATCACACCCTATTCAAGGACAGAGATTGGTTGTCTTCGTGTATCCCTAGTTCCTGCCACAATGTCTTTTCCTTTCTCTTTCTCTCTCTTTCTTGTATTAAGTCTGGACCTGTTCTTCCATCAGTATACAGAACCCCTGGCATAGAAAGTTCCTTTATAAATGCTCATCAGTCACCTGCAGTCTTAGGGGGCACAGAGACCCCAAAGTGCTTTCTCATGGTCACCCAGAGGGTATCTGGTAGGGACAGAACTTCAAGCCAGGACTTTCTGATTGGAAACCTAGCACTCTCTCCAGGATCCTCCATCTCTTCTCTATTTGTACAAATTAGTTATTCCATAAGTGCTTACTAAAGTAAATAAAATCACGAAGCTCCCCAGAACTGCATACTTTGTCTGTGTCATGGACCGCCGCTCAGTGTTCTTTCCCATCCAGGTCTTTGGGTCCCCTGAAATCTGTTGTTTTATCTGTGCTTTTCTTTATATTCCGAGAACTCAGCACAGTATCTGGCATTCAGCAGGCATTTAATGAACACTTAGTTTTGACTCTCCACAGACCCCATTCAGCTGCCGGGACCCCAGGCAAGGAGAGAATATGAATTGTTTGCTTTGGCATCTCTTGTCATATGCATTTATTAAGTACCCACTTAACATCCTGGGGGATACAAATACACCCAACAAAACAATCTTGACTCTCTTGGATCTTAAATCTAACTGGGCCGACAACATGTACAAATCCAATTAGATACAGAATAAATGTGAGTGAATGCAAGACAGCCAAAGACAAAGGAATTAGGGGAGAAGGGCAATAACAGTTGGGAATCAGGAAAAGCTTTCTCTAATGCTAATACTTGAGCTGCATTAAAGGAAGAGAAGGATTCTATGAGGAGAAGATGGGTGGTCCAGGAGCTAAGTGATCTCCTTTCCTATAAGTACTTAATAAATGTTTACTGAAAAATAAGTTCCCTGAGGCCAAGAGGACATTTTCATTTTTGTCTTGTAATGCCAATGCCTACATGGAACACCTATAATGTGTGACCCTGGGCAAGTCACTTCACCTTGTTTGCCTCAGTTTCCTCATCTGTAAAATGGAGTGGAGAAGAAAATGGTCAATCATTCTAGTATCTTTGCCTAGAAAATTCCAGAAAAAGGTCATGAAGACTGAACAACCACAAATCTCAATGGCTAATACAGTGCCTTGAACACAACAGGAGCTCAATAAGTGCTCGTTGACTGAGTTAAATTGTGTGATTAAAGCTGTTGGTTGCGGCTGATTAGATTTGCTCTAGCAGCAGAGGTGATGAGATTCTCTTTTTAAATAGCCCATTATCAAGGCACCCTTGGCAGAGTGAACTCCCTGAGGGGAACCTCACAAGGGCAGAGAGTTTGGGTCTTTGCTGAGAAATTTGACCAGGCAAAAGCAAATCTGATAGCACATTAAAACCACAAGAGCATTGCAAGTCTGTAAGGTCTCATTCAATCAGTCTACATGCATTTATGAAGCACCTACCATATGCCAGGCATTGGGGAGACAGTAGGAAAAAGTAGCTTTGTTTCTTACAGTATTCCTTTGCAGAGAGGAGAGAAAACAGTGCTTCAAAAATGACATGTATTCCCTGGAGAGGTTGTATATTTTTCTCTCAGTGACCGTCGTTTCTTCTTTTCCCTGTTGCCATGATCAGAGATGCACCCAGTGGGTTGAAAGCCTGGGTTCATAACCCAGAAATGAAAGACAAGATCAAGATTCTTTTTCAATCATCTAATAAAAGGTTTCAACAATTTTTTTCAAGTAAGTTTAAAATGAGGTTTTGTTTTGTTTTTCATGAACCTGATCCTTCTCAGAGCCATCAGTGACCCTCCAGAGGGGTATAGAGTGAATTATAATTATTGAGTATGATATTTCAGGACTTGAGTTAATGGCACAGGCATCATGGGCTGGTTTCACTGAGGTATAGTGATTTGGGCTTGGGTTTCTTACTGCAAAGGGGGCAGCTAGATAATAGAGCACCAGGCTGGAGTCAGGAAGATGGATCTTCATGAGTTCAAATTTGGCCTCAGCTATTTACTAGCTATATGACTCTGAGTAAGTCACTTAACTCTGTTTGCCTCAGTTTCCACATCTGTAAAATGAGCTGGAGAAGGAAATGGCAAACCACTCCATCATCTTTGCCAAGAAAACTATGAATGGAATCACAGAGAGTCAGACGCAGCTCAACAACAATAAAATCCTTACTGTTGAATCCTCTGCATCAGATTCCTGGCCAGTAGGAGAGATGTCTGACTGATGAATGGCCCTGAGTTTGGTGAAGCAATTTGATCAATAGAGTTCACTTCTATGGAGCCCATTTTTGAGTTATCTTTGACTGTTCTGATCAGGGGCTGTTTCCAATTTCTGTTTGTGAAAATCTGACCACATCAGTCCCCACTCCCTTACTCAGTAAACTGCAGGAATTTTCTATTATTTCTACAATAAGATATAAAGCCCTGGTTTCTTCAAGACTCTTCTCCAATCCCAGCTTCTGCAGGTGTTTCCTGCCTCCATGCCCTCACTAGCGCCTCTATTCTGAGATGACCTTACACTTACACTGTATATAAGGTATGCCCAAAGTCTGAGGGTAGTTTGAAATGATCGAAGCTTAAATCTATTAAAGTTGATAACTGTCATGAGATTCTGGGAACATCCCAGATATCCTATCATCAATACATAATTATTTGCAAGTTGTCTTCCCTCATTAGAAAGCAAGCTCCTTGACATTAGGAACCCCAGTTTTTTGCCTTTCTTTGTAGCCCGGTGCCTGGCACACAGTAAACATTAATGACTGCTTTCTGAATGCTCACAGTCTGGCCCCAAACTTACCTTTTCAATCTCATTATACATTGTTCTCTTTCCTTGACTCTGGACAAACTGGTCTTCTCTTAGTTCTTCTCGCTATTTTTTTCTCCTTGTCTTGAAATGTACATGGAACAAAGAATTTTCTTCAAAACCATTCTTGATCCCTGTTCCCCTTCTCCAAATCCCATATGCTTTCTAGTGCTCTCTCTCCAGAATTACCTCATGTGTAAATACCTTGTACTTTGTTTTATATTTACTCTGTATACACATATACCTGGCACATGGTATGCTCTTAATAAATGTGTGTTGATTGATTCAAAGATAATCAGGCCATATTAGTCTAGGTCTTAGTACTGTACATTAGAAGGGACAAAACTGTCCAGAGGCAGGAGATAAGGATGTTGGGCTATCAGATGCTATGTCACGTGAGGAATGTTTGAGAAAGAGATGTTCAAGGCGGGAGGGGCATCATCTTGTCCTCAAACATGAGAAGGGCTGCATTGTGGCATAGGCGATATTCTGTGTGGCCCAGAAGGCTGATCTAGGACAAAGGGGCAAAGTACAGAAAGTCAGGTTTGAGCTGGTAGCATGAGCATAGTGGAAAGAAAACTAATTCTAGAGTCAGAAACCCTGGGTTGAAATCTTCCCCTGCCAATTTGGACAACTTACCTAGTTTCTGTGGGTCTGTTTCCTCCTCTTGTCAATTGTTAGAATTGAATTGAATGGTCTCTAGTGTCATACAGCTAATAAGTATCAGAGGCTGGATTTGAACTGGCTCTAAATTCAGCACCCTAACTACTATAGCATCTGGCTGACCTTGAAAAAAAGAGGTGGTTGGACTCAGTGACCACTAGGTCTTTTCTAGCTCTTAATCTAGGATTCAAATATTTGGTATGCTGAAAAGTAACAAATTCCATGTTTTACAGATATCTTGAATTGAATGTCCAGTAGACACCTTAAACTCAATAAATCCCAAATAGAACGTCATTGTCTTTCCCACTAGCCCTGCCCCCAAACCTTCCTTATTACTATATAGGGTGCGCCTATCCTCCCAGTCCCTTAGAGTAACAACCTAGGAGTCATTCTGGATTCCTCACCATCTCTCACCGCCATATACAAGTTATTTCCAAGGCCTGTCGATATCACCATTGCAGTATCTCTTGTAGATTTCACCATTGCAGCCTCTCTTGTAGATTTCACCATTGCAGCCTCTCTTGTAGATTTCACCTATCCTGTATCTCTTATAGATTTCACCAGTGCAGCATCTCTCCCATACGCCCCCTCCCATCCTCTCATATTGCCACCACTCTAGTGTACGCCTTCATCTCACACCTTGATCATTGCAATAACCCTGAAACAAAATTTGCCATTTGCCAAAAGCCTGTTTCCATTTGCAGGCTTCTTAATGTTTTCTCCTCTTAGATAAGAGGATAGCTAAGATGGGTGTGTTATTGTCATGGTCCCTATTGCTAAATGAGAAGTAATTTCCCACTATCAGATGGAAGAAGCTACAACCCCCCCACCCCCCATCCATGTACCGAGAGTAGTGGCTATAACCCTAAAAAAAATAATCCAATATCTTCTTTGATTCCAACCTCCAACATTTTCTTACATACAATAATAAACATTCATCTGCTGGAAACCCTCAAGCTTAAGGGCAAAATTTGGGCTGAAACTTGTAAACACCAGAACAACTCCAAAGAAATTGCTCAAATAGGATCATGTTTACACTTATTTTGCCAACGAAGATGGTGATGTGTGTGGATTTTAGAATTACGTGTGAATTGCACTGTTGGAGATTTCTTAGCAGGGGGTACCCTGAGAGAGTAGTTTTAGAAAAAGGCAGGAAGTTCAGGAAGATGCCAGGACACGACGTGGTGCAACTGATAATAATAACAATAATTAACATTTATATAATGTTCTAATGTCTACAGAGTGTTTTTATAAATACCATCTCATTTAATCCTCACAATATCCCTGTGAGGGAGGTGCTATTATTGACCCCATTTTACAGATGAGGAAACTAAGGTAAACAGAGGTCCTACATCTAGTGTCTGAAGGAGGATTTGAACTCGAGTCTTCTGAATTCCAAGTCTAGGATTCTATACCCTGTGCCAAATACAGGTTAGGAGGCTGGGGTGCTAAGGCACGAGTCTATCACCAGTTAACTGTATAACCTGGAGCTAATTCCAGGGCAGCAGAATTCAAAGAAATGGTGGAGAGTGTCTGATTTTAACTCATTCTACAAATTAGAAAATTGATCCACTAGAGTTGAAGCGATTTAAAAAAAAAAAGACTACTTAGTCTCCTATGATGACTACAATTAGTAACGTGTTCTACCCTCATCCCTTCCCCTCCATCTTCCTGGTCTTTGGGGGAGATATACACAACCCCAAAGCTTCTAGACCCCTTTTTTCTGGGGTTCTCCTAACAAGGCACAGTGCCTTTGGCCATGTTAATGACTACAGCATGGTGTGATTCCAAGTCACATGCTGCTGGATGGACTAGCATCTCCCATCCTCCCAGCAAGAGATGGAGTAATGTCTCTGACTGGAATCATAGAACCATAGTGTACGAATGCTGGAAGGACCCCTAGAGACCATCTAATCACCATCCCCTCTCCCCATCTTACAGAGGAGTCAGATTCTTCAAGGGATTCACTAGGAAGCTTTAGTGCTGCGGATTAAAGCCCCATCCCTTATTTGAACTGGGATTTTGCTTTTAATGATAAGTGATGCTGGAAGATTGACATAGGATCCCAGATCTAGACCTAGCCAGGACCTCTGGGACCAACTAGTGCAAACCACCCTCCCCATTTTTCAGATGAGGTAACTGAGGTCTAGAGAGACAGAGTGCTGTTCCTAAGGAACCATAGGTAGTAAGACTCAGAAGTGGAGCTTGAAGCCAGATCTCTGACAACTCTAGCCAATACTCTTTCCACTGTACTGGAGATAGAGATTATCACCTTCTTTGACTCCCCATCCCCACATATAGTAACAAGAATGCTGTACTCAGCTTGCTAGTTTGTCTTTCTGAGTTTCTGTGGCCACACCCCCCCCAAAAAAATCCCAACAAACCTCTGTATGACATTGATGAATGCCAACTCTCCAAGAGTCTGTGTTTGCAAAGTGCCAGTCTGCATCGATGAAGTGAGGAGTTTCCTTACAGGAGTTCCCTCCATAGACGAAATCCCATTTCTGTTATTTTTGGTGGGGATTGGTCTGGTTTGAAGTTCCTGTTATTCTGTAATGTTGAGGATTTGGGAATAGAGCCATTCCTAGACATGATGACGGGTACCTCTTTCTTGGAGGACCCATCCAGCAGTATGTGGCTTGGAATCAGACCACACTGTGGGCATTAGTATGACCAAAGGCACTGCTCCAATCTTAGTGGAACAATGCCTCCTTATGCTTTTGTGCAGAATGGTTGGAGTTGACACTCTTTGAGAATGGAAATAGCCATTAGACATTGGTGTGGTGATGGAGAGGTAAATGAGAGGACAGGAGAGAAAAATGAAAGAAAATTTCATATGCTGCTATACAGTATTGGGTACCCAGCCTCTATACCAGGACAAATCCTTGTCCTTAGATGGAGGAGAGAAGAATCTCAAAGGTGAAACCAGTAAGTATTCCCACAGTTCTATTCTAGATATTAGAAATACAACAACAAAAGTGAAACAATTTGCACCTCCAGGGAATTTATAATCTATTGATAGAGACAATGTGTAAGTTTGTTCCAGGTAAATTGCTGGAGGTTACTATCAGCTGGGGGAGGGCAGGATATGGCACCTAGACTGAGCTTTTGAGTCAGAGAATTTTTATTAAGTGATTATACTAAATGAGACTCTGGTCTACATCCTGGGACCACCAAAAAGACCCCACTGCTTTTGCCCCCAAGAAGGATGTTAGGGATTCCAAGAAGTAGAAGGGAAAGGGGGTACATTTGGGGCAGAGAGGACACCTTGTGGAAAGGTATGGAGGTTAAGTAGAATGCCCTTATGAAGAACAAGAACTGTATGTCTAGATCTCAGAACAGAGGAAGGGGAAGAAAGTATGATTAAGCCTTGAATGACAGAGTGAAGCTGGGTCATAAGGGGTTTTTAAATGCCAAACCAGAAGGTCACAAGAGGACACTGGGAGTTTATGGGGCAGGGGAGGGATAGAGGCAAACCAGTGCTTTCTAAACATCAATTTGGCAACTGTCTCCAGGAAAGACTAAAAAGGAGAGAGACTTGAGGAGAGAAGACTAATCTGGAGGCTATTCCAATAGACCAGGTGGTAAAGACCTAGACTAGGGTAGTAGCCATGTGAGTAGAAAGAAGGAGACAGATAGTAGTGAGTTTGAGGAGGTAGAATTGACAAGACTTGTCAACTAATTAAATATAGCGGGGTGAGAAAGTGTGAGAAGTCAGGAAGACCCCAAGGTTGTGAGAGCCTGAGAGGAGAAATGGGCTTGGTGGGAATGATCCTGAGGTCTCTTTTGGACGTGGACCAGTGACAATTAGGAGGATGAGAAATCTTCCAGCCAACATATAGCAGCCCTCCTAAGAGAGGCAGTATGGTACAGTGGATAGTCAGTCAACATACATTTATCAAGTGACTACATGTGCCAGACTCTGCGCAAAGTGTGGGAATTAAAAGAAAGGTAAATAGAAGGAGGAAAAAGGGGGAAGTCTCTGCTCTCAAGGAGCTCACAGTCTAATGGAAGAGATAACATCACATGATGATATGCCAATAAGATATACCTGCAAGATAAATTGGGGGCAATCTCAAAGAGAGGGCATTAAGATTAAGGAGGTCTGGGGAAGGTTGCTTGCACTTGGGGCTTTAGCTGACACTTGAAAGAAGTCAAGAGGCAGAGATGAAAAGCAATGGTGGACCTAGAAGACTTTGGTTCAAATCTTACCTTTAATACTAGCAGCATGACCCTAAGCAAGTCACTGAACCTCTCTGATACTGAGTCTCCTCATCTATAAAATAAGGGAATATAATTTGATGACCTAAATGGCCCTTTTGAGCTCTAAATATATGCCCTTATGATCTATGACCCTATGACACAGAGACCTAAGCAAGATACAAACATTTGAACTTCATATTTGAAATGGGAACACAAGGCACATGAGGGGAAAGGTGAGTCCTGAGTCCTAGATTCTGCCATGACTGATTAAGTCCTCTTTAACAACTAGAGGGACTCCCCTTACCCCTTCTGGCCCTGGGCTAGACTTGAGCTACCAACCTATGACCAGTCTGTGTACTTCTGAACCTCAACTGCTGTCTATGTTGGCTCAAGCACCACCTGCAGCTACAGCTGCCCCTACCTGTTGCTTGTCTAAAGTAGGCAGGTCCCTTGGCCTGGCTCCTGGCAGCAGGGGAGGTGTGGGCTCCGACCAGGTGGTTAAACAATGCCATATTGGGTAGTTATTGGCTTTTTGATTGGGTGTTGATATGTCTGGAGAACAAAGGAAAATAAAGGTTTGTATCGTGATGTATGGGGAGATGTGTCATTGGGAATATGTTCCAGGATTCTGTCTCAACAGACTATCAGATTCACCTTGGAACAGGGATCCTTAAGCTGGGGGGCTGTGAATTAAAAAAAACAAAAACATTTTGATGATTGTATTTCAGTAGAATTGGTCTCCTTCGTAATTCTATGAGTTTTACTTTATGCATTCAAACACATAATTCTGACAAGTCCACAGGCTTTGCCAGACTGCCAAAGGGGTCTCTGACATAAACAAGTTAAGAACTCCCACTGAGAGTAAAGGAAATGGATTATACTGGGGATGCTGAGAGAGGACAACTATTTCTCCTTGATCTGAAACCGTTAGCACATTCTGGGTTTCCATGCTAGGCTAAAGTTATATTTCTAATGTAATGACTTGTACATTTGGAAAACCTGAGATTACTGCATTAATTCAAAGGCCACCGCTTTCTCAAACACTCTTCCCCAACCTTCCTTCCAACTCTGATCCTGATTATAGTAATAGCAACGTGGCATAGTTGAGAAAATTCTGGACTTTGATTCAGGACAGATCTGAGTTCAAATTTTGCCTCAGTTAATACCTAGCTGTGTGACTGTGACCTAGTCATTAACTTGTCTGGGCCTTAGTTTTTGTATCTGTTAAATGGGGATAATAACAAAACCTACTTCATTGGATTGTGGTGGAGATCAAGAAAAATATCATATGTAAAGGGCTTCGCTAGCCTTAAAGCTAATGTAATGAATGTTAGCTAACGTAATTGTTTTTATTAATCATTGTTATCATCCTATCAGCACTGCTGTTCCTGAAGAGGACATCTGTCAGTTACCCTTTGACTCCATTTATCAACCACATCACTTCTCAGACCAAAACGCTTCTCTACGTATCTGTCGTCTCAACCGTCTCTGAGGGCAGGACCAGACTTCGCTTCTTCTGTCTGTATTCCCAATGCTTACTTCAGTATCTGACACCTTTATTACCTACCCTTTATTAAGCACATGTATTCATGCATTCACTCAAATCATGTATGGTGTCTGACCCAATAGTGATTTTTTTTTTAATTTCAAACTAAAATAGTGGTACAAAGAGCTAATTTTAGACTTTTAAAAATAGGACAAGAAATAAGGAGTATTGGATATTAATGTTAGTCTTGGTTTTATTCTTGAAGAAATTGATTCCCAAGAAAGTGAAGTGATGTGCTTGTGAAAACAGATCAGTGGCAGAATTGGGTTTAGCCTTGAACTCTTTGTGCCCCCATTTGGGGATTTCTTGGCAGAGATACTGGAACGGTTTGCCATTTCCTTCTCCAGTTCATTTGACAGATGAGGAAACTGAGGCAAACAAGGCTAAGTGACTTGCCCAGGATCACATAGCTGATAAGTGTCTGAGGTCAGATTTGAACTCAGGAAGACAAGTCTTCCTGACTCTGGGCCTGGCACTCTATGCGCTGTGGCACCATTTAACTGCTGTGCAGCCAAGGTGGTGATGAAACCCTCGCCATCTCAGGATGTTCCTGTGGCAACAGTGGCTCGTCGGGAATCACTGAACTTGGAGCTTTCCCACCTGGCTAGAATGTGCACAGGGGTGGTCTGCTGATGTAGCCTGGCCTTCAAGAACAGAAGGTCTCTTCTCTTCTCCAGTGGGTATGAAGCGAGCATCTCAGAAGGACTTGACTCGGAAAATCCTCTGAGAAATTTCCACCCACAATGAGAAAATTGCCTTTAAGTGGCCCTAAGTCCTTTCAGATGGAGCTTCCCCCAGTCAGAGATTAGAGAGGCCTGGCTCTCAGAGGAGGGGGCTCCTCTGGAAGTACTTGGAGGCCTACAAGAGCTTTTGATCCTGAGCCTTCCTGTGATTTCTTCCAAGATCAAAGCAGCAGAGATACAGCAGCCTTTCCTTTTGAAGTCTGGCCTGAGCATCAGATAAGTGTTGACTTCACCTTCCTGAGCTCTTCTCCCCTGATATTAATGCACAAATAGAGAATGTTGCTGCCCTAATGGGATTCAGATTAGTTTTGTTTAGGAGATTTATGCTATGGTTCTCTCTGGAACGGGGTGTTGCCCTGATGAATTCTGAGCAGACATTCTCTCTCTTGTCTTTCTGACAACAGGAATGGGTGGGAAAGGGGATGTAGGATGCCCAGGTGGCTGGCAGGGCATCGAATTATCACTAACTAGAACAATAACAATCATGCTGATGGCCGCCTCAATAAACTCATCTTTGAGACTAGATTTGCTCCTTAGACCCATGTCCGGCAAATAAGATGGATGAGAGCTTTGGGAAAGGTCTTCATTGGTCAGAAAAGAGGTCGGACCACAGAAGGAGTCATACTGGAGACCTAGAGGTGAAGGGATGTCCAGAGGCCTTCGAGGTCCATGCGGGGCAGGAAGGCGGGATCTGGACCCAGCGCTCTTCCTACTGGGCCACACTGCCTCCAATAAGCCAGGGCTTCTGATGAGGCTTAGGAAAAGAAGTCTCACCTTCACAGAAGGAACAATGTGAGTGTGAAAATCTTGGAAGGTGAGAATATTGACTAGAATTAGTCTAGGTGCTTTCAAACAGGGTAGTGATTTAAGGAGGCTGAGAAGGTATTGAGACCAGATAGTACCTAAACACATGGAGAAAAGCACTGACCTATTTAGAAAAGAAACAAACACAGAAATATTGTTCTGCCACCCCCAACCCCTCCCTCCCAAATCTATTTTAAACATCAACTTTCCCTTAGGCTCACTACATAAACCAGCAAAAGGCAGAAGGTGATAAGTGGGACACAAATGGACTTTTATTAAAACAACATAAAAAGAAATAGGACCAAGCAACAAGTGAAGTGATTGGACAAGTTCGGCTTCAGTTATTGTTGGTCTAAGTCCCTGAAGGTCCTCCGAGGTGTGCCTCACACATGAGAAGGGTGCAGTAGAAAGAGCCAGAGACTGAACATCTGGGGACCTGGGTTCAAATCCTGGCATTGCCCCTTATACCTAAAGGAAGCTGGTCAAGTGACTTTTCCTCCTGGGTCTCAGTTTCTCTTAATTGTCAAATGAGGGGTTTGGTCTGAATGATTCTGGGGCCACTTCTGACTCTGGGGCCATGATTCTTTGAGCCCCTGGGCTTGCATTTTTGTATTCCAGCCACTTTGGCCTACTTTCTGTTCCTCTATTATAGCATTCCATCTCCTGCATTTGTACCTTAGGGCTGCCTGCCCAACCACCCACCCCAGCCCCCATGGTCAGAATGCACTTAGCTCCTGGGCAGCCTCTGGTGATGACAATGATGATGAAAAGAGAAAATGATGTCACTTTTAAGTGTCAAAGGATTTTACTTTCAAGAAACCTTCCTGATCGCCCCTCAACTGCTAGTTAATGGTAGGCTTGCCCCTAAACATACCTATATATGCATATGTTTGTATATGTATATGTGTGTATATATATATATATATATATGCATGTATATGTATAGATGTATACATGTATGTGTATATATATGTATATATGTATGTATATATGCATGTGCATGTACAGATGTATACATGCATGTGCGTGTGTATATATATGTATGTATATATGCATGTGCATGTACAGGTGTTTACATGCATGTGTATGTATATGTATGCATACACACATTATATTTATCTGTGTTTTTAAGAGAATGCCTGCAGCTGTTCCTTCCCTAAGCTGCCTTGCCTTCCCTACTATATTGTTTGTTCTCAATTATTTTCTCTATAAAGATGTTTCACACCCCCCATAATTGTCCTCGAGCTGTTGGAGGTGTGAGATGCAGAGTGGAGGTCCTCTCACATGGGGAGATGATGGAAGGAGGGGGGCAGGGGTCTCAGCACCTCTGCACCCTAGACCCTTGGGCTCTTGCTCCTCCCGGAATCATGATGGCTTCTCTCCCCTGCCCTGCTTCTGGGGCTAGGAGAGGTGGTGAATGCCATGGCCCAGCCCATTGGCCAAGCGCTTAAACCCCATACAAGTGAAGCCTTGTCTTGCTCTCAGGCTCCATGTCCTAAAGAACCCCAGAAAACAGTCGAGGATTAGGGATAGGTTATAACTATCCTTACAGGGAGATGGCTTTCCCACAGAAGAATTCATCTCAGCCTGCATATCTCAGAAAGGCAGCACTCAGACCAGTGAAGGAAACTTGCCAAGGAGACGAATGCGGGCTCATTAGAAGGCATTGAATCTTAACAATTCATGCTACTGCAAATGGAACAAACTGTCTCCTGAGTTTCCCATCAATGGAAATATTTAAGGCAGAGGGAAGGCGACAATCAGTCAAGAGTACTGTTTTGTTAAGCTGACTTAGTTGTGGCCAACTCTCCATGACACCATTGGGGGTTTTCTTTTCAAAGATACTGCAGTGGTTGGCCATGTCCTTCCGCAGCTCATTTTTACAAGTGAGGAAACTGAGGCAGACAAGATTAAGTGCCTTGCCCAGGGTCACACAGCTAGTAAGTGTTTGAGACCAGATTTGAACTCAGAAGATGGGTCTTTCTGATTCTCAGGCCCAGAGCTCTGTGCATTATGTCACCATCTAGCTGCCCAAAGTCCTAGGTCACCCTCTTACTAGCTGTGTGACTTTGGACAAGTCACCCAACCTCTCTGTCAGGTTGTATATGTATACAACATGTATACATATGTATACAACATGTATACAACAGGAAATGGACCACGTGCCCTGCTCATCTCAAACATTTATTGTGGAAATCAGAGGAACCAAGATCTCTGAAAAAAGCATGGAGTACTTGAGAAATGTGAACTCTTGCTACCTTCCAAGGAGGCAGGGTGGTGTAACGGTCCAAGCTCAGGACTTGGGATTCCTAAGACCTGCATCAGAATCTGAGTCCTGGGAACTTCCTGGCTGTGGGTCCCTGGGGGCATCTGGGCAATTTCTCTAGCCTTCAGTATCTCATCTGTGAAATGGAGATAATACCTTCTCCTGACTTTTATAGAAGGTAAGTACCTTGTAAACTTTAAAGCAAGTGTGAGGACCCATTATTTCTATTACTGCTGTTATTTTATGGGTTGGGAATTTGGACTAAATGATCACCGAGTTACCTTCTATAATTCTCCAAGATGAGCCAGAGAATGTCTACTCCCCCACCCCCACCCCAATAGAGCCATGAGTTCAGCTGTAGAAAATGAGGGGAAAAAAACACAGAAGAATCTCATGGTACCTCTTCTATCAGCACAGCTGAGGTTGTGGAGATAAAATCATTTCTAATTAATGGTTGAAATAAGTTAAATTAAAGGACCCAGAGGAGGCTTCTGGGAATTCCTCTAATGGAAGGGCAGGAATAAGAGTCACAAAGGATGAAGCTGTCCTTGCCTTATTAGCTTGAAACAAGCTTCACTCCTCTGGACTCCCAAGCCATGCTGTGTCTCCCTCATGGCACTGGGAAGCTGCTTTCTAAAACATTGTCATTATTTCTGTACATTGATTTCCCCACCCCCACTCCAGATTATAGATCTAGAGCTTTAAGAGACCTCAGAAGCCTTCTGGTTCAACCCTTTCATTTCATGGATGAGGAAACTGAGGCCTGGGGAGGTAAAGGGGAATGCCCAAAGTCAGACAATTCATAGGCATCAAAGGATGAATGTGGAATTAGAAGATAGGAGGAGGAGGAAGAGGAAGAGGAGGAGAAAGAAGATGAAGAAGGAAGAGGAGGAGAAAGAGGAAGAGAAAGAGGAAGAAAGAAGAGGAAGAGGGAGAAGATGAAGAAGGAAGAGGAAGAAGGAAGAGGAGGAGGAAGAAGGAGGAGGAGAAGAAAAATATTGAAACTAATAATGTTTTTTAAAAAAATCAGTCACTAGAAGATCTAGAAAAGAAGGGGATCAGCGATAATTGTGTAATTCCCTTTCTCAAACACATTCACAGACTCCCCGTTACCAACCAAGTACAGTTGAAGCTTCTCATCTTGACATTCAAAGCCTTTCACAATCTTCCCAGTCTAGCAAGGTCCTATAAGGTCCCCCACAATTTAGTCCAAATTGCATATTTAAGCTGTTATGTGGCCAGACTAGATAGCTTTTCTTCTTTTGTTTTTTTCTTTTATGACTTGACCTAAGTGAAACCACTCAGGTCTCCCTCTGTTACCCGATAATAGCACAGAGACATAATGGTACAGTTAAAAGAACAGTGAGCTTGGGTTCCAATCCCTCCTCTGACATTCCCTGTGTAACTTCAGCACTGGCCCTCTCCCAGTCAGGACCCACAGGTTGCAGGGCTATATGTTGGTACCAACAACAAAGCCAAGTTTCAATTGTTTTCCAAAGGCACTGGGACTTCTTTGGTCAATCTCGATATTTTTTTTTTAATTGAGCATGGGTTCTTGGACCAAATGTATTAGAGATGGTTTTTTAAAACCACCAGCAGCATCCTTTAAGAATATTGGGGCATTCCATCAAGTTGAAATCAGCAGAATTTGGATAAATTGGCAAAGATGTGTCTAAGTCAGCAGAAGCAGATGGAAATGATCTGGCTGGGGTCTTAGGAAGCTTTGCTGCTGTCATCTCAACTCTCCTCATGCATCCCCTTGCCTCTGGATGGTTCCATCCATGACCCCTCCATAGAGACCATATATTCACTAGGGTTTTGTGCAGCCCAGACCTAGTCTGCTTTTTTTGTGCCTTCCTTTTATTTTTCAATGGCTTTCTTTAAAAGGTGACAACCATGGGAAGATCACTGACTTGAAAATCAAAGGGTCTGGGTTCAAATCCTGCCTCCGATGTCCCTCTATCCATGTGACCTCAGACAAATCACTCCATGAAGCTCAATTTCCTCCCCTGTAAAATGAGAAAGTTGGATGAGATAGCATCTGAGGCCCCTCTCACTTCTGGGTCTGTTATCTGAAATCCCTCAATCTCCCTGGGCCTCAGTTCCTCATCTGTAAAATGGGAGTGAGGAAGGAGATTGGATGGAATGATTTCTATTGGGCCAGTCTAAATGCTGGACCCTAAGATAGATGGCCCGACCAGAGAATTTGGAGTGACTGAGGATAATTCTGAAGTACCAACATGGCATGAGTGAGCATTTTTGAGAAAGAAAAATTCTATGTGCCACTGGTACCAATGTGGGTTTCAGCTGACTGAGGAGATCAAGAGTGATTGGGATGGCCACCAGAATTGATGGAGGCAGGGGTTTTCATAAGAAAAGACTAGAGCGGAAAAGAGACATGAAGGTATTGGAGGGAACATAGATATGGGGTGCCAGAGAGAAAACAAAGAGAACCAGGGGCCCACTGATTCAAAGCTATGCTGGAAGGAAGAGAGGAAGAAGATCTCCTTAATTACTGGAATGGATGGTTTGAAGGGTTAATGAAAAATACAAGAAGATCTCTGATGGGGCATTTCCTAGACAGTTTTGTCATGGGCTCATAAAAACATGGGAGCTCATGCTACTAGGTTCCCCCTTTCCCCTGGGCTGGCCAGGGCACTTCAGATTTTATGATTTTTTTTTTCTTTTTGACAAAGACAAGCGTCCCTTGTAACAAAGGAAGTGGCTGTGATCAGTGTGATGCCCTTGCACGATCACACAGGGCAGTGCTTGGGTTCTCTTGACCCCTCGGGTTGAGATGCAGACAGGTCAGCCTGGGTTATCTCCAAGTTCAAGAGACTCTGCATTGAAATGTGAGGCATGCTCTATTTTTAACCTCTGGGTGCCAGAAAAAGCTGACTCTGACTGGGGGCTTTTGCGGATGCCTGCTTGGAGTATCAGGGGTCATGCCTGCCCCTGGCCTCCATCCTAAACCAGGCACAGGGACTCGCCTGGGGGATGCTGGGGGACCCTCCCTGCCAAAAGGCTTTTAAGTCTCTCCTCCTGGCTTGTGGCAGCTGCTTTTTACAAGCTCGGTTTTCATTAATATTCTTTGCTACTCCATGCCTCTCATTCCCAAACATATCCCTCTCTGAGGTTCTACCCCGAGAACCATCCCTCGTAACAAAAACATTTGGAAAGGAAAGAGGCTGAGATGGCGGCAGGGAGGGAAAGGAGTAGGAATCAGCTCAGCCAAACCAAGGAACACTTTGGTCATGTCAGATCCTGTACGTAAGGCTGCATACCCTTACTCCTCACCCCTGCAGAGAGAAGAGAGCTCTGCATTGTTTTTTACTCTTCTCCAAGGCCAAGCTTAGTCAGGACAATTCTGTGTAAAGAATTCATTTTCTTTGGTCTTTCCATGTATATTGCAAGAATCACTGTATATGTTGCTTTTCTGGCTTTTGACCAGCTCATAGAAGTTTCCTCACACTCCTCTGTGTGGTGGGAATGAGGGTGGAGGAAGACTGATCAACATGAACCCAGTCTTTCCAGGTGTTCCATCTGATGTAATTCCCAGAACAGAGGACATTTCAAAGTTCTGTAGACCAAGCTACAGCTGATGGAGGAGTCCTCTCTGATAACAATCACCCACTCATATAGAGTGATTATATTCTACATTTTTATGATGTAAGATTCTTTCCTCATAAGCTGGTGGGTGGGAGTGGGCAGCTAATCTTGAGAACAGAACATCAAGAACTGAGCTCAGATGACTGAGCTCAGAGAACCTGGATCCTGATCTTGCCTCTGCTCCTTCCTACCTATGTGTCCCAGGTAGGGCACTTCACCTCTCTAGGCCTCAGTTTCCTCACTAGTCAAATGAGATGGTCGGACGAGGTAACCTTTCTGACATGAAACCTTTGGTTTTATTATTCACATTTTATAGATGAGGAAACTGAAATATGTGGCAAATACTACAGAGATAAAGTTGACCTGGACATGGTTTCAGGGTCAGAATTGAATTTGAACCCAGGGCTCCTGACTCCAAGCCCAGCACTCTCACCACTCTGCATTTTGCTCCTCTGCAACATTCCTGACAGGTGGTCATCTGCCCAGGCCTGAAGAGTTCCAGTAACTAGGGATGGGGAACCCAGTGGTTCACAAGACTGGACACCTGTTACCAATTCTAATTGTTAGCAGGTTGTGTAAGAAGGTTCTTCTTAGGTTAAGCCTATATATTTACCCACTGACTGTTCTACTCTTTGGTGTCAACCAGGACGAGTTTAATACATGTTCCAAATGGTGGCTCTTCAAATATTCAAAGATGAGCATTTATGTCTTCTCTTCATGAATTTTCCCTTTTATCACATCCCTGTCGACTTGGAATGAGGCTGCAGGGCTAGTCTGGAGTAAGAGTTCAGCATCATTAGGAAGCTGAAACCCCAATTATTTACTGACCTAGAATCCAGAAATTATTTGTTGCCAGCTCCACAATCTGCTACCCATTGTTTGCTTCTGGCACCTTTTCCTTACACTGCCCAACCATCCCAGGACTCTGGAGGGTGGGAGCCACAATTACCTACTTTCCTCTTGCTATGATGGGGAGCCAAATGCCAACTGCCAAACAGGACATTTTGTATTTGTTTTTAGTGCTGGAGGGAATAGGGAGACACTGGAGTTTATTGAGTGGAAGGCGTGTGTT
The DNA here is from genome assembly GCA_028627135.1 of Pseudochirops cupreus. Lineage (NCBI taxonomy): Eukaryota > Metazoa > Chordata > Mammalia > Diprotodontia > Pseudocheiridae > Pseudochirops > Pseudochirops cupreus. The sequence goes on along the minus strand of CM053584.1, from coordinate 381,536,584 downwards.
TATGTATGTGTGTGTGTGTGTGTGTATCAGATAATTAGGAAAATCACTTTAGAGCAGCAGTTCTCAACCTGTGGGTCACGACCCCTTTGCCTGGAGACAAGAGATCGGGGGCTTTGTGTGAAAGAGGAGGGAGGGGGCAAACTCACCCAGGAAGTTATTGACAGAAGTGAGACTAGAACCCGGGGCTCCTGACTCCCAATCCAGAGCTTCCATAGAGAGCAGAGTGCTCAATTAGGGCTGATGCACTGCCAAGCAGCCCCTCAGCATCCAGTTCCTCATGTGGAGAGAGCATTAACTCAGAGAAGCAGGTTTCATTTTTCTCTTATTTCATGCTCACTCATTGTTGTTTCTTGGAAAAAGCTTATTTTGTGATTCTAGTTTGTGAATTTAAAAAGCCAGTCTCCAAATAGTCCTCTGGCTTAATGGAGACGCAGACATCACGTATATAAATTCAAATAAGTCAAAATTGCAGCAAGATAAATCTCATCCTTTACAGCTTGCCATGCGCAGGCAAATTTATCATTCCACAATACCAGTTCATTCTTCACATGCTGCATCTTAGGATAAGGTATTCCATTAATCACACTAGTATTTTCAAGTACTCATTTTCCAAGATGGGCTATTGTCTGTTGATTTGTTTATTATGGAAAATTAATCTTCATGAGCAAGCTGAAATTGGGAATCACATCACAGCAGTGCCCGCAGCCAAATTAGAAGGCAAACACTTTCATTACAAATCCAAAACCTCTTTCATCTTTTCTGATAACTGAGATATATGTGTGTATATATAGTAGTAATATCAATATGTATAATAGACATAAATAATAATATAAAATATATATGATATATACAAAGATATACAAGGCATTGCTAAAGTCTCAGCACATTTCTAAGCTTTTAAAGATTGTGTGTGTGTGCGTGTGTGTGTGCACCTTTGAAGAATTTAGCTATAACTCTCTACAGGAAGAAGTATCAAAGTCCACAAATGAAAGAACAAGAGAAATATCACAGGACAAGAAAGTCAAATGTCCTGATTTTTTTTAATTAATTGAAGAACATGGAATCAGCTAGCGTTAGGCCATGAATTTGACTTTAGTTCATGGCAGAGTTCTCAATCATATCATTAAAGGGATGGTTAGTGAACATTTAGAAAGGGAAACTGTAATCACAAAGAGCTTGTGTGACTATATCACAAATTGGTTATGCCAGGCTGACCTTATTTCCACTTTTCTTTTGGAATAGTTAGCAAACTGGTAGATCAGGCGAATGCTACACATGTAATTTTAAACTAGCTTCTTGCAACAAATTTGACAAAGAATCTCCTGCTGGATTTTTTTTTTTTTTGGTCAAGATAGCGAGATGCGGATTAGGTGATAGGTAACAGAGTTGGATGGATCAAGAGCTAGTTCATTGGAGAGACACAAAAAGTGGTCATTATTGGTTTGATGCCACCTTGGGGATCTTCAGTGGAGTGCTCCAAGGATCTTTGTCAGACCCTGGGCTGTTTGGCATAGATAAAGGAATAACTGACTTGCTTTTCATATTTTGAAACAACACAAAGCAAGGAGTGATAGCCTATTGAATGGTATGCAGAATCCAAAGAGATTTCAGCAGAGTAGCATTCTGGACAAAATACGCTAAGATGAAATTTGTTAGGCATAAAAGTGATATGTAAAGGGTTCAAAAGAGCAGCTTCACAAAAATGAGATTCGTGAGATAAGGAGTGATACAGTAGGCATGTTTGTCTAAAAATGACCTACAGGTTTTAACAGATAGACAGTTGAGTTTGAACATGAATTATTCACCAAAAAAGATGAATTCATCTTAGAGTAACCAAAATGGCAAAGAGCCTTGGGGTTGTGCCATATAAGGGTCAGCATAAGAAACTAAGGATTTCATGAAGAGGAGAGAAAATGATCATTGTCTTGGAATATCTAAAGGGTTATAATCATTTAGAAAAGCCAGCCTCCTTTCTGCTCTACTTTTCTGAAAATGTGTAACAGAGCACATCTTCAGAGTCACTCAGCACTTAGGAGGAGGATGTAAGAGTCCATGATGCTTATTGTCTATTGATTACTGAAAATCCACACTTGACTCTGTAGAGAAAAATGCAGCATTAGATGTTCTCCAACAAGAGTTTAGCTATGCATATATTACGATCATATATTATACTTCCATTACTACTGGAAAGGGTATGTCAATTAATTTCGAGTGACTCAATTTACCATCCCTGAGACTTCCCAGACTCAAACACCCCAACCCTGATGACCAATGGCCTGTATGTATTTTTCAGTTAGAATGTAAGCTTCTTGAGGGCAGGGACTATCTTGTTTATGTATATTTATCCCCAATATTTAGCACAGCATATTGTTTAATTATTTTTTTCTTGATTCAATATTCCTTGATGCTTGTAAACACAGAGATATCTTCATTCAAATTTCTTCTGATTAATGTTGTCAAGCACCCAAATCAAGGGGATGCCTGTTTGCCAAAGCTGTTCTCTGACAGTATCAATCTACAAAAATTTATTAATTCTTGTATGGGCCAAGCACTATGCTAAGTGCTGACAATACAAACAAAAGTAGAAACAGTCTCTACTTAAATTCTAGGAGAACATTTTGTACTAAGTCCAAATCAAGGGGGTTTCTCTATAGCTGATAGGAATTCTCAAGATGTTTCTGTTTACTGATGACATTGTGCTTATTATATGGAAGATTATTATACAGGATCTCCTTCATCAGATCCATGGCTACTTAAACAAAATTAAACTAGAAATTTACATAGGAAAACCCAAGTGAGTAAAGATCACAAAGTTCCCAAATTATGACAGATAAAATGAGCAGTTCATTGAGTTAGTCCATCATGAACAAGTGATGCATATGGACAGTGATCTGGGCTCAAAATAAATGAAGAGGAGAGTGGTCTTGGTCAAATAGCCAATAAGATGGAAAAATAGATTTTTCTCCAGGACCTCTCAAATCTCTGCAAAAATAGGAGTATGTGTAGGAGATAAAGGAATGTCAGCTGTCTTCACAGTCTTGGTCACCAGGAACTCTAATGAATAAAATCCCACTGAATTAATGCAGAGAATGCTAATCCTTAAACCCCTAACACTCAGCACTCTTCCCCACTACCCACCATGCTCTGGCATGGCTACAAAAACCAACCCACAGCTTGCAACAGAATGGAACTCTTACCCCCCTACACACACACACACACACACACACACACACACACACACACACACACACACACCTCAATTCTATAGAAAACTGTAAAACAGAAGCTTGCTGTGTTTGGACTATACTGCTCTGTTTTAACAGTCTTCAGCTAGACAACCAAGGAACAAAGGGAAACAAGGTAGAATATCAAAATATACATGGCTCTATTAGGTCTGCTTGAGGCAAAGGACCCAATTAAAACTAGTTCTGTAGACCACCTTACTTGTGACAGAGACTGAGGCAAGTGAAATATGAGCCAGTCCAGGGCTGGCTGATATAGCTTTGAGGTCCATCCTCCAGGAAAACAGCAAAGGGAAAGAGTCAGAAAATAAACAGTAGGGTAATATAAGGAGAAAAAAAAAACTGAAAATACCAAAGATCTCAAGAGGAAGAAAACCCAGTTAAAGACTTTGAGTATAAGTATATGAAGCAATAGGAAAGATATTACTAATGGAAGGGAACATGATCTCCAGATCAACAAGGTGAGTCTGGGCACCTACAAATAAATATTTCAAGACAAAATGAATCAACACTTGATGAGGCAGAGCACCCTGTATATTCACGAGAGCAAAGAACCATGGCACAATGTAGCTGAATAAAAGTTTAAAAGAGGAATAAAAATTCTGAAAGCAAAACTTATGGTCTGCACAGAAGAAATAATTGCTAGCATAGAAAAACCTGAGTAGAATAATCCTAAGGGTAGACCCCACCCCTTCCCTCTTTCACCTCGGCGCCAGTGTCAGTGTGTCTCCTCTGAAATCATGGCAAAAATCAAGGCCAGGGATCTTCGTGGGAAGAAGAAGGAGGAGCTAATTAAACAGTTAGATGATTTAAAGGTGGAACTTTCCCAATTGAGAGTGGCAAAGGTCACTGGAGGAGCTTTATCCAAGTTATCTAAGATCCGAGTCGTTGGAAAATCTATTGCCCAAGTTCTGACTGTCCTCAACCAGACACAGAAAGAGAACCTCAGGAAATTCTATAAAGGCAAGAAATGCAAGCCCCTGGACCTTTGGCCCAAGAAGATTGGTGCCATGTGCCGCAGGCTTAATGAGCATGAAGAAAGCCTGAAGACCAAAAAACAGCAGAGGAAGGAACGCCTGTACACCCTTTGGAAATTTGCTGTTAAGGCATAATTTGTTAGGGTGCTCAATAAAAAGACAAATTGTTATAACCTATAAAAAAAAAAAAGAAAAAGAAAAACCTGAGTAGCAAGTTACACTAAAGAAACAAAAAAGAGAATGACTGAATAGAAATATAAAGACACAGAAGTATAGCGTAATATGGAAGAGAGGGAAAACTAAAATATAAAAGAAAGGCCAATCAAATAGCACAAGATTATTCTGCGCCCTAAGGAAATCACAGGAGAAAAGGGAATGATGTGTTCCAAAGAGAAAAGAAGCTCGAGATGCAAATCAAAGTGATCTACTCCACAAACCTGAATTTGACCATTATAGAAAAAAGACGAACATTCACTAAAAAGGAGATTTCCAAAGCATCTGAGAAAGAAAGCCAGATCTAAACAAATTATTGGCTTTTCAAACACCACAAACAACAGAAGTACAAGAAAGTTGGCCAGTTATAGCTGTTATGTAACTATTGGCCCAGGCTAAACTCATGGGATAGATACAAAGAAAGGCAAAGGCGAAAGTAAACAAAAGAAAAAATAGCCCCTGTTCTCCAGGAGTTGGCCATCTATGAGGAGAAAGAGACATGTAAATAACTAAATACAATAGGATATCTCCAGAATACTTTGGACATAAACTCAGAGATTAAATAATGAAGACTTGGAAAGGCTTCTTGCAGAACATGGGATTTTAGCTGAGACTTGAAGGAAGCCAGGAAAGCTTGGAGAAAGAGAAGAGGAGTGAGAGTGTACCAGGCATGGGGGACAGCCAGCAAAAATGACCCAAGTTGGGAGATGGAGTACAATGTGCAAGGAACAGCAAGAAAGTCAGTGTCATTGGATTGCAGAATTTGTGGAGACGAGTAAAATATAAGAAACTGAAAAGGAAAAAAGGGACCAGGTTATGAAGTGCTTTAAATGCCAAAAAGAAAATTTAATATTCAATCTTGGATCCTAAAGAGCTATAGGAATTTGTGGGATTGGGGGGGGTGGCATGGTCAGACCTGCTTATAGAAGATCAATTTGTCAACTAAGAGGCAGATAGACTGGAGTACGGAGAGACTTGAGTGCAGGAAAAGAACCATCAAGCTACTGAAATACTTCAGGTGTGAGCTGTTGAAGCCTGTACCAGGATGGTAGCAGTGTCAGACAAGACAATGGGGGGTATATACATGAGATGTTTTGAAGGTAGAAATGACAGGACCTAGTAACAGATTGTATGATGGTACCCTTGACAGTAATAGAGAAGTGAAGGTAAACAAATATAGTAACTGAAAACAACAAAATAATGAGAGAGACAGAGAGAGGGAGGGAGACAGAGAGAGACAGAGACAGAGAGATAGAGACAGAGAGAAAGAGAGATCATTAACAAATTTTCCCCCCTAAATTCTAGAAAGTCAAAAGGTGACAAAGATGAAAGAAAAATTCATCTCGAAGTGATAGTAGAGAAATGGTCCTGAAACATTATGAACTCAATGTCCCAACACCTTGCCAACAAGTGAATCAATGTTTTCATGGGACTAAATCACAGAATAGGAGGGTGAATAAAAGAGAGGGGGAGAAGATAAAAGGAAATAAGTGCTGTACTTTAATCAAGTCAAAGGTTAAAAATATCATTTGATAAACATTTATTCAGTGTCTACTATGTGCCAAACAGTGTGGTAAGCACTGGAGAAGAGAAAATGCCTACTCTAGTCTCTCAGGAAAAAAAAGAGCTTATAGGATAAGGGACAACAAAAGCAAAAGGGAAAATTGAAATAGGAGAAAAGAAAGGGGGAAATCTTGTTTTATTGGTGGGAGAGGGTACCACATAACGATGCTCTCATGGTGAAAGAGAGTTTATAAATAAATATGAGGACCTTAAAATGAATATGATCTGTAAGGATTTAGCACTTGCAGACACCATTCATCCTGCCTCAAGAGAAGGAGAATCAAGACTTCTTGGAGGCAATTAACCAGTGGGAGAAATTTCATGGCAAAAAGGAAAAAACAAACTGTGGGAATGTCAAAGGTCAATAATGAACAAAGATCAATCAAATAGATAGCAAAACTCCTGTCATATGAGAAACACCGTTTTTATTCCATGTAGCAATTGGTATTTTTATGAGTGAAGCGCAAGATAAAAGGGAGCCTGGGCAAGATCTGCAAGACAATGATGGAAACTTGTTTTGAAGAGGGAATTCAAAATAAATACCTTAGAAGCGTTGATTTGATGAAGAACACAGAGAGCAAAGAGAGTAAAGAAATGCAAAATAAGTTATAAGAGTCACAAATCAAAGAATAAAAGTATAAAAGAGAAAGAATAGGAAGGCAAATAGTGAAGAGAATGTAAGAAAACCACTTTTTAGAAAAAGACAGAGAAAACAAAATTTTAAAAACTGACACAAAACAAGTTAAAAGAGAGAAGAAGAAGAGGGATTTTACTTGACCACTTAACTGAGGTGGGGTAAGCAAGGAATAATTGAATAAATAGATAAAAAGAAGAAAGAAAAAGGTAATTAAACAGAATTCCAAACTAGAGAAAGGATTAAAAAGTGGGAGGGGTCTAGAACCTTAGGGTAAAGTGAAGAGAGTTGATATGTCTTGAAGTACATTAAACAAAAATAACTAAAGAGACAGAATACTGTCTTTACATAGAAAGAGGGAACAAATACTAATTTGGAAAGAAAAACAATATTCGACAAATGGAGAAAAATATAAGCTTAACTCATAAATTTAAATGTGAATGGATTAAACAATCCAATAAAATTGAAGAGTGACAGATTTTTTAAGAAAACAAAACCCCACAATTTATTGCTTATGAAAAACCTACATTAGAAAATTAACATATATAGAACAAAATATGAAGTCCTGGAACAAAATAGAAGTTGCAATCATGCTATCAGACAAAACAAAAAAGAAAATCACAACATAAAAAGACACAAATAAGGAAATTACATTATGCTACATTTAGCACAGTGCTTGACACATAATAAAAATTTTAAAATGCTAATTTATATACAACAAACTAATATCAATATTAAACTTTTGTGCTAAATTTCTATAGCATCTGAATTCACATAAAAAAAAATAACTACTCCAAAAAGAGATAAACAGTAATACAAGAGGGTTAGGAGATTTCAAAGTCCCTCTTTTATTTATTTTTAGGTAAGTCTAACAAAGATGAACAAAAGAAAAAATCTAGAATTTAAACAAATTGCCTGAAAACCACAGCTAAAATATGCCATATTCTCAATAAGATTGCTAAAGAATCTATGCATTTCTCAGTACCATGTAGAACTTTTACAAAAAAATTGACCATGTATTAGGAAGCATATGTGCTAAGTGGAAAAAATAGAGTGCTAGACCTGGAGTCAGGAAGATGTGTGTTTTAACCTGGCCTCGGAACTAATTAACTATTTGATCCAGGGCAAGTAACTTAATCTCTGTTGGCCTCAGTTTCCCCACAATAGTACTCACCTTCTAGGGTTGTCCTGAGAATAAAATGAGATAATACCCATAAAGCATGCAAGCTAATTTTCACCATCATTAGTTTATTATTCATGAATGTGAGGCCATCTTTGTCCAGTAATTGAATCTTCCCTCCAGGCGTTGCTAGGGTGAGTATCAGGAAGATTGCCAGATGAAGGAGGTTTCCAGAAAGACTAAAAGCCCTAGCCAAAAATAGTTTTTAATTTTAAGTACAGGATTTAAGTACAGCACAGTCTGCCCACTTCACTGGCAAGCAGTGTGACGCACTGAGATCTCTCCTTTTTGCACTGAAAAGCAATAGCTGAGCTTTCCTACCACAGTATGCTGCCCTAAGCTTTGGTTGAAAGGTTAGAAATGACAGAGCCCAGTCCAGAGT
>CM053584.1:381513393-381525893 GCA_028627135.1 Pseudochirops cupreus | reverse complement strand
GTTTTAGAAGAGAAAGGTCTTTTACTTTAAACTCTAAGTGACATTTTAAAGCAGCGGTGGCAGCTCCAAAGAAATAATATTGCCCATTTGTACCATCTGTGGGCTGATGCTAGAGACTCTTTCACATTAGCAAGATGTTTTCCCAGTTAGTAATTTTTTTTTACTTAAAAGAACTTCAAACAAACAAATAAATGAAACAAATAAACAATGTTACATACTTCAATGGGTCCATGACTTCTTTGATGCACTGATGGACTCCACAGTAGATGCAGAGCCATCTACACTTTCTCCCCCCATGCAATTCTTGTTAGGTTCTTCACTTACTCTTTTAATAGAAGAATCCCCAATTAAGTTAGACCCACTGTTGTAGACCATGACTTCTTAATCTTTTTGGTGCTATGGCTCTCTTTTTTTTTGAGGGGGGAAGGCAGGGCAATTGGGGTTAAGTGACTTGCCCAAGATCACGCAGCTAGTAAATGTGTCAAGTGTGTGAGGTCAAATTTGAAATCAGGTCCTCCTGACTCCAAGGCCAGTGCTCTATTCACTGTGCCACCTAGCTGCCCTGATGGATCTCTTTGAGAGCCCGGTAAAACTCATGAATCCCTTCTCAGAACTATATAGTTAAATGTATAAAATGGCTGTCATTACAAAGGAAGCCAATTTATCAAAATTAAGTTATCAAAATCCTAAAAGGAAAAAGTCCACAGACCACAGGTTAAGAATGTCAGCTCCAAGCCTTTGAACATTTTGGAGCACCAGTACAGTGCTAGGTCTGGTGATCACTTACTTTTCATCCTTTCTACTTGACTGACCAACTCTTGCTGCAATCCTGCTCTCCCTCTTTGATGTCTGGTAACACACCTTAAATGCAAGTGTGATCATTGATGCCTATACTTGCCGTGACAGAATATAAGCCTCTTGAGGGCAGGGACATAGAATTTTAACAGGTCATAGAATCATAGCTCTACCCCTGAAGGCCACTGATCCCACCCCACTGAGGACCAGGGAATGACTCGCCCAAAGTCAAAAAGGTAGCAAGTATCAAGAGATGATATTTGAACCCAGGGTTTCTGACTCTGTAGCTTAATGATTACAGAGACTGGAAGGCAATTTGAAGATCATCTAATTTAGCCTCTCATTTTATAGAGGAGGAAGCTGAGACCCTGAGGAGGTGGCCAAGATCGCAGAGGTAGTAGCGTCAAAGGTAGGATTGAACTCAGTTTCTCTGACTCCAGAGCTAGTGCACTTCCTGCTAGGCAATGCTCTACCCTGCTTTTGTTTTTGTACCCCCAATGCCTGACAAACAGCACATGTTTAATAAAAGTCCATTGAATAGTTGATTGTCTCCATCATCCTTTTCTCTCTCCATCACCCACAATTTTGATTTTGAATTTGTGGAGATTCGGTCGTTCCAATATTCGTAGCCACCTAACAGCACTAAAGGAATGGCCACCAAAGCCTAGATATTTCTAGGCTAATCCTCTTTGAATGGTCATGTGCCTCAGTGGGGAAGCCTTGTGATAGACTGTGGCTCAGTGCAATGCCCTCTGAATAGAGGGGAAGTGACTGCTGAACCCAAGGGCACCCGGAAAATCACTAGCTTCCAAAAATCCTTCTTTCATTTGGCATCTGCTGAAGGCAGCCTCCACAGTATTGGAAAATAGCTTTGTTAAGTATCTGTCTCCTGTCACTTGGCTTTGCTCAGTTCTGGTAATCACAAAACCATTGAACAAAACGATCTCTCTAGTCCATGTATTAGCTTTTCCTTCTCAGCATCTAGTACAGTATCTGGTGCATACTAAGTACTTAATAAATGGTTGTTGACTGACTGTTGATTGCCTGACTGGTCACATGTAGAATTTTTTTATGATCTTAATATATGCATGGAAAACATCTTGTTGGAAGATCACAGAGTTAGAAAAGATCTCTAAGGCCTTCTTATCCAAATTCCTAATTTTATTTTGTTTTGTTGGTTAAAAGCTTTTCATTTAGTTATTTGTTTTTAGTTTTCAATATTCACTTTTATAAGAATTTGAGTTATACATTTTCCCCCTCCCTCCACTACCCCCTCCCCAAGAGGGCATGCAATCTACTATAGGCTATGTATGTACAATCATATTAAACAGATTTCCACATGAGTCATGTTGTGAAAGAAGAATCAGAAAAAATGGAAAAACCACAAGAAAGAAAAAGCAAAAAATAACAAAAAAGAGAAAATAGTCTTCTTTGATCTGCATTCAGATTCCATAGCAAACTCCTAATTTCAGAGTTGAGAAAATAAGGACTGAGAAAAGTTGTGAATTTCCCAAAGTAACTGTTAAGTGTCAAAGGATTTGAACCCAGATATTCCTGAACCTAAGTTTAACATTGTAGAATATTGAATGGATATTTCATTTTACAGGGTTAAATACTTTATTTAAAATTTAATATCTTTTTTTCACATTTAAAAAGTATTCTTCTTCCATCCTTCAAGAGAACCATCTCTTATAATGATTTTTCTAAACATGAAAAAAAATTTCAGTAAAAGAAACCAAGACATCAAAAAAAGCTCGACAGTATATGTTGTGTTCTACATACATGGCTTCCCCCACCCTGTATACACACACACACACACACACACACACCACACAAACACACACAACACAAACACACAACACAATACAAAGATGCGACACACATAAGCCTTCCTGTTTTCCTCTATATTTATCAATTCATCTTTTTCTTATAGCATGGTAATATTCCATGATATTCTTGTACTACAGCTTCTTCAACAATTTCCCAAATAGTGGGTATTCATCCAGTCCTTTGCTAATAAAAAATGGTGCTATAAATATTTTGGTTAATACTGTACCTTTCTTATTGTCATCAACCTCCTTGAGGTATATGCCTAGTCAATGTTGAATTTTAGTCAATGTTTTAGCATAATTCCAAATTATTTTCCAGAATGTTTGGACCTAGTCAAAGCTCTAAGTATTTGTACATGTACACCTCTTCAACATTACCTATTTCCCTCTTCTGTCATCTTTACCAATTCGCTAGATGTCACGGAAAAGTTCAGAGTTTCTAGGATTTGCATTTCTCTTATTATTAGCTATTTAAGTCAGTATTTTGTTTATTTAATAGTTTGCAATTTTTAAGAGAAAGATTTTTTTATGCCCATTGAGGGAACGGTGTTTCATCTTATGTTTCTGTTAGTTGTCTATAGATACCTTGAATATCAGACCCTTATCTGAGATATTTGACACAAATATCGCCCAATCATTATCATTCCAATCATTATAAAATAGTATCTGAAGGCACCTCCACTGAATCTGTAAGGAATAGATGCTTATCTATAAGACCCATGCTCATACAAAAGATAGATAAATATATACACATGTGCGTGTCTATACGTATATACACACATGCACACACACACACATCTTATGGAGGAAATACAAATTGTTAAAAGTTGCACCAAAAACTGTCAAATTTTCTAATAATTAGAAAAATGCCTTAGGATTTTAATAAAGATAAAATCCAATTTTCGTAGGGCTACGGAGAAAGAGATACTCTAATATATGGCTGGTGCATATTGATGCAAACATTTTGGAGAGCAGTATGGCAATGTGCAGTAAGTTTACAAAACTAATCATACCTAGCAACCCCACATTTCCATTGCTAGAATTCTATCCCAAAAACATCATAAAAAGACATATGTATACAAAAAACATTCATAGCTTCTCAAAAAAAAAACATGTCCAACAATTGGTGAATGGCTGAATAAATTATGGTATGTAAATGTAATGGAATATTATGGTGCTATAAAAATTATATACATATATATATGTATGTATATATATATGGCATATAAGGAAATATGGAAATACCAATACAAGATGATAGAAAGAGCAACAGAAACAGAAAACGATTTCTATTGTACATAAAGGAAAGGAAATAGGATAAAAAAGGGACAAAGGTAAGAAAGGCAAAAATGAACAAAAATATATTAAAACACTTTTTAAAAGATGTGTCAATAGTTTTGAAACAAAAAGCCACATTCTAGTATTATCATTATCATTTTATGCCTTGTTTACAATTTTTATGCTTAGTTTTATAGCTTTAAAATTTTGTATATAAAGTTATATATAACTAAGTGTAAAAATAATGTATTAATATTGGTTATTAATAGTCAATACTTATATGATGCTTACATGTTTTCAAAGTTATGTCTAATATATAGAATTATATGTATACATAAAGTTACACACATATACGACTTTATGAAAACCACATATGTAACTTTATATAAAATAGCTGCATATGTATCTGGGTCTGTGTTATACGCAGCTAGGTAGTTCAGTGGACAGAGGGCTGAACCTGCAGTCAGGAAGACCTGGGTTCAAATCCAGTCTCAGGTTTTTTTAGCTGTGTGACCCCAGGCAAGTTCCTTAACCTCTGTTTTCCTCGGTTTCCTCATGTGCAAAGTGGATGTCATAAGAGCACCTACCTTCCAGGGTTGTTTTAAAGATGAAATGAGACAAGAATAACGGAGTACTTTGCAAACCTGAAAATGCTACATTAATGCTATTTATCTATCACTCTATGTATATGTATACATATTCATGTGCATATACGTATGTACATTAGGGCATCTCCGTTCTCTCTGGATATAGAGGCAGATTGTGTAAATACCAGTCTAGATTCATACTCCTGTGTTACAGCATTTCAGTTCGTCCTCACAACCCTGGGATGCCGGTGCTACTACCCTCATTCTAGAGATGACACAGAGGTGACCAAAGGTTAGCTTGCCCAGTATCACACAGATTTTCCCCATTTTTTATTATTAAATGTTATTGTTTTTAATGCACAAACCCTTATTTTTTGTCCCTCCCCTTCCTCCCTATCCTACCATGGAAAAGAAGAAGAAAATCCTTGGACTAAAGATGCAGAGTCAACCAGAACAGAGGCCCAGGTTGGACACATTGAAATATACGTGTCCCCTTCTGCATACTTGGCTCATTCAAGTTTCTGAGGCAAGATTAGAATTCAGGTCTTCTTGACTTGAAGTCCAGTGCTGCACACACACACACACACACACACACACACACGCACACACACGCACACGCACACATACACACATACACACACACCCATGCACACACATGCACACACACGCACACACATACACGCACACACACATGCACACACATACACACACGCCCATGCCCACACATACATGCACACACACATACACGCATACACACGCACACACACACACGCCCACGCCCATGCACACACACGCACAATGCACACACGTGCACACACGCATACACACACGTGCACACACACATACACGCATACACACGCGCACACACATGCACACACACATACACACACGTGCACACACACATACACACATACACACATGCACGCACATACATGCATACACGCGTGCACACATGCACACGCGCATGCACACACGCACGCACACACATACACGCACACACATGCACACACATACACACACGCCCACGCCCATGCACACACACACATGCACACACACATACACGCATACACAGGCACACACACACATGCACACACACACGCCCACGCACACGCACACGCACACACACACACGCACGCACACACACATACACACACATACACTCATACACACGCACACACACATACACACACACACGCACACACACATACATGCATACACACGCACACACACACATCCACACACACACATCCACACACACACGCCCACGCACACACGCACACACACACGGTGTGGAAAGAGAACAAAATAGAAGGCTGTATAAACTGGGAAGGGGACACGAGGAAAGGTGGGGGCTCCCTCCCTTGGCTGTTGCTCTCATGCTCTTATTCCATCCTTATTTTGTTTGCTCAGTTATTTATTTTCATGGATCGTTATTAAGCCTAGAAATATTCTGAAGTCCAGAATCCAGGGGCACGAAGCGCCTCCTCCCCCCTCCTCCCTCTCGGCTTGTTAGAGGCACTAGGTGACGGAATCTGGGGACTGGGGACCCAAGGGCAGCACACGTCTGAGGACTGATGGGGAGTGAAAGAAATATACAATTAAATTATTTTGTGGAAAATTATTGTAAAAAAAAACTCTCTGTAAAACTATTGTAAAAAAAAAAAAGACAAACTGACATGATGTTGCTGTTTAGTATAATGTGTTATCTCTCTCTCTCTCTTTCTCTCTGTCTCCCTCTCTCTCTCTCTGCCTCTCTCTCTCCAAATATATTTGGTCAGTTATAGATGAAATGGTGTTGCCATTGCTGAATTTGGATCAAAATGAATCATCATAATCATTGACATCACACATATATATAAACACACACATACATGTTCATACACATGTATACATACATGTATATATGTGCACATGATTGCACCCCCTGCTTCCATGGAGGCATTGTGGTATGGAAGGCAGAGCTCCAGTTCTGGGGTCAGAGGGTCAGACTGGAGTCTTGGCTCTTTGCCTTCCAGGTGACCATGAGGACATCACTGTGCCTCTGGACCTCAGTCTCCTCATCAGCAAAATGAGAAAGTTACATTAAATCATCTCAAGGGCCCTTCTAACTTCAAATTCTCTGATAGTTCCCTATTACCTTAATGAGCTATGTTAAGGTAAATTATCTATTTAACAGCAAGGGGTGCTGTCTAGACCTGGGGTTACATTGATTAAGGAGGCTCCACATGATACTAAAAGCTCCCCTCTACCAAAGCAGATTACCTGGTCAGCAACTTAGGGTAGATAAAATGACTTTTCCAGGGTCACACAGTCAGCATGTGGTAGAGGCCAGGTTTGAACCCAGGTCTTCTCTCTTTCTCAGACTGCCTCCTATTATGGTCATCCATAAAACCAAGGGATTAGACCAGATGACCTCTAGGGCCTCTCTCTAGGCTCATGAGTCTGCTCCCTTTTGTCTCTTCTCATTTCTAGCTGCATCCATCCAGTTCTCAGACCCAATTTACCAAAGGGATGAAATGAAGCTTCTCCCAAAGCTGGGTGTGGGTGCTTCAGCTCCGTAGGGACAGAGATGCTGTCTTGTACCCACACCCAGATCTGCTTCTGGGGGCTTCCTCATTCTAGCTTCTCACTAATGTGGCTGAGATAGCCCAGGCCTGTCCTGAATCCCAGACCTCAGAACACAGGTCACCTGACTGATACCTTCCTACAACATCCTCCATAAGTGGGGCATCCCAACCCCTCCTGAGGTGACCTAATCTACTCTAGAGAGTATCAATTATTAATTAGGAAGTTTTTCTGGTTCCCAGATTCGCCGCCTTGAACTTTTCCCTCATTGCTTTGGTCCTGCCCAATGGGGCCAAACAGAACAATGAAGACACCTATCATACCCCCCTAAGCCTTTTCTGCACTAGGCTGAACATCCCAATTCCTTTGGTGTATCCTCACGTGCCAAAGGCTCCAATACATTCATTGCTGTAACTGTCCCCCTCTTCACTTTTTCTAGCTTATTGATGCCATTCCACATTTGGACACAGTACTGCTTATGTGGTCCACTCAGAGCAGAGAACAGTGATCATCACCTCCTTCTTCCTAGAAACTAAGCTTCTCACCTCAGCTTAAGACCCTGGCAGCTTTGGCCATTGCTGAGCCAAACCTTTAAGTCAGATTAAGCCTGCAGGCTACAAAAACTCCCAGATCTTTCTCAGATTCAGTACTTTATAATTGACTCTCCCTAATCTCATACATGCAGAGTTGGTATTTTGAACCCATGAAAGCAAATATATTTATCGCTAATAAATTTCATCTTACATGACTTGGCTCTGGAATCATATTCTATTGGGACGTTTTTCAATCTTGATTCTAGTCACCAGTGTGCTAAGTACCCCTCCCAGCTTAGTATCAGCTAAAAATATGATCAGCGTGACAACACTGCTTTTAACCAAGTCATTGACAGAAATGTTAAACAGCTGGGAGCCAAGCACAGGTCCCTGAGGGACTCCACCGGCAACCTCCCTCCAAGTTGACGTTGAACAATGAGTGTCTACTCTTTGATTTCCTCATTCAACGAATTCCAAATCGACCTCATTGTAAGCTGCATTTTTCCATCTTGTTAGCAAGAATAGTGTGAGAAATTTTATCCAACACTTTGCTAAAATCTTAGCACGGCCACAGCCTTCTCTGTATTTAGTATCTTAGCAAAACAAAAAAGAAAAAGAAAAAAAAGGTAGTCTGGCATGCCGGGTTCTTAGCCGTACCTTGGTTGCGGTTCATATTCACCAGTCACTTTTCAGAAGTTCTGGTCAAAGTATTTTCGAATCCTACACATGACTGCGCGTCACCATGGGGGGGGGGGAGGGAGGGGAGTAAATCTCAAACTCAAGCGACTGTGGAACTGAATCTTGTAAATTACAAGTAAATGAGTAAATAAAAAAAATTAAAAAAAAGAAGTTCTGGTCAGTCTTCTTGTATTATTGTCTGTGTTGTGGCATTGAGGTGGTTTTGTGTTTGCTTTTTTCTAATTTATCAAGTGTCTCTAGCAGATTATTATTATCATTATTATTATTAAGTTACCTATGCACACCTGGTCTTAAAGTCAGGTGCTTTGGCTTGTAGAGAATGTCATCTTAACATCATTCCCTTGTGCTTTTCTTCTGTCCTTTTTCCCACTTCGACATTTCTGTATTCCATGCCTGTGAATTTCATTTCTTTCGGAAGATTCTACATCATGAACTCGATTTTTCCTAACCTGGTAATTAGGCCCCAAGATAGCTCAGCGGGTATATCACTAGGCTTGGAATCAGGAAGACTCATCTTCATGAGCTCAAATCTGGCCTCAGATACGTATTAGCTGTGTGACCTTGGGTAAGTCATTTAATCCTATTTGCGTCAGTTCCTCATCTATAAAGTGAGTGGGAGAAGGAAATGGCAAGCCATTCCAGCATCTTTGCCAAGAAAACCCCAGATGGGGTCACGGAGAGTCAGACGCAACTGGACAACAACAAAATCCACTAATTGTGTTTTAATTTTTGCCACCAAGAGCTCTCATTTCTGCCCTGTTGTTTAGGCATTTTTCAGCCATGTCTGATTCTTTGTGATGTTTTAGTTGGGGGGGGGGGGAGTTTTTTTTTGTAAAGATACTGGAGTCATTTGCCATTTCCTCCTCTAGATCATTTTACAGGTAAGGAAATTGAGGCAGACAGGGTTAAGTGACTTGCCTAAGGTCACACGGTAAGTGTCTGAGGCCAGATTTGAACTCAGGTCTTCCTGACTCCAGGGCCAGTACTCTGTCCGCTGTGCCACTCAGCTGCCCTTAATTTCCGTCCTGTGTTCATTCCTAATTTAATCTCTTATAGAACTGCATTCTCTTTTGAACTCTTCTGTGAATTCTCATGGCTCTGTGCTCTCTAGATCGTCCCCAGAACTACCGGGCATTGACTCACTTGTTGGTGTTATTGCATTTGTTAAGAGAGCACTGAGCCTTCATCCACAAGTGGCCCGTGGTGAGAGAGGTTGGTATGAGAAGGGGAAAGAGTACAGTTTGGTTATAATGTAGAGTATGTGGAGGATTTTTTTAAAAGCTACTCATGGCAGTTGTGTCGAAGGCCTTAATGCCAGGCTATGATGGAATATGTTAGGCTTCAGGCAGTAGGGAGCAGCTAAAGATTTAATTCAGAGATGACATGGCTAGGGCAGAGGAGGGGGAGAATGCAGCTGTGTAAAGATTGATAAAGAATGGCCTTGGAGTCAAGAAACCTTGGGTTCCAATTCTGCCTCAGGTACTTATTAGCTGTGTGACCCTGGACAAATCACTTAACCTCTCTCTGTCTAATTGTTTTTAATGTTTAAAATGATGGAGTTGGAATCTCTAACCTCTGACACCCATCCCAGCTCTAAAGCCACAGTCCCATGAGACAGAATACAGGGAGATCTGTTAGGCTCCTCTTGCAGTGATTCAGGCAAGAGGTAATGGGGACGTAAAGCAGAATACTGATTATAGGAGTGGGTAATAAAATTGTTTTGGAGATGCAATCAGAAGAAGTGATTGGATACTGGGTGGGAGGGATGGAGGGAAGGAGAGAGTTTGGAATGAAAAGAAGGATCCAAAGATGGCTCTTTCGAGCTTAGGTGCTTGGAATGATAGTAGTGAAGTCAACAGCAGCAGGAAAGTGGCCAGAGTCAGGAGGAAGGACAGGCATGTGGGAAGGATGATGAATTTAAGGTGCTAGCTGGACCTCAATATCGAGCTTCCTGGCAAGTGAATGGTAATGTAAGACTGGAGTTAAGGGAAGAGTTTGCAACTGAATACAAGGAATTCATATTCACTTATGTAGTGGTGATATCTGAAACCCTGGAAGGGAACTGGGCAAGATTACCAAGGATTTAGGTTTACAGAGAGATAACAACACAGAGAGGAAGCTAGAGTGTCCTCCAGCATCAGAGTCAGACTTTCACCAGCCGTCTAGTGCATTGACCAATAAAGTATGTCTTGAAAGCATCGTCCTTCCTTTGAATCACTGAATGGCCGTAATCATATGTGAAATTGCTTACGTGGAGAAAGTCATAGAGTTTCAACTAAGGGAGAGAACAGTACATCTCGATCATACCACATTGTGTAAAGTCCTGGGGGAGCTATTTTAGGAAGGACTTTTATGAACTCTGACAAAGTTGAAGAGGGAACAAGAAAGAATTCCCTGCGAGAATTAGTTGAAGAAATCTGGGAAAGGTTGTTTAACCTAGATATAAAATAACCTGGGAAATGGTGACTCTTGAGGTATTTGAAAGGCTATTTTGTGGGAAAGGGATTAGATTTGGTCGTCTTAGACCCAGAAAATTGAATTATAAACAAATGGAGAAGAAAACACAAAAGAGAAGAAAAAAGTAGTGCCATCCCTTCACTGGAGAGACTGGATAGAAAGGAATTCAGATACTGCCTATCCTGTCAGACTCAGTGTGTTGTTTCTAATCCGTAGGGTTAGAAAGGGACCTGTCTGTGGCCATCCACACTACCGCTGGATGTGGAAGTGTAAGGCATATTTTAAACTTTGTCCTGAAGGTGACAGTATTATAAACTATCACTTGTTGAATTTGAATAATTTTAGGATTTGGGATGACAGTAATCTCCAGGCAGAGTAACCATGGTGACTTTTAGTTCGGGAACTTTGTGGGAATTGTTAAATGGAATGTTTGGGACTTTTTGCGTGTCATCTGAGGTTATTGGGAACTGTGCCCACAGGGACTTTGTCGGGACTTTTTGGTTCAAGGAACTGGGGCAGGCACTTGAAAAGACAATGACTGATCCCGCCACAAGACCTAGGAGACCTTTCTAGAATTAGAGATAGGGATGAATGTGCCAAATGCACTCCAGCTGATTTGCTGAGGATGGAGAAAGGGCTGTGTCAATTTAAGATGACAGACAACTTCATTATTCTCCCAGGAATGACGAATTGTAACTGTCATTCTCTGACACTTCCAGTGAGAGATCCCAGGAGTGGACCCTGGTGAGGGTCCTGAGCACCTGCTCCACCTTGGCTCTAGGTTACTGCTTGTACATGAGCGTTAGAGTACATGTACTGGACAAGAGAAGTTTCTGGAGACCTCTTAACTGATCCAGGCAACTAAAGCCTTGGAAAGAACTTTCTGGTGATCGAAATACAAAAGGTCGTACATGAAGCGGCACTGGATATTCCAGGCTGACAGACACTCCAACCAGCATATAACCATGGCAAATACAGGCAGCTGGGAAAGCTACACTCACCCGATTCAGCACTGGGTCTTTGTTGGATATTTTTTCCATGCCGTTGTTAAGGTAACTTCCTGTTGTTAACTGACACGACCTACACCAGTGATGTCAATCTCAAATAGACGTGGGAGCCACTAAACCATGCGTAAGAATTCTTATGGGTTATAAATAGAAGTGGCTTTAAAATGTAGTGTAATCTATGTTTTGTTATATTTTTATTTATTTGTTAAATATTTCCCAGTTATAGCTTTTAAACATTATTTTATTTTTGCCCAATTAAATGTTACACTTCAAACTGCTTCATGCTATACTTGAGAGGATTTGGGGTTACATATTTGACACTCCTGGTCTACTCGTTCCTTATTTTTTTCCAGTCCTAGACCTGAACCCCATGGTGGTCCCGAGTCAAGCTGGGCCTGTAGCACTATCATGTTTTCCACCTAAGTGCAGTGTGGCTGACCAATGTACCGAGAAGAGAGAGAAAGAGTGAATATGGGGTGTTACGGGATTGAAATATGGATGGAGGGGGCAGTACAATGCTGAGAAAGAGATATACAAAATTAGGAAATTGATGACAGTATGGTGAGTGGCACAGAGTGAGACAGTTTTGTTTGGAACAGTCTACCAGTGACTATGGCAAATGGAGCAGGTGTTTTCTGTCATTCTGCCTGGAGACAGGAGGGAGAGAGAGAAGGACAGAGAGAGACAGAGATAGAGACAGAGACAGAGAGATGAAGAGAGTTAGAGAGAGAGAGAGAGGGAGGGAGGGAG
>CM053584.1:381420055-381512893 GCA_028627135.1 Pseudochirops cupreus | reverse complement strand
CTGCATAATTACACATGTACAGCCTGTATTTGATGGCTTGTTCTTCCAGTGGGGGTGGCTGACGAGAGAGGAAGAGAAAGAATCTAGAATTTAACGCTTTATAATCAAATGTTAAAAATATATATATGTGTATACACACACACACACACACACACACATATATATATACATACAATTATTACTACTATTATTATTAAGTACATCCAACTGGAACTTAAGATTCATAGGCACTGTGGAAGGGAGATTCATCCTGCCCTATCGAAAAGTTTACAGGAGTGATGGGGGAGGACATAGGAGAGATTAGATTGGGGGAGGGGTTATACAAGGGGATGGCTGTTTTGAGGGGGGGGTAGGGGAAAGATGGGGAGAAAATTTGTAACTCAAAATCTCATGGAAATGAATGATGTAAACTAAAATAAATAAAAGAAAATATTATAAAACAAAAAGAAAAAGAAAAAAATGGTTTCATATGTTGATTAGGGGATTCTGAGCCAGGACTTTCATGAGCCTCCTAGACTGCTACCATTTCTTTGTTGTTCAGTTGTTTTTCAGTCATGTCCAACTCTTTGTGACCCTATCTGGGGATTTCTTGGCAAAATACTGGAATACCATGTCCTTCTCCAGTCCATTTTACAGATGAGAAACTGAGGTAAACAGTTTTAGGTGACTTGCCCATGGTCACACAGCCAGGAAGTGTCTCAGACCAGATTTGAACTCAGAAAGATGAGTCTTCCTGAATCTGAGCCCAATACTTTATCTGCTGTATCACCTAGAAGCCATTCATCTCCCTTTCAAGGCTTCTCTATTCTCCTGCCAACAGTCATGTCTCTTAAGGTACCTTCACACTTGGTATAGCTCTCCTGGTTAGTGAGTCCCTAGCTGAATCTGATATTTCATGACGGACCAGAGCTATACTCACTTTGCTCCCAACTCAAGTCACTCTCCAACTCTCTTCTTCTTGTCCCTCCCAACATCTCACTCATTTTCCAGTTTCTTCCTGCCTTATCTACTCCTCTTAGAATATAAGCTTCTTAAGGGTAGATGTGGTCTTGTTTATTCTTGTTTATATCCCTGGTACTTAGCATAGCCCACAGTAAAATGTTTAATAAATTCTCTTAAACACTCCAAGCTATATAGAATGAAAAAATTTTCAAAGTGTAGCAACTTGGCTGAGCAGATTAAGATCACATACACTGAAAGAGGATGAGGTAAAACATAGCCTCTGTTGTCCTGTCTACTACTAGAGCTTTACCAAGGATACTTTCAATGAAGCAAGAGGATAAGATTACATACCAATACTTTTATTCCATTACCAAAACCCCCCAATGATTTTATCTAGTCCATAGAACACCAAAATAAAAGGAATAATAGAAGAATGTCCCAGGATTATTTCTCTGTCAACTCTATCCTCTCCCTTCTTACCCTCTCTGCAGACTGACATTGTTGACCATACTCTTTTCCTTGACTTTCTCATCCCTCAGGGCTTTTACAACATTTATTTCTCTTGTTTCTCCTCCTACCTGTCTGACCACTCTTTCTCAATCTCCTTTGCTGGATCTTCACCCAGGTCACATGTATGAATATAGGAATTCCCCAAGGCTCTATCCTGGGCATTCTTATCTTTACTCTCTGAACCATTTTGTTTATTTCCACCAGATCCCATGAATTCAATTATCTCTTTGCAGATGATTCTCAGATCTACTTATACAGACCTAAGCTTTCTCTTGACCTCCTTCCTTGCATCTCTAATTGCCTATTTAACAAATCAACTTGGATATCCCATAGACAATTTAAATTCAGCATCTACAAAACTGAACTGGGTCTCTCTCCCCAAACCTTTTCTTCTTTCTAACTTACTGTGGAACATTCAGTATCACTAGCCTCCCAGTCATCCAGGTTCATGTAAGAGTCATTCTCAGCTCCTCACTGTCTTTCTCCTCCCCCTAGTCACATCATTTCTACCTTTATATCATTTTTGCATACATTCCTTTCTTTCCTTTGATGCTATCACCACTCTGGTGCAGACCCTCATCACCTCACACCTGGTCTATTACAATACCTGCTGGTCGGTCTCCCTGCCTTGTTTTTACCCATGCCAGTCCATCCTCCATTCAGCTACCAGTGTTATGTTACTAAATGTCATCCTCCTAATCAATACGTTACAGTGGCTTCCTGTCATCTCCAGGATCAAATATAAAGTTTCCTGTTTGGGTTTTAAAGCCCATAATAATCGAGCCCCTTCCAAATGTTACAGTTTTCTTAACCTTTATGCCTCTCCCACCTACTTTATGATGCAGGGACACTGGCCTCCTTGCTGTTTCTCGTATAAGATATTCCACTTCCTGAGTGCATGTATTTTCACTAACTGTCCCCCATTCTAGTAACGTACTCCTTCCTCACCTCTGCCTCCTAGGTCCTTTCAATTTCTGCTAAAATTTCACTTTCTACAGGAAGTTTTTTCCATCCCCCTTAATGCTAGCCCCTTTCCTCTAGGATCATCCCTAATTTACCTGCTCTCTAGCTGGTTTGTACCTAGCTGTTGTCATGTTGTCTGCCCATTAGACTAAGAGCTCCTTGAGGTGAGGGACTATTTTTGTTTCTCTGTATACTCATGCTTTAGCCCAGAACCAAGTATGTTGTAAATGTTTAATAAATGCTTATTGATTATTGAAGGTAAGAATCAAATTAAAATGCTAACCCTCACGGAGTCCAGCCCATTGTCCATTCAATGAAGAGGACTTTTCCAAGAAGGAGGAAGAAGATTGATAGACATTCTTAGAGTACGTAATAAATGGATTAAAATTTTAAAGAACTATGTTTGGAGCAAGTAGACACCACTTCATGGAATAATATCTCATGCTGATTCATTGATTGACCCTGGCTGCTTCAGCTGGCACTTAAATTCTTCCTTTCCTGCTTAATTTTATGTTTATGCTATTTAATGGGTTGTTATTTATAAAATGACTTCTTGGCCAACAAACCTGTGCTGTTTGTTGTGTTTCTTGAATTGTACAGTGAGAGGGAGAAGGAATTTTCCCCTGCTAAGATAGAACATGTGTTTGCTTGGTGAAGTTGGGTTGAAAAGAGAGGGAGGGAAGGAAAGAGAGGGGGAAAGGTAAAAGAAGAGGAGAAGGGAGGGGAAAGGAGAGATGAAATAGAATTAGGAGAGAGAGAAGAAGGGAAAGGGGAGGGGAAAAAGAAGGGGAAGATAGGGAAGAAAGAGTAGGAGAAAGGAGAGGAGAGGGAAAGAGAGAAAACAGACCTTACCTTGTTCTTTTCCATGAGCCTTGTGTGGTACATAAGGTAGAACTGCATAGTGGATAGAGAGTCAGCCTTGAAGCCAGAATGACTTGGGTTTAAATCCCATTTCTGGTACACAATGACTATGCAACTCTGGGAAAGTTACTTAATCTCTTGATGTTCTGAATAAAAGAAGTTTCAGGATCCTGGAGCTCCCTATACTAATGACCTACAAGGTTCAGCCCTTGTTCTCATGGGATGCACATGCACCTTAGCCAGGCACCCAAGTGCAACAGAAATACTCCTCAATTGAGAGCCAAGAAAAGCTGCATACTGGCCACCCTAGGCGCCCTGATTCTTCGCTTCACCATTGATGAGAACGAAGGACAAACAGCAATAACAACTTCACAGTTACTTGAAATCCATGAAAGCTCTAGACCAGCAGTTCTCAACCTGTGGGTCGCGACCCCTTTGGGGGTCAAATGGGTTCACCTAAGACCATCGGAAAACACATATTTCCAATGGTCTTAGGAACCGAGACACCACTCCTCCACCCATCTCCAGGCGGGTCTGCCCACATGCAGATACACCCACATACAAGCAGTAAAGGGTCACGGCATTAGGAAGGTTGAGAACCACTGCTCTAGACCTTGACAGACTTGTTAGGTTTAGAGGACTGAAATTCCACACGTACAGTCACAAAGCTAGCAAGGAGAAGTGACCAGACCTCAAATGAGAACACAAGTTGGACCCTGGCCAAGTCACTTAAACTCTCTGAGCCTCAGTTTCTTTATTTATAAAATGAGGGGTTTGAGTAGGTCACCTGGGGTCATCCAGGTCCCATTCAGCTCTCACTAATCAAAGTCTCATTCAGTTTTCAACCCTCTGGTTCCAAATAGCAAAAGTGGGACTCAATCTCTGGATTCCCAATCCACTGCCTGTCCATACCACCTCATAAATTCTGCTTCCCCTCTCTAGAGACACAACTAAACACAAATTCTAAAATGTCAGCTCTCAATGAACGCATGCAACATTCCCAGTTCCTCCCTTAACAGCACGACCTCCCTTTGGAACTTTGCTTCCCCAGCATCCTGTGCCTCTTACAGAGAACAGACATTTGATAAATGTCTCTGAAGTATATTCAATAAGATGAAGCAATAAAAGTTCCTTTCATGATCAGACAAATTGCTAAATGTGTCTTTCTGTAAGGCACTGGACCTGGAGGCAGAAGACCTAGGCTTGTATCCTGCCTCAGACATTTACTAGCTGTCAGACTGTGAACAAATTGCTTAACCTTTCTGGGCCTCAGTTTCTGTATCTGAAAAAAATCGGAGGTTTAGAACCAGTGACCTCTAAGGTCTGTCCATTCCAGCTTTAAATCTATGATCCCACTCAGCCAAGAAGTGCTATTCTCTTTAACTCTTGCCTTTCTTGACAAGGATAGTGATTCTCCCAAATGACAAAGGAGAAAGGGACAGAGGAAGAGAGAGAGGAAGAAAAGAAAGGAGGGAGGAAAGGAAGGGAAATAGGTGAAGGAATGGTCATACAATTATTAGAGCTGGAAGAGTTCTTAAAATCATATAATCCATGGCCTTCATTTACAGCTGAGGAAACTGAGACCCAAACAGAACCCCAGGTTAAACTGATCTTAAAGGTCTATCAGGCCTGTGGCCATTTCCATTGAATCACAGCCACCAGAAGTGCTCTGGGACAGCTGAAGTTACTCAATGGAAAGTAGACAGGAATTTTAGTTCTGGGAATATGGCTAATAAACTTAAAGAAATGCTAATCACCAGCTGACCTGGGAATGAGTCTGTTTCTACTACTAAGTATGTTTTCTTCCTTTCCAGGTTAAAAAAAATCCCTCTATTGAAATTCCTTTTGGACTTCTGTGTTTTCCTGTCTACGTCAGGATTTACACAACAATACTTCTTTCAGAGCTAGTACCACAAGGAAAGTCTTTTGTGTGTGTGTTGTTTTTCTTCTCTCCTGATGTGGGATGAGTGGGGAGCCCTGGGAAACCATGGCAACAGTCACCTTGCACAAAGTTGTAGTTGCAGGGAAATAAATGGGCACAACAGTCTCAAACATTTTTGTTGGCGATCACCACAGTAAATCCAACAATGAAGCTCTTTAGCCTATAAGTAACCGAATTTTTATTTCAGTGATGGAAACCATTGATCATCTCAACTAGTTATTCAGGATCTAAAGTCGAGAGTTCCCAGAGGAAGTAAATCTGTGCAGGAAGAAAAAAGGGAAACGTATCTTTTCCCCAGATTCTCTTTCTAATCAGAACAGATTGTGAGGAAAGGAGGTGGGGGGGGGGGGAACAGCGAGCAAAGGAGGGGACTGGGGACCCTTGCTGAGACAGGAAACCTTAGTTAGCAACCCTTATGGATTTCTTTCAGTCCTATAAAATACTATAATACTCAGCTCTATTCCCCTTCTGACAGGTGAAGATATATGATTTGGGAATTCAATTTAATAGAAACCAGAAATAAACCTCATCATTGTTGAAAAGAAAGAAAAAAAATACACAGTTCCTTTGTATTCTGTGCTACAAACAGGAAGAGTGAATATAGTGGGAAAAGTACTACCTTTGGAGTCAGAGGATATAGGTTCAAATACTTCTTCTGACACTTATTTGAGAAAATCCCTCTCTTTGGGCTCTAGTATCCTGAAATGTGAAGAGGAGGTTTTGGATTAAATGGCATCTTTTCAAGGACTCATTGCTAAAGAAACTCTATCTAGCATATTGCCTCTCAGAGACTAGATATCATACAGAAGACATAATCAAAATATTTTCCAAAAACAGTAGACAGGTGGATAATAACTTCCTACAAATAGAACTAGCACAGATTGGCTGTGAGCAGATAGGCAGAATGTAGGGTTAGTATGGTTTAAACTCAGAAGGTTACCCATGATGGGTATATTTATTACAGAAAAGAGAACCATACAGATACTATGAGTCCTGGGGTGGGGAAACAATACTGGTGTCAGAGTTTCAAGTGGGAGGCTAAATTTGAGGATACAGGCCATGGATTGGGATGTGCCAAGGTCAGTATCCAGCATCCACAGCACAGGTAGTTTGGTAAAAGCTGAAAGGTGATTTCATGTCAAAATTCACATGCCTGAGAAGGGGAAGGATAGGACGTACCCATACAGGTGATTAAGGGCAATCAACAAAGCCCAAGTGAAGTACTGACCCAAGGGCAATAGATATAGTTACAGCCATAATCTAAGTCAACCAGAAATTGACCAAGATTAAGCCAGAGTGCCTAAGTGTGCCAACTCTTGCACTAATTCTGGAGTATTTTAATGTGCATATTGATACTACCTCAAACACATTAATTATTCAGTTGAACTTATTCATTTCACATGACCTTCACCCCATGTCAACTATACATACAGATAGCCATACCCTTGATCTACCATGAGCCACAAATGTACCACTTCCATGTTTATGAGCTCTTAAATTCCTGTATCTGATCACAATCTGTTGTCATGCCACCCCTTCCTCCACCTTACAACTCCTACATTCTGTTCTTCATCCTCACCATGACCTGCAATCCCTCCACCCCTTATTTTTTTCCCAGGTCACATCCCCAGCATTAATTACATCCTCATTTCTTGCCCTTCTTGACCTCAAGGTGAACAGGTTCAACTCTACGATAGCCTCTTCTTTCAATTCCTTTGACTTCTCATCCTATTTCTCATCATGACCTGCCAAGTCTCAACCTAAGATTATTCCCTTCCTCCTCTGCCTTTGCTTCTGCTCGCATTCTCTCTCTCTCTCTCTCTCTCTCTCTCTCTCTCTCTCTCTCTCTCTCTCTCTCCCTCCCTCTCTCTCTTTGATAGCTTCCAAACTTTTGTTTTTATTTTGTTATCTTACTTTTTTAATTAATTTGTTTTGAACTTAAATATACAAGAAAAGAAAAAGAAACATATAATGAACTTAAATATAAAATAAGAAGAGAAAAGCATTGCGATGTGCACAGAACTTAAGAGACAATTAAAAA
Organism: Pseudochirops cupreus; assembly: GCA_028627135.1. Lineage (NCBI taxonomy): Eukaryota > Metazoa > Chordata > Mammalia > Diprotodontia > Pseudocheiridae > Pseudochirops > Pseudochirops cupreus. Next base: position 381,505,634 of record CM053584.1, on the reverse strand, counting down.
TATGCAGCAATAAATTTCCATTACAATAAAGCTTATATAATAAATATTACTCATTGTACTCATTTTTCCATCTTTTCTTTGCTTCCATGTAAGTTTTCTTTTGTGCTCGACTGTGCACCTTTTACTTTATTCTTTCCCCCAAAAGGTATAATTGTGTGCAGATATATATGTGCACAGATATATAATGGGTACACACATATATGTAGATATATGTATAGGTATTTGGATATATGTACATACACACAAATACATATGTGTATATGCATTTAGCTATATACGTACACACACATTACACATTCATATATAGACATACACACAAAGATATATACCTGCATATACACATACACATGCACACTTACATACATATATACACATACACACTTAGATATCAAGAATCATACTCATATATCGACATATACATTCATATGCATCTATGAAAGACCCTACTAATTTGTACTCTGTTTCTCTGAGGGTGGAGAACCTCTTCCTTCATAAGTCCAAGTCCCTCCATATTTTTCTAAGTCCACCAACTCATCATTCCCTACATCACAGTAGCATTTCAACCTTTGTAGTTATTTTAAAAATCTAAAACAATATTGATTAATATGGCTGACATGTAGGGCAGTTTCCCTATTTTTCTCTTTTGATTGAATCTATTTTAGCTTTAACTTTGTCTAAGATCATGATTACTACCCGTTTTTTTCCTAATAAATTCTACCCCTGATCTTTATTTTACGTTTATGTATATCTCTTATTTCCTATCTGTCCTGCCTCCTCTACCTTACTACTACCCACTACCTTGCCCTCCTACTATTTAACCTACCCCCCCCAAGGATCCCTCCCTTATACTCTCATTCCCATTAGTCTAAACACCTTTCTATTACCCCCTTCCTAATCCCTCACCCACACCTCTAGATATCCCTCCATTATCCTTTCAACCTCCCTATCCCCTTAGCCTTTTATTTCTTTCTTAATTTAGATGACTTACACATCTTTCTACCCTCTTAAACCCATTCCTGATCAAAGTAGTGCTCCAGAACTACCAACCTTCCTCCCCCCATCTAATTCCTCTGTGTTAATTCTTTCTCTTGGACCTCTTTTATATAAAATAATTACTCTTTTTGCCTATTCTTAAAGAGTTTTACACTTTAAAATCATATCACATCCAGGTCTACCCCAATCTTTCTTACTAACTACCTCATTACTAATAGGAATCTTAGAAGTTTTATATTTCTTCATCAAAAAAGCAGTCTATCATTATTAAGTCCCCTATAATTAGTCTTTGATATGCACTTTACATTTCTCTTGCATTTTATATATCAAATCTTCTATTAAGTTCAGGTTTCTTTGTTTGTTTGTTTTAAACAAAATCCCAAAAGTCTGACAATTCATTAAATATCCTTTTTTTTTCATTCAGGATTATACTTAACTTCACTGGCTACGATGTTTTTGTTCACAATCCCAGCTCTTTTGCTCTTCATTGTATAGTGTTCCAAAATCTATGGTTTTTAATATGGCCTCTGCTAGGTTTTGTGTGATTCTAATTGTGGCACCACTATATTTAAATTGTTTTTTCTTGTTGCTTGCAATAGTTTATCCTTGAGCTGGGGTTTTGGAATTTGACTATTATCTTCCTGTAGGTTTTCCTTGTAGAATCTCTTTCAGGTGGTGATCAGTGGACTTTTACTATTTCTACTTTTTGCTCTTGTTCTAACAGTTCCAGACAATTTTCTTTACTTACTTCTTGAATTATTGTATTGAGATTCTTTTTCTGATTGCAGCTTTCAGGGAGTCTGATTATTCTTACGTTTTCTCTTCTTGATCAGCTCTCCAGGTCACTTGTTTTTCTTACAAGATGTTTCATGTTCTCTTCTATCTTTTCCATTTGTTATGTTTTGTTTTATTATTTCTTGGTCTCATAAATTTACTGACTTCCCCTTGTCCAATTCTAATATTCAAGGACTCATTTTCTTCCTTAAGATTCTGGATCTTCTGTTTAAAAATTTTATTTTTAGTTTTCAACATCATTTCCACAGATTTTGAGTTACAAATTTTCTTCATCTTTCCTTTATCCCCCACATCAAGAGAGCAACCCTACTGAATACCCCTTCCCCCAATCTGCTCTCTCTTAAATCCTTCTCCATACCCCCTCTAACTTTCCAATGGGATAAGATTAATTTCTATACCCCAGCGCCTGTATATCTTATTTCCTAGTTGCATGTAAAAAACAATTCCTTAACATTTTTTTTTTTTGCTTTTCGGAGGGCAATTGGGGTTAAGTGACTTGCCCAAGGTCACACAACTAGTAAGTGTTAAGTGTCTGAGGCTGGATTTGAACTCTGATCCTCCTGACTCCAGGGCTGGTGCTCTATTCACTGTGCCACCTAGCTGCCCCCTAACATTTGTTTTTAAAACTTTGATTTCCAGATTTTTTCCGTTCTTCCCTCCTCACCCACCCCCACTGGGAAGACAAGCAATATAGGCTGTACCTATGTAGTTACACAAAACATTTCCATAGGAGTTATATTGTGAAAGACTAACTATATTTCCTTGCAACCTATCCTGCCCCCCCACACTTATTCTATTTTCTACTTTGACCCTGTTCTTTTTCATAAGTATGTGCGTCTAACTACCCTCTACCCCTATCTGCCCTCCCTTATATCATTCCCTCTCTTATCCCCTTCCCTCCTACTTTCCTGTAGGGTAAGATACCCAAGTGAGAGTGTATATTAGTACCACCTTAAGCCAAATTCAATGAGAGTGAAGTTGATACATTCCCTTTCAACTTCCTGCTCTTCCCCTCCATTGTAATAGTTTTCTCTTGCCTCTTTTATATGAAATAATTTACCTTATTCTATCTCTCCTTTTCTCCTTCTCTCATTATATTCCTCTCTCACCTCTTAATTTTATTTTTTTAGATAACATCCTTTCCTATTCAACTCGTCCTGTGCCACTTGTCTATGTATACATGTACACACATATACACACGTTCATATATGTATTTATACATACATACACCCTCCTATACATACATAGATATGTATGTATACATATATGCATGTGTCTATACACACACACACATATATATACATATATACACATATACATATATATATGTATATATGTATATTCCCTTCAACTATCCTCATACTGAGAAAAGCCTCATGACTTACAATTATCATTTTTCCATGTAGGAATATAAATAGTTCAACTTTAATAAGCTCCTTATGATTTCTTTTTCCTGTTTACCTTATCATGCTTCTCTTGCTTCTTGTATTTGGAAGTCAAATTTTCTGTTCAGCTCTGGTTTTTTCATCAAGAATACTTGAAAGTCCTCTATTTCATTCAATGACCATATTTTCCCCTGAAGCATTATACTCAGTTTTGCTAGGTAGGTGATTCTTGGTTTTAATCCTAGCTCCTTTGACCTCCAGAAGATCATATTCCAAGTCTCTTGGTCCATTAATGTAGAAGCTGCTATATCTTGTGTTAACCTGATCGTGTTTCCACAACACTCAAATTGTTTCTTCCTGGTAGCTTATAATATTTTCTCCTTCACCTGGGCACTCTGGAATTTGGCTATGATATTCCTAGGAGTTTTCTTTTTTGGATATTTTTCAAGAGGATATTGGTGAATTCTTTCAATTTCTGTTTTGCCTTCTAGTTCTTGAATATCAGGGTAATTTTCCTTGAGAATTCCTTGAAGGATGATTTCTAGGCTCTTTTTTTTATCATGGGTTTCAGGTAGTCCAATAAGTTTTAAATTATCTCTCCTGGATCTATTTTTCAGATCAGTAGTTTTTCCAATGAGATATTTCACATTGCCTTCTATTTTTTCATTTGTTTGGATCTGTTTTATAGTATCTTGATTTCTCATAAAGTCATTAGCTTCCATTTGCTCTAATCTAATTTTGAAGGAGTTATTCTCTTCGGTGAGTTTCTGAAATTCCTTTCCATCTGGCAAATTCAGCTTTTTAAGGCATGCTTCTCCTCACTGGTTTTTTGGGTCTCTTTTGCCATTTGAGTTAGTCTATTTTTTTAAGGTGTTATTTTCTTCATTCTTTTTGGGTATCCTTTAGCAGGCTATTGACTTGCTTTTCATGATTTTCTTGCATCATTCTTATTTCTCTTCCCAGTTTTTCCTCCACTTCTCTTACTTGATTTTCAAAATCCTTCTTGAACTCCTCCATGGCCTGTAACCAATTCATATTTTTCTTGGAAGCTTTTGATGCAGGAGTTTTTATTTCATTGACTTCTTCTGGTTCCATGTTTTGATCCTTTTTGTCCCCCCAAAAGGATTCTATGGTCTGATTGTGCTTCTTCTGCTTGCTCATCTTGCCAGTCAATTACTTGACTTTTGTGCTCTTTACTACTATAGAACTCTGCCTCCAGAATGGAGAGAGCTGTGTCCCAAATCACTAGGGTTTTCACAAATGTTGTCAAAGCTATGAGGAGGGCTCACACCCTACAGACACACCAAGCTCTGGCACACTAACCAGACACCCCAGGACCACCAACCAAGACTATGATCCAGATCCAAGTAGGTTAAAACAAGAGCAATTACCCTCTGAATGGTCACTTGGTCCCCCTACAATCTGCAGGCCAGGATCTCTGAAGGCAGCCATGTGGCAGCAACTGCACCCACCACACCTCTTCCACCTCTTACCCTAAGGTCAGGGGCCAGATCACACTCTTCAGTCACCTGGTTCTAACAGAGTTCCCCACTGACCTTTTACTTTCTCTTTGGCATTTATAGGTTGAGAAGCCAGGAAACAGCCATAGCTGTTGGTAATTCACTCTCCTGAAGTCTGCTCTAGCCAGTCTGTGCTGCTGGTCAGGGCCATCCTGGGTCTGGAACCATGGGGCTCATGCAGGACTTCCCCTGGCTCCCAGCTCAACGTGATAGACGCTTCCTGTCCACCTGCCAGGCTGCCTTCAGCAGGAGATTTGTTTCTCTCTGTCACTTTGTGCGTTCTGTAGCTCTAAAATTTGTTTTGAGTCATATTTTGCAGGTATTGGAGGTAGTTGGAATGGAGTTCAGAAAAGTTCCTGTTTTCACTTTGCCATCTGGGCTCAACTCCCTGGATCTTCTTTTCTAGTTGTTGGCTTTCTTTTCATTATCTCCTTGTTTTTCTTGGATTGTTATTATTTTTTAAAATTTTTTTCTTCAGCATCTCTCATTTGATTTTTAAAGTCTTTTTAAAGTTCTTCTATGAATTCCTTGGGGGAGGTAACAATTTGATCTTTTTCTTTGGCTTTTTCCTTTAGTATCCTCCTCTGGAGACGAATCCTATTCTTTTCTATTCCCATAGTAACTTTGCATGGTTGAATTCTTTGTCCTTTGTCTGCTTATTTAAAAAAAAATTTGTAGCAGTTTATTTTTTGTAATCACCTTTAGTCCTGGGGAATGGGTGATGTTGCCTCTGGTCTTAGATCCTCCTTCAATTCTCCCCTCTAGCTTGGAACCAAAACCAAGAATTCTGTACTCCTATAAGTGCCCACAGCCAGTGGAATCCCCACCTCACTGAATCTGCACCCATTGGCATGTGCTGGTTCCTTCTCATCCAGAGGCTGGCATTCCTTATCATCAGATGTTCCCTCAATTTTTCCCAGTTCAGATTCCTGGCTCCTTATATTTTCTGGAAGGTGAAAGTTCCTGTGATGGGGGTTACCTCCCAACCCAGCTAGGCCCAGGGCTTGCTGCTTGTTATTTCTGCAAAACTAGCCTGGTGGTGTTTATTCTTCACAGGACCAAACCTCAGTCCTGAGACTTTTCTTCCAATCTTATGCAATTGTCTCAGGAGGACCACCATTCTGCCCCAATTCTTGTTTATTTTTAGAGCTCTATGTGGGCCCTGAGGCACTATTTTGTCTTGTTTGTCTTGTCTGGCGAGCCTGAAATTTTCTGACCTACTCCACCATCTTCCCAGAATCCTCTCCTCCTCACGTTCTCTTGAAGTAAACTGAAGAAAATTTTGAAACCATGCTAACTTGGGACCCCTACAAATTTTTGTTACGTAATCCCAACCGGGTACTTACTACAGTTAGGCAATCCTTTACTATCTCCATTTTCCACAATAGTTTTTTTTTCATTTCTCTAAAGCTTCTGACAATTCTCCCTTCCCTCAGTTTTTTTTAGTTGAGAATCCTGATATTTCATTGAAAATATTGAGACCATTCACTGAAACCTCTCTTTTCTACCCTCTTCCTCATCTCATATCATTCAGATGCCTTCTGCCATTTTATCTTCCTTTGTCTTTGTCTCACTTGAAGATGTGGCCCTTCTCTTTGCCAAGAAAAACTGTTTTACATGTGCAAGGGACTCCATTCCATACCATCTTCTCTGGCAAATTTCTTCTCTATTATCCCCATTCTCTCACTAATCCTCAATCTTTCCTCATCCAGTAACTATTTCCCTACTGCCTTCAAACATGTGCACATCTCCACCATCCTCAAAAAGCTCCCACTTGATATTATCCCTTAACTGTCTTCCCTTTTGTGGAGAAACTCCTTCAGAAGGTTGTCTACAACTGACTTCTCCACTTTCTCTCTTCTACTCTCTTATCTCCCTCCCTATGATCTAGCGTCTGACCTCATCATTCAATAGAAACTGCTTTCTCCATAGTTAATAATGATATCTAAATTCCCAAATCTAATGGCCTTTCTTCAATTCACAACCCTCTTGATCTTTTTGCAACCTTTGACACTATCAATCACCTTCTTTTTTGTCGTCTTTTCTAAAAATTTAGGACACTCTTCTGATTTGCCCTTTACCTCATAGACAACTTCTTTCAGTTTCCTTTTCTGGATCTTTTTCAAGGTCATGTTGGCTTTCTCTGGGTGTACTCCAGGACTCTATCTTGGGCCTTCTTCTCTTGTCTTCCTTCACTTGATGAACTAACCAGCTCCCATGAATTCAAGTATCCTCTCTATGATGTTGATTCTCAGATCTACTTTTCCAGTCCTAACCACTCTCTTAACCTCTAAATTCACAGCTCCAGTTGTCTATTGGACATCTTGAACTGGAAGTCCTACAAACCTTTTGCACTGAACATGTATAAAACTGAAATCATCTTTTCCCCAAATTCTCTTCCTGTCATTGTTGAAGGTTTCACCATCCTCCAAGTTACCCAGGTTCACAGCATAGGTATCATCCTTAACTCCTCAGGCTCCCTCACCCCCCACTCCCATATCCATATTCAATCTGTTGCCAAGGCCTATCAACTTTGCTTTTGTAACATCTCTTATAATGTGCCCACTTCTCTCCTCTGCTAGCCCCTTGGTATGGGCCCTCAACACCCCACTTCTAGCCTACTTAAATAGATTGGTGGTTGATCTTCCCTGACTCAAGTCTCTCCTAACTCTAGCCCATCTTCCACTCAGCTGTCAAATTCATCTTCCTGAAGTGAAAGTCTAATTATTTAATAGGCTTCTATTCAATATTCAACAGATCTCTATTCGATAGATTTCTGGATCAATATAAAATCCTCTACTTGTTAAGCCCTCTAGAATCTAACTCTATCTTATCTTTCCAGTCTTTTCACACCTTACATCCTCCCTAACCCAACCCCCTATGTAGTCTGTGATCAAGTGACACTGGTCTGCATGCTGTTTCTTGCACATAACATCCCTTATTCCAACTGGCAATTTTCACAAGTTAGTCTCCATGCTTGGATTTCTCTGTCTCTCCTTGTCTTCTAGCTTCTTTAGTTTCCCACCTTTTATAAGAAGTCTTTCTTGATTCCACTTAATTCTAGTGCCTTCCTTCTGTTGGTTATCTCTAATTTATCATTATACACACATTATGTGTGTATACATATATGTGTGTATATGTACATATATGTACATACATGTATACATACACACAAGAGTCTTATGTAAATGAAATGGATAAGCAGGTAAATACAGAGGATGACCACTTGTAGGAGATGTTAGGGTGTGATTTATCTTTAGGAGGAAGATTCGATCAGATGAGCTCTAAGACCTCTTTCAGGCTTGAGAATCTGTACCTTACTTGTCTGGCTTCTCCCCAAACCCCACTTCCCACCCCTGCCCATGTACTTTGAGAGTCTTCTAAGACCACATGTTACATTTGCTACCTTTCTCATGGGGATAATATCTACCTAAAACTTTTAATTGTGTTCTCAAATCTGCAACAGAATTCACAAAATATGATAATGACCTTACCAAGGACACTAATCTTGACATTGCTGAACATAAATACTATATAGAAGCTTATTACTTGGAAAGTGAACCATCTCTGGAAAAGTGGCTGGCCAGAGGGTGTACTTCTGGCTTACCATATTATCACCTCATTAGAATTAGCTCTATGACCTAGGAACAAAACCCCTGATGTGCTTAGAGGACAGAATCCAGATGGAGACAGATGGAGGAGAAAATTCTCCCACTGGCCATCTGTCTCCTTCCTTGTAAGAATAAAAAGATTAAGGGCATGTTTTTCTTGAAATGTTACCCATCCTGTTCTTGAAGACCCTGTTTTATATTGTTCTACTTTTCTCGACTATAGATGAATTATTTATCAAGATGGAGGAGCATCTGAAAACAGAAAGTCAAGGTGAAAAAAAAATGGTCTAACTCCACTAAAGAGGTGCATGGACACATGATTTCCTATTTGAAATGTTTAAGACATGGAAACTCAAAAGACCTACTGTAAAGAATATATGTTGAGTAGTTAGAAAAAATCTACTTGTGTTGCTCAGGTGCTGCTAGTCACACACTGGACCTGGAGTCAGAAAGAAAAAGTTCAAATATGGCCTCAGATATTTACTAGCTCTGTGACCCTAGGCAAGCCACTTAAACCTATTTTTACCTCAGTTTCCTCAATTACAAAATGGGAATAATAATAACACCTACATCTCAGGGTTATTGTGAGGAACAAAATGAGATAGTATTGGTAAAAAGTATTTAACATAGTGCCTGACATATAGTAGGCACTATTTAAATGCTTATTCCATTCTTTTCCTTGTATTACAGTACAATTCTATATGGATATGCTCTGTGCCCCTAGGTACATTGTAAGTCTCAGAAGTTCAGAGAGGAAATAGATTCTGACACAAGAACATTAAACAAGTATGATGCTTTTAGGCATAATATAGTTTACCTACTTATCTCTTAATCATGTATTCTTTACTATTGCCTTATCTAAAAAATGTAATGATATCCTCTGCTTTTTTTTTTGTTGTTTTAACCCAAGACAATAATTTCTGTTCCAGTCCTTTATTTTAATTCTGTTTCTATGTTTCAAATGTGTACCTCATAAATAATATATTTTTGTTGCCTCTTTTATAATCTAGTCTGCAACACTCTTCCATTTTATGGGTGAGCACATCCTATTCACATTCACAGTTATGATATTTAGTTATGTATTTCTTCTATAATATCTTTTTTGTTATTTTATTCTCTCTTTGTCACCTATACCCTTGCACACACTTTTCAAGAAATGTGATGAAAGAGAAGAAATGTGATCAGCTCTAGTAATCTATGAATGAAACATCTATTTCCATTCTGCTATTTGTCCTCTCTTCATCTAACCCAGATATTAAGAAGTGATCATTACACTTTCTTTTTCTCCTTTTAATCTTCCTTTATTATCCATCTTCCAAAGTTGATGCTCATGTTATTTGTGCCTATTCTCTCCCCAATTCTATCTTCTCTCTCAATTTCTCTTACCCCATACCTGCCTATTTACTATTGAATTCAGCATATTTCTACACAAAACTTTGTCTATATTTTAACCCTCCCTTGAAAAATTCAAATACAGGTAAGATTCAGCAAAATTCCACTCACTCCAGTTCCTGTATTTTGTACATACTTCTCATACAATTCAATTATAAGAAGCAGAATGTCCCTCTTTCTTCTCCTTTAATTCTTTCTTAATTAATTCCTTTCTCTTCCTTTCTTCTCCTAAAATGTTCAAAGCAGAACAAAAGCAGCTTGAGGTCTTCTGTTTTTACTTTTAAACTCCTACTATGACACTTGAAGACAATAGGATTCTTCAGAGACCCTTATCTCTTCTCCCTCAATGGAATTCAATTACATATTCATTAATGATCTTTTACAAACATTCAAATGTATTATTACATTTCTAAACTTCTCTTGACTCCTGTGTTTATATTTTAACATTTCTTCTCAACATTGATCTTTTCATCAGGAATGCTTGAAAGTCTTCTATTCCATTAAATAATATTTTTTTTCTGTAGGATTATACTCAGTTTTTTAGGGTGATTATTTCCCTTGAGGAATTACTTGTAGTTATCGTAGCATTATTCTCTTCTCTTGGGTTTCCCTCTTAGGAATCTTAACTCATAATGTTTCTTTATTTTTTATATTATCTTCTGCTTACTCATATCTCTAGCCTCATTTGCTGGTTTGAGACTTTGTAGAAGGGCCAGGTTCCATCCCTTCCTGCATTCTTGAATGCAGCAAGGCCCTGTTTGGTCCAATTCCCAATTTCCAGAGTTCCCACAGCAGGCTTCCATTTTTCCCTGCAGCTTTTTCATTAAGAGTTTTGGCAGTGTTCAGGTTTCCTTGGAGTAATCTTTATTATGTCTATGTATAAAGATATAGGTTTATTTATATCTATGTGAAGATATAGATTTCTCTACCTATATATTTATATATGTATCCATATAGATATCTATATGTATATATCTTTATATAATTATATATGTTATTTATTATACATATAAATATGTATGTACAGTACCTGTCATAAATGTGTCTATGTGTGTATGTGTGTTATCCTTGTTATCCCCCTTATTGGAATGTAAATTCCTCAAGAGGAAAGACTGTTTCAGTTTTGTCTTTGTATCCTCAGTGACAGTAGATGACACAGAGCAGGTTCTCAATAAATTCAAGCTGATTAATCAATTGATTGATTGATTCAAAAGGCCAGAAACTTCCTTTTATCTATCACTATTATCTAGTGTCTCCTGTCAGCTAGTATACGGACAGAAGTGTCATGAGGAAAAGAAGGAAGCATAGTCCTATGTCCATCTTCTCAGCTTTTAGTTGTCAGAACTAGTCTTTGTTTCTACACTAAATACAACAGACCATCGCTAAACCCACACGATCAGCTTCATGAAGGTACCCGAGCACCTTAGGGTCTTAGAAGTTCCCTTTTATGTGACTTCTTAAATTGTAGTTTAGTGTAACAAGGGTTTACATAAAACCATTTATTAAATCACATTTGTTGTAAGGACTGACTGCTTCTCCAAACAAACCCATGAAGAAATCTTTTAGACTACTAAGGTCCCTCACACATAACAGAACATTGTGACCAGCAAATTAGGAAAGAAATAACACTAGGTTCATGAAAAAGGAAAGGAAAGAGCTACCATTGGTGCAACTGTATTGGCCTCTCATTCTTCTGGATTCCTAAATACCTAGGTTTCAAAATCACATAAGGCAATACCTCTCAAAGCAGGATGTGTTGAGAGGCAGATGTATGACTGATGAAGATCTGGGAGTACTAGTGTGTCTCAAGCTTAATATGTGTCAACAGTGTGACCTGGCAGCCATGAATGCTAGTGAGATGCTAGGCTACGATGAAAAGCAGAGCATCCCAGAATGAGGAGGTATCATCCTATTACTCTATCATAGTCAGACAACACATGGATTATTGTGGTCAGCTGATGTCATTCACATTTTAGGAAGGACACTGAAAGATACTCCAAATTATCCAGGTGAGTGCAAACATGATGGTGGAGGGAATTGAGACTATGCCACGTGGGGATAAGTTAAATAGTCCCCATAGGTTGGAGGAAAGAAGAGAAAATTTGGGAGGGATATACTGTATTCCACTGCTGTCAGGTAGAAGAGGGATTAAGTTTATTTAACATGTCCCAAGATGGCAGTGCAAGGAAAAAATGGCTGGAGCTTTCAGAACCAAGTGAAGTTAGATTTGATGTAAAGAAACATCTGTTAACCATTAAGTATCTCAGAATTAAATGTACTGCCATGGTTAAGGTGTTATGTTTTCACTCCCTTAGAGGTCTTCAAGGAGAGAACAGATGATTATATGTTGAGAATGTCAAAGGGAGGATTCTTGGTCAGGTCCAGGATAGGTTGGACCAGCTGGCCTCCAAGGTGCCTCCCAACTTGACATTCTGTGAGTCTATAGTCCTTATTTCATAAGGTTTGGATGATAATCAAGCAAGGTAATGCATGTGAAAGTACTTTTTACATTATTAACTGTGATACAAATGGAAAGTATGATGATGATGATCCAATCAGAAAGGCATTACGGGGATATTATTTTAATTAATATAATCTTCACTCATTCACAGCAGAACATTTTTCTATTCTCTTCATTACAGAGTGGAATTAGCTACAAGACCCATCTATCTCGTACCCTACCCAATGGGAGTTGAAGCATTAAAGTATCGAGATGAGCTCATCATATCGTGACCTCACCCTATGATGACTATTGAACTCTATCATTCAGCTAAACTGACCTTCTTCTTTATCACATGTAGTATTCTATCTGCCATCTCTCTGCCATGGAACTGGTCATCCTCCATGCTTCTTTCTTGCCTCTAGCTCTTAGAACTCCTTGAACAATACTCAATACAGTACTCAGCTCAACTGTTACCTTCCGCAGGAGATCTTCTTGGTTACCCCCAGTACACAGTACCCAAAACCAACTTGTATTTACTCCATACATATTTTGCATATATTTTATCTGTGCACACTTTCTTGTCTAGTAAAGGGCAAGCTCCTTGAGGCCAGGGCCCTTTGATTCTATAGCACTTAGCACATTGTTGCCACCAGTTGATGCTTCTTGATGAATTAAATTGTAAGGCAGTTATGAATCATGGTACCCAAATATCTTGAATGTTTAATATAATAAAATAAAATATAGTAATGAGAAGATTAAACAGATTAAAAATAAAATGTGATATTTCTAGAAAGAGATTTGGTAAAAAAGAAAAGAAGATAATAGAAAAATGAAGAAAAGAAAGAAAAAAGAAGAGGAAAAAAAATAAACGAAGAGAAAAATAAAAGAAAGAGGCCTGGTTTTAGGAATCAAGTAATGATGAACTTTTGTCCTGGCCCTGGGGCTAACTTGCTTCATGACTTTGAGGAATAAAAATAATGGTCATAATATTCTCATTAAACATGGTGGTGCAGACCTGTTGTGTTACCTGCTATTGGGGGAGGCTGAGGCATCATTGGAGTTGGGGGAGAGAAGAGATTCTGAGTTTTAGTAGGGCTAAAGTCAATGTAGTATCTACATCTAGCATGAATGTAGTGGACCCCTGAGAGTGGAAGGCTGCCAGGCTGTCTAAGGAGAGGGCAACTGGTCCAGGTTGGAAAAGCAAGTAAAGTTAAAGACTCTATTTTAATCAGAAGTGGGATAAGGCCTATGATTGACCACTGTACTTCTAACCTGGGTCAGATAGTCCCAAAACAACTATGATGATGAAGATGAGGAAGAGGATGGTTAGGTTGATTTCTGAACTTTAGATTCATATTCAGTATCTCATTTGAGCCTCACAACCCAGAAACAAGGACATTATGGATATTATTATCTCCATTTTACAGATGAGGCACCTGAAGTTTGAGCAAATGTAAGTAGTTTGTCTTTAATCACATCATTAGTCAAGCTTCATAACGATTTGAGCTGTCCTAAAGTTGAATAGGCTATCTTGAAAAGCAGTGATTTCCTATCTCTGGAGTTCTTAGAGGACCAGAGATGGGTCCTCTGGTCACACCTGACTCTAGATCCAGGACACTTTCTACTGAACTATACATCACGTTTTACATAAGGATGTTTTTGAACATGCTATACCAGGGGTGAGGAAACTGCAGCCTTGAGCCCACATGAGGGCCACATGTGGCCTCGAGGCTACAGGTTCCCCCCTTCCTGTTCTATACTGTTACTTACTGATTTTTCACTTTCATCCTCAATTCATTCTGGAATATCTTAAACCCAGGTTCTGACAAAAGTCAAGCATATAGGATTTACTTAGGGCTGACTCCATAGGGTTCTCAACTGGCAATGTGCATGAAACAAGGGATTTTTCTCTTATAAAAGTCATTTCCTGACAAGTATCCTCATGATGATTTGAAGTGATTCAAATTAATTTCATGGCATCTGCTTCTACATTTCCTAAGTCTGCAGTGAATCTGCATATCACTCAACCAATGAACACATCTGAAATGCATATTGTGTGGCCCACTCTCTACTTGGCTATACTCTTGGGAGATCAGGAGATGTCTTTGCCCTCAAAGACATCACAGTCTAGCTGGGGATGCATGGCTCATAACTTTGAAAGAGCTGGCGTTGACAATTTAGCAATCAAGAACCCTATGGTTTTCATTCAATATGACAAACATTGGTTTAATGACTGCTATGTATGAGGCACTGTATTCAGCATGGGAACACAGGCACAACAACAAGCACATTTGTGCCTTTAAGGAATTTATCCTTTACTAGAGAGATGCAACAAGTATTTATTAAGTGCCTATTGGAATAAAGATATTACATCCTCATGATGTCCTGATATACACATCCATTCCCTCTCTGGAATATGGGCTCTTCTCTCATCCTGCCAAAATCAACACACCTATATGCTACCATTTTGTTTCCAAATATCACTCCCTCCAGTCTACCATGATGCCCTAACTCCCCTATACAAATGGCTAACAAATGAGGGAGAAGATTCAAGATTACAGAATAACTGAAAGAATTGGATGACGTAATCTCTATGAATAGCTTTCTCTTTTATTTTTTAGCATTATTAATCATTTTGACATATTTAAAATGAGAACACTGTAAATTTGACTAACTACATATATCGAAGCTCCAATCTCCCAACCTTCAGTGTTAATTATAATTTCAATCTTGCTACAAATGCAGCATACTATTAATTTGACCTTTTATACTGATTTATGTTTTTAAAATCTGCCAGGCCTGCATCTTTATAGATGATTCATGAGGAAAACTTAGTGAATAGGATGTGCCTTCATCCATGTATGGAGATGACATTCCAGACTTGCTATCAGACAGGAGGATAAGGGTTCTAAGCTAAATTCCTAGCTGTGTAAACAGGTGACAATGATCTGGGCTACTACACACTTTTCTCAACTCTTCTCCCTTTCTTTCTGGTCCTTTTGTCACCCTTGTAATCAAGGTCAAGATAACCGTCAAGGTTATGAGAAGCTGACTTTGGCCAACATCAAGGTACAGTGTCTCAAGTCAGTCCTATGCCCAATTTGGGAGTCAATCAGGGGATAAAATCATTCTATAATGAAGGCTAGAGATCATCCAGTGCCCAGTGTTAGGAGCTCAGCTTTTCCAAGACTAGGGATTACTGTGTTTGAAGTTAAGGGTCACTCTGCAGCTAGAGTTAGAGTATCAGTTTTTGGCCAGGGTTGGAGACTAGTTGGTGACTTGGGTTTCATTTTTGTGTCATGATTAAAGGTCAACAAGTAGCTAAGATTGAGGGTTGATTCAAGAGATATTTCACTAAAAAATCACTTTCCAAGTTTACATTGATCCTTTAATGGCTTCTTTTGGGTCTGAATATTTGATCAATTCCATACTCATGTAACTGTACTACTGTCTGGTCTCCATCCCTCCATCAAATCCACAAGGATAGACCAAGAGGTTTTATTAAATAATTTGTCTGTTTTTAATTTGATCTTTGGGGGCTTTGTTTCCTTTTTGTGCAAGTATCCCTCATAGAAAAGATTTGAATGGACTTGATAAAAGGCACTGATCTCTGGATCCACTAGTGGTAAGTTTAATGACATTCAAGGAAATGTTTTCAATTAATGCCTTAGTGGGAGCCCAGATTCCAAAAGGTTCATCCCCCAGCTTCAAGATGACCCTATTGAAAACTGGATAAATTCAAGGCTGAAATGGCTTTTTTTTTAAAGTGTAATTTCAATAAATGAGAAAAGAAAAAGCCCAAGAAAGCTTTCAGCTGATGTTATTCCCTGAACCTTGGAAGCAGGTAAGGCAGTATTTTCCCATTCTGAAACAATCTGTCTTTGGCAATGGAACTGGGTTAATTACTGGCACAGCAGGACACTGGATGCCCTTGGCCATTGGCTCTTCCTGCTTGTTTGTTTGTTTTTTAAAAATGTTCAGCAGTGAAAAATGCTTCATTTCCCAGGGGACTGAACAAATAAATTGCAATGAGCCTCATTTAATTGTGGTTCAAGCATTAGCCAACAGAAAAAAAAAATACTTGAGTTTGGGCCATGGGAACAGGGAGGGCAGAGAAAATAACAGAGTAAAAGAACAAGAAAGGAGAGAGTTCTTGAACAAGTGGAAGGAGACTATGTGTCTGGGAATTTATTTCAAGTCAAGTACTGCATGGGTTTAATAGATTTCTACACAGGCATGTATAGGAATCTGAGGGTAGTCATATGTGAACTGGGTTAGAGAGTCTGTAAATACAGTTTTCTCTCCCTTTTCTTTTGTTTTTGTTTTTATTCTGAGCTTAACATCAAGTAAAATGAGCACTGTCATTGTCATTGTAGCATGGGAGAGGATTATGCCTGAAACTGTGAATCTCTAATCTGTGAAGCTTTCCAGGTATGTTTTATGCACACATGAGTGTGGTATGTGTGTGTGTGTGCACATGTGTGTGTACGCATGTAGTCACTCGTGCTTAGTAGAGGGAATTGGTGTGATGATGAAGTATTTGTAAGAATCTGTATATAAGAAAAGAATTTTTTTCTTTACCAAATCTATGATTTCATGTAGTTGAATGAGGAGCTCCATCTACCAATGCAATCAGGCACTGCTTTGGAAGTTAGTTTTAGAGAGCTATCTGGTATGCAGAGAAGTAAATGACTTACATAGCACATATATGTCAAAGGCAAAATGTGAACCTAGTTCTTCCTGACTCGAGATCTTCTGTATCCACTTGTATAGTGAGTCTGTGTTTGCGGAAGTGTCTATAATATGTAGGAATCGACATATGCCTGACTATATATTTCTGAGTATTGGGCAAAGGAATTTATTTATCCTATTTCCTCAACAACTTGCAGAGTATTCCTCTAGACCCTCCTATGTCTAAAGGGAGAGAAAGCAGGAGGAAGCCTGGGTGAGGACGAAGGCATGACCAAGCCTTGGCTTGGGGTAGGAGCAAGACAAGGTGGTTTCAAGGACAGAAGGAGGAATGGGAAGCACAGGAGTCTCTCTTCTACACTGGCCTACCCACAAGCCCCATCTACCTCTCTACTACTGATAGGCAGCAACAAAGACTAGTCACAGTCATGTGTAAGCCACGCGATGAGCCATCCATGTCAGACACAGTCAGACGAGAGAATCAAAAGTGCCAGTGGATGACAAAGCGCCAAGTGTAGAAAAGTGACTGGGAGATCCCAAAGATGCCCTGAATGACCAGACCCTGACTCTGCAGGTGACTGTGAGCGCACCCGTAGCTCTCAGGGGAGCAGCTGTTGGGGAGTTGTGAACCTCAACACGTGCAATGTGGCCAAGATTTCCTGAGCTTGACATGTGCTCACAGACTTATTTGGGCTCTGCAGGTTTGGGAGGAGTTTGGAACACAGCTTGACTGGTAACTGTTATTCCATTTGATTGTATTTATTTCTGGTTGTGGGGTATTCATTCAAAAATGTTGAGTCAAGTCATGGTTGTTGGGGTCCACTGAAATGAAAAAAGGAAAGGAAGAGGATAGAATGATGACATTGAATGGATAAATCATCATTCCACTCAGGTCACATCCCCAGACATGCATGAGATGAGTACTAACACTCAGAAAGTGGCAAGTTCTAGGGGGTAGTTGTCAGCTCTCTGAGAACCAGTGTTAGTGTGGTCCCCAAGGGCCCTGTGATGTTGACAAGTGGAATATATAACATCAAGGTGAACGTGGGATTTGCAAGTACCTGGTCTTCATCAATGAATAAGGCTAGGTAACTTGCTAGGAATACCCCCTTGGATATAAATATAAGTGTGGTTATGGGTGTGGGGAATGGGTAAAGCAGGGATTGCCTGGCTCTCTAAAAGTTTCATAAAATAACAACATGGGTCCTGGTTTATGTTTCTACACTGTGAAAACACTCCAGATGGGCAAATTAATCTTGTGTCAGACCTCCAGAGAATATCTTTTACTTTTTTTTTAAGCTTTACAAAGTGCTTTACAGATTGGACCTCACATCTCTCATGAGATAGGTGTTATTGTTAGCTGCATTTTACGTATGAGGAAGTTGAGGCTGAAAGAGGTTAAGAGGTTAAGCCCAAGGTCCCAATAAGTATCTGAGACAGGATTTGATCTGACATCTCATTGACTCCATGTACAGCATCCTATCTTTTGTGTCAACTAGCTAGTTAATTCCTTCATTCTTAAACTTTCTATATGTTGTCCATCAATTCTTGAGTTCCATCATTTACAATAAGCAAAAGTCCAAGTCAGTCTCCATGCAAGGACATCTTGGTGAACATCTATATCTTCATGGCATTGAAGCTAGAATCAATGCGTCAAGCAGTGCTCTTGGCAGGCAAGTGGTCTTCTCTAGCCCCTTTAGATTTGAATCTCTCATATCAGCATTTCCCAGTTGTCTACAGTATGGAAACACTAGACTGGGAAAATATTTTCTCAAAAGAGGAAGTAAGAATCAAAAAGCTACTCTCCTGTCCATCCCTGACCGAGTAAGCCTCCCTAGCATTAAAGACCTCAGGCAATAAAGAGAAGCAAATGCCAGAAAACCCAGTTAGTCTGCAAGTATCATAGTTCTTTGCATCATGATGCTCCCAGGGAATGTTCACATGAAGAAGCTGAATCCAGCCCATCATACTCAGAATCCCTACTTTCAGTTATCATTCTGAATTCTTTAAGTCATTTCCTGGTACAACTCAAAGTACGCAGACATGTTTCACACAAGTTTGTACAGAAAGGAAGAAATGCATCTCTAAGTTGAATAAATGCTTGTCCAGTGTCCCAAAGTTTAACTTTTCCCACATGAGGGTAATAAAAATCTCATTCTTTCCATTCCATTGGGTGCCTGGTTTATGTTACATGAGCCTGTGGCATTCAAAGTGTGAGATGGATGCTCGTAGTCCCTGGAGGAGGATCAGTTTTCCATTTAAAAAAACCATAACCATAATAACCATCAAAAAAACAAGCACATAACCATAGAAATAAAGGAGCAAACTCTTACATAAACCCTGAGCTTCTCATGTGGCAGAACCAAATGATCTAATGAGCAGCAAATTAGAAATCAACAAACAAAAATGGCTTTTCTCTATATTCCCTTTACGAGCTTCTCATTGGCGGGCTCTCCTCCACCACCTCCCTCCCTCCCCGTCTCTCTCACACACAAATCTGACTCAATTCTGTGTTACTTTATGTGCGTCGTTTCATGTTTTCTTGTATGGTTCTTCATTGTCTTACAGCACTCTAATATTCTATTAATGCAGCATGATTTATTCAGTGATTCACCAATTGCTAGACACGTAGATCAACTTATTTTTCCTTTCTCTTTTTTTTGACCTTTTCAGATATACTATGAATATTTTTATACACATTTTTTCTCTTCTACCTGAGTTTTTTACTGTAATCCTAAATATGAAATCCCTTGGTTGAAAGGTATGTTTTATTCCTCATTGGATGTCATTACCATATTGTTCTCCAGAATATTGGTGTAAATCTTCAGTCTTAGCAATATTGTATTTGAGTTTCTGTTTCTCCATAACCCTATCAGCACAGAACTTTATTGAATTTTGCAATTTTTAATCACTGTTGTGGATATAAGGCATTATCCTAAGCTTATCTTTAAAAAATATTTTTGAGCAGTGGGAAATGTGAGTTCTTTAAGGAATTATTAACAGTGAATATTTCTTCCTCCTTAAATTGTCTGTTTATGTACTTTGACCATTGCTCCACTGGGCAATGGGTATTATTAGACTTCTAGATCAGTCTCCATTCCTTATGGACCTAAATATCAGACACTTATCTGACATCTTTGCAGTAAATATTTTCCAGCATTTTTCTTTCTATTTAATTTTAGAGATAATGCTTTATGTTCTGCAATATGCTAATGTTTTGTCTGTTTAACCAAAGTCACTGAATTTGTTTTCTCTGATTGTTTCTATCTGATCAGTTAACACTGTTTTCTCCATATTATATACAAATCAAGTATTCCTTCCAGGATATTCAGGGTTTTTTTTTTCTCATAATTTACAGATCACTGATTAACTTGAAATATACTATGGTGTATTATATAGATCCAAATGGATTTTTGTCATATAGTCATCTAGTTTTCTCAGGAATTTTTTATTGAATAGTGACTCCATCCCCCTCCCCCCATTTTAAAGCACACATGTATCAAGCACTACCCTTTTATATACATTTGGGTTCTATTTCTGCAGCTTCCACTCTGTTCCATTGATCTCCTCCTTTATTCTTATTCCAGTACAAGGCAGAAGGTTTTATACAATATGTATTCATCATATAATTATTACCTTATGGAACATTTTGAGATCCAGTAGTGTTGGCCCCTCTTTCCTCCATTTTATTTTTTATTATTCTTTTTATATGCTCATCCATCTGTTCTTCCATATGAATTTTGTTATAAATTAATCTAATTCTCTCAAGTAACTTGTAGGTGTTTTAATTGGTTATGCATTCGATCTATTAAATTAGTTTGTAAAATCCTGTCATTTTTGCTGTATTCATTCCATCTAGTCTTGAGTATGGGATAGATTATCTCTCTTTTTGTTTATTCTTCCTGATTTCAGTCAAATTCATTTGATATTGTATTTGTATAGGCCTTATAAATAATAAGTAAATGCCCAGATCATTGATGCTTTTTGTCATCAGTATAAAGTGTATCTATATGAGTTTCTCTTGATTCTTGGTGGTGGTGTGCAGAAATGAAAATAATTTTGTCAATTCACTGTGGACCTAGGAACTTTGTTAATTTTGAGTTGACTGTCTTTAGTTTCCTAGAAGTACAACCGTATCATCTGCAAATAAAAATATTTTACTAGCATTGCTAATTCTTTCATTTCTTTTTCAACACATTGCTATTGCTAAGTCCTCTAAAATTGTGTTGAGCAAGAAATGTCAAAAATTAGCATCCCTCTTTAATAGCTGTCTTTAATCAAGATAGTTCTAGTGTTTCTCTATTTTATATATTATTAGCAGCGTCAAATATATATTTGTATGACATAGAAATATTTTCCTACTCTTGTATTACTTTTTATGATTTTTAGTACAAACATTTTATTACAGACTTTCTCTTTATCTAATGATAGAATTTTATAGCCTATTTTTCCTATTGTTATGGAATTAATTCATTGATTGTTTTGCTGTTCTTAAATATGCTTCATATTCTATTTATACACAGTATTTCATCTTGTTGAATCATTCTTTGATGTCTTGCTCAATTCTTTATGCAAAAGTAGCCCTGGATTGCCAAGAGCTAGAATGATTCAGAAGGACAAAAGCAATGGATAAATCTGATTCTGTTTGGGAGAATAGAGCATCTTTGGGTCTGTCTCTACCCTTGATTAAGGAGAGTTCAGTTTGTTTTTAGGTTTTAGTGTCTTTGAGGAAGGTACTTCTCTTCAAGTTTAGGGAAAGAATGGAGGGAGTGACACTAAAATCCAGTCTATAGATCATTTCTTTCTTGTTTTCCCTTAATATGATTCTCGGAAATTTTTCATCCAGAATTTAAATCTCAGTTCTTTTCTTCAGCAAACCTCTGCTTAGTAGACTTGGAGGGCTGTAGAGGAAGGAAGAAGTGGCCCCACTTGCAAATCCTCCAGAAGCCTTGCATGTCTTACTCAATGATTTATCTTATGTTGCTAAAAATGACATCATTAGCAGCAGTTTTTATCTGAATATGTATTTGTGGTTATAGTTTGAAAGAGAAGAATCTAGCCCATGGTGGCAGAGATTTCCTTGATCTCCTCTGGGAAGGGGGCCAAGCCTATTAGAGAGAAAGGGAGTTTCTACAATTTTGTTAATTTCTGGTAACGTATGATCAATACACTTTAAATTTCTGACAATGAGGCAGTTAGGTGGTGGTGGTAGACAGAGGCCTGAGCTTGAAGTAAGGAGGAACCAAATTCAAATATAACTTCAGACATTCTAGACATATGACCCTGGCAAGTCATTTAGCTTTTCTTTGCCACAGTTTATCCAGATGTAAAATGGGGATAATAATAGCACCTACCTCCAGTGGGTGTTGTGAGACTCAAGTGAGATAATATTTGTAAAGCTCTTAGCACAGTGCTGGGAGAGGAGTGGGTGCTATAGCAATGTTTGTTCCCTTACCTTCCCACTCCCAAAATGTATTACTATATGATCAGAAATTAACAAAACTACAAAATTGGGCTTTCTCTTGGCACCTGACACAAATGGAAAGAGTGCAAGCATTTATATTAAGTACCTAATACGTGCTTGTGCTAAGCACTTTACAAAGACTAGACTAATTTAATCCTCACAACAATCATATGAGGCAGGTGCTGTTATCATTCCCATTCTATAGTTGAGGAAACTGATGTAAACAGAGGTTAAGTGACCTGCGCAGAGTCATATAGCTTTTCTCCAGTCATTTTCAGTCTTGTCAAACTCTTTGTGACCTGAGGTCATTTGGGATTTTCTCAGACACTGGATCTGTTTGCCATTTCCTTCTCCAGTTCATTTTACAGATGAGGAAACTGAGGCAACTAGGGTAAAGTGACTTGCCCAGGATCACATAACTAGTTAAGAGTCTGATGCTGGATTTGAACTCAAATCTTCCTGATTCCAGGTCCAACACTCTGTCCATTGTGCCATCTAACTGGAGGAGTGAATATGAGACTCATTGTACAATAAACCTCCTGAGAGGCAAGGGATTTAGTGTTCAGAATGAGGTGTTTATCGTTTTGTATTTCTCCAATGAATTTGTTTTTATTTTCTCCTTTTTTCAATTACATGAGAAATGAGAGAGCAAACATTTGTGCTAATTAAACCTTTTTTTAATAGGGGTAGATGATACAGATGAGAGATGTTGCATGCACTTTGAGATAAGGTCACTACACTGTTAGTTTTGCTTAATAATTTTACTTCATTTTTAAAATTAATTAATTTATTTTCTTGTTTACATCATTCATTTCCACGAGATTTTGAGTTACAAATTTTCTCGCCATCTTTCCCCTACCCCCCCTCAAAACAGCCATCCCACTGTATAACCCCTTCCCAATCCGCTCTCTCCTATGTCCTCCCCCTCGCCCCTCTGACTTTCCAGTAGGTCAGGACAGATCTCCCTACCACAGTGACTGTGTATCTTAATTCCCAGTTGGATGTAGTTAATAGTAAAAATAATAATAATAATAATAGTATATATATATACATATATATTTTCAACATTTGGTTATAGAACTTTAAATTCTAGATTCTTTCCCTTCCTCCTTCATCACCCACCCCCACTGGAAGGACAAGCAATTAAATACAGGCTGTACACGTGTAATTATGCAGAACCTCTCCACAGTGGGCATATTGTGAGAGACTGATTGTATGTCCCTCCTTCCTATCCTGCCCTCCCTTGTTCTATTCTCTACCCTGTCCCTGTCCCTGTCCGTTTACAGAAATGTGTACTTCCATCAACCCCCACCCCCAACTTTGCCCTCCCCTCCGTCATCCCACCTCTCATCCCCATCCTCCCTACTCTTCTGTGTGGCAAGATACCCAGTTTAGAGGTTATGTCGTTCCTTCCCTAATCCAAGTTCAACAAGAGTAAAGTTGACCCTTTCCCTTTTGCCTTCCTGTTCTTTCCCTCCATTGTAACAATTATCCTTTGCCTCTTCTATGAGATGATTAACCCCATTCTGTCTCTCCCTGTCTCCTCTCATTCTAATCCCCTCCCATTTCAGAATTTCACCTTTTAGAGTAATTAGGAGCTATTAGGGGGCTGTCATTTTTTTGCAGCCCCCACCAGCTTTGGCTCACTGAAAACGTACCCAGGACCATGATCCAGATCCAGGCCGCTCAATGCAAGAGCACTTGGCCTCTGAATGATCTCTTGGCCCCCCTGCAGTCTGCAGGCTGGGAGCTCTGAAGCAGCTCTGTGGAGGTGGCTGCAGGGCCTCCACTTCTTCTGCTTCCTTGCCCTGGAGGCAGTTTGGCTGGACCTGCTTTTCTCCCCCAATTTTAGCTGAGTTCCACTGACCTTTCACTTAGTCCTTGTTTCTTATGGCTTGATAATTCTGGAAACTGCCACAGCTGCTGCTGATCCACTCTTCTGAAGCTCCACCTGTGGCTTGTCCTGGCCACCCCTGGGGCCAAGCTGCGGTTTCAAGTTGGGCTTGTTTCGTTTCCCAGCGCTGAGATGATCTCTTCTTGCTGAGATGCCTTCAGCGGGAGGTGTATTTGTGTGAGTTTTAGAGCCCTAAAATTTGTTTAGAGTCATATTTTACAGGTATTTGAGGTAGCTATGTGGGAGCTGTGGTACCTTGCTGCTCCTATGCCGCCATCTTGGCTCCGCACCATAATTTTACTTTGTTACAAGACACCTCTTACAAAAGAGTTAATATGTAAATGTTTATAATGTAAAGGAAAAAAACTACAACTTTTTTAAAATCTAAAACGTTTGCAAATATCATTGCCACTTCAGATGCAAAAAAGCAGTGTGCCATAGTGGATATAACTATGACCTTGGAATGAGGAAGAACAGAGTAAACTTCTGACATACTGGCTGTATGACCCTCAGCAAGTCATTTAATCTTTTAGTACTCTAGGCAACTCTCTGAAACTGAAACTAAGTGTCAAAGAAGATGCCATGCTGGTTTGGTAAAGGGAGCTTCCTCATCTGGAAGTTTCCTATACCAATAAAATCCAGGTCCGGTCCCTTTCCTATTCAAAAGCATTCCCACTAGACTACCTTTGAGCCTGGAGATAGAGAAAATTAAGGGACTAGCCAGGAACAGAGAGGGCTGGGGATTGGTATCATTGTTCCCGAGGGTGCCCTATATCCCATTCCCATGTTCCACAAGTACTCCACACACAAAAATAATATCAACTATTTCTCAAATTTATGTACCAATTTAAGGTTTGCAAAGCACTTTATAGAATCTCATTTGAATCTCATCATAACTCTGAAAGGTAGATGTTATAGTTTTCTCACATGGAATGAGTTCAAGACGGCTTTTTGACCCCCAACTGCCTTACTCTGGACATTCTTCATTCTAAAATCTTTTTTTTAATGTGGTACCCCAAACTAAACACAATATGATCTGACTATTGCCTCCTTCTAATCCTAGACATGTAAGAAGATGTGGAGAGATAAGTATTAATATCAGTTAAGGAAAACCCAATCCAGAGGAAATATTAGATCTGTTAAAGTGCCAAGAATAATACAGTAAGGGTAAGAGAGAACAATCTTCATCTCTGGACTAATTGTGTTTCTGTAATAATTAACCCATTGTCATCTTCATTATCATATATTTAATAATGATTAGCAAGCTAGATTCCCAGGCCTAAAACTTAGAAAGTGCATAAGAAAGATCATAAAATTGCATAAACATAATTACTTTAAAAGTCTGGATAATTTAAACTTACAGTGATGATGATGATGACAGTAATAGGCAATGTATAGTGGCTAGAGGGCCAGACTTGGAGGCAGGAAGACCTGGCTTCATGGTCTGTCTCTAGCATATATATTTTATTTTACTTTTCAGTGCCCCAAGTCACTCTCTGAGACTATATATTTACAGATGAGTTGCTGAATTTTGTCCATGGAGTGAGTTGTTATACTTTTCTTCATGGCTTTGAAATATCAAGTCCTGCTTTATTCCCGCCATCCTCCCCCAAAATGTATTATTTGTATTGTAAATCATCTGAGTGTATGCGTCCCTATGCCTTGATCACTTAGATGCCCACCCTTGCTCAAATCCTAGCCTGTCACTTGGTAACAACTTTGGGCAAGTCACAGCTTCCTCATCTCAAAAAATAAAAATAAAAAGAACTGGACTGGACTGTCTCTAAGGTTCTACATTTTTAAAAAATCCTATGAATTTTTCATGGCACATCTGGGATACTAAATATGACAACCTTGTTTCTCCCTGAAAGTGGCCATGACTTATTTCCTCTTAACAATCTGGGGCTGTATACATTCATCAGGTCAGTTTGCCAATGACTCAAAGTACCAAGGACGGGATTCAGAACAGATGGATTATTACGGCAAGAGGGGGAATAGGTCAGAAGAGATCAGAGCATGGGCAGTGACCAGGGACAAGAAGCCCAGTGGAAGGTGCTGGAGTATGGGGTAGTAGGAGAACAACCTACAGCTAGATCTCCATCTGACTCCCCCAAAACAAACAAACATGAACTTCTTCATGATTTCTCCCAGGCTTCCCAGTTCATATACTACGACTGGAGATCTCTCAGTTATATTCAATGAAATAAGAGATACAAAATTCTTTGTAAGCCTGAAAGCTCCATGCAAAGTTCTACCTATAATCGTCACATGCGTTTACTTCCTTGACATCTGTAACATTCATGCTAATCTGCAGGGTTAGTATATTTTGCCAAAGTGGTGTACATTCTAACTCTAGTTCTAATTATATCTCTCTCCTAAGTCGAAGTTCCCCTACCATTATATAACAAAATGTGTTACAACTACCATGCCTGTGAGCTAATTACATGAAATGATGATTCTCTGGAAGAAATGTTGCTTGTATAAAGTCATCTTATTGAATATAATTATTACCTTTCTTTTCTTTTTTTTCCCTTCCACCAGAACAAGGCTTGGTGTTTTATAGAACAGAGGACCACAGTGGATTAAAGCATTTCATAACCAGATGGGGACAGATTGGATACAAATAGGATCCAAATACAGCTAAAAAGTCATAAACCAGAGTAACTATTCCAAGTTTATAGCTCCTCTAACCTCCGTGGACCCAATCAGCCAGAGAGTTATACGTCTTTGGGTTCCTTTTGGACTATAAAAGAAGAGAGAACTATGCACAATTTCCTCCTTTCTTCATGCTTCAAAAAAAAAACCCAACCCCAAAGCAACTTGTTTTACTTTCCTGGAAAGCTCATTTCTGCACAGGGTAAGAGTTCAGCCAGAGAGGTGGGTCAATGAGCACTGTACTCCCCCAGCAAGAACTCAGTCTCACCCTCCATCATGTATGGGAAGGTCTTTTCAGAGGACATGGAATACTCCATCCACAGATGGGAGCTGCCTCCCAGAGCTGAAAGGCTAGCTTTGGCACTCTAAAACAAGGAAGGGAAGCCTGGTTCCAAAACAGGGCAGCCAAAAACAATGAAGTCTATTCCCACCACATTTATTATTGAGTTAGTAATTTTTTAAAAAAGAAGTAAAAATTATATTTGGTCTAATCAACTGTGAGAATGTTTTATTAACTTGTTCCTGAACTCACTGTTTTGTTTTTAAAGTTGTGAAAAGTTTATTATTTTTAGAATTATGAATGATTCATAATTTCAATATTTTATTATTGTTATTTAGTAGGAACTAAAATTGGAAGGGACCTTTGAGACCATCTAGTCCAAAGCCTTTATTTTCCCAAAAGTTTTGGTGATTTGCCTAAAGTCATGGCTCTAAGGATCAGAGGACTTGGATTCAGATTCCACCTCTGATGCTTATTCTCTGTGACCTTTGGAAAGTCAATTAGCCACTGTGGATCTCAGTTTACTCATCAATAAAATGGGGGTGTGTATACTATTGTGCTATAAGAAATGATAAGCAGGCAGATTTCAGAAAAACCTGGAAAGACTTGAATAAACAGAGACTAAGTGAAGTGAGCAGAACCAGGAGAACAATGTACATAGTAACAGTCACAGTGTGCAATGGCTAACTTTGATAGACTTGGCTCTTAGCAATGCAAGGATCCAAGACAACTCCAAAGAACTCATGCTATCCACATCTAGAAAAAGAACCAAGGACTCTGAATGCAGATTGCAGCATATTGTTTTCTCTCTCTCTCTCTCTTTTTGTTTGTTTCTTCTTTCTCATGGTTTCTCCCATAGGTTTTAATTCTTCTTTAAAACATGACTGATGTGAAAATAGGTTCAATATGAATGTATATGTAGAGCCTATATCAAATTACACACCTTTGTGGGGTGGGGAAAGGAAGAGAAGGGGAGAAAATTTGGAACTTAAAATCTTATGGAAGTAAATGTGGAAAACTAAAAATAAAAAAAATAAAAACTAGAAATTTTAAAAAGTAAAATAAAGTGGGAGTGGTGGTTTGGACCAGGTGTCTTTTAAGGTTCCTTCCATCTCTAGATCCATAATTCCTAGGACTTCTTGACTACCCAGACTGAGTTGGAGATTATGGAGCCTCTTTCCAACAGTAAAAGTAGAGTGCATTCACCTAAAGTCTCTTTGTCTTCTTGATGTGAGTGATCGCCACCTTCTTCAGAGAAGAAATTCATTTCTAATGGGCTCCTGGTCATAGGCATGCTTGTTCTATGTTCTCAAGGTAGAACTGGGAAGAAATTCTTTTACTTAGTCATGACAGGCAGGTCAGTAGGTCCTAAGGGACAGTGGAAAACTCTCCAGTTGATTCCCTAGGACTCCTAACATTCTTTAGCATGGCATCATGGATGCCCAGGTAGGAACCTTAGAACCTAGAGACATTGAGAGTCACCACAACAGCTCTGGTACTTGTTATCCTTGGAGCCAGAGGAAAGCTGAGAACCTGGGCTTAAAAACCCAACTCTGCTACTTAGTAGCTGTGTGATTAACCTCTCTGGGCCTCAGTTTCTTCATCCATAAAATGTGGAGAACTGTAGAAAGAATGCTCTCTCTGGAGGAAGAAGATCTGGATTAAAAACCCTCCTCCGACATTTCCTAGGTATTGAATGATCACGGGCAAGTTTCTTCATATGTAAAATGAAGGTATTAGACTGACTAAACTTCTCAGGTCCTTTCCAGCTCCATGTCTATGATCTTAGGGCTTTTTATAAGCCACTTAAACTCTATGGACCTCAGTCTTCTCATCTGCAAAAAGAGGGGGTTAGACTAGATGAGCCCTAACATTCTTTCCAGCCTAGACCTATGACCATATGAGCCTGTGATATGAACATGGAAGTACTAGACACCTGAACAAAGATTACCTACTTCCTCCCATACCCTAGACCTACAGCAACATGCATATTTCTCTTAGAAGTATTACAACTCCACTTCTTTCCAGGTTACCCCCATCGAAATGAGGACCACAGTTTACATTACATCTCTGGACAGGATTTTCCTCCATGCTGAAAGTCAGTGGGTATCTTCGCATCCCCTACTATTCTCGAGCACTCAGGGCAATGAGATGAACCCATTTGTGACTACATTTCCTTGCGTTGGGATAATTGGCTCGCCTTCCTCTTGGCCACTAAATGCTGAGTAATGACTTCGTGTGTCCCTCTGCCTGGAGTGCTCTGTACAACTCCTCCGACTCTTTGTAACCCTCATGCCTTGAACTCCTTGATTCCAGTCTATCTTTCTACCTAATCATACATTATTCTTTTTTACTGCTATTGCTTAGTTGCTTTCTAACCACATGCAATTTTGTGATCCCTTTTGGGGTTTTCTTGGCAAAGATCCTGGAGCGGGTTTGCCATTTCCTCCTCTATAGATGAAGCAACTGAGGTCAACAAAGGCTAAGTGACTGGTCTAGGGTCACACTAGTGAGTGTCTGAGGTTAGATTTGAACTCAGGTCTTCCTGACTTCAGGCTCAGCACTCTATCCACTGTACCACCTAGCTGAATTCCTTGTCATGGTGCAGTCCAAAAGGCCATTTCTCTCAAACATCAGACACTTACTAGCTGTGTGACCCTGGTCTAGTCACTTAATATTGCTCAGCCTAGGTTTAATCCTATGCAAAACAAAGAGGTTCAGCTTGGCAGCCTTTGAGGTTTTTTCTAATTCTCCATTTCCCCAGTTGCAAAATGGGAGTGATTATAAAACCTACTTTACAGCAGAGGAATCAAACACACAACCTTCAGGTGCCACAAAACTCCCAAGTCCTGCCCCAAAATAAATGGAAATTGTGTAACAAAATAAATAAAAATACAAAAAATGTGGCTGATATTAATGTGGTTTTCTAAGTCAACATGAAACCCATAGCAATCCTTATGTATGACTTAGTTGTCTCCATTTCTATTTGAGTTTGATGCCAATGCCTTCTAGAATTGTTAAGCTCAGGGAGATGGCACTTATAAAGAGTTTTATAAATCTATAAGCACCATACAAGTGCCATCTAGTAATAGTAGTGGTGGTGGTAGTAGTAGTAGTAGTAGTAGTAGTAGTAGTAGTAGTAGTAGTAGCAGCAGCAGCAGCAGCAGCAGTTAGTCATAGTATTATGTCTGTGAGCCTATGATCCCACCACCAAACTTTTGTAAAACCATTTCTCATAGTTAGAATGCTCTCCTTCTTGATCTCTACCTCTGAGGCTTGCTATTGTCCTTAAAAACTCAGTTTAATTCCCCAAATGAAATTTTTCCTTACCTACCCTCATCAGCTGCCAGTCTTCCTCCACAAAATTCCATCACATTTATTTTGTATACAGATGCATGCGTATGTTATATATAATGTGCATATATGTATGTATGTATATAAAGACATATTTTTTCCTCCCACTACAGGATGTAAACTCCTTGAGAACAAAGGATCATTTCATGCTTATCTTGGCATGCCCAGTGCCTGGTATATAATAGGAACTTTTTTTTGCTATACTAGTTATAAATAGTGTAATAAACAATAAAACAGACATAAATAGTTGCAACATTTCAGCTTTAAGAGATATTACAATATTATCTTTAAAAGTCATTAAAACTTTAACTTCTCAATTCTAAAAACACGATCTTACTACTCAGTTCTCTCAAGAGTCTAATTAAAGAGATTTCTCATAATTTGTCTTCATTTTTCTTTGCCAGACAAGGTTAAACTCAGTACCCCCAGAAGTAAGTTCTTAATCCCTTTTCTCCATCTTTTTTTTTCAGCCATCATAGTTAATAGTCTCTCTAGAATAGCAGCTAAAATTCTCTTTTTAAAAAATTTATTTTATTTTTTTTAGTTTTAAACCAAAATATTGTATGTATGGAGGATTTTGTTATCTTTTTAGTTCAATTTCTCTGTATCCATGGCTATGGTAATATCTAGTTTCCAGGTATTAGATAATAACTCCCAGAATAGCCCTAAGGACTCTAGATATTAATTCTTAGAATCACAGACAATCTTACTGATGTTGCACTGTGAAATTCAGGGTATTAATATTTGATATTTACTACACTTGTACAGAATGATGATATTACTAAAGTTAATTTGTGAGCCTAATGTTGGCAAGATGCCTTCTTTGTTTGTTGCCCTATAAAGCAAATAGGCACTGGTGAGTCGGTGGGGAAACCATGGGGAACCCATAGGGGAATCTGTGTGTGCCTCAATTGACCCCTATTGAGGCTTGAGGAGATTTAGGGGAGTGCATAAGATGTGCCTGTCTTGATTGATCCCATCAACAGGTAGGGGCAGTCGTCCCCCTTCTCTCCCATCCCTGCAAGAATGGTGATTAGAGAATGCTGTAGGAGTTAGTGTTTCCATTATCAGCAACCTTTCTGAGAAGACTAGAGTAGACTAGAATAAATTATGATTATTAACCCTCTGAGTGTGTCTGCCTGTCTGACCAGATCAAGAGTGAACCTGTTAGAGGCTGGAGTCCCAAACCTCCAGGGCCTCCTGTGTGTTGCCTGTGAAGCAAATACAAAGTGAGAAAAGAAAAAAGAAACATTGCCAGGTACACAGCAGACCATAGAAGAGGATTCAAAATAAAAATAATAAACCTGTATTTCAAGAAAATCTATATAATAATTACTGCATGTTGTTTTCAAAGCTGCTCTGCTTTTTTTTTTTTGCTTCCTTGTAGATTTTCTTTTGTTCTCTGTTGTACAATTTCTACTTTACTTCTCCTCTCTCCTTCCCCCCCCAAGAAGGCTACAATTAAGCAAAGATAGATAGATAGATAGATAGATAGATAGATAGATAGATAGATAGATATAAACATACACATATACACTCATACACATGTATGTAAGATTGTAATGTACTTATTTCCACTTTTCATTTGTTTCTGTGAAGGTAAATAGCATCTTCCTTCATAAGTCCAAGTCTTTCAATGTTTTTCTAAATCAACCGGTTCATCATTTCCAATACTGCAGCAATATTCTAATCCAATCACATCCTATTTGAGAGACTGTCTATGAAGGGTTTCCCCCCTAATTTTCTGCATTCCTTCTGTTCTTGGCTACAAAGTTTTTTTTTTAATTTATACAAGAAAGTGTTGATTTAAAGTAATTGAAATGATCTATTTTACACTTCAACAATTCTCTCACTTTATAATATAGTTTAAGGTCTGATACTGCTGAATCTGCTATCTTTACCATCTTTTTCCTCACCTGGAACACATAATAGGAACTTTATAAATGTTTGTTGATTGACTCAAATGGATTCTCCACAAATTCCAATTTTCCCTCTCCATGGACCAGATGGCATTCATGGTCGTAACATATTGACTGATCTATATTTCTTTGCCCAGTAACCTCACCATCATACTTCCAGAAGTGGTCTCTATTGGTTCACCAGAATCAACTCCCATCCTATTCTCACCTTCCATAGTTTTCTCCCTATTCATCAGGCAGTTCTGGCCAACGAGGTCTCCATCATGTAAGTGCAAGGCGATGTAGGCCTAAAAGTGTGGGGATACTTTCAGTGGTTGAAGAATTCACTTTGGATTACCACACCAGGGACACAGGTGCTTTTCAGTTGTCTTTTTATCAAACTGCCAAATACAAGACTTGATGCCTTCTGTGTTCACTCGTCATTCATGATTTCCCTTAGTCTACTCGCATACTTTTTATGCAGGGTGAGAGCTGAGATGTTCAGCACACAACCAGGCTTTATTCTTTCTTTCTCTCTTTGTTTCTTTCTTTCTTCCTTGTGAAACAGAATCAGAGAAATTTCCAAAAGTTCACTGTGACTGTGAACTGTTTTTAAGGTTTAACCTTGTATTTTAATACATCAGAAGTAACTTTCTTTAAATACATTTAAAAATTGTATTTCTAGGACACCTTTGGTGCTATGGAAGAGGTCAAGGTTTGCCTGCAGCTGTTCTTTATATGGTCTTTCTATTGATGAGTTTCCTCCCACACACTCACCCCAGGTGTGAATGCTGGAGGAGCTGGACAGAGGCAGGAGTCTGGCACCAGCTGCAGGGTGAGAGTCTACTAGTCTTCTCTCCATCTCTGAGAGGCTGTGGATATCAGCATGGGGCCTATCCAAAAGCCTCACTTCTTGAAGAATCCTTCTTTCTGTAAACTCCAAGGACTCTGACTGGGAGCTGAATAAGCAGCCTAGGGCATGGGCAAGCAGATTTGCCCTTTTTCCCTGAGGACTGCCTGCGATCTTACAGGAATCTTTCAGTTATAATAGAATTTTGTTATAGTCTTTGAATTCTTCATTTTAAATTGCCTTTAGAATTTTAGAACTTTTCTGTAATGTTTAAGAACTCACTACTGTTACAATTTTAAAAATTATTTTGTGTTGAGATTTTTGCATTTTAGAAAGCAAACTAGGTGTTCTCTCAACATATCCCTTACTTGATTTTTTTTTATTCAGAGTCTTCATAACCATTTTTCTTCTTGTTTCATTCCAAAGATGATCCAGTGGGGAAGAGAAATAAAAAGAAGAGCTGAGTACCTTGACCTTTCCATCATTGATTCATTCATTATCCCACCTTCCCTTAATAGTCAGACATCTTTTTAAAAATATTTATTTATTTACTTTTAGTTTACAACATTCAGTTACACAAGCTTTTGTGTTCCAAATTTTCTCTCCTTCTCTCTCTTCCCCCCTCCACATGGCAACATGGAATCCAATATAGGTTCTACAAATACCTTCACATTAAACATTAGTCAGGTTGTAAAGAAGGACTATAATGAATGGAATGAACAATGAGAAGGAACAAAATAAAAACAAAACAAGAGAGAGAACAAGTAGTTTGCTTCAATCTGCATTCAGACTCCGTAGTTCTTTCTCAGAATGTAGATAGCTCTTCCCATCATGAGTCTTTTGGAGTGGTCTTCTAGCCTTGCCTTGCTGAAAGCCCAGTCTATCAAAGTTAGTCATGAAAGATATGATGTGTCTGTAACTGTGTACAAAGTTCTCCTGGTTCTGCTCTCCTCATTCAGCATCAGTTTATATAAGTATCTCCATGTTATTATGAAGTCTGTCTACTCTTCATTTCTTATAGCACAATAGTATTCCATTACATTCATATACTTGTTTAGCCATTCCCCAATTGATGGGCATCCCCTTGATTTCCAATTCTTTGCCACCACACAAAGAGCTGCTATAAATATTTTTGTACATACAAATCATTTTCTCACTTGTATAATCTCTTTGGGATACAGCCGTAGAAGTAGCATTGCTGGGTCAAAGGGTATGCACACTTTTATAGCCCTCTGGACATAGTTCCAAATTCCTCTCCAGAATTGTTGGATCAGTTCACAACTCCATCAAGAATGCATTAGTGTTCGAATTTTCCCACATCTTCTCCAGCATTTATCATTTTCCTATTTTGTCATATTAGCCAATCTGGCAGGTGGCATGTGGTACCTCAGAGTTGTTTTGATTTGGATTTCTCTAATCACTAGTGATTTAGAACATGTTTTCATATGATTTTAGATATCTTAATTTTTTTTTTCCTGTGAAAACTACCTGTTCATATCCTTTGACCATTTATCAGTTGGGGAATGACTTGTATCCTTATATATTTGACTCAGTTCTCTGTATATTTCAGAAATGAGGCCTTTATCAGAGACACTAGTTATAAAAGTTCTTTCCTAATTTTCTGCTTCCCTCCTAATTTTGGTTACATTGACTTTATACAAAAACTTTTCAATTTAATGCAATCAAAATTATCCATTTTGCATTTCATAATGCTCTCTATCTCTTGTTTGGTCATAAATTATCCTCTTCTCCATAAATCTGACAGGTCAACTATTCCTTGCTCTCCCAGATCGCTTACAGTATCAGCCTTTGCATCTAGATCATGAACCCATTTAGACTTTAATTCAGTATACAGTGTAAGACATTGGTCTATGCCCAGTTTCTGCCATACTATTTTCCAGTTTTCCCAGCAGTTTTTGTCAAATACTGGGTTCTTATCCCAGAATCTGGAGTCTTTGGCTTTATCAAACAGTAGGTTATTATAGTCACTGACTACTATCTCATGTACCTAACCTATTGCACTGATCCAACACTCTATTCCTCAGCCAGTACCAAATAGTTTTGATGACTGCTGCTTTATAATACATAACAGTCAGACATCTTGTCTCTTCTTTTATCTTTTATCTTTCTCCTTTCCCTAATGCAATGTTTAAACTGAAACTTTCAGTTTTACTATGAACTTAACACTCTTAAAAAAATACTAATATTTCAATATGTGAAAAAGAACAAAAAAAAATAAACATTTATGAACTTCCATTATATTCAGTTGGTTTTGCATGTTATATTTTAAAACCCAGCAACACATTTACCCTTTCTCTTTATTGCCCCTTTTGAATATATTTGTTTTCTTTGGTGCATTTTTTAAAATTCTAAAATAATTTTTAAAAGATCACTCCTTTGTCCTTAAAAGTTGTCTCCAGACCCTGCTTATTCTTTGCTTTAGTGATCTTTACCAGATGATTCCTCTATTCTATTTACTTTCAATGACCTGCCTCCCTGTCCTCCCATCTTCTAAGCATCCCTTCTTTAAGGTGGTTAACAAATTTCCCTGCATATCCTGACAAGTGTTTTTCGATGACTCTCCTTTTTCTGTCTCATTACAACTGTTTCTCTCTGCATGTTAAGCACTTATTGTGGTGCTTGCCAAGCAGTGAGCGCTTAATAAAGGCTTGTCAACTTGACTTGATTTCAGATTTCACTCTGGAGAACTTCAAGCGTGATTTACACTGACTTTCCCTGGAGAATACTGGGCCACGATATCCCACCTATAGTCTTGTTAACAGATTCACAAACTGAGAGCTGGAAAGGACTTTCATGGTCTTTAGTCTACCACCCCGTATCTGAAAAAATAATCCACTCT
The DNA here is from genome assembly GCA_028627135.1 of Pseudochirops cupreus. Classification (NCBI taxonomy): domain Eukaryota; kingdom Metazoa; phylum Chordata; class Mammalia; order Diprotodontia; family Pseudocheiridae; genus Pseudochirops; species Pseudochirops cupreus. The sequence continues at coordinate 381,469,551 of CM053584.1, read as the reverse complement.
GCAATTTATTCAAGTAGCCACACAGCCTGTTGTAATAACAATGCAATGTTCACAATGCCTATGGTGATTATGAATATGCTGGTATAGTTGTGAATCACAAAATGTAACAGGATTTCCACATGGAGGACAGAAGCAAAGTTTTTATTCAAATACCAAAAAACTGAGTCCCAGAACCAGAAATCCAAAGTCATTACAGTAACCACGAAGTTGGTACACGTGATTAATGCAGTGAACACCCACATTCCCAAACCTTCACAGAAGAACAGGTTCCCTCAAGTAGGGATCCTCCTCTCTCACCCACAGTGGCTCCTCAGCCTGGTTCTCAGAAGATCTCAGCCAGAAGTTCCCAGAAGAAAAGTCTCAGTAGAAGTTTCCAGAAGAAAAGTCTCAGCAGAAGCTCCATTTTCAAAATCAAAACCATTTTTTCCAGCTTCCACATGGCTTGCTCCAAGAAGTCCTTCAAGAAGTTCTGACTATCCAGGTTGTACTCTTTCTTGTATTCGGTATTAGCTCCTCCCTGTTCCACCCTTTCCTGTTACATCAGCAATAAGGGTTCACTTTCTCTTTCTTTAACAGAGGCTTGATATAATTAACTTGAAACTAAGTGCTAAGTACCTGTTTACTTGCCAGTCAAGGGCATGGAAGGTCTTCAAATCCCATTAACATTACACCTGTTTTAAAGATCCCTGGTGGGTGGGGAAAGCATTGTCTCCCCAGGTAAGCCTATTCCATTTTTAGACATCTCTGATTTCTGGGGTTTCCCTTTCCTTCCTTCTGTCTCATAAGATCATCCATCATGAGCTAAAAGGAATCACAGAGATCATCAAGTAAAATTCTTTCATTTCACAGATGAGAAAACTCACCAGGAATAGTAAGTGACTTGCCCAGGGTCATGTACATAGAAAGTGGTTGACATAGAATTTGGACTGGGCTTTCCAGAAATCACATCCAGAGCTGCAAGGAACCTCAGGGACCACTGAATAGTCCAAACTATTCATTTCACAGTTGAGGACCCTAAGGCCCATGTGAGCTTTTCCAAGGTACTAATGGCAGAAGTGGGATTTGAACTCCTTATCCTCCTTCTGGAAGTGTTTTTTCCACTTCGAAGTAGTATCTTTCCACTTTCCCATTATCTCTAATTCAGCCTCACCTTCCAATCCTGAATAGCAGCTCCCATCATTGTTTCTACTATACGTTGAAGGAGTGCTTTGGGTGACTTTAACTTCTATGGGGCAGGAGAAATCTGGCGTCTCTTTTGGTAGAGCTCCATCACCTACATCCCCTGATTTTTTCATCCCTTCTATAGACACTGACCTAGGGCTGACAATGAATCTAGATAGGCATGTCAGGATCTCTCTAGAGAAGCATTAGATGAATCCCCATTTGAAATAAACACCTTGTTTACCTGACCATTGTAGACTGGGACATGGCCCCCATTCGAGTGAAAATCAGTGCCAGTGAAACCAGATAAAAATAGACTGAGGTTTTCTGCAGAAGAGATAAAGGGATGCTCTTTTCTCCTTGGGACAATGACAACTGGAAGTTTCCATCATCACATAACATCACTCTCTCTACCAGTGCTCTTCACAGCTGGCTCATGCCTTCTCCTCCAGTGTCATTCTTGCCCATATCTTTTAGTCAATGAGTAGGAAGGTTTCTTCTGTCTTTTTTTTCTTCAGCATTAGGTGGTGGGAAGGTAGGTAGCGAGAGAAAGGTAGAAGGAGTCAATCCTGCTGCAGCATCCAGATCCTACATCTGCTTAATCCTTCACACTCCATGCAGGAATAGATCGCCTCCCTCTCCATTTACACATGGTCTTGATAAAGTCTTTTAGAGCATTTCTAGAGCATGAGTCATCACTGGTAATATACTACAACACACTTACACCCACCAAACATCTTTCCATTGCCCTTGGGGTCACTAGCAATATTTACTCTTCTTAGATCATGAGGATAGCAATATAAAGCAATATTGTAAGGAGTTCTACACCTGGATCCCTGAACTTCTCTCCTCCCTAACTCCTTCCCTTACAATAAGAGACCTCAACATTGATGTTGACACTCCCTCAAATTCCCTAACTTCCTAGTCCTGAAATCTCATGACTCACTCCATCATTTTATCTCAACCACGTAGAAGAATGGTCACACACTGGGTTTCTCTAATGAAAAATCCTGATACATCTCTATCTACCCATTATCTCCTGTCATTCCATTTCTACGTAAGCTACACCTCTCCTGAATCTATTCTTCACCCTCATCTTGGCCTCCAAATCAAACCTTTTACACCTGAATATTTTCTCAAGTCCCACCTTCTGCAAGAAGTCTTTCCTAGTTCTCCTTAATCTTAGTGCCTTAATGTTGAGACTATCCTCAATTTATCCTGTCAATAGCTTCTTTGTACATAGATGTTTGCATATTGTCTCCCCTGTTAGAATGTGGGCCCTTCAAGAGTGAGGACTGCTTTTTGTCTTTTTTGTATACCCAGCATAGTGCCATTTTTTTTTTTTAGCATACTGCCTGGCACATGGTAGGCACTTATTAAGTGCCAGTTGATTGACTGATTCCTTCACTCCATCTCAGTCACACATATTCTGAGCCATATACTGCATCTCACCACTAGCCACAAGCATTAGTTTGTAAGAATAACTAATTGGCATTGGGGAAATTTATTAGCTGAAATTCAACAAAAACTTGCATATTGAAAAATGAGAATCGTGATGTAACAGGCATACTCAATACTGGACCTCTGTTTCCTCAAGGTGTCTCCATTGGTCATTAAAACAAGGTACCAAAACAAACTTAACTGAGAATCAGACCTTTAAATCACTCACTGTATTACATTATTTCATTTAAAAATAATGAAGCATATTCAATCACATTGCTCTCATTAAAATACCATTAATAACTAGATTTCATTATGAAGTGCTGTGATAAATTGTTTTATAGAATGTAATCCTGGAATTATAGAATATAATTATAGTACACACATGTAGGCTATATAATAGTAGTATATATTAATATATCCTAATATTAGTGTATAATACTATACTAACATATGCTAAAATTAGTATAAAATACTGTACATTTTATGTACAGAGGTAGTTAGGTGGCATAATGGATCAAGTGCCAGGCTTGGAGTCAGGAAAACTTATCTTCCTGAGTTCAAATCCAGCCTCAGACACTATCTGTGTGACCCTGGGCACGTCACTGAGCCCTATTTGCCTCTGTTTCCTCATCTGTAAAATGAGCTGAAGAAGAAAACGGCAAAGGCTCCAGTATTTCTGCCAAGGAAACCCCAAATGGGGTCACAAAAAGTCAAACATGACTGAATGACTAAACAACAGTAGTAAAATATATGCATGATTATGTGTTTATAATAAATATGTATTATATATTAGTATTCTATGATCCGATAATATTATGTTAGTATATAATATTATATAATATGTGTTAATATCAGTATATTATATTGTGCAATACATACTGATATATACTATTATATAATAAATGCTAATAATAGGATACAATGTATTACATAGAATAGTACATAATACAAAAATGTTACTATTAAATGTTTAACAATTAAATTACAAGCTAATATTTTAATGAGAGTGAAAAGTTTTTATGCCATTCACAAATGAAATGAAATAATAATTTGAAATACTTTTATTTCATCTTTATCTCAGTCTTTAATTTCTGTTTTGTTTATGTTTATGATATACATAGTAGTACAAATATATCATTTATAAACAAATATATACAAGTGTCTAAAAAATTTCCAGATAGCCACACATTACCAAACATTGGAGACAACACAGTGCAAAGGATAGACCACTGCAGTAGGAGTCAGAGGAGTTGGGTTCAAATCCCTCCGTCATTTATCTGTGTGACTTGGGCAAATCATGTAACCTCTCTGGGCCTCAGTTTCCTCATCCATAAAATGAAGGTGTTTGACTCTATGATTTCTAATGTTCCTTCAAAAGTTCTACTTCTATGATCTTATGATCTCCACTGCAGTGTAATCTCTTTGAGGATGAGCACCATTGGTCTTCATAACCCCAGAGCCTAGTGACCTGCAGCAGACAGCAAATGCTTCCTGTTTTAGATTGATTCTTCCTTTCACCTCCTCACTTTACAAAGGAGAAAACCAAGGCCCAAAGACCTGGACTGACTTGACAAAGTATACACAGTTGGTGACAGAGCCAAGACTAAAACCCGGAACTCCTGATTCCCTTTTCAGCCCCTTCTCTCTAATGTGCTATAGTGAAAAATGGAAAAACATTCAGGTTCCCTGAGCATGGACAGAAAGAAGACTCAGAATGGACTCAGAATGACACATTTTCAAACATGGTCAATGGGTTAATGTGTTTTCCTTGACTATAAGAAATTGTTACAAGAAAGAGCATCTATTTCCAGGTTTGGGGTGAGTTAGTCGGTAGCGATAGGAAGGACAAAGGAAAAAAGAAATCCAATAGTGAGACATTTTTTAAAATATGGAAAATTTAACAAAAACACTCAAGAAAGAGATACAAACAAATAGAGAAGTTGTTCACTATTTCAATTTGAAAATCCATTTTACAATTTTCATTTGATTATCACAACTCTGCTCGGTAGGCACTATTTTATCCCCTTTTTACAGGTGAGGAAACCAAGCTTGTGAGAGGTTAAATAACTTGGGCAGGGGGATTGAGGTACGAAATGACTGAGATGGGGTTCTGAACTCAAGTCTTCCTGACTTAGATTCCAGGGTTCTAGCTACTACACTGCCCAGCTACCTTGCAATACTCATTAAATAAAAAAAAACAAAAAACAAAAAAAAACATACACAAGAGAAACTCACGTTTCAAGGACAATTTTCTTTTTCTATATATAAGTTTGTATTTTATGATGATGATTTAATTCATAATTTAATAAAAATAAACTTTGCAGACACCTTATGTCCAGCAGCTTATTCACCTTAGCACACGCCCAACTAGAAATCTCTGCGGATGTCGGTTGTCTTATGTGTAAAATGATTGGATGCAGCTCGCTCTCAGCTCTGACATTCTCTTAGTTCTGTAATTCTGCATCTGAAGTGCTAAGCACACTCTTTGCTCACTGGTTCCATATCTACAAGGCTTGCCTAGCATCGTTCTATCATCACGCCCGGGTAATCAAATTCAGAATGCACCCGGCCCGGTTGATGACATTTTAGAGCAGCAAATAGGCTTATCTGTGGATTATCCTGAAATGAGAGGCCAATCAATACCAGTGAACTTCCTTTGATCTTGCTACACGCAATAGCAATAGTAATGAGTTATTCTGCTATTCAATATACTACACTACGTAATTGGATTGCAATTCATCACTGGTGTCATTTAAGCAGAGCATGTCAAATTCTCCCTTTAGGTAGCCACCCATTCATACTGTTGAATTTAAAGGAAATGCTTTGAGATTAAATCTGGTAAAATGATTTCTGAAAGACGTATAGCATGGGATTACATTCCTCAAAATTACTACTAGTTTTATTGGGAAAATATGAAAACATGTGATAAAGACCGTGCAGTAAAAGCCATCACTGTATAAACTGCAGTACTGAGCTACTCAGGAGCAAAGATTTTAGAATTGTTGGGTTAATTATCCATGTTTACTATTCGAAGAGGAAGAGATATGTTTTAGAAAAGTCTGCTTTAGTTCCTTCCACAGTTGCCATCATGAAATAGCTTCAACTTTCTGCTTCCTTTCCCTCCCCTTCCTCCATTTCTTTTTCTCCTCCTCCTCCACCTTCTCCTTCTCTTCCTCCTTTTCCCTCTCCCTCCCTCTCCACTACCACCCTTTCTCTTTGTTTCTCTACCCCACCCTTCTCCACGTACCTTATCTACCTGAAATAGAAAAGAATTAAAAGGGGGGGGGGGGGAAATTCTAAAGACATTAGAAATAAAATTGCAAAGGAAATGTTACCAGTTTTAATACATGTCACTTTCATAAACATCTCCCTCTATCACTCCATACCTCTCTTCCTTTGAGGTATTCATATCTGCCACCCAATAAAAATTCTGGTTATAGTTGTCTAGAGACCCCAGGTCTCTCTCCATCCTTCCTCAGTGAGTTTGACGAGTAGATCACAATTTTTCTCTTCTCCCCAACTCTTGCCCTCGTACTAATGGATTTCAATATAGGTGTTGATTCTCCCACAAATACCCTAATCACTCAGTTCCTCAACCTACTTACCTCCCATGAGCAACTGCTTCACTCAACCTCAACCCCACCCAGAGATGATCATATCTTTGATCTTGCCATCACTCACAAATGAATCACCTCCATGTTCAAGAATTTCAAAATCTGCTTTATCCAACTATTATCTATTGATCTGTCACATATTACCCTGCCTTCCCCTCCAAAACCCTATTCTTCAATCACACCTCCAATCCTTTGATTCCTCTATTCTCTCCCAGGCCACCTCCCCCACACTAGCCACTCTCTTCTCTTCTTGACTCCTTGGTGAACCAATTTGACTCTACATTGTCCTCCTCTCTTGAATTTCTAGCCTCTGTACCATATTACGAATTATGCCTAGTCAATCCTCAGCCTTAGATCACTCGCACTATTCACCACCTTAACACCTACTTACATGCTATTGAATGAAGGTGAAAAAAAAAATCATGCAATCACTCTGACTGGGTCTACTACAAATATGTGCTAAACAAGCACAACTAGACTCTTACTACTACAGGCGATCCTACTCCATCCCTACTATTAACTCACTATCCCGCTCTCCCCAGAGGCTCTTCTCAACTTTTTGCTATCTCCTCAAACCTTCCATGGCTCCCCATCCCTATCTCAGCTATGAACCTTGCCTCATATTTTAAAGAAAAAAACGAGGCTATTCCTCATGAATTCCTTTTTTCTCCCCTTTCATTCATCTCCTATCACTCGGGTACCTTCTGTCATTTTCTTCTCTTTCCCCCACCCCCATCTCAAACTACAAAGTGGTCTCACTCCTTAACAAGGTTAATCTCTCTACCTATTCAATTGATCCTATTTCATTTCATCTGCTCTAACAAATTGCCCCCTATGTTATGAGGCTCCATTATCCCCCAAAATCTGTCTGAGTTAATGTCTGTTGCTTCTTTCACTTATTTTCAATTACTCCCTCTCCACTGTCCCATTTTTTACTGCCTACAAACATGCACATGTCTCCCTACCCTGAAAAAGTCCTCTCTTGATCCTTCCAAACCAGACTACATCATGCAAAGTATCAGGCTGATGAATCAAAGCCAGAATGAAGGCTTCCAGGAGAAAGATCAACAATCTCAGATATGCTGGTGATACCACACTGAGGCAGAAAGTGGAGAGGAATTAAGAAGCCTTTTGATGAGGGTGAAAGAAGAGAGTATAAAAGCTGGTTTGAAGCTTAACATTAAAAAAAAAAAAACCTAAGGTCTTGGCAAATGGTCCCATCACTTTCTAGCAAACAGAGGGAGAAGAAATGCAAGCAGTGTCAGATTTTATATTCTTATGCTCAAAGATCACTGCAGACAGTGACTGAAGTCATGAAAATAAAAGGCACTTGCTCCTTGGAAGGAAAGCTGTGGTGAATCTGAACAGCAGACTAAAAGACAGAGACGTCACATTGCCAACAAGTGTCCATATAGTCAAAGGTCGTATTTTTCAGCAGCAATGTACGGCTAAGAGTAAGGGAAGCTGAGCACTGCAGAATTGGTGCCTTTGAATTGTGTTGCTGGAGAAGACTTTTGAAAGCCCCTTGGACAACAAGGAGATCAAATCGGTCAATACTTAGATAAATTCATTCAGGCTATTCATTGGAAAGACAAATACTGAAGCTACACCTGAAATGCTTTGGCCATGTATTGAGAGGACGGGACTCATTGGAAAAGACCCCGATGCTGGGAAAGATTGAAGGCAAAAGGAGAAGAGGACAACAGAGGCTGAGATGGATAGATAGTGTCATGGAAGCAACAAACATGAACTCAGACGGACTTTGGGAGATAATGGAGCCTGATGTGCTGTGGTCCATGGGGGTTACAAAGAGTTAGATACAAATAAATAACAAGAAATCATCCTATATTTCTTCTGCCTTTCTAGCTAAACTCCTCAAAAAGGCTGCCTACAATAGAGGCTTCCAGTACCTCTCCTCATTCTCTTCTCAATCTCTTATAATTTGGCTTCTGACCCTTTGACACTGAAATCACTACTTCCAAGGTTAGAAATGACCACTTAGTTGCCAAGTCCAACCAGCTTTTCTCAGTCCTCAGTCTCCTTGACCTCTCTGAAGCCTTTGACACTGTTGGTCACTTTCTTCACATCCTCCTTCTCTTTAGATATTTGGAAGATTTCCTCCTAGGTATCTGACATCTCCTCTGTCTCCTTTGCCTAATCCTCTTCCAGATCATGCCCTCTAACTATACGTGTCCATTGAGATTCTGTCCTGGGCCTTCTTCTCTTCTCCTTCTATGCTACTTCACTTGGCAGTCTCATTAGCTTCCATGGATTTAATTACGATCTCTATGCCGATGATTCTCAAATCAACCTTTCCTGTCCCAATCTCTCTGATGACTTTCAATGTCACATCTCCACCTGCCTTTCAGACTCCCAATAGGAGTGTCCAGTAGACATCATAAAGTCAATATATCCAAAACAGAATTCATTATTTTTTCCCCTAAAGCCTCTCCACACACATCTTCCCTATTACTGTACTGTACAACTTCATTAGTTCCTCAGGCTTACAACCTAGAAGTCATCTTGGATTCCTCACAATCTCTCACCACCACCAACAGCCACCCAGACAAATATCCAAGCTATTGCCAAGGCCTATAAATTCAACATCTCTTTATGATAACTCACTAATCATGGCAAACATCCTTTTACAACAACCCAAAAGGCAACTCAACTCAGAGACATCACCAGATGGCCAACATCAACATCAGACTGATTATATTTTTTAGCCAAAGGAGGAGAAGTTCTATACAGTCAGTTAAAACAAGACCTGAGGCTGACTGTGGCTCAGATCATGAGTTTTTTATTGCAAAATTCATACTTAAATTGAAGAAAGTAGGGGAAAACATCAGACCATATAGGTGTGACCTAAGTAAAATCCTTTATGAATATGAAGTGGTGGAGGTGATAGATAGATTTAAGAGATCAACAGAGTTCCTAAAGAACTGTGGACAGAAGCTTGCAATATCATATAGGAGCTAGCAACAAAAACATGTCAAAGACAGAGAGAAGCAAGAAAGCAAAATGGCTATGTGATAAGGCTTTAAAAACAGCTGAGGAAAGGAAGAAAATTAAAGGTAAAGGAGAAATGAAAAGATATATTCAACTGAATGCAGAAATCCAGAGAATAGCAAGGAGAGATAAGGTTTTCTTGAATAAGTGATGCAAAGAGGTAGAAGAAAATAATAGAATGGGAATGACAAGAGATCTCTTCTATAATATTAGAGAAATCAAAAGGAAGTTTCAAGCAAAAATAGGCATGAAAAAAGAAAAAACTGATAGGGATTTAACCAAAGCAGAAGAGATTAAGAAGAGATGGCAAGAACACATATAAGAATTATGCAAAAAAGAGCTTAACATCACCAATAACCATGAGGTTTGATTACTTATATAGAGGCACACTTTTTGGAGAATAAATCTAATGGGTTTTAGGAAGTGTTGCTAGCAATAAGGCAAGTGGAGAAGATGGAATTCCAATCCTAAAAGATGATGCTGTTAAAGTGCTGCTCTCAATATGCCAGCAAATTTGGAAAAACTCAGTCCACTGGATTGAGAAATATCAGTTTATGTCCCAGTCCTAAAGAAGGGCAATGCTGAGAAACAAATTACTGAAAAATCGTGCTCGTTTCACATGCCAGCAAGTTTCTACTTCAGATTCTACAAGCTGGGCTTCAGCAAGATGTCAGCTAAGAATTACCAGAAGAGCAGGTGGGTTTTCAAAGGCAAAGAGAAACTGGAGACCAAATTGCCAACATTTCTTGGATTATTGAGAAAGCAAGGAAATTCCAGAAAAACATCCACTTCTGCTTCCTTGACTACACTAAAGCCTTTGACTGCGCGTCACAAAAAATGTGGCAAATCTTTAAAGAGATGGGAGTAGCAGATCGTCTTACTTGACTCATGAGAAACCTGTATTAAGGCCAAGAAGCAACAGTTAGAACTAAACGTGGAACAGCTGATTGGTTTAAGGATGGAAAAGAAGTATGACAAGGATTTATCTTGTTACCTTATTTATTTAACTTGCAGAGCACATCATACAAAATACCAGGCTGGATGAATCTAAAGCCAGAATTAAGGTTGCCAGGAGAAACATCAACAATCTCAGATATGCAGATGATACCACACTGATGGCAGAAAGTGAAGAAGAAAGTGAAAAAGAATTAGGAACCCTCTTGATAAGGGTGAAAGAGTATAAAGTTTCTTGCAGTTTAACATTAAAAAAAACCTAAAATCTCCGCAACTGGTCCCATCACTTCCTGGTAAATAGAGGAAGAAGAAATGGAAATAGTGTCAGACTTCATAGTCTTGGGCTCAAAGATGACTGCAGCCGTGAAATTAAAAGACACTTGCTCCTTGGAAGGAAAGCTATGAGAAATCTGAACAGCATTCTAAAAAGTAGAGACATCACCTTGCCAACAAAGGTTCATATAGTCAAAGCTATGGTTTTTCCAGTAGCAGTATATGACTACAAGAGTTGGGCTATAAGGAAAGCTGAGGACCACAGAATCAATGCTTTTGAATTGTGGTGCTAGAGAAGACTTTTGAGACCCTTGGACAACAAAGAGATCAAATCTGTCCATACTTAAAGAAATTCATTCAGGCTATTTACTGGAAAAACGAATGCTGAAGCAGAAATTTAAATACTTTGGCACATAATGAGAAGATGGGATTCATTGGAAAAGATGTTAGGAAAGATTGAAGGTAAAAGGAGAAGGCAGATGAGATGGAAAGATTGTGTCATGGAAATGATAAATATAAATGTGGACCGACTTTGGGAGGTAGTGGAGGACAGAATGGGCTGGCATGTTGTTGTCTATGGAGTCATGAAGAATTGGACATGACTAAATGACTGAACAACACCAACGACATCCCTTGAATAGTCTGTCCCCTTCTTTATGACACTGTCACTCTCTGGTGCTGGCCCTCATCATGTCAAACCTGGACTACTGCAATAACATGCTTGTGGGGACTCAGGTCTCTCCCCACTCCAATCCATTCTTCATTCAGCCTCTAAAGTGACTGCCAAAGGGCAGGTCCAACCATGTCACCATTCCCCTTCTTCCTCCCACCCATACACATATACACACACACTCAATAAATTCCAGGGGTTTCCATTGCCTCCAATATCAAATACAAATTTTTCTGGTACTCAAAGCCCTTCATAACTTAGCTTCCTCTTACCTTTTCATTTTGTTTTTACCTTACTCCCTGACAAGCACTCTTCCATCCAGTGACACCGGCCTCTTGGCTGTTACATAAACAGGACACTACATCTCTCCTCTATGGGTATTTTTGCTGGTTGTCCTTTATACCTGGACTGCCTTTTCTCCTCTCCTCTCTACTGACTTCCCTAACTTGTTTTAAGTCCCAACTAAAATCTCACCTTCTATAGGAAGCCTTCCCCAATCCCTCTTAATTATCCAGTGCCTTAACTCTATTAATTTTCTCCTATTTTTCCCAGCACCACCAACTAGGTGGTGTAGTGGATAGAATGCTGATCCTGGAGTAAGAAAGATTCATCTTTGTGAGTTCAAATCAGTCCTCAGACACATAATAGTTGCATGAACCTGAGCAAGTCACTTATCCCTATTTGCCTCAGTTTCCTCATCTGTAAAATAAGCTGGAGAAGCATATGGCAAACGCCTCTAGCATCTTTGCCAAAAAAACTCCAAATGGGATCACAAAGAGTCAGACGTGAGTGAACAACAACAAATGCATCCTGTTTATAGCTTGTACATATTTGTGTACATGCAATATTTCCCATTAGATTGAGTGTTGGGGCTGTCTTTTGTCTAGTTTTACATCCCTAGAATTTAGCACAATGCCTGACACACAGTAGGTGCTTAATGAATATTTATTGATTGGTTAAACAATAATTGACAGAATATCCCACCAAAAACCCATTCCCCTTGAAACAATTGTCCCCTTTCTACTGAAGACAATGAGAAAGTCTTTAAGCACTCTGTGTCTCAGCCCCTTCATTTGTTAGATGCAGGGATTGGACTCAATGATCTATTACATCACTTCTAGCTGTAAACTTATGGTGTGATACTCAGAAAATACAGAAAAGCAAGCTGTAAACATACAAACAGCTTTTTGCCTACTGGGAAGGTCTAACTGGCCTTTTGACAAAATGACATTTTCATTACAGTTCAATGAGCTCACCCATGCAAAGGACTTCTGCAGACCTGAAAGCATTGTATGCATGCCAGCTGCATATTGTTGGTATTCTTGATGTTACTATTTTTATGATGTAATACTGGTGAGTAATGAAAGGATTGATGTCTTCCCTGAACCTCCTGGGTCCAATTATCAGAGGTGAGAACCTAATTTAAATCCCTATGAGATTCTTCAGCAAGACATTATCTGTAGATGCCAGAATTGAATTAGATCTGTGTGAACCAGTTATAAATATACATATAGATAGTAGAAAAACATATATATATATATATATATATATATATATATATATATATATATAAAATATAGTATCCAATATTCAAATAAATAGCTAAGGAGTTTGTTTTAATAGGACATTGAAATTAGAGTTTCTACAAATGGAGTAAGCACATGTTTCCCAATTGAATTGAGTTTCCCTTACTAGAAAAGATGAGAAGTGTCTCTCCACCTCAATTTCCATATCTATTGTCAATCTTGAGTGAAAAGGAACTCAGAACAGGTAGCTCCCATGCGTTGGACACCAAGAGTGTGAATTGCATTTTCCTTGTAGGAACTAAGATGCTATACTTAAAGACTGTGAGTATAGCCTTTCCCATGTAGGGATGAATGTGTCAGCCCTGAAAGTCATGCTTGTCATACCCTTTCCTTTAGCAATATAAACCCATGACTGAGACCTACGACTTAAGCCTGTATCAGGTGTACTGCACTTCTATTATCAATATGCTAGAAAGCAAAAGGTATCGGTGGAACCTTGTTGTCTAGCAGATGACAAATTATTTTCTTTTTATTTCCTTCAATTTAAGAAGAGAGAGATTGGGGCAGCTAGGTAGCACAGTGAATAGAGCACCAGCCCTGGAGTCAGGAGGACCCCAGTTCAAATGCACTCTCAGACACTTGACACACTTACTAGCCGTGTGACCTTGGGCAAGTCACTTTACCCCAATTGCCTTGCCTTCCCCCTCAAAAAAAAAGAGAGATTCTTTTATCCTCTATTCCAGGGGTGGGAAACCTGCAGCCTCAAGGCCACATGTACCCTCTAGGTCCTCAAGTGTGGCCCTTTGACTGAATCCAAACTTCACAGAACAAATTCATTTGGATTCAGTCAAAGGGTCACACCTGAGGACCTAGAAAGACCCCTGTTCCTTCACTTCCCATAGGTAAGCCTATATTAATGGAGACAAAAACAAGGAGAAAGGAGGAGGAGGAGGAGGAGGAAGAGAAAGGCTATAATGATGATTATGAAGACAAAGATAAGACAACCTAGTAAAGAACATTGTAGAGTATGTTGTGTATACTAGAAAAGCAATATAACTTCTGTATCAAAAAACGTTTCACGTAGAAAATGTTGGCTCATTCTTGTCTCAAATATATATGTAATGTAATTATTTATATATCATATATTTACATTTATGTGTGATAGATATATCTACATATAAAACCATTAAGTATGAAAAGGGAAATTATTTGGCTGATTTTAGATCTCAATTTCAGCAGATATCTTTTTTCTATAATCTGTTCATTCTTTAAAAAAGTGATTGAGTTTATGACTTTAAAAAAATAAGCATGACTGAATGTGAAATTGAAAATTTATGTGAATAAAATTGAGTATATAGACATATTAATTCCACTAGTGAAATTTCTCTGGATTCATTTCACTGAGATTATTAAATTGCTTGTTAAAATAGGAACATTTGTACTTAGTCTTATGAGAGATCCATTCTGACATTTTAAAAAATTTCTTCTCACTGATACCATACTTTCCTGCTATCAGAGAAACACAGAAATTCCCTCAAAATCCTGAACTGACTATACTTAATGACCATGTGATAAATATATTTTAAAATATCAATTTTCCCCAGAATAGAGGAGATATTGTATTTCTGTGTCTTGGGGAAGAAACTATGGAGGTTATAACTTATTGAAAGTTGTTTGGATTAAACTCATTATGTGAAAAGACATGAATGAGTAAATTCTCATTTTTGTTAATTTTTTTTTTTTGGAGAGGGTAAGGCAGGGCAACTGGGGTTAAGTGACTTGCCCATAGTCACACAGTTTGTAAGTGTGTCAAGTTTCTGAGGTCACATTTGAACTCAGGTCCTCCTGACTCCGGGGCCAGTGCTCTATTCATTGTGCCACCTAGCTGCCCCCTAAATTCTCATTTTTGCATGAAAAAAATTTGAGCTGAGATTTCCCTAATGTAACCAAAGCATATTTTATTTTGAAAGTTTTGTATTTTTTAATTTGCGGTGGGTTTGTATATGTTCCTAATGAGAATAAAATTTGCCTTTATGCCCAGCACAAATATGTGGAATGAGTTTAATTGCTTAAATTATAAATTTAAAATTAGAAGGAAACTAGACCTGAGATAAAATAATAGCAATAAATCACTCATTGAGAAAGAGTGAATAGTAAAGTAGGAGGTTCAGACTAGGAGGGAGCACTCTCACGAAAACATGGAGAGAAGAAAAGCTTCAAGGAAAGAAGTTGATCGAGAGTGTCAAAAGCTGCAGAGAGGTTAAGAGGAGTGAGGATGGAGAAAAGCCCATTTGATTTGACTTCTAAAGTTCTTTCATTCCTTTGCAATCTTTTTAGACTTTACTCTCCTCCACAGCCCAATCCCATCATTATTGGTGTTCCTCTCACAATATCCCAGCCACCAGCTCCATGCTTCTGACACTGATTTTCCCTTCTCGCTCTTCATTTCAACCTCTTGGAGGCTCTTACTTTCTTCAGGACTCAGTTCTAATCCCATATTCTGCAAAAGGTTTCTCTGGTCCTTCCCTTGCTTAGTACCTTGCCTCTGAAATGACCTACCACTTACACAAAACCTAATTTGCCTAAAAGGCTATTTTATGGAGAAATCAAAAAAGGCGAGCACTCACATGGAGGTCATAAGAAGTGATGATATGAGGAAACTCTTAAGGTCTCCCTGAAGAATTTGGAATCTGTTGCTCATCATGAGAGACATTGGCATAGCATAGTTTGCCTATATTGAAGAAGGTGCCTTGCTCTATGAACAAAGCAGAATTGCAGTAGCTCAAAAGAAACATGAGATGTGCACAGAGACAACTCCACTCCAAAGGTTCAGATGGACCATTTGTGGTAGACCTGCGGTAGAGGTTTCCGAGCTTGGATTGGTCTGATCTGTCATGATTGGATCCATTGTACCTTGACCCCAACACAGTGGTGCTACTTTGGTCCTCTTTGAGAATGAAGGACAACAACCAAACAACCAAGTATCTACATACAAAGCTGTTTGCAAGTGATCTCTCCATTAGAATGGGAGGAGCTCCTTTGGAACAGGGACCATGTTCTCACCTTTTTTTGTATTCCCAACATTTAGCAGACACCTAACACATAGCAGGTGCTTCATGGGATCTTGTTGACTGACTTAAAGTCTCCATGGAAGATATTAGTAAGTGTCACCTAGAGTATTGAAAAGATTTGAAGTTAGCTCTAAGTGGATATTTTGACTTGCTATTATATTCCATGAATGATGTAGAATTTCAGTGTACAAACCAACTATTCAAAAAAATCTCTGATCTTTACCCAGAATAAAAAAAAAATTAGAAATTTCTGCTTTAGCATATTTGTGAGAGACTAGTCTATAACCTTTACAGATAAAAGCCACAAATGACATTTATTTTCTTCCTTCTCCTTTATGAGGTATATTTCTTCTATTACAGGAAATATCTAAATACCATATGATAATATTAAATTTCAATGTGTATCTATATGGACAGTGATAAGAATACCAGGATAAAATAATTAGACTTCTAAAACTGTTGCTCATACCAGAATTTAAACAATTCTTATGTTCAAGGATGCTGATGTGGGATGAGTCATCCATAGAAAGAAGATGGCAGGTGAGGTTTAGTTCATAATCTGGCCCAGAGAATCCCAAGCATCTATGCTGCTTCCAGAACCCTTTGACCTCATCATTCCATCAGAGAGGGATGTTTTACTCATATGCACATATGAAGTAGAAAAGGAGGGGGATGATTGATTAAAGAGTTTTTTTTTTTAATTTTGAAAACTTAAAGGAAATGGCTTTGCTTCAAATTTCCTCCTGTGGCTCAGTACCGCTGCTCTTGCTGTCCTGTGTCAGATATATAACACCGGAGACCCTTAAAAGGTGACACATGCAGCCCATCTGCTCATGGGAACTTTTTATAAATATGTGGGTTGATTCGTTCAAATGCCAGAAAGTTCTTCTGAATATGTACTTGGAAGTATGTTAATATTCAGTATGGATTGAAGCTTTCCCTTCTAATAAATGAGATATACCATTACAACAACTAAAAGACTTTTAAAGGAATTAATTCCTAGATTTGGAATCCTTTTGTCTATTAATAGTGACAGAGGCATTCCCTTTATAGGCCAGATTGTAAAGGAAATATTTGCAAAGCCTGGAAATTTAACAGGATTTTCCCTCTCCACAACACTGAGTCTACAGGCACAGTAGAAAGAAGAAATGGAATTCTTTGGAATAAAATAGCTAAGATTTGTGTTGAGAATGGATCAAAATTACCAGATGTTCCACATTTAGCCATTATGGTTGCAAGATCAACTCTTTACAGGGAGCTGGGGTTTATTTCACATGAGATATTAATGAAAAGACCTATGAGAATTCCTATGTCATGCCTTATCAGTTCAATTGTCTGCTTTATGATTAGGTGATAATATGGTTTTAAATTATTGTAAAGCATGAATGGAAACTGTTAAAGCTTTCAAATACAGGTGTAGGGTATTTGACCTAGAGAAGCATGGGAGTGCCCCCTCTATCTGGTCAATGATTGAGTTTGTGTGAAGATGTATCTAAGGAAATGCCGGTCATAGTGCAACTGAAAGAGTTGGCTCCAAGTTCTTTTCTATCAACAACATAGAAAATTGCCAAGTCCTCCTTCCCTGGATCCATGTTTTTCATTGTAAGAGAAATAATACAACAGACAATCCCTCCCCGTTTCATCAGAATCATCTCCATCATCTGGCAGCAAGCTTAGCGCTAGTCATCAGGATTGTCTGGGTTCTATGGTGAGCCAAGTGCACACTGATGTGAAGAGTTTGCCATCCCAGAGAACAGAATATTTGCCGGTGTGTCCAGTGTGACTTCCAGACAAGAAAAAAGAATCTCACCTAACAAACTTACCTAACAGGTCTCAAAGTCCACACAGCTGATTATCCTTTTGTTGTATGTGATTCTATTCCATTTTGTCTGCTGTTCATCAGAAGGAGAATAAGTGATCAAACATCTAAGAAGCCTGAATTATTGTCCTAAACAAAAAGATCACAATCTTATAAAGCAGAACTGACAGTGCTTTGCCATACACGTCGCACGAGTTTGCCAAAAGCTTGAATGTTTCAGAATGTGGCTCTGTTCTCAGGTTCCTGACTTCACAGGAGGAAGCATTCTGTTGATATCTATTGCTTAAGCACTTTCAGATTTATGTTCTCTCTCCTACTGTAGGAAATTAAAATCGGACAAAGGCATTACCGGTTGTTTAAATTATTCTGCATGGGAGGCGAGAAAGTTTAAAGATTAGTATTATACAGCTCCATCAAAGAAGAATGCTGCAATAAAATCCCTAAATACTGTATCAGTATTTAACTGCACAGGCTAGGAGATTCTTGTCTATTTCTCATAAAGGGTCAGTTCCAGGAGGTCATGGCCATTGCAATCTAACCAGATCTTGTTATGCTGCCATCAAAGTATTTGTCTGCCTTCCTCTGAAATTGTTCCAACAGTGGTGACTATTACTCTAACCCTTAATGATACTTGCATGTTGAAATTGTGTTTCCTCTTGGTTGCCTGAAACCTGGTCAGGATCACGGAACACAAAATAACAGATTCAGAGGGGATTCCTAAACTCTGTTGCAAGATGCCTTCCTAACTTTCACAGCAACAACGACAATGAAGACAATAGCGATAATGATGACAACAACAAAAATAATCAAGTATAATAATATGATACAGTAAACATTTGTTAAGCACTATCGTATGCCAGGCACACTGAACTAGGTGCTGGGAATTCAAATAAGAAAAAGACTGACTCTTTCCTTCCTGTCCTCAAAGAGTTTCCAACCTAATGGGGGAAGAAAGCACACAAAAGGAAGCTGAAAGGTTGGAGGAAATGGTAGCCAGTGTCAGGGTATGATGAGGCAGGAGTTGAAAGCAAGCAGTGCAGCTTGTGGGAAATGAAGATTTGACTTCATCGAGAAACATCATCACAGAGACTGAAAACAACATTTATGTTGAGAGAAATTATTATTAATAACCTATGATTTGGGGGAAATCCAGAGTTGCCCCTTTTACTAGTCCTCATGTCCAAGAGCAGCCTCTGAACGACAGGACTGATGATAGCAGATAGGATTAATATTCTCTTCAATCTCAGGAGTGGGGAACTGTGGCCACATGTGGCTTTGAGCGTGCATTACAAAATTACAAAGAGTAAGCATGACCCCAAAGTAGAGATGAGAAGATACCTTCTACCTCTACATCTCCTTTGCAGAGATGGTGGGGAGGTCCATGATGTGGACCAAGGTATAGATTGTAGATTTTTAAATGAGGAAGGGAAGGGAAGGGGAGAGAAAGGGAGGGGAGGGTATCAAATGTATAAATATAGAAATTGCATAATGAATAGGGTAAACTTATCTAAAATTTACCATGTCTCTACATTTATAAACTATAAATGGCAACTAAGACAAAGTAGCCCATGTGCAAATTCTAGAATACACTATATCAGAAGATACTAACTAGAAAGCGCTTGTGCTCCTCTTGGCCCTAGAAGTATGACCAGGTTTTCTCCTCTCCTGCAACCACAAGTGATAGGGCTTCTTTCTGCCTTGGAGCTGAGACCAGGGTTCCTGGAGCACTTAGAATTTGGTCAGACATGGAAGACACTAAGGTTGTCCACTGCATCCCAAACTATCACCAGTTGTCCTTACTTTTGTAAAGTTCTTTATTAGATTTCAATGATTGTAGAAAAGAGAGTGAGGCTGCTGACTTTGTGCAACTTTGTCTCACTTCAACCCAATTCATGAAGGAATCAAAACATCACTCAGTGATATCAGTGGTCCTTTTCCAAAATGAAAGATCACCACCACCACCAACAGGATTCCTGCTTCCCTGGGAGTGATCACAAGTATTCTTCTTTGTCCCGCAACTATGACCAGGGTCTTTTTTCACTTTGTCTTGGCACTGCACCCTGGACAATATATGGGCAATGTAACAGAGTCCCCATAAACTCCTTTTGACCAGTTGTCCAACACCCCCTGTCCCCACCAATCATCTGTGCACTAGGAGCACCCAGTCCAAGCTGCTGGCTTGGTATGACAGACCTTTCTTGCCAACCTCCTAAGTTGTCTTGGGCTGGAAAATTGTTTTACCCCAGACTTTTGTTGGCTCTGCTGCTTCAGAATTTGATTTGAGATGTTATTTTAAAGTTGTTTGGAGGGGAACTGGGGAGATTTCAGCTGAGTCCCTGCCTCTACTCCACCATATTGGCTCAGCCTCCAGCATTGAATCTAGCAGTAACTTATTTCATCTCATAAGACAGTTCTGTAACTGTATGATATTAATTGCAGTAATTTAATACCACAAATATAACTTAGATCTGTTTTCTCTTTCCACTTAGTAATCCCTCTATTGCTCACCTGTAACCTGATGTAAAGTTTATAATATGAGGCAATTTCTTAGACTTTCCATGAGGATTTCCCCAGACTATTATGTCAAACTGGGATACTTGGTCATGGAGAGGAACAACCATCAAATAGCCATCCTCCAAATCAGCAAACACTTTTTTTTAATTGACTTCTTTATTTACTTTCAGTTTACAAGATTCGGTTCCACAGTCCCTTGAGTTTCAAATTTTCTCCCCTCCCTTCCCCCACCTCCATGGCGGCATGCAATCAAGTATAAGGTCCAGCACACCACCTATTAAAGAAGGAAAGAAGCATTTATTAAGTGCCTGCTGTAGGCCAAACATTATGCTTAAGGATTTATAAATATCACCCCATTATTGATCTTGTTAACAATGCTAAGATATAGGTGCTGTTATTAACCCTGGTTCACAGCTGAGGATATTGAAGTAAACAAAGCTTAAGTTAGTTGCCCAGAGTCATACAGCTAGGCAGTGCCTGAGGTCACATTTGAACTCAGGTTTTTTGACTTCTAGACAATCTAACCATCCATCTAACCATTGCTGTCTGGCACAGTGCTAAGACTGGAGATGTGGTTAAGTGCTATGCTTGGTGTCTGAGCAGAATCTGAACTTTTGTCTGAGCCCAAGTTCATCGTTTGATCCGAAATGCCATTTGGCTGCCTCCTAGATAATAGTTAAACTTTACTGAGGGCTTTAAGGCAGCTAGTACAATGGAGAAAGTGATGATTTTGGAGTCAGAGGACCTGGGTTCAAGTTGTGGCTTTGCCACTTCAGGTGTGACCTTGGAAAAGTCATTTTCCTTCTTTGGGCCTCAGTTTGCTTAATTGTAAAATGAGGGAGGTGAATCAGACATCCTCTGAGGCCTCTTCCAGTTCTGAGTCTATGATCCTATAGTTTGGAAAATGCATTGTATGCATAATTTTACATATATTTACATATATTAATGATTAACATACCTTTCATTAAAGCTTCAAAAAATGAGTTTATGAAGCAGTTGCTAGAGGAACTATTACCTGACAGATAAGGAAACTGAGTCTCAGAGAGCCATAATAACCCTGATCTGGGTCAACATTCTGGGAAATCATTTGTCTTCTTGTTTCAAGTCCTGGTTAAGCTTCCCTGTCCTGGCTCCCTGAGAAGCTTGTTTGTCCCAGTTCCCAGGTTCTCTTGAACTAAAAACGTTTCTTTCCTTGCCAAATTCAAGGGGCAGAGTGGAGAAACTAGTAA
Organism: Pseudochirops cupreus; assembly: GCA_028627135.1. Lineage (NCBI taxonomy): Eukaryota > Metazoa > Chordata > Mammalia > Diprotodontia > Pseudocheiridae > Pseudochirops > Pseudochirops cupreus. The sequence goes on along the minus strand of CM053584.1, from coordinate 381,448,268 downwards.
GTAAATGCCAGAGTCAGAATCCAAACCAAGGTTTCTCCTGGCTATAAGTCCATACTCTTAGCATTGCACCATTACTTTAACTATTTAAGGGAATTAAGAGTTGTCTGAAGTAGAAAGGATGAAAATACAGTTATCTTTGTCCAGTTAAGATTATAGGATCATTGAACTAGGGCCGGAAAGGAACCAAAAGTCATTTAAGCCAATTTCTTCATTTTAGGAATGAGAAAACCTAGGCCCAGAGAGGTCATAGAATCATCGACGCAGAACCAGTAGAGACATCAGATGTCACCTTGTCGTACTCCCCCATTTTACAAACAGGGAAATTGAGTCCTGGAGGGTTCACGGGATCATCAGCATAGAGTTGGCATCTAATCATCTAATCTAACTTCCTCTTTGTAAAACCTGAAACTTGGGAAAGGGAAGTGACTTGACAAAGGTCACATGGGTTGTGTGCCAGAACTTGGAAGAGAAACAGTACAGCATTTTGTATTTAAAATCCCTCTCCCACCCTTTTGTAGTTGTTCTTTACTCCGCTGGGTGATGTTTGTTTTATCCATTTATATTGGATAAATGAATTAACTAATGTATATTTTGGTACAATAAATATTTATCATCTTCATGTAACACTGAGGTTGCATAGTAATTATTGTGCCTTATATTGGAACATCCCTTTACAATTTAGAAAATGATTTCCCATCCTTTACCTCATTTATTTTCCCCTTCTCCCAACCACATTTCTTGGTTTCTGATCTAATCTACATCTCTGTGCTAGAATACTCTGTTCTGAGAATGTCAATCTCCTGCCCAGAAACCTTCAGTGGTTCTCCATTACTTAGTAAGGTCCATTCACAGGGTCATAGATTTAGAACTAGGAGGAATTTGAGAGACCATTTAGTCAACCCCTTCATTTTGCAAAGACTTGTGCAAGTTAACACAGATAACTTGGTAGTAGAGCCAAAATTCAAACTCACAAACTCAGGTCCTGCAACTCTGTGTCCAGCATTCTAGCCACTGTATTACACTTCTCCCCATCTAGGCCATTCTGAATCTGTCCATCACCAGACTTGGTGCCCCCCCACCCTGGAATTATGTAAAGTCAGACTTTCAAGGGATCCCATTCAGACCTCATCAAGTCCAATCTGTACCTGTTCACAAATGAGGAGCTGTCCAGCCTCCACTGGATGACTCACGATAAACAACTCACTGTTTTCTGAGGCTGCTCATTCTGCTCTCATTGTAAGTAAAATTTTCTTTCTATTGAATTGAAATATGCATTTCTATATTTTCCCTTTCCACCCTGATCCCCATAGTTTATTCTATAGCAAAAATAAAGCAAATCAAACCAAAAAACCCCCCAAAATACCTTATCCTTCTTTCACTTAAGAACACTACAAATTCATAAAGATTATTTTATATTCATTCCTCCCTCCTCAAATCTTCTCTTCTCCAGGCAACAGTTCTATAGGAAAAATGTTATAATGGGCAATTGGTCAAAGGAAGGTACAAAACCCACTTTACAATTTAATTTTGAGGTTTGGTTTTTATGTATTAGCAATAATATCTTCACGAAATGACATTGGGAAAGGGCAGCTTACACAGCATGTCTGTAAATATTAATGGACTGTGATGTTTGGTTCTAGAATGTAAATTCTTGTGCATAGGGACCACTTTTCTCTTTCATTTCTTTTCCTTTTTTGTTCTTGTGCCTTGTGTACAGTCTAAATGAAACAAATATTTGTGGACTGGATTGGATATGTTTGGATTGGATTTAATCAGCACATTTAAGTGAAGTCCCGATCCTTCTTTTTTTTAAAAACCTCCCACTAAGCATTTCTTTTATCTCAGAAGAACATGTGTATGCAAGAAGTGGTTTCCTTAATAATTTCCAAATCGTACGGAAAATGGATATCATTGAACTTGGGCTCATGGAGCTTCGAAAGTCCCAAAGTAAGTTATTGACAGTCTAGTATAGAACTTGGGTATTCCAACTGCCAGGCCAGTGTTCTTTCTATGGTGGTTTGTGGTTAATGAAATTAACCTAAGAAGGTGATGACTTTAAAAAAAAAGAGTGATTTTAATTGAATTGTACCCAAGTTAAATTTAAGCTCCTTAATTTTTCTGAGAGCTTTCAATATGCTTCACTTGGACCAGCTCCCAGTAGAATTCTCCTTTATTGAGTTATTATAATTCATTGCAGAATTGGGTTTAACCTTTTTAGGTTGTCAATACCTAAGGACAAATGTCACACTAATAAGGTCTAACTGTCATGACTGATTCATCCTTTAAACAAGGTTTATTTCTAAGCAGAAACAATCATGAGTCTCTTTAGCTGCCAAAGTGCCTTATGTTAGCTGAGATTTAACATGTCAGTCAGGTTTATACACTGGGCTTTAAAACTACTGGTTTCATTAGAGAGAGGAATTTCAAATAAAAATGAGTGTCAACTAACCCAATTATAAAATTTCCCCTACAGCCTACTTGAGAGTGCAAGACACACATACACACACACACACACGTGAGTACACACACATATGAGCACACACAGGAGCACACACATACACACAAATGAGCATACACACGTCTCCATAACACCAAATTGCATGATGGACTGATGGGCTCCAGATCATGTAAATCTCTTGTATAACACCGAGTCTTTGGAAAGACCGTGTTTGGGTGGGGAAAGGAGGGGAGATACCCAAACTGGAGACAAGAGTGATAACATTATATTGGAATCTTTTCAGCTTTGCAAGTCTTTTTCCCTCATTTTCAAGATAGTGGGCTTGAACTAGATGCTTTCTGAGGTCCCTTCTGTTGTTATTATTCTGGCTATGTCTTCTTTGTACATAGTTCATAGTTCTTTCTAAGTTGTGTTTCTCATTAGACTGTGAGCTCCTTGAGTTTTTGTTGTTCAGTCATTTCAGTCATGTTCGACTCTCCATGACCCCATTTTGGGGCTTTCTTGGCAAAAATACTGGAGTGGCTTGCTATTTCCTTCCCCAGTTTACTTTAAAGATGACTGAGGCAAACAAGGTTCAGTTACTTGTCCAGGGTCACACAGCTGGTAAATGTTTGAGACTGGATTGGAACTCATGAAGATGAGTCTTCCTGATTTCAAGCCCAGGGCTGTATTCACTCCTGTCCCAGAGTTCTCTTTTAGTTCTAAAGTTTTATATTTCTAAGCTCTGAGATCCATTTTTTAAATGAATTAATGATTGAAAGAAAAGGCATCAATTAAACACTTAACTATGGGCAAAGTGATTAACTAGGTGATAGAGATATAGGATGGAAAAGCAAAACAGACCCTGCCTCCAAGAAGCTCATATTCTAAAGAGAGAGAGAACATGTGTGGAAGGTTTCAACTGCAAATCTGAGGGAAGGGTTCCATCATCATTAAGGTGCAATGGCAAAAAGGATGTTCTTGCCTCTCCTTTAATATTATTTCCAGTGATAAAGTCATGTAAGTTTCTGGTGTTGAGCCATTTGACAATGCCAGAGTGTTTGGTGGCAGAAACTACCTTTCTCCAGGTCTTCAGTGGCTGTAGCACCTACAAGAGTATTTGCTGGACTACATCTTTGCAGGGGTTGCCTCCCAGGATCATCGGCTAGAAGCATTGTTGTTTCCTAAACAATTAGGTTCAGGTTCCTAGGCCGTACCCATCAGAACGTGTGGAGATGGTGGTCTAAGTGGTCATGATAATGGTGGTCTGACTTGGCTGGCACTTGGCACCTTCTGTCTCTCCTTCAGCTAGTCTGGCTTGCTGCCTACATGTGGTCCCTTCTCCATGAGAGTTGCTTCCCCAGCTGATGACTATGAGGGCTGAACTAAAAGAAGGAATAGATACCTGGAAAGGGTTGCCAATCCCAGGACCCCTGTGCTTATCTGCCTAGTGGTGAGCACTGGTCAGCAGTTGATATGGGTAGTGATTAAGAAGGTAGGCACCCTCTCCACAATTTCTACCTTTAGAGATGGTTGTAGGGGATGAGCTTTAAAGCAAATCTGGAGGTTTTAGGGGAGAAATCATTATTCCCCAAACTCTTTGGTTCAGGATTGTGAGCTGTATCCATCAGTGCCTGGTGGTGGTGGTTTGAATTGCCTGGCACATTCTGACCCCTCTCTCTTTCCAGTTCCTCTGCAGTTTGGAGGTAAAATAATGCTCTGGCATGGAACTATGGAAATGACAATTGCCCTAGAGTCGAAGGACTAGGGCACAAATGTCCTTTCAGATGCTTACTCCCTGTGTAACTTTGGGTAAGTCCCTTCACTTACATGAGCCTCAGTTTCTGTACACGCACACATACACATGTGTACATGCACATATGCATACATGCACATGTGTGTATATGTATGTGGGTATATACATGTGTGTGTGTGGAAGGTGGAGTTGGACAAGATAGCCATTGATATCCCTTCCAGCACTAAGTCCCATAAATGGTGCTTGAATACAAAGTCAAAGATGATAAAAAGACTTTCCAGGGCCATGTTGATGACCGATGAGGCTAAGGGCTGAATGTGACTCATTCTGTGTGAGGAAGTGCTCTGACAGAATTGCTCTTCCCAGGTGATTGCTTAGCAAATGGTCAAGATGGAGGGTTCCATAAAGACTAGAATTAGCTTTTATCTAGTCTTTATTTCTCCTCCAACGCCAGACAGTACAGTGAGGACATAGAATACTTTTAAATGTTTGTTGAATGGATGTGGTCAAATGCACAATGAAAATGAAAAAAAAAATCAAGATGGTCTGCCTTTGAGAAATCAGTAAATGTTCATTGATTACCCACTGGGTGTCTAAGCCTGTCCTAGACATGGAAGGTAACAGAAGAGAAGATGTCACAGTCCCTGTCCTCAAGTTGCTTTCAGTCAACCTAGGACGGTACTTGGAATAATTACAGGAGAATATATTATGGTATATAATTTGTCCAGTGTCCTGCATGTAGACTCGGTGTCTGCCATGAAAAATAATAAGGGTGATGGCACCAGGTGGCTAGGAGGCAACAAGACTTTGGAAGAGGCTGGAGCCAGCCATATAGATCAGGGAACCATACTTGTGCTCATTGTCTAACTGACCAGGAGTTTGCTTTAGTTACTTGCTGAACACTGAATCCCTTTATATTGAACTCTGGAGCTTCCCTCTTGTCAGCTCCCTCCCAAGCTAAGGTATGATCCCTGACTTTGACATGACCTCCCACCTCTTATCCTCAGCTCCAGTATTTGACCTTTTGGCTCCTAATCTTATTTATACCACCATTATGATTATACATAAATGCTCTGACTAGTGAGCTCATCCCGTTGAAGAAGACTTCCACCAATCCACATTGACCAGTACCCCTCCACCCACCTTTTCTTCTGGTCTCCAAAAGAACACCTGATCAGCTCCTTGAGTCCTACCTGGATACAGTCTATCCACGGTTAGGAAGACTAGGGCTCAATGAAACGTTGGACTGCATGATCACAGACTCCTAGAAGGGAGGCCTGAGGCCTTGAGTTCAACCCCCACATTTTACAAATGAGGAAACTAGAGAAGGTAAATGGCATTCCTTAGGTTATACAATCAGTAAGTGTCAGAAGTGGGATTTGAATCTAGGCCATCTGAGTCCAGAGCTTGTTTACAAGGGAAGCTTGGTGGCTCAGTGTATAGAGTGCTGGACATGGAGTTAGAAAGATCTGAGTTCAAAACCAGCCTCAGACACTTACTAGCTTTGTGACCCTAGGCAAGTCACTTCACCCTGCCTGCCTCAGTTTCCTCATCTATAAAATGAGCTAGAAATTAAGAAGGCAAACCATTCCGGTATCTTTGCCAAGTGGTTCATGAAGAGTTAGACATGACTGGAAAACAACTGAAAACAACTTAGGAATTTAGAAAAAGTAAAAGCACCAAGTTCTAAAATCCCCCCCCCCACACACACACACACAAAATCTAGAGTCTATGTCAAACCACAAGATTCTCTCCCCTTCCTAATTACAAATTGAAGAATAGAGTAATTAATCCTTCAAAGGTTCCCAACAGTTCCATCCCACCAACCAGTTCCTATAGTGTCTTATAGAAGAGTTTTCAACATAAATACTCAAATCTCTGAGTATTATAGTAGGTGAACATGAAAAAGTTGGGACAAGTCAGAGGAAAATCTGCTCAACTATTTAGAAAAGGACTGTTGCCCTGAGGTCAGAGGACCTTGGGTAAGTCACTTCATTTAGGCTTTAGATTCTTTAACTATAAAATGAGGGGATTGGATTGGTAAGCTCCAAGGTCCATGATCCTTGTCCCTACTCTCCCATTTCACATCTCCCTTTCTGTGCCTTTGTAAATGAATTCCTCTTCATTAATGCTTTCTTGTTACATTTTTCTGCTTCTTTTTCTTAATACACCCTGGGTTTCTTCTAAGGACTCCACATCTTTGGCAACTCTTTATTACTGACTGTTCCTATCTTCAACTGCTTCCCTCTCATATCCCCTGGATAAGAAGAAGACACAGCCTTCTCCTTTCTCCTCCTGGTACCTCCCAAACCATTTTTCTGCCACCATCATTCATCAACCTCTCTGCCTTCTGTAGTTCATGCCAAATACCTGTGGCTTTCAGCACTCTCATGAAATAGAAAACTTGGAAACAGTTCTGGACTGCTTCTTGGAAGATGACCTAGATATCATAGGATGTAACCACAGAATGTGACATAGAAGCAGGAAAAAAAGTTCAAACCTCAGCACCATTTCTGTTAATGTGTCAAGGGAGGACAGAAGAAACCTGAAGAATTGCCAAAGAAGCTAACATGCCTGCTATATCGGTTCATTTTCATCATTTGTGGGAGGCAATGTATATTGGGTAGAAGGCTGGCCTCAGACACTAAGGGTTGCTTACCTCTTACCTCTCTTCATTCTAGGTAACTCTCCAAGACTATAAACTTCATCAAAGTTCTCAACCAGAACTCAGAGGGTGTTTTCTCACATGGGAATTCTTTATGCCAGTAAAATTAGGAATCCAGTCCCTATCTCTGTCACCTTTTAGAGTAGGAGACCAAGATCCCAGGCGCCAAAAGTGGTGGAATAAAAAAATGAGGTGACCTGTGTACAATAAATTAGCCACTATTCATGGTCTATATCATATAATCTCACCACTGTTGTGGACACTGGGGCAGATAAGAGGATAGACCATTCTCTCCTCATCCTCACTGCTTTTATCTCCAACATTCAGAAGGTGATCCCAAGTTTTTCATTGTCTTTGCCACATGACTAACTCTACTGTTCCTTGTCATCACAGAGACTTCAATATTTCTGTTGATAATTCTTCTAAAACACTCTAGGAACTGAATGTTGATGTAGAAATGATGAGAACCTCAGGAGAAGTGACCATTCCATTTTAAAATATATAGTAAAGGAGAGAAAATCTGGATGTGGTTTGATGTGAGCCTAGACTTTGGAAGAAAAGATTTCTCAGGATTCAGAAGTAGAAGGGGATAACATGATTCCTCTGGAAAATTGATACTGTAGCAACAATCCCCATGTTACAGGTGAGAAAATTGAGCATTAGAGTAGGTACAGGAGTTGGTGATAGTCATGAAATTACTTAGTGATGTAGGTGAGACTTAAGTCTCAGAGTTGAATCCAGCCTATTTTTCTTTGCCATCACACCAGAATACTTTTCTGAGAAGTCAGTTTTTATAAGATGGAGTGTAAGCTGATCTCTCCCCAAGCATTCCCAGAAGTCCAAGGACTTAATAAAGCATCACAACCTGTGCAATGATAAAACTTTGGTAAATCCATGACACTGAGATAGAACTGGAGTAGAATAGATAGGACACCCAAGGTATGTTCCTGCAGGAATTTCAGGGAAGGGAGCAGGTCCAGGATGGCAGGACTGAAGGTTTGTCAACATGAAGAGTATATAAGGGAGGGGAATGGAGTAATGACAAAAAACGAGTATATAATCTAGTAAGAAAGATGAAATATGCATTAAGGATGACAGTACCAATAATGGAAAAAAAACAGGTAGCATTGGGGAGGCAACAACTACTGTAGAGATTCAGAGAAATGAGAAGATACTTCTGGTTATTGCTGCTGTTTGTCCTTCATGCTCAAAGATGACCAATGACACCACAGGGTAATGTCTTGACTTGCCTGTGAATTGGATTTAAGTGAAGCAGAGTCGCACAAAGTCAGAGGCCTCTCCTTCTCCTCCAGAGTTATTGAAGTCCAAGCGCAAGACAAAAGTCAAGATGACTGGCAATGGCCTGTATGCAGTGAGTGACCTTGGCCTAAGTTATGGTCTTTCCCATGTCTGTTTATCTGAGGCCACACTCACGCAGTGACTGAGGACTAGGTAAGAAGTGAGACAAAAGATGGCCTAATTTACCATCACAAAGATATCAGTATGGGAGAGTAGGACCCTCAGAGCTTCTGTTCTTCTGGCTGGGTTCAAGTCTTTGTGAAGTGGGTGATGTTGAACTGAGCTTCTATGTGACAAAAGGTGTCCTAGGTCTGCAGTTAGAGGGCTTGGTTTCAAATCAAAATTCTCCTACTTGCAAATCATGGCATTTCTCTAAGCCTCAATTTCCTAATCTGTAAAATGAAGGAGTTGGGCCAGATTATCTTCAAGATCCATTTCAGTTCAAAACCTATGACCTAGTAGCATTTTATGATAAGTAGGATTTAGGCATGTATGGAGTAGAGTGAGAGCAAGGAAAAGTGATATAGTTAGGGAGGGAATTTCCATTAGACAGGATAATAGAGACAGAGGTGCTGAGATAGGGAAGCTCAAGGTGTGTTTGAGACATAGTAAGTGGTCCAGCTGAGCTATAATATGAGGAGTAAATAGAGAAGTAGTAGAGTGACAGAATTGTAGAATCTCAGTGTTGGAAGTAATGTAGCCCAAATGCAGCTGAATAATAATCCTCTATAATAGAATTTAGCACAATTCACCAAGCAGTTATTAATGGTTTCCTATGAGCCAGGCATGGGGGAGATCCAAAGACAAGAAGAAGCAACTACTGCCATTAGCAAGCTCACATTCTGCTAGGGACAACAAGCTATAGGGAGAAAGGTACTTGAGGGAGAGGGAATAAGACACACACACACACACACACACACACACACACACACACACACAATCTACAGAAGACAGAAAAGGAATGTCAGGAGGTATCACCAGCAACTGAGGGGATTGAGAAAAATCTCCTAGAAGAGGGAGCTGCTGAGCTGTGCTTTGAAGGATTCTAGGAGGCAGAGGAGATAGAGGAGAACATTGTAGGCATGGGAGATGAACTGTTCAAAGGTGGGGATGGAATGGCACATACAGGGAACAGCCAGTGTCCAATTGTCCTGAAGTACAGCTTATATGGAAGAGAGTAATGTATGATCATGTTGGATCAATAGATTGAAGCCAGAAAATGAGAAGCTTTAAATGCTATTATTTAAATATCAAAAATAAATGCTAAATCTGTATTTTCTTATAGAGACTCAAACTTACTGAGCATGACAATGACATGGTAAGTCCTGTGCCTGAGAATCACTCATTTGCTATGTGTGGGAAGATGAGATTGGAGAGGGGGGAGAGCCAAGGCAGGGAGACCATTTAAGAGGCCATTGCATTAGGGCAGGGGATACATGATGACAGCTTGAGTAAAAGAGGTAGCTCAGGGGTGAAAAGAAGGACATGTATGGGAGATGCAGTAGAAGCAGAATTACTAGAACTTAGTAACTGATTGGGGTAGGGGAATTAAAGGAGAATAAAGAGTTGAAGGTAACTGAGGTCTTAAAGCCTCTTTAGGGGAAGACAGGAATTGTCCTTGAAAGAACTAGGGAAATCTGGAGGAAAAGAAGATTTGGGAGGGAACTCATGATCACGAGTTCTGTTTTGGATATAGTAGGTGGTCATGCAGCTGCTTCCTGAAGACCTTGAGTGAGGGGTCCCCACTGCCTCCAGAACACTATTATATTAGCACTTAGAAGTAGGTTCATTTTCCTTACTCTGAGCCTACATCTGCCTCTTTGCATTTCAACCCAGCACTCCTAATTTTGTCCTGTGAACCAAACAGAACAAATCTAACACCACAAGACAATCCTTTAAATATTTGCTGAAAGTGCCTAAGAAGAAAAATGAAGAGGAGTCAGACACTGGAAGGCCCTAAGTCTCTGCCTAAGGAATTTGGCCTCTCTTTTGTGGGCATGACACGTACAAAGCTGTTCTTTTGGAAAGAAATATGCAATATGGGTATAGATTAAGGGTAGGGGATAAAGGGAAAGATTAGAGACAGAATAGACTGGAAACGAGTCTGTTGAATTAGATGAGACGATAAGGAATAAGGGCATTTAGCCCTTCACCTTCAAGTTCCCCAGCTTCCCTAAAGACCTGATGGGGAAATGCCCGAGTTGCTAGACTGGGGCATATCCCATGGACCCGGACATGTGCTCTGAAGTTTTACTGAGCCTCATGGGCATTGCTGGAATGCTGGAAGGACACCGCAACTCCCCTTTTTTCCATATTCCTGAGGTGTTAGGTTGAATATGATTTCTGATTCAGAAGGGGCTGGTCACATTGGTCATGTGTCTTCTGAATGCTTCTCTTCAAGACTTTTCTAGCATTTTCTCTCCCTTGGATTTGCAGCAATCACTCACCTTGGGCATCAGCTGCCTCTTCCCCCAAGAAGGGTCTGAGTCTGTGAAAGTTCAGAGCTAGAGCTTTTGATGGAAGGGCTCCTGGGCTATGGGGTTCAATATCAAAAGAGACCTTAAACCAAAGGCAAAATATTTGATATTGGAAAAGAAGCAAGAACAACATGTACATCATTGCCTTTTTGATGTGCTAATACTTCCCCTCTGTTTTATTCATTCATCTCATCTCCAGAAAATCCTTTGGAGAATGGTATACAAATTAATCAAAGGAATTTTTGGTCCATCTGGGCAAGAGGGGCTATATCTTTCTCAAAAATGGGAATAAAGGAGGAGAGGATGGGTAAAGATGTTGAGAGCTGTTGATGTGTGGTGCACAGGAGATAAGAGTCCATGACTAATGACTTCAATTCTTTCATAAATTTATAGGTAAAGTCATGTTATCAGAGAGGGGATAGAGAGGGAACAGAGGGCTTGAGAAGAGAGAAGGTTTGGAACCACCACTTGAGGAGTGTAATAGCATCAGACATACAAGAAGTAAAGTGTCAAAGAGTGAGACTCACCACGACATTAAACAACAAATTTGTAGTCATCATGGCTGCTTGGCTTCCCCTAGAAGAGAATGCCCTTCTCTGTAAAAGCTCCTTCATGGGAGAAACTGTATCAGATTTTCATCTTTGTATTCCGTAGGTCTAGAACGCTGTTTTGTATATATTAGCAGCTTAATAAAGATTTGATAAATTAGAAAAAAAAAGGAATTCCTGGTGAAAAGATGAGAAGGAAGCACCTAAGATGTTGTAAGTAGTTTTCTACAGCAGAGCACATTTTTGTGGGCCCATTACTGAGGAGCATATAGGATACATAATACTACTGTGTTTATTGTTTATTGATTTTGAGAAAATATTTGACGGAGTAGAGCAAGGTGTAGCTTTGAAGACTCTCCTCGGATAAAGTGCAATTATCGATCAAAATTATGCGAGACTTTATGATAAATGCAACTACAGAGATTAGTCTAAGAGCCCTAAGGCTTGGCTTAAAGCTTAGGGTTGTACAGAGGGATGCCTGGCGATGCCATTTGCCAATATCACAGAAGACGGTCTATGCTGGGGCCGAACAAAAGACGGCCTTTTGATGGTGAGGTCTTCAAATGCACCTAGTTGAAGGTGACATAAAATTAACAACATCATGCCTTGGAACATGGCTGAGTGTGCTCAGTGACATTCAGGGTAATGTTAGGGAAACTCGTATAACTATCCCTACTAGGGCAAAGAAGGGCAGCGAGGTGGCACAGCGCAGAGAGCGATGGGTCTGGAATCAAGAAGACCTGAATTCAAATCCAGCCTCAGACACTCCTTACCTGTGAGACCCTGAGCAAGTCACTTAACCTAGTTTGCTTCACTTTCCTCATTTGTAAAATGAGTCGGAGAAGGAAATGACAAACCATTCCTGTATCTTTGCCAAGAAACCCCCAAATGGGGTCATGGAGAGTCAGACATGACTCAAAAACAATTCAACAACTGGAGCAAAACAAAGTGATAGAGAAGAAATGTTGACCAGTTTATTGTGGGCACCTTCTAATTAGCTCATTACTATGTGATCTTTAACAAGAGTTGCAGATAAATAATGAGCTGCACCCTGAATTGTGCACTAAGAGACTAGGTGAATTATATTTGAGAAATTGCACAATACAAAGATCCAGATGTGTAAAATGAGGGGAGTGTTAGACAGCCTCTGAGATCCCTTTCAACTATGAATCTCCAAACCTATGATCCTATGAATGGCTCCAAATGGCAAAAACCAAACTTTTTAATAGGCAGCTAATGATTGAGTGGGCAGAGTACCAGTAAGGAAGACCTTATTTCAAATCCTACCTCAGGGTATGACCCTGGGCAAGTCTTTCAATCTCTGTTTGCCTCAGTTTCCTCATTCATAAAATAGGCATAATAGTAGCACCTCCCTCCAAGGGTTCTTATGAAAATAAAAAGACAAATTTGTAAAATGCTATGAAAACCTTAAAGCAATATGTGCATGATAGCTACTATTATTAACACCAATATTCATTCTCCCAAAAGTGCTATATGACTGCAAGTCATGGAACAGCACAAAATAATTAAATCCACAAAGAGCCCCCAAAACAATGGCAAAGTATATAGCAAGTCCTCAAAGAGAGCCAATGACATCATTATATTGGGGTCCAAGTGCAATTGTGTTTGACCATGGCCTGATCAGTACAAGATCTGAAGACTTTATGGCAGGTTGGGAAATAGTAAAATGGTGGATAATGTGTGATGTCTTGAATTGCTGGCAAATTGGATATAAAGGAGGCAGAATTGCTTAAAGTTGTCAGCCTTACTCTCTCTTCCAGAGTCATGGAAGTCCAGTGGCAAGACAAAATTCAAGATGACTGGCAATGGCCCAGGATGCAATGGATGACCTTGGCATCTTCAATGTCTGGCCAACTTCTAAGTGCTCCACAGCACCTGCTTCAGCTGTCTTGATGACTGTTGGAACAAATTGTTCTCATCTACCCATTCTCATGTTTAGGGTAGACACTCCCCTAACTTATTGATGAGTTGGAGGCCTGTCAGTTACACTCAACCTGGTTTAGCCCATCTGCCAAGGTGGTTTTACTGGTCTGTGACCACTACACATGCTACAACTTCTTGGAGCCATGGTTAAGAGTTGGGTGACAGGTGGACACCAAAGATGAATGACCAATCCTGAAAGGGCTTACAAGCCCTCACACCAGAGGTCCTAGTCCTTAAATACTTCAGTGGTGAGTCCCTCAGCTTTTCATGCAGAAGACTGGGGTTCAATTTTCCAATGAGGAATGTTCTGAGTACATCTTTTATGAAGGATTTATAGGGAAATATGAAGAAGAATTGCAAAAGATACCAAAGCATGGAGACTTTATTATCTGCATTGGTAGATGGTGGAGAACATATTCCCATAAAAACATAGAACACTCAAATTATCCAAGTCAGTCAGTCAACAAGCATTTGTTAAATGCCTCCTATGTGTCAGGCACTATACTGAGTGCTGGGGAGAGAAGGAAAGGCAAAAAAAAAGTTAAAATAACACCTTCTAATGAGGCCTAACAGGCTCTGTTTATTTGCTCCCCAAACCCAAACCACATGTTTATGAACGGAAGTTCCAACAAAGCCAGTAGCTGAGTATGTTTGGGTATCTTGTTGATTCTGAAGGTGAACTCAAAAACATTGAATTTTTTAACCCAATGGTTCCAAGCCATGTTTAAACAAGTGTAAAAATGAAGTAGAATGAGTGAGAGGCATTCAAAGATTGTTGTAAAGCCCCTGGAGGAGTAATTGTTTGGGTAAAAAATGCCCTTGGGCAGCATGAGAAACCTCAGAAATGTAAAATATGAAAATAATAAAAACAGAATTGTTCTGCTCCCCATAATGATCTTGGTGAAATAAAACCCTAGAATTTTCAAAGTGGTTGAGTGAGTCAGAACATGGAATGGAGGAGAATGTATATGAAATGAAATCTAAAGTAAAAGCAGCTGCTGGAAAGATGGGACCCAAACCCTGGTGGGCACACAGGCAGATGTGGGCTGCTGTGTTCAGCCTTCTCATTTGGTTACTGATGTCAAGCAAATGAAATTGAGATACAAGACAATTTGTAAGTTGTCCAGTTTTCTCGCTAAAACCAATCTGGTTTTATGGACAAATCAAACTCCCCAAATTGTGTATTCGTGCGGTTGGTGGGTTAAAAGACATTGTTTGTGCATCTCAGCTAAATCCAGAAGCTCCGTAGATGTGACAAGGTGATATGATGGTGACGTGTGGACGCCATTCAAGACATCAGATTCAACCGCAGCATGTGCTCCCAGGATGGTTTCAAAAGTGGAGAAACCAGCATCCGTCCCTCTAACACAGATTGATTGCTACTTTAATACAGACCAAATAAAGCCACCACTAATATTAACTCTTAGCTCTCCTTGTTATACATATATTCACTAACCTCCAAGAAATTTCCTCACCCTCATCAATGTTTCTGACACCCAGGTGGAAGTCTTCATCTGAGCCTATCCAATGGAAGCATTCTTGGCAATGTCAGAATGATTATTGCTCTACCACACTGGCCTCACAGCCCCTGGACTTGTTGAACTCCTATGACCCTCATCTCCCCTCTATTTCAGCCACTCACCACAATGACCCTTAGATCTTACCATCACTCAGAACTGCTCCATCTCCAAGATTGTAAACTCTGAAATATATTTCTGATTGCAGTTTCCTAGACTTTCACTTCCACAGCTTTAATCCTACTGAAGATTTTCTTCCCTCCTACAATGATCCTTTATTGTTTTTCTATTCTTCTGGTTCAGTGTTCCTGTTCTGAATTCACTTGCGTAACAGTTCTTAACTCTAGAGTCCATGGTATACTCACTATGACAAGCTTACCATTCTAGCATTCTTTTACTGTTGACCTCCTCATTTCCATCCCCATGTAGTTTATAGCATCGATTTTTATCTTAACTAATAACAAAAACCATGTTGACGCAAAACTCCCTGGCTTCTGTGAGAACATGCAACCACCCACATGGTCCTAATGGTCAATGCCAAGTTCTGGCCAGGAAGGTCAGATTCGATTCAACTGCAGAATCATTTTGTTAGGCCTTCAGACTGCTCTCCTTGCCTGGAATTTCTCCCTTCTCTAATTAATGCCACACACAAATGCAGAAATGATTTCCTCAGAGTACAAATCTAACCATGCCACTCCCCTACTTAATAAATCCAATGGCTCCTGCTGCCTCTAGGATCAGCGAAAGCTCCTCTGTTTGTCTTTTAAAAATCTTCACAACACGGTTCCAGCCTTTCTTCCCCACATTCCATGGTTCTTGAACGTTGCCTCTTAGAATCTCATGTTTCCTTCAAAACTTTGTCCAAACTCTGCTTTTAAGTCAAAGCTTTTCTGATCTCACAAACAACTAGAGCTTTCCACACCAAAAGGAAAAAAAAGACCCTGTATTTATTTTGTCCTTATTTTATTATTGTTAAATAGTTTTGGACTCTTTATGACCTCATTTGGGGTTTTCTTGGCAGAGATACTAGAGTGCTTTGCCATTTCCTTCTCCAGCTCATTTCTCAGATGAAGAAACTAGAGCAAACAGGGTTAAGTGACTTGCCCAGGGTCATACAGCTAGTAAACATTTGAGACTGGATCTGAACTCAGCTCTTCCTGACTCCAGGGTCAGCACTCTACCCACTGTACTACCTAAGTGCCATATATCACACATATTTCTACATATACCTGTTATTTCTCCCAATAGAATGCAAAGTCCTCAAAGTCCTATTCAGGTAAAATCTCAGGTCCCATCTCTATCCCATCTCCTTCATGTGTGCTTCATTCCAATTAAACCAATCCTCTATCTATTTCTTACACAGGACATTCTAGCTTCTTTCTTTGTCTTATAGGGCTGTTCTCCATGCTCAAAATCTAGTATCTCCCCACTTTTACCTTTCGGAATGTCCAATTTCCATCAAAGCTCTGCTCAAATGCTATGTTTCCCAACTGTTAATTTCCCCCCACCTCCACCCAAATTACCCTGCATGTATTTTATGTGAGAGTTGGGGTGGCACAGCTCATCAAGAACTCTCCTTGTCCCTGGGAAGACCTGGATGTGTGACCCTGGGCAGGGCACTTAATTGCCTAGTTCTACGGTCAGCTCACCATAGGAGTAATGACTTGCATCAACTCAGAGCTCCCTAACAATAACAGGACCAGTCATTATCACTATAGATTTTATACATATTGTGTATATATGTACTTGTGTGTGTATGCCTATATACATACATGCACATTTAATATATATGTATGTACATACATCGTGACTGAGGTACCATACAGTTAATAATGAAGACCTAAGCTCAGATCCTTTCCCAGACATTTACCAACTATACGATCTTAAAAAAAATCATTTAATGCCTTTTGGCCTCAGTTTCTTCATCTATAAAATGGGACTGATAATACTCCCAGGGCGGTCATGAGATAATAGATGTAAAGTGATTTAGATACTTTAAAGTACTATAAAATATTTATAATCATTATATACAGCACGACATAATGTGTAGAAAACTAGTCTTTGAATTAAGGGTCCTGGATTCAAGTCTTGATTCTGATACTCTGTGACCTTTAGCAAATAATTTAAACTCTCAGTGTTCCCAGGTAGCTCTCTAAGATTACAAGTTGCAGACAATGTTCTGAGTTGCATTAGTAGAAGGGCTTTCCTATGCCTATGAAACATATAGATATATTTTGTGTATCTTTATTTTGTACCTACTTATGTGGATACACATTGTCTTCCTTTGAGCATGGAAGCTCCCTGAGGGCCGGCACCATTTCATTTTTATTTTGTATCCACAGCACTGAGAACAGAGCCTGAAACACAGTAGGTATTTAATAAATATTGACTGATTGACTGATAACTTGAATTGCACTGTAAAAGCAGAGTCTAAAAGGGGGGGGGGGGGAAGAGAAGACATTTTTTCCACGATTAAATGAATACTTGGAAAAATGGAGCAAGAGATAAGAAATTACATATCTGTGTAATGTACTGAATTTCCCAAGTAGCATTTTAAGTTACTGGGAAACCAAGAATCCCACCTCTGACACTTATTGGCTGTATGACTCTGAGCAAGTTACTGTAACCCTCAGTGATCTAGAAAAGGTGCTTATCTGTATTTATAGAGGGAGCTCCTCCTGAAACCTTTTTTCATGATGATCAAGCCTTAAACCCAAATCACTCTGGCATTCATTGACTGGCCAACAGTAATAGGTCCCAGCCCAAGCTCCCACTTGGTCAGTGTTTGGGTCCTGATTGGCACAAAGTAAACGTAAACACCAATTGTTTCTGTTATGGCCAGAAACTCTGAAGGTCTTCTCTTCCCAGAATGATTTTTTTAATTAGGTAAAGAGGCCATTCTCTACCTCATTTTTAAAAATCTAGCTTTAATCACTGAATGGGCATTGCCTCCATCAAACTGAGAACTGGGAAAGACCTAAGCTTGAAAAGACCAAGGCCTCCCACTGCCTCTGGGACCATGCCCAGTCATCCTGATTTATATCTTGCCATTGGACCCAGATGGCTCTGGAGGAGAAAGTGAGGCTGGTGACTTTGCACAGCCCCGCCTCACTTAAATCCAATTCACTTGCATGTCATGGCATCACCTCTCTGATGACATGGTCCTCTTCCAAAATGAAGGACAAACAACAAGAAGCTCTGAGCCCCATATCAATGACATCCCTCTTAGCCCTGATTCCTCTCCCATGAGTCCCTTTCTTCTCTGTCCCCAGGACAGAGGGCAATGATAAAAGAAAACTACATCTGGGATGGCATAAGGGGCTTCTCAGCCAGCAAAAGTCACCCTAGGATTGCTAAACCCTTTGGGGCATTCTTCCATGAAGGGTCTCCTCAAGGGTTGCCCTTGACTTGCAGCTTCCCTCTGAAGTAGCTTCATTCAGAAGCGTTAATTTCTTCAATTCTATACAAACAAAGGATATTTTGTAAAGAAGATAGTATCACAGTGCTGATATAATCTTACAATTATCATTCAGCCAAGAGCCAACATTATTTTTATAAAAATTATAAAAAAGCAATCTTCAAACCTAGGAAATTAGAATCATGTTTGGATCCCTGGAACTTTATGTGCTATGTTGTCTCATCTTTTGAGCATATATCTCCTTGAAAGATTTCACTTAGAAATTTAATTAAAGAAGACGATGAGGGGCGATAGAGGGATGATGAAAAGGCATTGACTCTCTTTAGAATTCTCTCTAAAAGGTTCAACTACTATGGAGATAAAAGGTAAGGTCATGTTTAGAAAAAAGTGAATGCTCAGATCCAATGTTTCCCCCCTTCAAGTCTAACAAAGCATTTAGATCAATAAATCAATGACAGGCATGCAAATCAGGAAAAAAAAGTGGAAACAAGTGCTCCCTAACTAGGTCAATCAGACAGTCCTTGAAATCTGAGGCTTCATGCTCCAGAAATGCCCTGAGAAGCTGGAGAAAACATTTCAGTCTTCCCAGACCTTGACATATTCTGTTAAATAAGCATCTAGCCACAGAGACTTTTTGTTGAATCACTGAGTTTTAATGATGGATTTCTAGATGGAAGGTTGGGGTGAATAGTGGAAGTAGAGAACTGGTATGAAAAAGGGGACTAAGGTAGCCTTGGAAATGCTGACAAAATGTTAGGCAGCAAACTGATATTACAGCTTCAGTCTGCTGAGGGGATTGGGTGCAAGGTGGGATTCTCTCTGACTACCTTAACCAATGTGAAAAACGATCTATGATAGATATCGCTACAGGAAAGTTGGTCACAATCATACATTGGACACATTAGGTATGTGACCCTGGGCAAGTTAATTAACCCCATTTGCCTCAGTTTCTTTATCTGTCAAATGAAATAGAGAAGGAAATGGCAAACCACTCCAGTGTCTTGGCCAAGAAAACTCCAAATGGGGTCCTGAAGAGTCAGATACAGATTGAAAATTACTGAACAGGAAAACACGGAAAGACTTACATGAACTGATGCATAGTGAAGTGAACAGAACCAGGCGAACATTGTACAAAGTAATAGCAATGCTGTTCAGTGAAGAACTGTTAATGACCTAGCTGTTCTCAGAAATGCAATGATCCAAGACAATTCTAAAGCACTAATGATGAAGCATACTATCTGCCTCCAGAGAAAGAACTGATATTGATTGAATAAGCTGGAGCATGCTATTTTCTACTTTCCTTCTTTCATTTTTTTCTTTTATTCAAGTCTTCTTGTACAAAATAACTAATATGGAAACGTTTTGCATAATTGCAGATACATAACCTATATCTGGTTGCTTACTCTCTTGGGGCAGGGAGAGGAGAAGGAGAGAATTTGAAACTCGAGATTTTAAATATAAATGTTTTTTAAATGAACAACAGCAAAGTCATATCATTTAGAGCTAGTCAAGACCATGGAGATTATTTCACCCAATCTCACTTTACAGATAAAGAAACCTGAGAGATTCAGGGAGATTATGTGACTTATTCAAATATCAAGGAGTACGTGAATATCAGAGCTGCTGACAACAAATTCTATACTCTTCTACCAATCCTTCTAAGTCTCTGAGTAAGAGGAAAAGGAGAAGGGAAGGTAATGAACATTTGTAGAGCACCCATTTTGTGCCAGGCACGACATTAACACTTTACAAATATATCATTTGATCCTCACCACAAGCCTGCAAGATAGCTGTTATCTCCATTTTACATTTAAGAAAACTAAGGTAAACATTGCTTAAGTGACTTGCTCAGAGTCACACAGCTTTGAAGTTTCTGAGGTTGAATTTGAATTCCGGTCTTTAATGACTGCAATCTCAGCATTCTATCCCACTGCTCCACCTAGAGGAACACAAGACTATAACCACATCCAAAAGCACATGCAAATTCTACCACGTGGCAAATTCTAGAAAAATATGAAACCCAGAATCCCAAACTAAGAAACCTCTTTAGGATATAGACCCTTTACAGCATGGGGGTAATTAGCTAAACTAATTCAGAGTCCTCAGTTTTCTACCCTTTGGGGAAAGGGCTTTGATTATGGCCATTAATGACCATCCTTGGCTGGGAGATACACACTATAAGTCTCTTGCTTTCTTAGTCCCCCCAGACCTGTGTATCTTTCCCTTTTCATCTGTTAGATTTCCCCATCTCTTTGACATATATCAAAGTCTCCTATAATCATTTTCACTATCTCTTTTTATAATTCAGTCAATATTTCCTTTATGAATTTAGATGCTATTCTAGTTGGTGCATAGGGTCAGTATTGGCCTATTGTCCATTATTCCTTAAAGTTTAACGTTATTTCCCTGTTTTTCTACTGATACTGTGATTTTTTATTTTTTGCTTTGTCTCATAGCATAATTATAGCTCTGTTTTTTGGATTCACTATAGTGAATTCAATCATGCAAATTTTGTTTCAGTGACTGTTTTTCATCCTGTATCTCTTCTCAGCAAGCTAACTCTAGTGAAGCTACAAATGATGTCCAAGGGGACAATGTGTCCTCATAACATGCCACTTTAGGAATCTAAATTGGGATTAATTTTTGAGGTGTAAGTTTTATGCAAGTTAATTTCTACCTAGCCAATTTAGGTTGTTCACTTGAATAATTTCTCCAAGAGATTCAGCCCCATGGCATGAGCTTGATAGCAAAATTAAGTTCCTTGTGTTTCTGACATTGAGTATATAGGCCATAGACTTAAATGCCATCACCCTGACTGCAAATGCTTCTGA
Organism: Pseudochirops cupreus; assembly: GCA_028627135.1. Lineage (NCBI taxonomy): Eukaryota > Metazoa > Chordata > Mammalia > Diprotodontia > Pseudocheiridae > Pseudochirops > Pseudochirops cupreus. The sequence continues at coordinate 381,427,376 of CM053584.1, read as the reverse complement.
ATCTCAATCTGATGGAAAATGAAAAACATGAACTTTGACAACTTAGGGAAATTACCCTGTTATCATCTTAATTGGATTGAGATGAATTTTAATTCTAAGTTATGTTTTATCAGCATAACAACAACACACAGTGCTGAGACATGACCGAATTATAATGAAACAAAGGAACACAATGAAATTATTTCCATAAACAAACTGTTAAAATATCAGTCTCATCAGAAACACAGGAGGTTAACTTGATCCTGGGCTTGCCACCATCCCTTACTGGGTCTCAGGTTCCTAAACTATAAAATGAGAAGAGTTGTACTAAGTAATTTCTTAAATCTCTTCCAGTTCTAACACTTTACAGGTCTAACTCTACTTTCATATTTATGTTTATAAAGTTTTCAGGGAGTGGCAGAATCAGAATCACAGAATCTCAAAGTTGTCCATCTGGTCCAATTTATGCTGAAAGGAATCCTAACTATCACATAAATGATTAGTCACCTAGATTGTGCTGGAAGACCTTCTGTGAGTAGAAACCAAGACTTCCTGAGAAAACGTATTCCAATTCAAGATAACTCTAGTTGCTGAAAAGTTTTTATTTCCTTACATCAAGTTTAAATCTGCTTCTTTGCGATTCCTACTGATTGTGACTATTACAATGGATTCCTCCATTGTTCCATCTCCCCATCAGCTGTGAGGACAAATATGGCCACTCACACTACTTGAAAGAGAAAGGACTCACAAACTATAATTCTTCATCTAAAACAGAGAATCACTGAAATTTACCCTGTGCCTCAATGACCACTGGACCTTATTATGTATCTCACAATAATTCTCTCCATATCTAAAGGCTCTACCATATAAACTACCAATGTTCCCTAAATACTTCTTGGTCTTGTCATGTGCCTTGTCAATTGTCCTTCCTACATGTGTTGGCTCCCTAAATTAAAGTGTAAGCTCCTTGAAAGCAGGGACTAGCTGGACCTATTTTTGTATCCCCAGAGTTTAACCCATTTGGGGCATAAAGTAAGCACTTAATATATTATTTTTTTACTCATTCACACTGCTCCCTGGGCCCCCCAGAAAAGAAGCAAAGTGGCTCATTCATAGGATCATAGATTTAGAAAAGAGTTACCATAGGCCAAACAGACCAACCTCCTTATTTTACAAATGAGGCACCTGAGGTCTGGGGAGGTTAAGTAAAAGCTATTTTATCTCTCTGCTGCTAGTCTCAAACACTACTACAACTTTGACCATGGTCACTGCTCAGCCCTGTTGACTCTTGTTCCATCTTCTGCAAAGGATCAAGCTACTATAATCCTGCCCCAGGCTTGTCAAATATAAACCTCCTTCCCCTACTCTGAGACTGCTGTCTTCTCATTCCTCCCCTACCCAAAAAAGGTCAGATTCCTATGCTATTCTGTCAGGGTTCTCTTTTAGAGTACCCTAACTTACCAGCAGAGGCAACCAGTTACACACCCAACTAATTGATGCTAGTGTACCATTTAGAACAGAAGAGTTCACGGCTCTGAGGTCCAAACAGAAAAGTTTATGAAGGTCTCTCTCTGGAGAAGCCTTAAAGCCAAATCCTAAGACAGGCTTCAAAAATATCTCCAAGGCTTAGATCTTATATAACCCCCACATCCACCTACCACACGTGACAGAGCCCAGCTGAACAGAATTGTGAGAGGGGGAGTGCAATCACAAGGGTATGAAGGCCCCAGGGTGTGGAGACACCAATCAGGAACAGGAGCAGGTAACCCCACGCAAGAGAGTCTTGAGCAATGCAGTATCCCCTGGCCGGGGACAGTGCAGTATGCTCTGACCTCCACGTGACCCAACTAATTCCCAAGCCTCAAACACTTCCCTGTGGCATGATACAACCACTTGTGATCTGAATCTCTCACTATTCTAAACCTCACTCATTTGGAGTTCATCCTAGGCCTTCTACACAGGCCCTCCAGCCCTTTGGGAAATTATCCTCAAATAGAGACATTCACACTCTTTCCTCATCTGACCTCTGAACTGATTATGTACTTCTCTCACTTGCCACCACTGTCAGACCATGGACAGTGACTGGTTTCAGTCCCTTCCAGGAACCTCCCATCTGGCTCACTACCGTGAAGCAAGAGCTTGAGATTTCCAACCAGGTTACACAGGTGAGACCAAACACCTTCACCCCTCCCATTCTGCAGGAATGAAATAAATAGTAAACCCTCACCTCTGAAACTGTAATGCCAAAAGACATTCTGTAACGCTGAAGTGATATGGAACAAGTTCCAAAGATCAAATTCAAATGAAACTAATAACATATTCACATAAATAAAAAAGGCTTCTAAGAGGACACAAAAACAAGATGAAATAAAGCAAAAATTCGGGAAATTGATAAAGGATATCTAAGTCTTAAAAACATCAGGAGATGTGATAAATAACAATAAATGAAGCCAAAAGCAACAATTTATACAAATAAAATTGAAGAACAAAAGTAACTATAATAGAAGTGAACAAGCTTTGTTTTAGGACAAAGTAATCAATTTGCATGATAGACAAAGATGAAGTTAGAATCCAAGAAGATAAAGCAAAAGGAAGAATTTTGAGGATGCATCCAAGGACTTTATTAGACAAAAATCTCCTGAGTGTTAGGAACAGGTAGTACCATACAGGTAATGAGATTGAGGGACTACATACCAACAAAGAGAAATCTTAAATGTTATTTATAAGACATACATTACCTACCACAAAATTATTTTGAAAAAATTTCAAGAAAGAAAAGGGAGACTACACTTTATAAAATGCTAATAAGAATAATATCAGAATTTAAAAAAAACACATCAAAGTTGGCCAAAAATATATTGTCTCAAAAAAGCACTTTAGTCCCAAATTACATACTCAGCATCCATGATCATGTTGTTTAAAAACAGGAAAATTCACTTCAAAGACAGAGAAGCAATAGATGACTATATCATACAAATCCACAACCACAGGAAAAACCACCAGCATTGGAAGAAAAATGTTAAGCGCTTAAAAACAATGTTCATTCTTTAAAAAAAACAAAACAGAGAGCTTCTATGCATGTGTAAGTAAATGTTGGTAATACGAATTGCATGGGTGAGAGGGGTCACTATCATGTAAATCCTCAAGTGCTGCCCTGTGACTGAATCAGCCATACTTGAGGCCCTTGAGGGCCACATGTAGCCTTGAGGTCAAAGTTTCTCCACCCCAATAGCGCATGCTAGTAATGCTTGTCATTATAGTAGGGGACAGGAAACTATATGTGTATACCAGGAAAGGATTGAAAAGGTACTCACATCACAATTAAGTTAATGAGCCCTCTCTTCTCAGGCCTTTGGCTCACAAGTTTATTCTTCTACCTACATTAAGCCTAGATCCAATATAATAAAAAAAAAATGGGCAAAGACTAGCGGGATCATGCTAAAAAAAGTTACAAATAAAGGACTTCATTCTTTGTTTCTCCTTGACATAGCATTTGTAATTCTGTAAATAGTAATGACATGTAAAAAAAATTGATTGGATTAATACTGGAAAGGAAGAGGTCAAAATGTCACTATTTGATAAAAACATGAGAGTGTCTAATAAAATTATTTCAAATACAACAAAAATTAATTGAGACAATAAGCAAGTTTGACAAAGATGGAGAATAAATTATTATTCTCAAAAATTTGCATTCTTATTTATCAGCACAAAGGTCTGGAAAACAATATAAAAAGCAAATTTAATATACTTTTTAAAAAAACATTTAATAATAGGGAATTAACCTACCTCTAAATACTCATGACTTGAATAAGCCAAAAACCCTCCTATAATATAAATATAAAGCTAGAAAATAATGTTAAAATCATAATAAATGGAAGCAAAGTAACTGACAGCTTTTTACTTTGCCTTATTGGATATTTGGAGATCTTCCCTGCCCCCTGTATTGGCAAGCTAACAGGTACTTAGCACTTACTTTCAAGTTCATAATTGTGTCAAGTACTAAGACCCAGAACTTGTGAATCCCACAGTGGGATGGGGCAGAACAGGGAGGCGTTAATACCATATATAAGGAAAAACCCAAGCTGAGAGAGGCCAGAACTGCTGGGAGCCAGCATCTGGAGGCTAGGCTGCTACTGCTGGAGAGAGAGAGGAGAACTGAGAACTGAATTGAGAACTGAGAAGAACTGAGAAGAGAAATGAGAACTGAGGACTGAACTGAGAATTGAGAAGAAATGAGAAATGAGAAGAGAAGAGAACTGGGAGGAGGCATGGCTGTGGTGTTGGTACTTTGTTTTGATGTTACTTTGTCAGATTCATCTTCTGATAGAAGATGGTGCTGTTGTTACAGAAGCCCTGGGACCTTGTTGCTGGTTCAAAAGCCCTGAAAGGGAATTTTCTTGTTGTATGTTTACAGAAATCCTGGAGGAGGGTCTTGCTGATGATTTCAGAGGTCCTGGGACTATACTGATGATTTGTGTTGATTCCTCAGACCTTGTTGTTGGGTCTATGTTGATTTCACAGGCAGAAAGTGAATTGATGAGGGTGCCGGCAATGTGGACAAATGTTATTGTGACTTTGTTAAGCCTGTCTTCCCAGGAACAGAAACTGTAAAGGACTTGAGGTGGACCAGACACTGTGAGCTTCAATATGGAACAGGAACTGCATGAGAAGCTGGACAAAGAACTGAGAGCTGTCTGCCTTTGAACCCAGGTGGCAGTTGAATAGATTCCAACAGGAATTCAGGTAGGAGTTGGGACCATGGAAGAGGAACCATAGCAGCTGAGAGCCTGCCTTGAGTCAAGATGGAAAAAGGTCTCCTTGGGTATTTAATGCAAACTGAGAAAATCATAACTTACTGGGCCTAGGGGTGGAGAAGTCTGACCTTTATATTTATATGATTGAGTTAAGGATTTCTCCAATTAAGAAGAAAGAGGACTTTTTGATTGAAGAGATTAAGACAATGTGACCTAGGGGTGAAGGACTTTGACCTTTGTACTTTGTGCCAATTAAGCAGACTTGCCTCCTTAAGGATTATTGAATTAAGGACTTACTAATGATTCTGTTACTAAACGAATGCTGGTTTTTGCTTAAAATTATGTGACCACTTTGGTGAAAACTATGTGGCCACTTTAGCAATAAGTTGTTAAGTTATAACATTGATTTGTACTTTGATTTCTGTGAATGTTTTGCCTTAATTTACCACCAAATAAATAGAGAGTTCACTGTACTGTGTAATTAGAACCTTGAAGCTGTTCACAAGAGCAATCCTTTGGAAAGCTGCTCCTGTTTGGCTTTACACTTGTGTGTGTGTGTGTGTGTGTATACATACATATATTATATGTGTATATACACACACACACACACACACACACACACACACATATATATATATATATATATATATATCCTTCATGAGGGTATAATTCTACTCTGTATGATACAATGCATTTGCTAACATAATGGAGCTGTTAGCTATGGTGGAAAAGTTGGGAACCTTATAAGGAAGGATTCATTCCCTTCTATTCATTTAATTTCAATTTAATCTGATTCAGTAAGGATTTATTAAGTGTCTATGTACCAAGCATTGTGCTAGGCACCATGGATACAAAAACAAAAATGAGACCCTCTCTTCAAGAAAGTTCCACTCCACTGGTAGGATACATTATGATACACTGTGGGAAAACATATTGTATTATTTGAACCTAACTAGCCCTTCATGGCAGAGAGATCAGACTTGTTCCTTTGAGGTCAAATTTTTTTAATGCTTAACCCATGACTCCAGGTTATGCTAACTCCCCAAATTTTTCAGGCATCTAAAGATGGATGCGAGGAATGTGAGGAGTTTCCTCTCTATATATTAAAAATCTCAAGATATCAATGTGTCTTATTCAGAAACTGCTTCTGTGCTGGCTAACAAGCTGCTATTTCCTTGTTCCTTTGTTTGAACTTTCCATAATGTAAAGCTTTCAGGCACTCAAAAGGAGCATATCGCCTTTTTTTTTTTTTAGCTCTTTCCTTCTGTTGATGACTTAATAAACTTTAGTTCTTTCAGTTCTGGGTTTTATTCTGTTACATAATAATTAATCAACAATAAGTAAATACAGAATATATTCAAAATGCAAAGTATGACAGGTATGCCTATATTTGAGTGTAAACTGCGTTGTGACACTCTATGTATATTCAGTCATACATGCTATATCTTTACTGGACTCTGTAGTGGACATAGTTCCAATCAGCTTGTGTGCTGCCTTCCATATGCCTGCAATAAAGTGGTGTGTCACTATATTAATTATCCAGTGAGGGAGTGGAATATCTTAGTTGTCTATCAGCAAGTGTTCTACTTACACCAGCAGCCCGCTAGCCTGGTTCAAGTCACTCAGGAATGCATGTGTGAAGAAATGTTAGCTCCATTGAGCAGCTGAGTAATTAAACCACATACTGATCAGGTTCTTAATTTAATCTAGGGAATAGTATGAAATGCTGCTCTGAAGATACCAAAAATTCAAAATCTTTGGCTACAAGGCCATCTCACATATAGGATCAACATTCTCAGTAGAAGTCTATCCAGTCAAAGCATCTCCTGTCATTCACAGGATATAGGCTTTCAACATAATGTAGCCACATGGTTTATTAAACATAGTGAAAATAAAATGAAATGAAATAGCAAAGCATGGAACCTTCATCCATCCATCTCACAAAACTATGTGATTACTCTCCCCTTTCTGCAGTATAGTCAGGGGATTTCTGAACTGCACTCACACATAATGGAGAGGGAATAAGGGGGCAGGTTTGCACATTCAGAAACTTAACTTAGAGTCTTATAAAAGGCCCTAGAAAGACAAAGAAAAACCAGGACAAGGGGAGGACCCCCCCCCCCTTCCTTGCCACTTCCTACCATTATCTTATTGATTAAAGAGACTTTAAGTAGCTAGCAGTCACTGCCATCACTCTCTGATCATTGCTTAGCTCTGCCTCATACAGTAGCAATCACTGATGGACTGAGTCTTGAGTCAGAATGGAACTAGCAAACAGCAGTCAACACTATGTACATCAACCCTAGTAGAACAGCAATCTGTTCCAGGTATTTCTTATGACCAATAGGAAGGAATTCTTTCTCCAGTTCTTAGCACAGTACCTCCCTTTGATCAAGGAGCTGAAGTGAATGCTGGAAAAATATTCTGACTCAATGACCAAAGTGGCTCTGTGTGTGTGTGTGTGTGTGTGTGTGTGTGTGTATGTGTGTGTGTGAAAGAGAGAGAAAGGAGGGGAAGAACAGGAGAGAAGGAGAGAGAGAGAGAGAGAGAGAGAGAGAGAGAGAGAGAGAGAGAGAGAGAGAGAGAGA
>CM053584.1:381396033-381410142 GCA_028627135.1 Pseudochirops cupreus | reverse complement strand
AGATAGATAGATAGGATAGATAGGTAGGTAGGTAGACAGACAGACAGACAAACAGATAGATGATAGATAGATAGATTTTAATTAAGAAAAAAGAGCTATAGCCTAAGCTGCTTCTCCTCTTGCCATGTCTCTTTGCAAGGAGATTAAAGGATTGTGGAGGGATGTTGTTTCAGGGTTTGTTTGGCCCCTTTATTTTGCACTTTCATTAGCTAGACTCCCTACAAAATGATGATGAGCAGAGTCAATGCCTTTAGTTGTGTGCATTTCTTTTGCTCCCATTTGGAGTCAACAGCTTCTTTAAACAGACTACAGTCTTTTTGGTCAAGGTACATACATAAAAAGTCGATTTTCACTAACATCACTGAAAGTTAGAGCATCAGAAAGAAAGGGCACATCTCTAAAACACCTTATACAGTCACAGGATTGTTGGACCTTAGAATGAACAGGAGCTAAGAGGTTATCCAGCCCAACTCACCAAACTGTTATTAAGAGTTGGCTTTGTGGGGGTGGCTAGGTGACGCAGTGAATAGAGCACCAGCCCTGGAGTCAGGAGGACCTGAGTTCAAATCCGGCCTCAGACACTTAATACTTACTAGCCATGTGACCTTGGGCAAGTCACTTAACCCCAACTGACCTGCCTTCCCCCCTCCAAAAAAAAAGCAAAAAAAAAAAAAAAAAAAGAAGAATTGGCTTTGTGCAAGGCAGAAGGCTGGGTACTGGGGACATTAGCACCAAACAAAACAGCCCCTGTGCCCCAAGAATTTACAATCTATTGGTGTGTATGTGTGATACAAAACAAATCCACCCTTAATGTTCACACAGACTATTTGCACCCAACCTGTGGTAGAGCATCCCGAGTTCATATTGGTCTAATCCGCCACGGTCAGACATATTGAAACTTGACGTTAGCATAGTGATGTAATTTGGTCCTCTTCAAGAATGGAGGACAACAACCAACCAACCATGTGTGATGTAATAGGCACACAAATGAATAAAATACAAAAAAGTAATTGGAAGCTGGAGAGCTCTAACAGTGGGAGTTGTGGGAAGGCTTCACAGAGGAAAGACACCTGAGCTGAGTCTTGTAGGAAGGAAGAAGAGAAAGATGGGAGGGTGGGAAAGGAAAGAAGCATTTGCTAAGAACCTACTGTGTGCCAGGCACCGGGCTAAGAGTTTTACAAATATCATCTCACTTGATCTTCACAACTGTATGAGGAGGCTGCTCTTATTCCCATTACACTGAGGCAGCTCACATTAAGTAACTTGTATACAGTCAGCCAGCTAGTGGGTCTGAGTCCAGATTTGAATTCAGGTCTCCCTGACCAGTGCTACGTCCACCATACCACCTGTTGTTGTTCGACCTTCAATTTCTAAAAGGACCAATGATATCACAAGGGTGAAGTCTTGACTTGCTCTGAATTAGATTTAAGTGAGGCAGAGCTGGGCAGGGTCACCAGCCTCACTCTCTTCTCCAGAGTCATCAAGGTCTAGAGGCAGCACAAAAGGAAAGACTGGCGACAGCACAGGAGGCAGTAGGTAAGCCTGATCTTTTTAAATCAAGGTCTTTTCCAGCTCTCAATGTCTGAGGAAATGCCCATTCAATGATTTGTAGAAAAACAAGGATTCAGAGAGGGAGAAAAAGGAGAGAAAAACTATTCATCAAGAAGTGAAGAGGAAAGGTTGGAACCCCTTCACCAGGGAAGCAGGGCTGCCTGATGCCTTATGAAAAAGATAGGAATGTTTTCTCAACTATACAAGTCTGTTCTTCATTGGTGAAGTTAACTAAAGTTGCTACTAGGTCTGATGAATTGTTGATCCAAGTGCTTGTAGGTGATCCAAAGTTCCTTAAAAATTCACAAGCATAATGCTGATATCTCTAGGGAAGATCTCGAGTATGGACAAAATGATCCATTGACATATACAATTATTGAGAGACCTCTCCCCACTTCAAGGTGAATACAGTCCATAGTGGCAGGGACTGGGACCCAATTGTCACACAGATTACATTTACTCATCTCTGTAGTCTCTGCCCTGAAATTCTTTGAGAATAGGGACTGTTTTATTTTTGTCTATCTACCTCACCCCCATCAACTGGCACCACAACCAGTACAGAGAAATTGCAATATTTGTTAAATTGACTTAAAGACAATTACTTTTTCCCTCTTGAGTCTTCTCCAGTTCCAAAATCCTAAGTTATTTCAGTAAATCATAGCATGGTTTCCAGACCACTCATTATTGGGATTGTCCTCTGTTGGACTTTTTCTAGTTTTGGGTGTTTTTTTTTAATGTCTCCCTTAAAGCATAGTTTCCAGAAATGAACATGGTACCTGAAAATGGAGAAGAACCATGGCATAATGTGTAGAGTCTGGACTCAGAGGTACCAAGATCTGAAGTCAAATCCCACCGCTCACACTTATGACCTGTATGTCTTCAAGCAAGTCACTGAACCTTACTGGTTCTCAGGTAAAATAAAGACATTACATGAAATTATCTATAAAGTGCCTTCAAACTCTACAGTTTTGAAGCTATTAGTGGGTTGTGCTAGATGTGGAGTACAGTGGGACCATAACTCCAGCATGGAAAAGAGATTAGTAACATGACCTTAGAACTCCTTCTCAGCAGCAGATGGGGCAGTCCTGGACTAATGGTCTTTAGAACATATACATTAGAGTTGGCAAAGATACTGGCAACCAAATAGTTAAAAACGACACCAAAAGACGAAAGAGCTCAGAGAGCTAAAGCAATGTTATGGTCCTGTCCCTTTCTCTTGAGGCAGTTTGTATGGCTGACTGGAGTCTATTCAAGGCTGTCAGACACTGAGGCCTACCACAGCTGGAAGGCTTACAATGAATAACAAGCAATCTCATTGCCCATACGCAGGACTGCATTCTTCATCTAGGCCTGGACCCCAACCCAGCAACGCCAAAGTTCTGTGTCTCTGTTCTTGTTAATTTAGAAAGCCCACAATTAACCACAACAAATGCCGGGTTTATTCCAAACTCTTGGCCCACAGAAAACACTTCTTTTGAGTCATCACAGAGAGATGGGAGGTTTGCTGGGGAAGGAGAGAGTGACCCCTAAACAAAGCGTATTTTCTAACTAAATGTTCAATGTTGCATTATACTTATGACAGCGAAGGATGATTGATTCCTCCGTGTGAATTTCTAAGACTAAAAGGAGGGGTCAGATGCCACTCCTATGTACATATCACATACTCCCAAAAAGGGAGAACCAGAATGTACGAGTATAAATGTTGCTTTAATGAAATCGTACTCCATTCTAGTGACCTTAATCCACTGAAATAGGCTCACAAATGGTGTGGGGGGAGAAGGAGGAGGGGATAAAGGCATTATGAGTAATGACTCTAAAGTAATGTTTAACAAGCAGACCTGAATTTGCATATGCTAATAGGTATTGACCCTTTCATTTTGAGAGGTTACATAGTTCCTCAACAATGACTACGCCACTGAAACCATCTTTGGAACTACTTTTTGGGGGTCACTTTCCTGGTTAATCTACAAAAGAATAACCATCTGGTTACTTCATAAGTTTTACCTTGTATTCCCAATTGGAATTGCCTAGCTTGATTCCCCCACCATTTTCACCAAACTTGCCTCCAAATTTCTTCAGGCCATTTCTAAGAATCAGCTCTGTCTAGTTCATAACTCCTTTGTTCATTATGGGGATGGATTGTAACTCTAGAGCTAAAAGGGGGTCAATCTGGTCCCAAAACCTCTGATTTCACAAAAGTGCTTCCAAGAGCCTGTGATTTCCCAAATGGTTCTGAAGGTTGTGAGCAGCTGATGTGAGATGTGGATGCAGGTCCTTGGACTTCAGAGTGAGAGTTTTCTTTCCACTGCAACATTCTGTCTCCTCAAGAGGCCAATGTGTGCCAAGCCCAGAGAGCAGGACTTACTGGGCACAGAAAAAGTGTGACCTAGACCATGATCCATAAGGAGTCATGCCCGGGTTCGGTCAGAGAGCAGACTAGAGCAGATGGGTGCAGAGAGCTAGACAGAAACTGTTCAACAAAGGATGGAGCAAAAGTCCATGAGAGGGAAGAGCTCAGCCCAGAACTGGTCAGGGAACACTATGTTTTAGAGTGAAGACATCAGCAAAGCCTGATTTGTTTCATGCAAAGTCTTTAAATGTGTTGGTGTTCTCTCATGGAGATAGTCTCTCTTCACACCCCTGTGTCAACATCGACCCTGAAAAGATGAAGATTTGTAACCACTGAGAATATTCAAATGAATGAGTTTCAGGTTCTGAAGGCAGTACTTCCAAGGGAGTTCTTGGCACAATTTGAGCAATGGTGACATGATTGGGAAAAGCATAGTCTACTGGGGGAAAGGCTAAGCCTCCTCTTTCCTATCCAAAACTTCTTTCAAAGCATCATCCAAGTGAAACCTCCCATCTGAGGCCTTTCCTGATGCTCTCAGGTTCTAGTCCTCATCCCCAAATTCCCATTTGTGGATTTTATGTATATTTTACATATGCTTATATGTGTATATTTTTCTCTTATAATATGCAAGCTCCTTGAGGGCATAGGTGACAGTGCCTAGCATGTAGTAGGCACTCAGTAAATGCTTAGTGATTGACAAATGGATCATTATCCTCACGGGAGTACTGTGGACCACAGCACTCCATCATCATGGATATTACAGACCATCAAGACAGGAGGAAATAGACAAGGAATTTGGGAAACAGACAAGCTTGAAATGAGGTACAAAAGAGTAGAGTTGAAAGAATTCGGCGACCCGGGCATCTGTTGACAATCTCTACCAAAAGCAAAACAGCTATCAAGTCCTGGACTTACTTTAATCATAATGTCATTCTTTAAAAGTGGAGGGTATGATGAGAAGAGCCAGTACTCTGGCTGTCATTTTGAATAGGGAGGAAGCTCATGCTGTAGTAAAAATAATTAATGAGATAATAATGGTAATAATTAATAATAAGAGAAAGTGACCAAGTTATTTAAAACTTTGTGACAGAGAAAGAAAGGGAAGTTGTACAGAGTCTTACATGGATCCAAGGATCCCAGAATCCGAGGTTTGGAGTTCAAAGGGACCGTAAAAACCAATCCTCCTTCTACAGATGAGGAAATTGAAGTATGGAGGTTAAATCACATTAGTAATAATGACAAGAGTAAATTTCAAAAGCCTCAAAGAAAGTATAAGGAAGATGCTATAAAATTATTTTTTCTTCTTTTTAAAATCTGAAATAACCTAATGAAAAAACCTAATTCTGAGGAATATCTGAATTATCTTTCTGATCATTTTCAGAGAATGAATAAAATTATAGAGAGAATGGGGACTGCCTCTGAAAAAGTTAATGAATTTAAGTCTATAGCAAGAATATTGTAGTGCCAAGGAAGTAATTTGTGTTCTCTTCCCAGCCTTTCTACTAACTACCTCTGTGAACTTGGGCATATTGCTATACTTTCTATGGCTGTTTCTTCATCTGGAAAAATGAAGTGATTGAACTAGATAATCCTTGGGTGTTCTTTCTACCTCTTAGAATCAATGACTATGAATGATAAATGATCTTTCTTCCCACAACAGGACTGCCCAACCTTCCCGTTTGAGCAAAAAGGTACCTCTACACTGGCAGTTCCACTTAATCTTCCCAAGTATTTCACATAGCAACAGTGCCTGGTTCCCCTCCTGAAGATTTAAAATGATTTTGGACAAAACCCATACAGAACAAAGACATAACCATAACTGGAAGAACCTTACTATTTCCAAAGAAGTTTTGAATCTTGTATCATTCAAGAAGACCTATGCTCTGAAATGCACTGGAGGAGAAATCCTGTTCATTGTAAAAGTGCCACAGGACTCTTTATAAAGTAGTAATGGAATTATTTTCATTTTATTTTTTGGACAAATCCCATTTTTATGTAACAGATACTTTCCAACAAACTCCCAAACAATTCTCTTAAAAAGTTTATTTCTTGAAACAGTGTCTAAGTTAACAAAAAGGATAACTGTTGGCTTTGAACGTCGGCACCATGGTGATAACTAAAAATTGATCATTGAATTTGACCAGAGTTTAGTTGTCTTTCTATGTAGACTTTATTTACATGATTGTGATCATCATGCATATTATTCATTTGTTTTTTTCTTTTTTTCATGTCCATCGCATACAAATCTTTCATGTTTCTTTGAAGTACTCATGTTTATCATTCTTTAAGATGTAGTGATATTCAATTATATTCATTTACTAGAATTTTTTCAGCCATTCCCCTATCTTTGGATACATATTTTGTCTGCAGTTTTTTTGACCATCACAAAAATAGCACTAGGAATATTTGTATATGTGTGGATCTCTTTTCTTGTCACTAACCTCCTTGGGGCTATTGAACTAAAATTTTAGATCCTTGGCATTCTCTACAGCAAATCACCCTATGAGGCATGGAAATCTGTAAAAAGAATAAATTTTAATGACACTCTCATGAAGAATTCTGATGAGGAGATAAAGGAGAAACTGTCTAAAAAAGACCAGTATGTAGGTAGAGGGAATTCAAAAAGCAGCTTAAATTTTAACAAAGAATTGTATAGAAAATTTAGAAGCAAGGGTTCATAATGGAAGATGAATGCAAAACAGTGTTATGGTCTTTCCAGAACAGTGTAAGGAGTGTTAAACCACAGAATAAGCTGAGACTGAGGAGGAAAGCTAATGACAAAAAAAAAAATCACTTTGTAAAAACTGTGCTGTGAGCAAAGGGAAGATCAAAGGAAGAAGGAGACCAAAGTGCTCAGCATGGAAAAAATCAAGATCACAGAGAGAAAGTAGAACTAACTCTTACCTTGTCTGTTTCCTGCTAGAGAAAATGATCTTCCAACTGAGAAGGATAGAACAAAACATGGTTAACAGGTGAAAGAAACCCAAGATCATTGTGGTGAGACTAAGGAAACACCCCATTGCCCTTAATGATTTAAAGCCATCAGAACTGGACAAACTATACCTAAATGTACTAAAGAACACAAGTTATGAATCATGCCCCTTTCAGGAATTTGGGGGAAAGTATGGTGAATCAGAGAGACCAGGACTCAACAAAAGACAAATGTCCTCCTCAGGAGAAGAGGATGGATTGCTTCTGAAAACTGTAGGCTAGTGAGCTTATCTTTAATTCATAGCAAAATTATAAAATGGGTTTTTAAAGTTATGGTTTAGGAGCATTTAGAAAGGGATGCAGAAATCACTGAAAGTCCGAACAGTTTAATTAATTCAATAGTAGGTTGTGCTAAATTAACTTCATTCCTTTTTGAAGAGGTTACTGAAGAGGTAGATCAGAAGAAACTGATAAAAATATCGTACCTAGATTCAGGAAAACATTTGACAAAATCTGTCTCCTGGTGGATAAGAGGAAGGATATAACTAATGACACCATTCCTTAGTGGTTTCTGAAACTAGTTGAATGACTAGAGTCAAGGAGTAATCATACATTTGTTCATTCAATAGAAATTTATTAAGAGTCTATTAGGTGCCAGGCATTGTGCTAAGCCCTGGGGATACAAAAACAAGCAAAATACAGTCCCTGCCCTCAAGGAGCTAACCATCAAATGGAGTAGACAACACAAATATATACAAAGCAAGCTATCTATAGCATAAATAGGAAATAATTATAAGAGGGAAGGCACTGGAATTAAGAAGGGTTACAGAAGGCTTCTATGTAGAAGGTGGGATTTTAAGGAAGCCAGGCAAATCAGTAGTTGGCATGAAAGAGGGAAAGCATTTCAGACACAAGAGACAACCAGAGAGAATGCCCAGAGCTAAGAGATGGAAGGTCTTGTTTGTGGAACAATCAGGAGGACAGTGTTACTGAATTTGAGAGCTCATGTTGGGGAATGAAGTGCAAGATGACTAGATATGTAGGAGGGGGTTATGTTATGAAAGACTTTGAATGCCAAAGAGAGCAGTTTGTATTTGCTCCTGGAGGCCATGGGGAGGCGCTGGAGTTTACTGAGTAAGGGGGTGACATCAGACCTGCTCAAAAGGAAATTCCCTTTAGTGGATGAATGGAGGATGGAGTGGAGTGGGGAGACTTCAGGCAGACAGACCCACTACCAGATTATGGCAATAATCCAGGCATGAAGTGATGGGGGCTTACAACAGAGTAGTAACAGTGTCAGAAGAGAGTTCATGAAACGTTGCGTGAGATCAGCAGGCCTTGGCAACAGATTGAATATGAGGGTAGGTGGGAGAGATGAGGAGCCCAGGATGATGCCTAGATTGTGAGTCTGAGTGACTAGCAGGATGTTGCTTTCCTCTACAGTAACAGGAAAGGTAGGGTGTGGGAGGGATTGGGAGGAAGAGAGCAAATTGGGTTTTGGAGATATTGAGTTTAAGATGTCTACTGGACATTTAGTTTGAGATGTCTGAAAGGCAATTGGAGATGTGATATTGGAGGCCATTGGAGAGATTGCGTGTAATGGCAAGCATACTGCTATACCCAGGATGTCTGCTAGCGCAGGTTCTCAGATCTGCTTTGCTAGGAAAGATAACTGTTTAAGGGGTCAACAATGTTTTTAAAATTACAATCACTAGGTCAGGGGAAAAGTCAGCACTCTGAACTTCAGAGAAAATGCAAGTGGAGAAATAAAGAACAACAGGGCTTCTAACTGCCTGAGAAATTAGCATAGATCAACAGACAGATCCAATTATCTGACCAAAGCAATACATACATGGTTACCACAGAGAGAAGCACAAACATCTAGATTTTTCGAAGCTGGGGGCCTCCTTAAAAGCTACCCAGAGACTTATCTGGTCAAATCACAAGAACACTCTTCCAATGAGTGAGCCTCAAAGCAAAATGCTAACCTCGGTGTATATGTATGTATGTGTATGTATATATATGTATATATGTGTGTACATATATGTGTGTATGTATATGTATATATATGTCTTCCTACAAGCACACCTCCCCTAAGCAAGCTTCCCTTAATAAACTCCACCAGAGGCCTATTAAGGGTGGGTAAGATCTTATATTCCATTAACATTACATTGGGGCAGGATAAACAGATTTGACAATCATCTGCGTAGAGATGGTAATTAAATCCATGAAAGCTGATGAGCTCACAAAATGAAGTAGGATAGAGGGAGAAGAAAAGAGGGTTCCAGATACAGCCCTCATGGACTCCTATGGTTAAAGGGTATGATCTGGACCTGGATCCAGAAATGACACAAATAAGTGGAAGGGAAGTGATTTGGCCAGAGTCCCACAGCTGGTAAATGTCTGAGGCAGGATTCAAATTCAGGGCTTTCTGACTCTAAATAAAATGTGCTATCCACAAAGCCACCCAGATGCTTTTCCTCAGCAGACCATGCATGTTTAATGGATTAGAACTATACATGCTGCCTTCATTGCATAAGAAATCTTCTAATTAAAACTCAGGACAAAAGGACAGTAATCATTAGAAACATTCATTAGTACTAGGTGAATGGAATAATGCCAGCTTCCTTGGAAAGAAGATAGGAAATCTTAAAATAAGGATTTCATAAAGGTTTCATTGGAATTTCACTGGTGACATTTTCTTTGTTTTGGGCTTGCCTGTTTGGTTGGGGTAACATGGGCACTGATGATACCCAATTTCTCATTTTAGTATCTCCCTAAAAGTTTATAGAACTTTTAAGTGTCTTGAGATAGTGCAGTATAGTGAATAGAGAGATGGCCTCAAAACCAGGAAGACCTGGGCTCAAGTCTTACTTTGGACATACTGACTTTGTTGACATTGGAGAAATCACTTCTCTAGACAATTCCCTAAGACTAAAAATTGTAGAAAAGTGCTGCTCTGCTCACCTGGGAGCTCCCTAGAGAAATTCAATCACCCATCCAATGCGTATCTCTGTCCTTTTCAGAACCTTGACTAGCATACCAACTCCTTTGTTTCACATGTTTGGGTAGGACAGATGTCAAGGACTTCAGAGGAAGAAGAGACCATCCGTGGCAGACGAAAATTATTTTATTTCTTTTTCTGACAACTTGGAATAATCTTTCCAATGCCCAATCAACGGCATGATGACTTCTTCCACCCAACAATTATGCAAATGTAACTAACTGGGAGTTACAATAGCTCCTTAATTTTTTTCCAAAAAACATATTATGGGGGCATTGGATAGGTGGTGGTAGACAGAGTCAGGAGGACTTGAGTTCAAATGTGGCCTCAGACACTTACAAGCTGTGTGACCCTGGGTAAGTCACTTAACCCCAATTCCCTCACCACCACCACCACCCCCCAATATGGAAAAAAGTGAGGGGATGAATAAATTGAGAAATAGCAGGGAAAAAGCTGGGGCATATGAATGTAATATATTTTTGCTTAGTAGCAAATGGCAAAAACGAGTAATTTAGAGAAACATGGGAAGATTTGTATATGCTGATACATAGCAAACAGAACCAAAAGAAAAAATGTAAAGAGTGACGATGAAGTAAAGAAAAAGACAAGAAAATGGAGGCCAGACTCTGAGTAACTGAAAAATGAATGATAGTTCTGGAAAAACAGATTTAAAAAATATGATGTTCTCCTTATGGTACAGAGCCAGTGAGCTAGACAGTGAGGTGGGATAGTGGATAGAGCACTGGATTTGAAATCAGGCAGATTCATCTTCCTAAGTTCAAATATGGCCTCAGACATTCACTAGCTATAGGATCCTGGGAAAGTCACTTAACCCTATTTGCCTCAGTTCTTCATCTGTATAAATAGACTGGAGAAGGAAATGGCAAAGCACTCAAGTATGTTTGCCAAGAAAACCCCAAAATGGGGTCACAAAGCGTCAGCCACAACTAAATGACTGAATAGGGAGGGAGTCAGGACTTTACTCTCATAAAACATTGTCTGCACTGTCAGATAAGGTCACTGGGATCCCCATAGTATTTAAAGGTCCAAGGAAGACCTGCCTTTAACTCCTTGGGTGAATCCATTATGGAAGATTTATGGAGATAGTACGGAAAGGGGACCAGATAAGGAGTCACAGACCGAAATCTGAATTCTAGCTCTACCTTCATGACCTTGGACTGGATACTTTATTTCTGGGGGCCTCAGTTTCATCATCTATAAAACAGAGGGCTGGACTATATGGCTTCTGAGGGCCCTTCTTGTCCTATACTTATGATTTATGACAATAAAAATTTATGACAAAAAATTTAAAATGTGACAAATAAAAATTTAGAGTGTGCATGACTTGGTTTTAAGTTACAATGATGGAGGAAAGTACACCAACTAATAAGATCAAGTATTCCTTAAAATGCCATGGTAAGTGTTCTTTGGGTTCCTTTAAAGTGAGCCACTTATCGTGCCCTGGACACAAAACTAATGTTTGTCCAGAGGATTACATAGGTAATATGGTACAGTGGAAAGATAACTGGGAGTCAGTGGACATGGGTTGAAGCCCACCTTGATCACACAGACCTTTGTCATTTGGCTAAGTCTCTTCATGTCCTGTGCTTCTATCTCCTGAACTGAAGAATGGGGATTGGAGGTGGGTATAGACTGGCTGGTCTCAAAGGTCCCTTTAGCTCTAAGCCTGTAGTCCTATGACCTTATGAATGCAAAATGTACTCTTGCCAGAAAGACTGTTTTATGTAGAACTCACAGGGTAAGCGCTCACATGGTGGTAAGAAGAAGCAATACAAGGACACTCTCAAGGTCTCTCTTAAAAACTCTGGAATTCATTGTGTGACATGGGAGACACTAGCACAGGACCACTCAGCATGGTGTGTCCACATCAGAGAAGGTGCTGTGCTCTAGGAGCAAAACAGAATTGAAACAGCTCAAAGGAAACACAGAATGTGCGAATTTAGAGAATCCACACCAAATATTCACATGTACTCGACCTATGGTAGAACATTCTGAGCTCGTGTTGGTCTGATCAGTCATAGTGGGAAACATAGAAATTTGACTCTAGCACAGTAATGTCATTTTGGTCCTCTTAGAGAACAAAGTTCAACCACCAACCAATCAGCCATGACCTTACAACTGTGAGGGACCTGAAAGCCAAGAAATTAATTTGGGATATTTTGCCTGCAGAAGACGGGACCAAGACGAAACACGACAGCTCTCTCCATCTATTTATAGGGTGTGTGTGTGTGTGTGTGTGTATATATATATCTGTGGGGGTGGGGGGTGGAGGGTTGCGTGGAGGTGTGTGTATGTGTATGTATATGTATATGTATATGTATATGTATGTATATATGTATGTGTATATGTATATACATGACCCTCTCAGACACAAAGAAAGCATTGCTCCAGGTAGGGGTGGAGTGAATTCCTTTAATAACGTATCTGTTATTATAGAATCATTTATTTACATCTAGCAAAGGGATCTAAACTTCACATAGTTGTGCTATTGTGTTTTATAATGTATGTCCTATTGGAAAATTCCTTTAATTCCCTAGAGGGAAGAAAGGTGGTTGGTGAGAGAGGAGAGAATACAGAAATAGAGGCAAAGAAGATCATTCATTTCTCCCTGAATCGGGCCTCCGAAGCTGGGACACACCATTTGAATATTGACACCATCCATCCTTTAAAAATGCAAATAATTTTGCTCCACTTTTATGATTTTTTTTCCTGAAAGCATTTTGCATAATTTAATTTCCTGCATTTATGAGAAGACATTATCTTTAGTTACCACATATTTGAGTAAGCACTGCATTTTCCAATAAAGAGACTCTCCTTATTTGAGATTCCAAAGAACAAGAGAATCATGTGAAACTTAGAATGTCTTTATATTTCTGGTAAGTATGAGTACACTCCATGCTAATGATAACAAACAAAAAAAAAAAGTAACACAGAAGATCACCAAAAGGCCCAGAGCCCTTGGGTTTGACGTTAGAATGACAAGAAACAAGTTATGAAAAAAATTCTTGTGTCACTGCAGTAACTTTTATTCTGCAGGATCACGAAGGACTTTTCTAAATCAAGCTCTGAGCTGAAAGGGGACGCCATTTAGCTGTCTCCTGAGGACAACGATGCCCAGGACTTGAAGGTAAACTCAGTGCCCTAAAACAGGAGTGGTGCTGGTGGTGAGGAGGCAGCCATGTGGCTGTGCTTGGCACTCCAGAGAAGCAGGCAGGATGCTGGCTGATTCTGTAGGTCTATCAGAGTCCAGAATCTGGAAGCACAGAGATTCATAGGGTCATGGGATCATGGATCTATGGCTGGATGGGACCCGAGAGGGCATTGTCCAACCCTCCCATTTTACAGGTGAGGAAACTGAGACCCAGACAGACAAAATGACTTCAGGGTCATGGAAAGACAGATTTAGGACTGGAAGGGACTTCAGAGACCAGCGACTCCACAATCCTCTCCTTTTACAGTTGAGAAAACAGAGCCCTGATGGAGGGTGGTGACCCACAGTGTGCAGATACTGTGTTATGAATGAGGAATACAGATGCAAAGAATGGTACAGTGTCTGCTGACAAGTAGTTTACACTTTAATTGGGGAGACAACAGGTACATATGTTGGCGTGTACAGAGTAAATACGAGTGAGTTAAAAGCAAGGTAGAAAGCTCGGGTTTGGAAAGAGAGGCGACAACCTGCTCTGTTGGGGGTGGCAGTCCCTGCTCCAATGGCGTCACAAGTCTGTTTCTTTTTCCTGTGCTACTCTTAAAGTGTGTGGCCATTCATGATGACTTCTGTCCAAGTGCCTGCTCTGGAACTAAGAGAGAGGAAGTGAAATGAAAAGGGAGAGCAGATGGACCTCACATGCAGCAGGGGAGCCCAGGGGCAGGGAGGAGAAACTGATTACAGAGAGAATGTCTCCAGTGTTAGAGAGCTAATGAGGCGGGAGTTGTGCCCACCCCTCACTTGGCTGGAGAGCCAGACACACACACAAGCACATAAATGTATATAGTATATAGTTATAGCATATATTATTTTATTATGGATTATGTATCCACACATATAGTATAGGCATACAATAGTATATTAGAGCTACAGTGCAGTGGAAGTACATATATAGGTTATGTGTAGTACAGGTAATAATGTGTAGTATATTTAATGCATGGTGTGCATCTATGTATTATATATAGTATATAAGTGGGTACATAGTACTAGAGAGAGACAGCTGAATACCATGCAAATATGTGTATATACATACATATATATATG
>CM053584.1:381357848-381395533 GCA_028627135.1 Pseudochirops cupreus | reverse complement strand
TTAAGGCATTCTTTTCCTCATTGGCTTTTTGGGCCTCTTTTGCCATTTGAGTTAGTCTATTTTTAAGGTGTTATTTTCTTCAATCAGGATGTTGACTCTCTTTTCATGATTTTCTTGCATCATTCTCATTTCTCTTCCCAATTTTTCCTCTACTTCTCTTACTTGATTTTCAAAATCCTTCTTGAACTCCTCCATGGCCTGTAACCAGTTCATATTTTACTTGGAAGCTTTTGTTGCAGGAGTTCTGACTTTGTTGTCTTCCTCCCGTTCCATGTTTTGATCCTTTTTGTCCCCAAAAAAGGAATTTAAAGTTGGATTGCTGTGCTTACTTTGCTTCCTTTGCTTGCTCATGTTGCCACTCAATTACCTGACTTTTGATATCTTTGCCACAGTAGAGCTTTGCTTCCAGAGGGGAGAGCTCTGTCTCAAACCACCGGGGTTTTTGCAGCTGTCAGAGCTATTATGGGGGAGCCACATCTACAGCCCCCACCAGCTCTGGCTCACTGGTCATATACCTCAGGACCACCACCCAAGATCACAATCCAGATCCAGGCAGGTTAAGGCAAGAGGACTTAGCCTCTGAATGGTTGCTTGGTCCCGCTACAATCTGTAGGCCAGGAGCTCTAAAGCAGCCAGGTGGCTGCACAGCTGTGGTGCCTCCACTGCTTCTAGCTCCAGGGGTAGAGGTTGGACCACATTCTGTCCCCACCCAGTTCCAACAGAGTTCCACTTCCCTTTTACTTTGTCTTCAGGATCTATGGCTTGATATTTCTGGAAACCACCACAGCTGTTGGTGATCCACTCTCCAGAAGTCTGCTCTAGCTGCTTCTGGTAGGGGCCACCCTGGGGCTAAAACCACTGCAATGGACCCTTCCTGCTGGGCTGCCTTCAGTAGGAGATTTGTTTCTCTGTGTCACTTTTTGGGTTCTGTAGCCCTAAAATCTGTTTAGAATCATATTTTATAGGTATTTGAGGTGGTTATGGGGGGAGCTCACAGAGATTTCCTGCTTCTACTGGTTTTTCCATTTTTATAAAAATTTAGGAAAAAGAAATGTTGGTCCAAGAGAAGAGGACAACCTATAAGTATGTTTTACTAGATGTTCTGAAGGGAATTTTAAGCAATGAAAGCATAATGCATATTCAATCACAAATGATAGAATTTTCCCCTTCATTCCATCCTCCCCAGCCCAAGGACAATCTCCCAGAAATTCTTCTTTTCCTCAGTCAGGATTTGCAAACCTTTTGTCTGTGGTTGCTAGGATCTGATTATTTATAAATAAGCCACCGGATGCACAGAGAAAAAAAAATTGCTCTGTGGTTGAAACTTGTTCAGGACAGATGGGCTGTGGATTATTTGTGTTATTTTTATGGTTAAATGTTCAAATTGGCTTGGACATTATTGGTAAAAAAAAAATCCATAACTATCTTATGTAACTACCTATTTTAGTACTGTATATCAAAACTTCTTATGTAACTTAAAGTTGTTTAAATTGGAGTGAGACAACCAATTTTGGGGTACCCTTTGGAATTCCTAATTTGCCCATGGTTAGACCCGCCAGTCACATAAGACAGTTTTTCAGGCTCTAAGTCAGTTCTGAGGTCTCAACAAGATCTAACTGTCCTTTGGACTGGAGACATCTGTACTAGTAGAAGAACTCTCATGTACAGGAAGGAAGGAATTTGTCCTCTCATTCTCCCTGGAACAAAATGCTCTTAGTATGATAAGAGCAAGTTTCATTACAACTGGGGACTAACGAAATTCTCAGACTCTCAGGCAATTTATTCTAAATTAACACTTCACCTGATTTCACTTCTGAAAAGACAAGGCATTTCAGACCATCTCCACCTATGTCCTGATTTTTTAAATCTTCACTTATATCTTTTTTATTTGCCACACCCACATTTCCTAATAACTCTCTGATCCTATTTCCTCAAAACAGAAAACTTAAAAACAACAACAACAAAAAGACAATTGAGTCAATCAACAAACATTTACTAAGTGCTTGATATGTTCCAGATACTATGCTAAAAACTGGAGACACAAAGAAAAGCAAAAATATGGTTGAGTAAAACTAATCAATACTTTGGCCAATTCCAACATTATATATAGGGTTCCATACCCATAATTCTACTATTCTGCAAAGAAAGGAGGGAGGTGCATAATCACATGACTTTTGAAGTGGGACAATTTTATTCATTTAAATTTCACAGGGCTCAATTTTTATTGTTTTGTTCTTGTTCTTTCAATTTATGTTGTTGAAATACTATATATATTTTTTTTTGCTGGTTCTGTTTATTTCAATCATGCAAATATTCATTTAAAGATTCCCATGTTTCTCTGAAGTCTTCATAGATTTCACTTTTTGTAACACAGTAATAATTCCACTACATTTATGGAACACGATTTGTTCAGCAATCCCCTAATCTATGGGTATGGGAGGATCAATTAACTAAAAGGGTCTATATCTGATTCTTTGCTATCACAAAAAAAAAATGTCGCCATGAATATTTTGTTGGACTATTCTATTTTTTCAATTACATGTAAAAATAAATTTTTAACATTCTTTTTTTTATTTTAAGTCCCAAATTCTCTGCCTTCTTCCTTTTCTTCCCCCTTCTTCCTTTTCTTCTCCCTTCATTGAGAAGGCAAGCAAATTAATATAGGTTATACATGTGTAGTGATGCAAAAAATGTTTCTTTTTTGTGAAAGAAAACACAGACCAAAAACAAACAAACAAACAAACACACAAGAAAAATAAGGACACAGAAAAGTATGCTTCAATTTGCATTCAGACTCCATCAGTTCTTTCTCTGGAGGTGAATAGCATTTTTTTTTTATCATAAGTGCTTTAAGATTGTCTTGGATCATTGTATAGCTAAGTCATTCACAGTTGACCATTGCACAATAACACTGCTATTGCATGTAATGTTCTCCTGGTCCTGCTCACTTTACTTTGCATCAGCTCACATAAGACTTTTGGGGTTTGTTTGTTTTTTTCTGAAACCATCATGCTCATCATTTCTTAGAGCACAATCATATACCACAAATTTATCAGCCATTCCACAATTGATGGGCATACCCTCCATTTATAATTCTTTGCCACTACAAAAAGAGCTGCTGTATATTTTTTTGTAAATGTAGGTCATTTTTCTTTTTTTATTTCTTTGGGAAACAGACCTCATAGTGTTATTGTTGGGTCAAAGGGTATGCACAGTTTCATAGCTCTCCAAAATGGTTGGATCAGTTCACAATACCACCAACAGTGCATTATTGTATCAATTTTCCCACCCTCAACATTTGTCTTTTTTCCTTTTCCATCATATTAGCCATATGGAACCCCAGGTTGTTTTATGAGAATTAAATTTCAAATTAAATGCTAAATGCTAATTTCTCTACTCAATGGTGATTTAGAGACTTTTTATAAAATTATAGATAGCTTTGATTTCTTCTTTTGAAAATGGCCTGTTCGTATCTTTTGAACATTTTATCAATAGGAGAATGACTTATATTCTTGCAAATTTGAGTCAATTCTCTATATATTTGAGAAATGAGGCTTTTACCAGAAAAACTTGCTGTAAATTCCTCCCCCCCTCAGTTTTTGTCTTTCCTTCTAATCTTGGCCTTATTGGTTTCATTTGTGAAAAAACTTTTTATTTCTATTCCCATTCAATTTTCTCCAAAGGTCTATCATATCTAACTTTTCTAAAATTCTATTCATCTCCTTGACTTCTTTATTGTTTATTTTTTGGTTAAATTTATCTAGTTCTGAGAGGGGGAAATTGAGGTCCCCTGCAAGTATAGTTTTACTCTCTATGTCCTCCTGTAACTCATTTAACTTCTCCTTTAAGAATTTGGATGCTACATCACATAGTATATACATGAGTGGCATTGATATTGCTTCATTGTCTATGGTACTTTTAGCAAAATGTAATTTCCCTCCTTATCTCCTTTTAACTAGATCTATTTTGCTTTTGCTTTGTCTGAGTTCATGATTGCTACCCCTGTCTTTTTTACCTCAGTTGAAGGATAATAGATTCTGCTCCATCCCCTTAATTTTACTCTGTGTGTCAATATGCTTCAAGTGCATTTCTTTTAAACAACATATTGTGCATACTGGTTTTTAATCCACTCTGCTATTCTTTTCCATTTTATGGGTGAGTTCATCCCATTCACATTCACAGTTATGATTATTAACTGTGTATTTCCCTCCATCCTCATTTTCCCTTTTGTTTATCCTTATTCTCTCTCTCTCTCTCTCCCCTTTCACCTTGTTAATTCTCAAAAGTATTTTGTTTCTAACCAAAACTTCCCCCAATCTGCCCTCCCTTCTATCAGTATCCCTCCCCTTCCTTGATCCCTATCATTTTCTACTTCTCTGTATGTCAAGATAGATTTCTATATTCAACTGAGTGTGTATGTTCTTCCCTATTTGAGCAAATTCCATTGAGAGATTTAAGCATTGCTCACCAGTCCCCATCTTCCCCTCCACTGTAAAAGTTCTTTTTTGCTTCTTTTATATAAGATAATTTGCCCCCATTTTACTTCTTCCTTTGTTCTTTCCCCAGTAGATTCCTCTTTCCCAACTGTTGATTTTATTTTATTTTTTTGGATATTATCCCATCATAGTTGATTCACATCCATACCCTCTGTCTATGTATACTACTTCTAACTGCCTTGATAATGATGTAGTTCTCAGAAGTTACAAGTATCATCTTCCAATGTAGGAATGGAAGCAATTTTACCTTATTGAATCCCTTAAGATTTTTCTTTCCTATTTACCTTTTCATGTTGTTGCTCTTGAGTCTTCTATTTGAAATTCAAATTTTCTATTCAGTTTTGTTCTTTTCATCAGAAATGCTCAAAAGTCCTCTATTTCATTTAATATCCATTTTTCCCCCTGAAGGATTATACTCAGTTTTGCTGGGTAAGTGATTCTTTGTTGTAATTCTAGCTCCTTTTACCCTCTGGAATATTATATTCCAAGCCCTCCAAGCCCTTCATGTAAGAGTTGTTCACTCTTGTGTTATCCTGACTATGACTCCATGATATTTGAATTGTTTCCTTCTGGCTGCTTCCAGCATTTTCTCCTCAACCTGAGAGCTCTGAAATTTGACTGTAATATTACTGGGAGTTTTCATTTGGGGAATCTCTTTTAAGAGATGATTGATAGATTCCTTCAATTTCTATTTTACTCTCTGGTTCTAAGCTATCAAAGCAGTTTTCCTTCATAATTTCTCAAAATACGATGTCTAGGCTCTTTTGTGACCATGGCTTTCAGGCAGTCCAATAATTCTTAAATGATCTCTCCTTGATCTATTTTCCAGATGAATTGTTTTATTTCAATAAGATACTTCACATTTTCTTCTATTTTTTTCCATTGTTTTGACATTGTTTTACTGTTTCTTGATGTCTTATGGAGTTGTTAGCTTACATTTTCTTAATTCTAGTTTGTAAGGAATTATTTTCTTCAGTGATCTTTTTTACCTCCTTTTCCCTTTAGCCAATTCTATTTTTAAGGAGTTATTCTCTTCAGTGGATTTTTGGTCTATTCTATTTTTTAAGGTGTTATTTTGTTCAGTATTTTTGTGTTTCTTTTAACAAGCTGTTGACTTTTTTTTTCATTACTTTCTTGCATCATTCTCATCCCTCACCCCCAATTTTTCCTCTACCTCTCTTATTAAAATACTTTTTGAGCTCTTCCAGGAATTTTTTTTATGGGGGAGGGGGCTGAGACCAACTCACATTTTTCTTTGCGGCCTTGCATGTGGCTGTCATGACATTGTTGTCTTCTTTTGAGTTTGTGCTTTGATCTTCCCTGTCACCATAGTAACTTTCTATGGTCAAGTTTGTTTCTCCTTCTGACCTTTTTTTTTTTAAACTTTTAACTTTATGTTAAAGTTGGAATCAGTTCCAGAGGTGGAGTGGGCACTGTCCCAAGCTTCAGGTTTTTTATGTTGATATTTTCAGAGCCAGTTCTAAGGGTCTGTAAAGTTTCAGTTCCTCCAAGGTAGTATGATCTAAGGAGAGATGTGGTTACTCCTCTCCTGGCCTGTGTTTTGGTCTGTGAGCAACCACAAATACTCTTTTCTAGCCTGGAACTGTGATCAGGGTCCCTACTCCTGCTAGTGCTCCTCCTCACCCTGGGGCTACAACCCAGAACCACAGATGGGCAAGGCAACAGAGTCCTGCTCCCAGTTCCAGGAAAGGGTTCCTTGTAATCTCCTTATGACCAGATGTCTAACCACCTTACTCTATGGGTTAACAGCTCAGGAAGCCACCACCAGTAATTCAATCACCCCCAAGGCCTGCTGCTGGTTTGCCAGGGCATTGTCTGTACTGGATTGCACTCCACTCTCATCCCAATGAGATGGACCTTTCCTGCTTACGTCCTAAGTTGTCTTTGGCTGAAATAATTTTTCACCACAAACTTTTGTTGGTTCTTCCACTCCAGAATTCATTTTGAGACATTGTTTTAAAGTTATTTGGAGGAGAATTTAGGACAGCTCAGGGGAGTTTTTGTCTTTGCCATCTTATCTTTATACCCCACTTTGTTGTATATTGGACTTGTCTTCAACCTCCTTGGGGTATGTGGTGTATCTCTGGATCAAAGAGTATGGGCAATTTCAGACACCTTCTTAGCATAAGTTTAAATTTCTGTTTACTTAGACCTACATTGACTCATGCTAGTGACCTTGACATTGTGTAGTGCTCTAGAACTCTCTGTCTCTCTCTCTCTCTGTCTCTCTGTCTCTGTCTCTGTCTCTCTGTCTCTGTCTCTGTCTCTCTGTCTCTGTCTCTGTCTCTCTCTCTCCTTCTCCTCTCTCTTATTTTTATCACTGCCTCTTTCTATTGCTAACTAAGGCTCAGTATGATACCTACAGACATTTACAGTCTGAATTTTGAACTTGAATAACTTTATACTTCAGAAGAAATAAAGTAAAAATTCAGGTATATAAAAGGACAGGTTAACAGAGGATTTTGAATTCATTTCAGATCAGATAAACAGTGAATGCTGTCTTTGACATGGTCAGAAGCTTGAAAAAGTACAACTATTATGGCAGCATAGGCCTGAATATTAGCCTACATAGGGTGTCAGCAATCCTACTCTCATTATCCTTGCAAATCAATATTTCCAATAGGTGGCAACAATATTAAAAATAAAAAAAGACCCCATTCTGTTTAGATGTGCAGATAGTCCTGTCATGAAGCAGTAGCCCTTGGGTGCTAGCAAAGAAAATAATCAGCTCCTCAAAGAAATGTGCAGAAGCTTTTTAGAAATGTTATATTAGCATAGGATTTCCTAGATTGAAAAAATAGTCTAAATATAGAGAAACCATAACCAAAGACTAGAACCAAAATCATTAGAAGTTGAGGACCTAAGTGCTCTCTCTAACACCCTACTGCCACCACATTCATAAAATCTCACCTTAATACCTCATCATGGTATAGATGTAACCCCCACCCCTTTCTCAGAGAGTTCAGGCTCTTGCAAACTCTACCACACTGGAAAACCTTCAGGTATAATCCCAGTAACAGACTGTCACCTTCCCCAGAATGGGCCTTGCTAAATTCAGAAAGGTTTACCTTTAGTAGCCTGATCATACACCGATAGATTCTTCAGCCATAGCTACCTATGATTCAAAGTAATTTCCAAGGTTCAATCCTTTGTAGACCCCTTTCAATTATATACTGATGATGGCAGAATCCTGCAATGGATGCAGGTGGTGCTCAGATTCTTGCATTAATTTAACTGCTGATACTTTCAGGGCAAGATCATTGCCTAGTGACTAACTATATGTGTTACTAGAAGAAATAAAAATAATGTTTAAATTTTCCCTAGAATGGAATGGAATGGAAATCATAAGACAAAAGGAATTTACTGCTTAATGGAGGGACTGGAGAGGAAAGAAGGAGCTTTAGGAATTCGTTTCAGCCCATATACAAAGGCAACAAGGGAAATTTTGAGGGACTTTTGGGTTTTTTTTTTTTTCATATTGGAGTGCCCTGATGAGTATTTGGAAAATTATTACCATGAAGATAATGACAACTTGTGCACCAACATTAATTGCAGAAGATGAAGAGGCAGAGGAATTCAATGGAAGACTTGATAAGCCCCTTCAAATTAAATCAACAGATGCTTTAATAAAGTGTAGCCTCGATATGAAAGTGTCCATAGGCAAATAGAGTTTTTATAAAAGAGCTGGAAAATGATTCATAATTAATAAAGGAGAAAAGACAAAGGCTTGTAGACTGTGATACAGAACTCTTATTCCTACATATTATAAATGTTTCATTTGAGGAGTTGGGAGAACTTGGTCATGGTGAGTACTGAAAAGTATCACTAAAAAAATCTTACTGATTATATTCTTACAAACAGGAATTAGCTGATTACCAGGATAGAAGTTATTTCAAATCTGTTGTCAGTGTATGGCCAGATAATTGATTTTCTAGGGCAAATATCAGATTCAATAAAAAATTAGAAAAAGAAAGACAAAAAGAGAATATGTCACGCAATCAAAGTAACTCTAACCCAACCTATTTGAAGAAGCAAAAAATGGAGGGAGGGAGAGTAGATAAAAGAACAGGCGTTGACACAGACTATTGATATTTCATAAGGAAATTCAACCATTAAAAATCAATGACCACAATGAAGAGTTTAAATGAGTCTAGAAACCATCATTGATAACAACTATTTGCTCCTTAACAAATGGAGAGATATGGAAGACAAGGGAAAGACCTTAAAGAAAATAAAACTGATTTGTAAAATATTATGAAAGGAGAATTTTCTGGAAGGTGATGAGAAGTACTGCTTCATAAAACACCAAAAAGCAGTGGAGAGGGAAAAAATGAGTTAACAGAAAATTATGAGAGGCCAAATTAAATCAGATTAATCTCAGAGGCACATGAGGATGAACTTAGAAAATCAGTGAATTAAAAAATGAGAGAGGCTCATCAATATTTCTATAACAAATATTTTCTTCATCAGTGATAAAGCTGTCAAAGTTGTCTTCCTAAAAGAAGTCTGACCGTGTAATCCCTCCTACCAAATAAACTTCAGTGGACTCTCTATTATTTCCAGGATCAAATATAAACTCCTCTTGATATTCAAAGCCCTTTATAACCTGTCTCCTCTCGACCTTTCCAATATTTTTACATTGTATGTCCCCTCTATGCAAATACTTTTCAATCCAGTGATACTGGCTTCTTCACTATTCCTCGAACAAGATCTCCTAACTCCAGAAATTTCCTCTGGCTATCCTCCATGCAGTGAATACTCTCTCTCATCTCCAGGTCTTGGCTTCCCCAGATTCCTTCAAACCCCAGCTAAAATCCCACATTCTACAGGAAACCTCCCTGATCATTCTTAATTTTAGGTACCTCACTGATGATTTCCCCCAATATCCTGTGTATGTCTTGTTTGTATCCATTAGATCGTGATCTCTTTGAAAACAGGGGCTGTCCTTTATACTTCTTTTTTGCCTCCCCAGGGGGGATGCTAAGCACCCTGCCTGAGACATAGTAAGTTCTTAATAAACACTAAACACTAGCATCTATATAAGTACTTCAAAGTTTACAAAGTGCTTTACAAATAGTATGTAACTGGATTCTCCCAACAATCCTGGGAAATAGATGCAACTGTTATGGCCATTTTGCACATGAAGAAACTAAAGTAAAAAGAAGTTGCGATGTGTCCAGTGTCACACTGTAAGTATGGCAGCTGTGGAGACTGGATTTGAAATAAGGTCTTCCTGACTCCAAATACAGTCTGTGCCCATTTTACAGATGAGGAACCTGAAATCAAGAGTCTAAGTCACTCTCCCATGGTCACACAGTCAAATGTCTAAGGTGATATTCAAGCTCAGGTTTTACAGATTCCAAGCTAGCAATCTATTCACTACATTCCCTAGTTTCCAATCTCCCAATTCCATATGAAGTGATTAAGCAGTCCAACAAGGACTGAATCTGTCAGGCAAGAGGAGAGACGATGTTAAGATTTCTACAAGCTAGAGTAAATGTCATCTCTCAATGTCTTTCTCCTGTCTTTTATTTACTTACATGGAGATAGAGCCCTCAATGGACTGGAAAGATGTAGTAAAAAAAAAAAATAACTTAATAAAAGGAGAAGGCACAATATCAACAGTTTCAAAATGAAGAAAACCATCTGTTGACAGCAGGCATGATGCAACTCTTCTTGATCAGAAGAGCAATGAAGGGCCCACGGCCAGCTGTCTTGGAACCAGGGTCAACTGTCAACTCATGCCAAGAATTCAACTTTCTGTCAAGAGAAGAGGAGAGGTTGTGATCTAATGTTTTACTGTCATGATGAATGGAAGTTTCTGAAAGAATTATGTTTTCATTTATTTTCTCCCAAAAAAGCAGACCATACCCACTTCTCTCTCTCCCCACCCCACCTCAGTTCTGTGGATAACTTAAATCTGAGAAGGGTGGTGAAAAACATACATGACTACATTAAAATGTAAGAAGATCTCAACAAGCTGGACTTCTGGACCCAACCCTGCAGGAATGATATTTAACAGGCATATAGGCAAATTCTATCTTCAACATCAAAAGTTAAAGAAAATCAAAAGTAGAAGCTAGAAAATACTTGACTTGACAGCAGTTCACATGAAGAACACCTGGAGATTTTGGTCGATCACAAGCTCAGTATGGGATAAGAGTATGATGTGAAAAATGCTAATGTGATCTCAGGCTGAATTAATAGAATGTTTAGAATGAGGGAGGTGAGAGTCACAAGAGGCTCAGCCCGGGCCACATGGCATCTGGCATGCTGTGTTCAGACTTGGATGCCTCCCTTCAGGTGTGAGAATCATCAGCTGGAGAGCATCCAGAAGAAAAGAACCAGGCTGCTGAGGAGCCCAGAAACAATGCTGAACAAAGAACAGTTGAAGGACAGAGGAGTTTTTAGCTAAAATAAAACAAAATTGTGTAAACATGATAATAGCTTTTAAATATTTGGTATCATAAAAAGTGAGACATAGACTTGTTCTGGGTGTCTCCAGAAAGTAGAAATGGGACCAATGAATCAGCGAATATTTTATGAGAGGCAACATGATCTTGTGGAAAGAGTACTGAGTCTGAAGTTGGAGGACCTGTGTTCAAATTCTATCTCTGACATTCACTACTTGTATGAACTTGGGTCACAATTTTCTTCTCTGGTTATATGTCCTCTAAGGCCCCATCCTGGTCCAGATCAATGATATACTATCCTATTGTATATACTAATACTATCCTATCCTATTCCATCTGTCTATCTATCTGCCATCTATTGATTGATTGATCTATTAATCTATCCTATATCCCATACATCATCTGACTATAAGGAAGGATTTCTGAACAACAGGAGCTGGTCAGAATAATGATGAAATAATGAAGAGTGCTAACTTGAGATAGCATTTTCAAGTTTAGAAGGTATTTTATGTATATGATCACATTTGACCCTCAAATTAACCTTGCTGTTATTATAGTTAGATGGTGAAGTGGATATAATACTGGGGCTAGATTCTTAAAGGTCTGAGTTCAAATCCAGCCTCAAATACTTACTGTGTGACCCTGGGAAAGTCACTTAAGCTCAGTCTGCCTCAGTTTCCTCAACTATAAAGTGGGGATAATTAGAGCAGCTGCCACCCAAGGTTGTTGTGGCGATCAAATGAAATAATACTTGTAAAACTTTAACACGGTGCCTGGAATATCGAAGGTGCTTAATCAACACTTACTTTCTTCCTTTCTTTTCTATGAGCATTTATGATAAGCAGTTTACAAATGAGGAAGCTGAGACTAAAAGAAGATGATAAGTGATTCGCCCAGGGTCACAGATGTGGAATGGACAAGGTTAATAGAGATGTAAAATTCTTCTCAAAGAGAGATTGGCTAACCACGCAGCACAGACACTCTAGAATAGAGGTTTTTGACCCTTTGGGAGGTCATGGCACCCTCTGGGGGTCTCTGGTGAAACATATGAACCACTTTCCAGAATAATGTTTTTAAATGCATAAAATACATAGGATTACAAAGGAAACCAATCATATTGAAATATAGTGATTAAGATCTTTTTTTTAAGCTCATGAACCCCAGGTTAAGAATCCCTGATGTGGAAGGGTTCCTCTAATGGGTAAGAGGTTAGTATTTTAAAATGCCTTCCAATTCTGAAATTCTATGATTCTATAATTTCCTTAAACTCTACAAACTTAGGTAGTTTCTCCTTCAATTAAAAGATCACTGCTGTAGTTAGTTCTTGACCTCAACTCACGAAGAATAAGCTTTTGGAAAAGAAGAATTCCCAGCTTGATTATGAATTCATATGAGAAGCTAAAAGTGTTGGTCTTTCCTATTTACACTCTAATCTGGGCCATAGCATTCAGGGAAAGTTGGCTGAACAGACTTCTTGAAGAGACTTGATTTGTCTGTGATCCTGGGGAGAATGTAATTAAACCCTGAGAATATATAACAAGAGAAATGAAAACTTGAGAAAAGACAATGAATGTGTTGTTTCTTCATCATAGTAAGGATAGTAACAGCTCACTTTTGTATAACAATTTAAACTTTATAAAAGCCTGGGAAGTGGGCAGTGGGCAAGTCCTACCAAGACCACCTCTCAGTGCCCTAGACAACTCTCTTAAGATGATAAATTGTCAACAAGGTGCCAACCTGCACTGGTGGAGGGAGTTCCTCATACGAAATTACAGGTCCATTCTCTACCCCAGCCTATGTGCAAGACACTGGGGAAACAGGCAAAACAAAAATGGTCCCTTAAACAGAACGACTTTACATTACATTCCACCTTCTATTGCTTGTTGCTGTTCAGTCATTCAGTCACGTCCAACTCTATGTGACCCCATGGACAAGAGTCGATGGGACTTTCCTGGCAAAGATACTGAAGTGCTTCTCCAATGTGTTAAAAAAAAAATGAGGACATTTGTCCTTAGAGTACTTGTTGTAGAGTAAGAGAACAACAGCTCTAATTCCCCTTTTGATAATAACTGTATGACCTTAGACAAGTCATTTAACCTTCTTGTGTCTGAGTTTCCCCATATGTAAAATGAGGTGGTTAGTTTAAGTGGACTCTAAGATCCCTTCTGGCTTTAGTGCCATACTCTTTCCACAGTCTCCTTTTCTTTGTGTATTTTTTTCCTTTTCTTTTCAAATTACCACAGAAATTACCCACAATGAATAATTGTCGATTCTTTTATTATCCTGTGATGTAGCTTGCTTGGGTATGGCAAATGCTCTTCACTGAGGGCAGCTAAGGGCTCTCTTCGCTCTTACTTTGGGTTTCAACTCCTTGTTGAATCACTTTGTTCTATCCTTTCCAGGGTAAAGTATCCAAGGACCTCTTCTCACCACTGAAAAAGGATCAGATTAAGGACCTATAATTTCAGGGGTGTAGGATACACCCGGTGAGTAATTCCCCCTACCAATGCAGGCTGGCACCTTCTCTGCAACAAGTCAGAGAAATGACTAGACCACTGAGGGTAAGTGATTCATCTAAGGTCATCCAGACAGCATGTGCCACAGAAACAAAAATGAAGCTCTCCATTTGAATGGTTCTGCCTGCTCTTGGTCACTTATTAACAATGTCACATCTTCCTCATACAAACAGCCGATCTCTTTGCTCCCCACCATGGCTAAGAGGCCACTCTTACAGATCTTAGCAATCCTCACTGAGCTGTATGCGTGCCAAACCCAATTCTTGCCAGACTGGGCTACCCTTTGGTATTCATTCTCCATTTCCTGCCTTTGCTTCCATCTTCTCTTTGTCTTATTGAAATCCAAGTTGGTCTAGATTTTCCTTGTGTGCCTTACTGTAGACTCTTTAGAAATGTACTATTTTCTTCTTCCTTACTGAAACGGGAGGTGTATTTGTCCTAAGAACTGCATTGTTGAGAGCCTCCAATCTTAGAAAATCTTTCAATCTGGCTCGTGGACGTTTAGGTCTGGTGATCTAAAATAGAAAATGAGCATTGGAAGACGTACAGACACCATCATGGAGAAGGGCAAATGCCAACAAAAACATTCAGACAAGATTGACTACACTCTACAAAGGTCACCTGAGAAACTATAATACTCGCACTTTGCCGTTTACAAATGATAGCTATAAATACACACCAGGAACAGCCTCTGGAAGCAGTGGGAAGAGCTGTCAACTGGGAGTCAAGAACTGAGTTTGAACCTTGGCTCTGCCACTTACCTCTTGTGTGACCTTGGGAGAGTCATTTCCTTTCTCACAGGCACAGTTCCCCATCTCTCAGAGGAATCAATTGGACTAGATAACCTCCAAGGTCCCTTCTTTCTAGATCTGTGATGCAATGAGCCTAAGAGGCTGTGATACTATGCCTCACCCCGGTAACTTTGCAAATATGGGAGATGGCTAAGCCAACCGAGTTGCAAGGATCCTTGAACCCAAGGGCTGCAGGTGAGTCAGCATGGCTTAGTGAATAGGGGGCTGAACTGGGAATCAAGAAGATGAGTTTGAATTTTGATGCAGATGTTTATGGGCTTTAGGTAAGTCACTTAACCTCTCCTGGTCTAGAAGGAAAAGCTTAGACTCAATGATTTGCAGATCCAAAGAGCAGTAGATAGAATGTTAGATTTGAAGTCAAAAGAACCTGAGTTGGAAGCTCAGACACTACTAGCTGTGTGACCCTGGGCAAGTCACTGGACCTCTGTTTGCCTCAATTTCCTTAGCTATAAAATAGAGATAATAATAGCACCTACCTCATAGGGTTGTTGTGAGGAACAAATTAAATGCTTTGCAACTAGAAGACACCGTATACACGTGAGATGATATTGAAGATGATGATCAATCATCAGCACCATCATCAATTTCCTTTTAAATTTAGAGCTGCAATCCTGGGATTTTATTTACTCCTCCCAAGAGTCCCGAAGATTGGTTGAATAACTTTAATAATATGATGTTCTAAGAACTCGCAACTCCCTTCACATTGAACAGGAACATACAGGGAGGAAACTCTTCTTTTAGGAGCAGTGACAACAGCCCAGTGGCTCAGGAATCTTGGAGACAATTCAAATGAAGCTGCTTCTGCAAATCACTGGAGAGCTTGGAACTTTTTTACGAAAGTTATCCAATTAAAGATAAGAGATCTCCCTAAAGGGCCCTAACTCTCCTCCAGAGGCAGATTCATGCTCCCCAGGCTGTGGCCAACCTCCAGGAAGCTTGGATTTACAGATATCGTTGGCGTTCAGATGCTTCCTGGGCACCTCTTGCAGTTTGGAACATACTGTTTTTAGAAATTGGCAAATTCCAGATTTTAGGGGAGGCTCAGCACCCACCATGCCTCTGCTGGGGTCAAGCTATGATTAGCTGCATGGAGCAATAAAAGAGGCAGCAGGTGATCTAGCCCAAGGGCCATAGATTACTAACATGTAGGCTTCTGGAGAGAAAAGACCTTTTTTGTCCTTTCTTTGTCTTAGCACAGTGTTTGGCACATAGGAGGCACTAATAAACACTAGTTGACTGAGCAAAATACAAACTATCTGCCTTTCATCTGGATTGGTGTTGAATTGGGAGATAAGTCTATGCTACACCATTACCCACAAAAATTTAAAAATCCCTCCCAAAGTGCAATCTGGTATTTCGCTTTCCATTAATAAATTCTACGTCTACGTACGCTTTGGAAACGCCCATTGCCTCATCCCATCCTGAGGACAACTCCACATGAGCTATGGAACAAAGGCAAGTCCCTAG
The DNA here is from genome assembly GCA_028627135.1 of Pseudochirops cupreus. Taxonomy (NCBI): domain Eukaryota; kingdom Metazoa; phylum Chordata; class Mammalia; order Diprotodontia; family Pseudocheiridae; genus Pseudochirops; species Pseudochirops cupreus. The sequence goes on along the minus strand of CM053584.1, from coordinate 381,379,808 downwards.
ACTGAAGTCACAGAAGTTAATAGGGTGAGATCTCAAGGTTCCTGACTCTAAACTCCCTCATTTTTCCACTCTGCCGGGTGGCATCCACAACCATAAAAAGGTCTCCACCATTATTTTTTTAAGACGTATCATTTTCTGCTCAGGGAGCCTAATAATTCACCATCATCAAACCAAACAAGTCAAACTCATTAAGCACCTACTTTTATTGAGTCTCTAAGAGGCAGTATAGCCTAGTGGATAGAGAAGTCCTCTGAGTGAGGAAGGCTTGGGCTCTGGCCCCACCTCTGAGGCGTGTAGCCTTGGTGTGTCCTTGGGCAGGGCACCTGTCCTCTCACTCCCCCCAGATAACTCTCTAAGACTATTAATTTCAGAATAGTTTCTCATCAACACTGGCAAGGAGAGTTTGTTCACTGAAAATTTCTTCCACCAAGGAAATTCCAGGTCTAGTCCAAAAAAGAAAAAAAAAAAAAACAAAACCACGTGCAGCAGTCGACTGGTAACTGTGATGGTCAAAGAAGGAGGACATCATCCCAAGCCTTAAAAGAAGACCCTAATGGCAGCCACCAGGGTCTAATGGAAACAATGCTGGACTCTGATCAAACAAGGTCTGCGTTTGCGTGTCACCTCAGTTACTTACAGTTAGTGACCACGGATGAGTAACTTGACCACTCTGGCTTCATTCTCCTCATCTTCAAAACAGATACAATAACAGCTAGGTTACTTAGCTTATGGGCTATCAAAAAAATCAAATGATACAATATATGTCTGCAAGGACTGTAAGGACTACGTAAATGCCAACTCCCAGTGTCCAAGAGACACAACTCATACACATGAAACAATACAAGAGATCATAGGACCATGAAGCTAGGGCTTTCTAATCCAACTCACCCATTATACAGATCAGGAAATGGAGGTCCAGGAAGGACCAGGGGCTTGCCTGAGGCCACACCAGCAGTGGCAGGGGCAGGATTTGACAGAAATTTTTATTTCCATACACATCTGTATTTGTATTCCCCAAGCTTGGCGTGGCACCTAACACACGGTAGAAGCTTAATAAATGATTATCGATTGTTTGGTTGAGCCCAGCTCCTCTGTCTCCATAGCCAGTGATCTTTCCACATTGTCTGTTTAGAAAAGCTAAACTGACTCAAATTATAAACACATTTGGAGTTGCAGGGTAGATGGAAATCTGCAAGGAGTCGAATATTGATATAGAATTGTGTGGAGGAGGTTGTCCTTGAAGGTTGAGTAATTGAGACAGGAAGAGCAGGACAAAAGAACCATCAAAGCCAGGGAATGTTGCATATGATACATGATGAGCCTCAGTTTCCTCATCTGTAAAAAAGAAGAAGTTGAACCAAATGCTCTCTGGTCTCTTCCAGTTTTAGCTCCACGATCAGATGGACCAAATTAGCGCTGAGCGTGTGCTTTGGAGAGCAGAGAGACACGAGTCTGAACAAGGAGGACAATGACCAGGTCACTGAAAGCTCCCAAGGCCAAGCAGAAGAGGTAAGACTGACCACGGCAGGAAACAAGGAGATATGGAAGATTTTAGAGCAGAAAAGCACCATGAGGAAGAAGATCCATCTGGGGGTGGGATACAAGACAAAGAAGACAAGGAGAAAGGAAATGCATAAAATAGGAACATGGGTCTAGAGCCAGGAGGCTCCTCAGAAGCCACAGAGGCTAACCCCCTCATGTAATAGTTGAGAAAATTGAGCCCAAGAGAGCCCAAAGGATCACAGTGAAAGCTGGAAGAAATCTCATGGGCCATTGAGTCCAGCACCCTCATTTGACAGATGGGAAAACTGAGGCCTATGAAGGTGGAATGGCTTAGGATCACTGAGCCAAAACTCAAAAAGACTTTGGAGGTCATCTTATCCAATTCCCTCCTTTTTTATGGACAAGGAACTGAGACTCATAAAGGTGAAATGAGTCATTAACAAGGATCATGGACCTAGGGCTACAAGGCTGTGCAGAAGTCAGGGTCCATCTAATTCCAGTGCTCTATTTCCCAGATAGGGAAACTGAGGCTCCAGAAAGAGTGACTTGCCCCAAGATCACACAGCAGTTTAGAAGTAGAGTTAAGATTTGAATATAGTTCCTCTTACCTACAGAGGCAATGCTCTTCCTACTCAGAAGGCTAATACATGGAAAGACAACCAGCAGCAAGGAACGAAGGAAAGGGTGGGGTTGATAAAGGCCCCAGTGAAGTTTGGGCCCCACTTGAGGCCCTGGAGATCCCCATATGGCCTCAAGGTCACAGACTCCCCACCCCTGAACTAGTCCAATGACCTCATCTTAAATCCAAACAAACTGAGACTTGGGAAAGTTAGAGATTTGTCCAAGGTTGCAGTGAGCAAGGGGCACAGCTATGTCTCTTGACTTCCAGAACCCAGTTGTGATTTTTCCCAAACATATTAAAGAAGCAGTGAAGAATAATGTAAAGAACTCGAGCTTTAACACTTGTCTCTTTCATTTCCTCCCTGTGAGACCTTGAGCAAGTCCCACCCACAACATGGGCTTTGGTTTCCCAATCTGTAAAATGAGAACGTTGAACTTGATATTCCCAAAGAGGGTCCCTTCAAGCTCTGCCTCTGTGGTCCTATGATCTGCATCTTGGGATCCAAGGCCTTTGAACAACATGGGCTCTGACTTCTCATATTTGTCTATGTCTTAATGTATCTGAAACAATAGTGGCTCATGTTTGGAAAAATGCCAAATTAAGAAATAACTCAATCTGTCAAAGGGGAGAAAACCTTGCCTCGATTTGGGGGAATCAATTTTCAGGAGTCTTTGAAGATGAAAAGAGTTACCTTTTCCTGTTGCCAGTGCTCTTTATAAAAAAAAAATCCCAGCTCGTTAGGAGAGAGGACTGATAGCCTCGTCTGAGGCGATCCGGAAGGGCTGTGTCAGGCATTACCTCTGACAACTCTCTTAGATGATCAGCTGCACAGAAGGTTCTAGTCTTCCTGGGAAAGGGAGCTTCTGAGTTCCCTTACCAGGAGCACCCCACACAAATGAAATCCCAAGTGTTGACCCCCACCAAAAAAAACCTTTCGATCAGAATAATTAGCCAAATGATCTTGGACAAATCACATTCTTTGTCTGGGTCTCAATTCCTTAATGCATAAAATAAGGATTTTAGACTAGATCATCTTTTCTTTTTCCCAAATTACAAAAATTGTTGCTGCTCATCCTTCATTCTTGAAAAGGACCAATAACATCAGGAGGGTGACGTCTTGACTTGCAAGTGAACTGGATTTGAATGAAGCAGGGCTGTGAAAAATCATCAGCCTTACTCTATCCTTCAGGGTCATCTGAGTCCAGTGGCAAGACATTGGTCAGGACCACTGGCAATGGCCTGGGTGCAGTGGGAGGCCCTGGCCTTTTTAAGTTAAGATCTTTCCCAGGACTCAGTCTGAGGCAACGCCTGTTCAGTGATTAAAGGCTAGGTGAATTGAGGAAAAAGATGGCCTAGTCCAGGGGTGGGAAACCTGTGGCCTCAAGGCCACATGTGGCCTTCTAGCTCCTCAGGTTCAGCCTTTTGACTGAGTCCGAGTTTTATAGAACAAATCCTTTTATTAAGGGGGTTTGTTCTGTGAGGTTTGGATTCAGTCAAAGGGCTGCACTTGGGGCCCCAGAGGGCCACATGTGACCTTGAAGCCCCAGGTTCCCCATCCCTGGACTTATTATTATGGAAATGTTTTACAAGACTACATATGTATACCCTAGATTGAATTGCTTGTCTTTTCAACAAGGGGGCTGGGGAAGGAGGAAGGGAGAGAATTTAGAACTCAAAGTTTTAAAAGTGAGTGTTAAAAATTGCTTTTAGATGTAACTGTAGAAAAATAAAATACTAAATAAAGATATTAAAAAAAAAAAAAGATAGTCTAGTTTTCCTTCATGAAAGAATCCATCTGGAGGGGGAAGACCCTCAGGGTTTTTGGCCAGAACAGAAACAATTGCTTTTGCACTCACTCTGAGCCACCAAAACCCAAACAGTGACCAGCTGAGGCTTGGGCTGAGACCTATTATTGGCCAATCAGTAAGAGCCAGAGTGAACAAATTGTGAAAATGAGCCCGTATCAAGAATCTAAAATGTAGTCAAGAGTTTAAGTTATCTATTGACTTAAAATTCTCCTTTCTAGAAGATCAATTTGCTGAACCTTTAACCAAGCAGGGATTCCTGCCTCGTATATGGAAAGAGCAGTAGACTCTGTGTTCTAAGGACCAGGCTTTGAATTCTCCAACTACTCTGATGCTCACTGCCTTGGTGACCAGGGGCAAGTCACTTAACCTCTGCAAGCATCAGTTTCTTCACTTATAAAATTAGGGTGTTGGACTTGATGGCCTCTGAGGTCTCAGCCATACCTAGGTGTATGATCCCATATATCACATACTGGAAAGCAGGATATAGTCGCAGAATGGAAGTAAAGGGCTTTTTTAACCCTTCCAGCACTACATAAAAACCACCCATCAGGATTGTCCTTTATGTCCCGCTTTATAGTTTCTGAGGTACTCTGCTCACAAATAGCCTTTGAGACACACAGTACACAAATCATCTCCATTCTTCGTATGGTAAAACTGAGGGCACTAAAGTTGTCCAGGCTATCCGCTATTTCTGGCTCCCTGTACTTCCTAAGCCGTATCCCACCACTTCTTGCGTTCCAGGCTTCCCTCCCTCAAAGCTCTTGACAGCCATCCTTCTCTCCTATGGATACCATCCTTAGAAACTTTATTGGTGCCCTCCGTGTCATCCCAGCACCGTCACAGCCAACAGGAAGACTGAGAAGCAAAACACTAGGGGCTTACATGTAGCAGAGAGAGGGAAAATAAGGTAACGGGCTCTGAAACAGTCTCCTGTTCTCCCAGATTATGGGAGGAAAGAAAAAAGACGAGAGTTTGATTTTAAAAAAAGTTCCCAAGCACTTTAAGCAAACACTTCTTCAACAGAAGCAAGCAACATTTTAGGTGTCTGCAAAGAAAACCCATTCTAGACTCATGATGGAAAATGCTGCCCACATTCAGAGAAAGAACTACGGAGTCTGAATGCAGATCAAAGCAGACCGCTTGCTCTCTTTTCTTGTTGTCACTTTGTTTTGTTTTGTTTCTTCTTTCTCATGGTTCCTCCCATTGGCTCTGACTCTTCTTTACAACATGACTAATGTAAAAAATATACTTAATATGAGTGTATTTGTAGTCTTGAGGAGGGGGGAAGGGAGGGAGTTGAAGAGAATTTAAAATTCAAAAGCTTATGGAAATGATGTTGAAAACTAAAAATTAATTAATTAATTATTTTTAAGAATTCCTTTTACTAATATTTCTCATCACCGAAAAAGTAATATCTACATATCTGGCAAAGTTCAGCAACCGAGCTGGAAAGCGGGATCTTTTATACAATTCTGCAGACTACTGGATTGGTACCAAAGAGAAGCGCCTCCTGAAAGGACATCCACAACAGATGTGTATGCAATTATTGCACGCTTCATGTAGTGTCTGTGTGCGCCATACATGTCTGGACATTCATAGGGTAGGTGTCTATGGTACATGCCCTTAACCTGAACATTTGACTGATAAGAGTTCAAATTTATATAGTGCTTCAAGGTTTGCCAAGAGCTGTCTCATTTGATCCTTACAACAACCTTGGAAGGTAGGCAGGTAAGAAGGGGGGGAAATAACTGAGTCTGGAAGAAGTTACATGATTTGCCCAGGGACCGTAGCCAATAAGTATTAGAGATAGAATTTGAGTTGGTTTTGGTTTGGTTTAGTTTGGTTTTTGTTTTATTGGATTATAAAATGTTTGGCCAACCAAGATGTTGGTTGATCTCAACAGAGTCATTTCTCATGTGTGTGATTATAAGACTAAAATAACCCATTTTATGTTATATTTTATATAGATCATATCTTAAATCATTTTGTCAGAGACAGAATTTGAACTCAGGCCTTCCTGAAGAGGAGTCCAGTGCACTATCTACTGTTGGAGAAGCTATCTTCAGTTTCTCTGGTCTATATCTTCTTTGTACAGAGTTGTTTCCAAGTTAGACTGTTAGCTCCTTGAGAGTTTTTCTTATTCAGTCATTTCAATTGTCTCTGTCTCTTCATGACCCCATTTGGGGTTTTCTTGGCAAAGATACTGGAGGGATTTGTCATTTCCTTCTCTAGCTCCCTTTACAGATAAAGAAACTGAAGCAAACAGGGTTAAGTGACTTATCCAGGGTCACACAGCAAGTAAGTGTCTGTGGCCAGATTTGAACTCAGGTCTTCCTAACTCTGGGTTTGACTCTTTCTCCACTGTGCTATTCAATTTAAGCTATTCCTTGAGAGTAGAGAATGTCTTTCGCCTTTCTTTGACTGGCAAGTCAAGTCAGCAAGCATTTATTAATAGCCCAGTATCTAGCATAAAATAGTAGGCATTTAATAAATGCTTGTTTATATGATTTGACTATTATCTCTCTATTTATGGCCCCAAAGGGGACAATGAGTGGAAGTTGAAATGAGGAAAATCTGAGCTCCATGTCAGGTCAGGAAAAACTTCCTAAGAACTAGAGTTATGCCCAGAATGGACTGATTCAGGAGGAGGTGGGATGTTCCTCATCATAGGTCTTTAAACAGAGGCTAGATCAACTCTTCTTGAGTATGTTATGGGGTAGATTCCTTTCACGTATGGATCAGACTAGATGGATGCTGAGATCCCCTCTGACACTCAAACTCTGTTATCAATAGATCGATATCAACATGGTTATGTATAAGGCGTTGTTTGTTTGCTTTCAGTGGGGAGAAGATGGGATTGGCACTATAGAGAACACAGGAGAGAAAAATAGTGACCCTCTCACATTTAGGGTCTCACAGTCTACTTTAGAGATATAATTCTAATGAAAAAATAAATGAAGAAAAATGGGAGATGGCAAAATATTAAGTGCCATATTGAATAAAAGCGTTTGGGCAATCAGGAAGCAGTATGATCAATGTATCCAGGCATGCTTTATCTGGGTTCATTAACTGGTTTTGCACAAACAGAACATTAGATAAAAGAACTCTAGAGGAGCATTAATTCCATAGAAACAAGGCATTATCTGGAAGATCTGCAGCCAAACAGACTGTGACATCTTGGAGTCATCCAAAGACCAGAGAAGAGATCATTTTTACAAAGGTAATGGAGACTCCTCCCATTATCCTCTGCCCATCCCTTCAGCTGCACCCTGAAACATCTGTTTTGTTGCAGACAAACTCCCTTTCATCTTCAAGGTCTCCCTCTAACACCCCTATCTTCTATCAATAAAACACTGATTTTCCCAGAAAAGCCATATCTTCTTAATCTCTCCAAAACTAACTCCACTTTCCTTCATGACCAACTCTTCTCATGCCCACAGAGCAAGGAGGAGGCATCCATACACATCCAACTCCACATGGCTACTTTCAGCCTTTTGCTTTTCCAGGATCATTCATCAAATGTTCCTTTTTTGAAGTTTTCACAATCTGATTATTTTACCCTTCTCAATCCCTTATTAGTACCATCTGCCCACTTCCAGCACACTCTTCTACCTTCTTCAGTTTCCCCCAAAACTTTACAATTCTCCTCTCCTCCTAGTCTTTTACCATAAGCATTTCTTCTCTATTCACCTTGATGACCCTCAGAGTTCGATTTTCTTAACTCCTAGCACCATCATCTCTGATCTATTTCACTCAGTCAAAAAGGTGGTTCCACCATGAACTTCACCATAACTCACAACTTCTCTTTCAACATCTTGCACTCTGACCCATGCTCAGCATTCTTGAGTCTGCCTCTACTACATGCCACAATTTTTACTCTCTCTCCCAAGAGAGCATGAACTCAGTGAGGACGGAGAATGTTTCTTTTCTTTTTCCATCTTTGTAGCATCAGCGACTGACACAGAGAACCTTAAAAGTCCTTGATCACTGATCCATTGATGGATTCGATTTTGCCTGTCTTACCACTGGCCTCAATGAATCATAGAGCTTCCATATTGGAAGGGACCACCTAGGTCATTCAGTCTAGTATCAGAAGAAGTGCAGTGTGGACTTCACAGTCTTTCTTTTTCTCACTACCAAAATCCAGGTCTATATATGTTGCCACACCACCTGTTAGCCAGGGCCAACATTGCAGGTCCTATGGCCCTGGCCAGGGCTGCTTTATACTATACAAATAGTTCATACATCCAACTTTCATGATAAATTTGTAATTTAATATACTCGTGCAATTATTTTGAGTTTATGTTTGTGTTCATGTATGTATTATGTATGTACATGTGTGACATACATGTGGTAGTATATGTGTACCGTACACTGTGTCTTGTGTATATCATGCATGTGTATATTATGTGTGCATTGTGTATATGTTATGCATGTATATAAGGAATGCATTATATTTTATATATAACATATATGTGTGTGTACCTAATAATACATATGCATACATTTGTATACACACACAATACACTTGGTACCATCAATACACATACCCTAGTGCCTCTCTACATGTGTGTGTTGTGAGCACAGACACATATTTCTCTTTCAAAGAGGTATCACTTTAGGTGGTCTACTTTCAGACCAGGATGAGGAACTTTGAATTGGTCGATTCATTCTCCTAACTCATAACACACCACATAATTTCAAATCCACAATATTTTTCCCAACTGCTGGTTTCCTCTGGCCTGAAATCCTCTCTTTCACAGCCAAACTCTTGGGAGAAGCTGTCTCCACTCAGCACCTCTACTTTTCCCCTCCCCTGTCTTCATAGCCCCTTATAATCTGTCTCCCAAACCTAACCATTGCACTGAAAACTTTCTCTTCAAGGATACTAGAGTTCTCTAAACTGCCAAAAAAAGAGTGACATTTTGACAGGGCTTATCCTTCTTGAGTCTGTTGTAGCATTTGGTGCTGTTGACCACCTCCTCTTCCTAGATCACAGGTTCATAGCTGTGTGTGTGTGTGCACACATGTATGCGTGTGTGTTTGTATGTGTGTGTCTGTGTGTATGTTTGTGTGTGTGTGTATTGGCCCTTCCTTTGGCAATTTGTTGAGTCTTATGAATTCATTTTCAAAATGATGCTTTTACATACATAAAACAAAATGTCGAAGATTACAGAAGAGACTAATTGTATTAAACACAGATGGGTTTTTTTCCCCCGCCCATGCACATGGACTCTGCAAAATTCACCCACAAACTCCATGGGAAATCTGAAGATCCCAAGTTAATGACTCCTAGCCTAGACCTCCTCTCCCCCTGGGTTTCCCTGCCCCTGCTTTCCCCTGGGCCTCTTTCTATCTGTCTGACTTCTCTTGGTCTTCTTCACTGTACCAAAGTCTTGGCCTCGCCCTCCAACCATGGCTGCCCCATAATGTCTGGAGTCCTCTTCTCTTCTTCCTTTTGGTGAATTCAGCAACTACCATGAGCTCAATTCTCACCTTTATGCAGATGACTCCACCCACATCTCCATCTGTGATCTCTACTAAACTCCAGTCACATATCACGAACTACTAAACATCTCCAGTTGCCTTTCTAAGCAATTTCTACAGCCACAGAGCAGATTTATGGAAGTCTGATAACTTGGAACTTTCTCCAATGAACAGCTACTCCTTTCCTCATCACTATAAGCACTTCAAATGCTCCCGTTAAGGGAAAAGACAATCTCAATCCATGTTACAGAATGTTTGCTGTCAACAGGGAATACCTCATATATAAGATGGTATTTGGGCACCATCATTAGAAGTTATATGAAAGATCTTTAAGGGGCTCTGCATGTCCAAAGTTTGCTTACTATACAAAGACTGAAAAGGGGTGCTTTGCATTCCATTTCCTTAATCTCTGTCTTTGTCACTAGCCCTTCATCACCTTTCAGATACTCAGAATTTGTAGGCATTCTGGATCTGTACTGGTTTTCCTTAAACAAAGAGAAACCTTTCACAGACCCGGAATGAAAAGCCTCTGGTATAGCCGCCTGAATGTTGGACTTCACTGGTTACCTTCAGTTACCATCTTGTTCCATACAGAATACATCTCAAAGTGTTCCATCAGCACAATTTCAACTCTTTCTGATTAATATCGTGAGCTTCTTCAAATAATCAAAATAAAACACGTAGTGACTGGATCCAATACAATGTATGTGATAAAAAGTGCTATTGCCAAAAAGCAATTCAGCCCCCAAGCAGTAATGGGACTATTATGAACTCTTTAATCTTTTAACCAAAATGAAGCTAATGAAAATCTGTGAAATTTAACAACCTCTTCAGTTTCCTTAAGGCCCATTTATCAACATAAACAACCATCCACATGAACCGAGAAAACTCAATTCTCAACTGACTCAGTAATGTTTACTTAAAAAAGTAGCACAATAAACCTAAACTTAATAAAAAAAATCTCTTGCAATAAAGATTTTAACCACTTGGCACATGAGACTAAAACCAATCAACTACTTTGGTCCCCAAAGGAAGGCTTCTGTAAGATTCCGACGTTCCTTTTTACAGAAGAAAAGAACTACTAACATGAGAAAGTCTCTGAGTCTGGAGCTCTGATCAATTCAGCAGCCAATCATGCCTTCAGAAGGCCGGCAAAAAATCACGCTTCCCAACTGCTTCTTGGCAGAAGAGAGATGGATTAGGGGTGAAGAATGAGAAATACATGTTCAGACACAGATGACCAGTGTGTTGAAAAATTTTCATGACTGTGATTGTTTACAAGAATGGGCTTCTATTTGGGAGGTGGAAGGAGAGACTGAGTTGGTAGTGAGAGAGCGGCAAGAAAGAAAAGAGAAGCAACAAACATTTTGTAAGAACACAGAAGAAAACAAAACAAAATGTTCAGAAGAGGAGCCAGCCAGGGCAATGTTGTCACTTCTGTGGTCTGAAGACCTCCGTGGGCAGGCGTTCGTTCCAAGTTACCTTGTCCTTGGTCAGTAATGTCTGGGAGAGAAGCTTTTCCCCAAAGGAGGAAGCCATCTGCAGAAAACTAGTCTTCTCCACAACCAACATCTGCAGGGTTGAAGGAGTTTTCCAACAGTCATTAATAAAGGCTAGACATCAAGAGTCGTTGCAAACAATCTCTTAGATACGAAACATGCCTCTCTGACCCTAGGTCCATTTGTTCCAGCCCATGGCTATAAGAGTCTTAAAATTGGGGGAAACGGGCGGGGGGAGTTAATTTTTCTTGCTTCTATCAGGATCTGGGTTCAAATCCCTCCTCTGCCACATATTACCTATATACCCTTGAAGAAAACATTTCACTTGTCTGTGATACTCAGTTTCCTCATCTCAAATTCCACATGTCCAAAATAGAAAATTATCTTTCCCCCAAAAACTCCCCTTTTCCAAACATCCCTATTGCTAGTGGGTATGCTACTATTCTCCCAGTGACCCAGGTTCTAAACATCAGTGTCATCCCCAGCTCTTCACTTGGAACCACCCCATGTATCCATTGTGTTGTCAAACCTTGTCATTTCTAACTGCACAGAATTTCTCCTATATGCCCCCTGATTTCTTCTCATACAGCTGCCATCCTGGTGGAAACCCTCATCACCTCACTCCTGGACTGATGTAAGAGCCACGTAGTTGGACTTCCTCCCTCAAATCTCTCCCCACTACTTTCTATCCTTCACTCAAAGTGATTTTCCTAAAGCATCACAGCCATAGTCAATCAACATCTGTGGCCCCCTATTACCTCCAGGATCAAATATAAACTCCTCTGTTTCTTAAGGGCCTTCAGAACTTAGCCTTTCCCTAATTTTCCAGTTTTCTTACTTCCCTCCATGTACTCTGTAGTCCAGTGACCCTGGCCTCCTTGTTAGGCCTCAAAAAACACTCTCCATCAATTGCCTTTTCTCCTGCTGCCCCTGTGCCTGGAAAGCTCTTTTTCCTCATCTCTGTCTCCCGGCTTCCTTTAAGACTCAGCTCAAATCCCACCTTCTTCCAGAGACCTCCCCCCACCACAACTGCTAGCAGCTTCCCCTGAGATCACCTCTGATTTATCCTGCATCCATCTTGCGGCTACAGATTTGGTTTGCACGTTGTGTCTGCCTGCAGACTGTCAACTCCTCAAAGAGAAGGACTGCTTGTGAATTCCTTTTTATCCCCAGCACTTAGCACAGTCCTTGGCACATCGTAATTGTTTAATGAAATGTTATTGATGGACTGACTCAGGGATTAGACTCAATGGCTTCTAATATCTCTTCCATTTCAGACCTGTAAGTCTATGTTAAATTTAACATACATTTTTAAAATAAAATCAAACTGTATATGACAGAAGTTAACATCTTCATACATAATCCTTGGGTTTTTTATAATCAAAATGTTTATGATAAAGACAGTCACTAAGAGTGCCCATAATTACCTGCAGAGCTCCCACCCCAATGACTTCAAGGGAGTATTTCCTACAATGTTAAGACCAGCTAACTTCTTCAAAAGCAGTGCTCAGTTTCAAATCTTATCCTTCATTTTGACTACACCAGGCCACACAGTCTTATAAACATCAACCAATCACTATTTTTGTATGCCTAGTAGGCACTGGGCTCTGAGCTAGTCACTACGGTGAATAAAAAGATTAATAAAATTCTGCATCAAGGAAGGGCTTTATGGAATGACTGACAGCCCAGCTTTAATTCATCAAGAGAAAACATATGGGGATGTGGCCAATAGTGGCCCAGTGTTGGATCATAGCAGTCAGAAATGAAAGGGATCCTAAAGGCTGGCTCCTCTAATCCTGTCATTTGACATATGAGGAAAATGACACCCAGAGAGAGAAACTGACTCACTCTCAGTTATGTCGATAAGAGAGAGATCCAGTATTCGAACCCAGGTGCACTGACCCCAAATTCACTGTTGTTGTTCTCACAACAGCAGTAGTTTTAAAATGGCTGCTCCCAGACTGTGCCTCCCAGCTCCTCAGCCCCACCACCTCCTTTCTTCCCTAATATCTTATAACTGGCCTACAATCATGGGCCTTCCCGTCAGATTTTCTTTCCTGGTTCTTTGCCTCCATTAGTTGCTTCCAGTGAAACAAAACAAAACAAAACAAAACGAATAGAACTTAGTGATGGTACTTAATAAAAATGCTATGCCAAAAAGTGTACTGAATCTGTAAGTGAAACATTCATGACAGAATGGATAGGACTGTGGGAATAAAGTCAAGAAGAGCTGGGTTTGAAGCCCACTCCCCACTCTCGGCAAATCACTTAGACTTTCTCTGCATCAGCCCCCTCATGAGTATGATGACCGGGTTTCAAATTCATTCCTGCCATGTCCTCCCTCCATGATGCTTAGCAAGCCAATTCATTTCCCTGTGTCTCAGCATCCTCATCTGTAAAATGGGAGGAATGGATTAGAAGATTGCTAAGGTCCCTTCCAACAAGGGCATCCTGAGATTCTGGGGGAAAGAATATTCTGAGATTTTTCAGCTTAAAGGGAGGAAACAGAAAAGGAAAGTCAGGATGAAGAAAAGGTTGGAGGTAATGGACTGGGGGTAGGGGGGAGAACTATGAATAATCCAAGTTTAGGTACAGTTAACTTAAAGTGAGACATCAAGGGAAAGTGTCTCAAAGACAGTCAGAATTGTGAGAGTGGCATGAAGTGGACAGGTCCCTAGATTGGAGTTTACCAGAGGTGATGGCTTCAAGATGACAGGTTGGTCATTCCCCTAGCATTCTGTACAAAGTAGCTGGTACTTCTCACTTCATTTGTCTTCACACGTGAGGATTGTTGAAGGCACCTGAGAGAGTTCATCAAGACCAAATAATTTCTGATTTTCCATCTGACTTTGCTGTGTTTGGCCCAGGGCTCCTCAGCTCTTTCTTCCTCTGTCCATTCATCCTGGTGGGCTTTGGCTGCCCTCTTGACTTTCTTGAGTATACCCAGCTCAAGATTGGTTTTGGATTGTACTGATGCTGACTCCCTTGAAGTTAACTTTTCCATTTCCTTCCTTCTTCCCACTTAGTCTGCTTGATAGCCCTTAGTTGACAAATAATTCATTCAACTTCAATTCAGTAGATATTAAGCACCTGCTGTTTGCATAATCCTATATGGAAACTCAGTTTAGATGGTCTTTCAAGCCATGGAACTTGCCATTCATGTGATATAATGGAAAAGGGTCCTGAATTTGGAGCAATGAACTCAAAGTCCCAAATCCAGAGGTCAAAGGGCCCTAAGAGGCCATCAAATCCAACTACTTCATTTTATGGATGAGGACACTGACGCCCAGGGAAGGTAAATGACTTGTCCAAGGTCATCCTATTTGAATACAGGCTCTTTAACTCTAGTTATCATTCTTTCCCTTGTGCTATTTTACATATGATCATAAGGATAATAAATTCATGAGTCAGAAGAGACCTCAGAGACCATCAGCTCCAACCTCCTCCCTTTACTGAGGAGGAAACTGAGAAAGAAGGGAAATGATTTGACCAAGGTTTCATAGATAGTAAGGATCAGAGGCAAAATTTGAACGAAGGTCTTCTAATTCCAGAGATGGCACTCTTTATGTTGTATATGCTACCTCCTGGGATATGAGTTCAAATCCTTACTGCCTTTTAACTTTGTGACCTTGGGCAACTCTCATTCAACCTCTGTGGGGCTCAACTTTCTCAGCCATAAAATAAGGTGGCTGAACTAAATGGCTTCTGAGTTTTCTTCCAGCTCCAGAGCATGATCTCATGACCTAAGATACATTAGATTCTCATAAGGACTGCCTGTGTAGCCAACTCCTTCATTTTCCTGTCTTGTTGTGCTAAGGCAAAAGCAGTGGAAAGAGGCCTGGAGTCAGGAGATATGGGTTCAGATCCAACCTTTGTCCCTTAGTGCCTTGGGTACAGTCCATTTACAAGTGAAAAAACAGGAGCCTGCAGAGGCAATGGTGGCCTGCCTAAGGTCTGGGAGCCAAGTGGAGCTAACACCCGAGTCCCCTGACTTCAGCTGAGTCAACCTCAGGTAAGACACTCCATTTCCTTGGGTCTCCGTTTCTTCATCTGGAATATAAGGCGGTTGGGCCAAATGGCATTTAAGGTTTCTTTCCAGCTCTGAATCTCTACTCCTAGCATCTTTAACATGGTGTCTATCTGACTGTCTACAAGGTCTGAGAGTATGTTTTTCTAAATTGACGATACTAATTTAGAAACTGAAAATTATCAGATTACAGATTAAATAATAACTATTTAGAATGTCTCCTTTAAGGAACCACCTAGTAGTTCAAGGACATCTAGAGGAAAGTGGCCAGGGAACAGAGAATCTAGAAATCCAACCATTCCAAGAACAATTGGAGTAAATAGATGATTAGCCTGGAGAAAAGTGAACATAAATGGAGCCTGGTGGATGTTTTCAAATACTGAAGGAAGGATTGTCCTTCTTGTGGTTCCCGAACAAGGACGGAAGCCCTTCCATGGCCATTCTCCCTTCTGGCTCACCTCCCATGCTGCCTCTTCCACCCCATCTCTCTCGATCCATCCGTGCACTCCCTGAATTCTCATAGGAATGTTCTGTACCTCACAGGCACTTACCCATGATTTACCTCTCCCACTAAACTCCCCAAAGGCATCTGACAGGGCTTTACACATAATGGGCATATAATCAGTGCTGGGAGACCTGACCTGAAAACTAAGGAGGCTGAGTCACTGGCTGCAGCTTAATTTAAGGGAGAACTTTCTTTACTGTTTTTAGTTGTGGTTTAGACATTTTTGGTTGTGTCTCATTCTCTGTGATCCCATGTGGGGTTTCCTTGGCTGAGATACTGGAGTGACCATTTCTTTCTCCAGCTCATTTTACAGATGAGGAAACTGAGGCAAACACAGTCAAATGACTTATCCAGGGTCACACAGCTAGTAATTGTCTGAGGCCAGATTTGAACTTGGGTCCTCCTGACTCCAGACCTGGCACTCAATTGACTTTGCCACTGAGCTGCCCTCTTGACTATTAGTGCAGTCTAAAGTAGAACAGATTACTCTGAGAGGTAGTGAGTTCAGCATCACTGAAAGAGTTCATGACGCTTTAGGAAGAGCATAGTGTCTTGAGACAGAGGACCTGGGTTCATAGCCTGATTCTGATGTGATTTTGGGTAAGTTACTTAATATCCATGGACCTCAGGTTTCTCATCTATAACATCAGGATAGTTTGAGAGCTTCCCTCTAGGTCTAAAGGTCTATGATTCTGTGCAGCAGGGATTTGGTGGAAACAACTTAACACATAGAAATCTTCCCAGGATGTGTGATTATGTATTTCAAAGCATAAGCAATACCTTGCAGGGGCTCTTCTGCCCGAGTCTGCTATTGACCCTTTATCTTATTAATTGCTTCTCGCACTGAGTTCAAAGACAATCAGGAGACACATTGTAAAATTGCCTTAAAATGTTGCTTGAAAATCAAAATCTTGGGGGCAGCTAGGTGGCACAGTGAATAGAGCACTGGCTGTGAAGTCAGGAGGACCTGAGTTCAAATCCAGCCTCAGACACTTAACACTTATTAATCATGTAACCTTGGGCAAGTCACTTAACCCCAATTGCCCTGCTTCCCCCTTCCAAAAAGCATAAAACAAAAAAATAAAAATAAAAATCTCTCAATTAATTTGCTCGAAACCCCCACCCTGGTATGTATGTACATACACACATATACACATATATACACACACACATATACACACACATGCACACACATACGTAAACACATACATACACACATTCTAAACTAGAGAAAATTATTTCCCCATAAGTTATCTTTTTTTCTCTTCATTTCAAATCCCAAACTCATAGACTGAGGCAAATACAATCATAATCCAAAGACGTAGATAAAAGATTTAAAGACGGTAATGATCTTGAGGGAGTTCACATCCAGAACCAGCTTGGTACTCTGGAAAAGTAGGGGACATAAGTAGTTAACTAGAACTCTCTCACAAATGGCTCCAATTGCCGATTAGAATCACACTCCAATAAAATGAATCCATTCATAATGGAGTCAACTCAGTTCCTCCCAGACAAATGTAATTCTTTTATAGTATTTTTTTCCAATTACACTTAAAGATCATTTTTCACATTCATTTTTTAATACTTTCGTTCCAAATTTTCTGCCTCCCTCACCATCCCCTCCCTAAGATGGTCAGCAATTTGATAAAGGTTATGTATGCACAATCACATAAAACATTTCCATACTAGTCATGTTGTGAAAGAAGAAACATAAAATAAAAACAGTAGATAGATAAAAATAAATAAAAGAAAAATAAGGAAAAGAAAACAGTCTGCTTCAATCTGCGTTCCGAGTCCATCCGTCCTTTCTCTGGATGTCGACAGAATTTTCCATCATGAGTCTTTGGGAACTGTCTTGGGTCATTGTATTGCTGAGGAGCTAAGTCAGTCATAGCTGATCATTGCACAAAATTGCTGATACTGTGTACAACATTCTCCTGGTTCAGAAAAATGTTTTAGTAAATTTCCCTCAAAAATTTCAGCTGATTTTTTCCCCCACAGAATAAAATTTAATTCACTCCTCATAAGGAATGGAAGACAGTTAAATTTGTTCAGATCCATGCAAAGGTTTTCATATTGTCTTTACCACAAAATGTCTTCTCTACAGAGAAATGTCTCCACAGGAAGCTAATGGCAATCTCTCACAAGCTCTTGTCTCCATGAGAGTTAACTGTCCAGGTCTCTTTAGGAATGGCATTTCTGTCATCCTCCAACACTGCCACACATGGTCGCCTTCTGCCTTGACAACTAACTCTCCAAGTCTCTCCCAGTCTCATTCTCCATAAAGTCAAATTTAGCTTTGTCAGAACAGCTCTTCCAATCTCCTCTGAGATGTTGGCTAGCTGTCACCCTCTGAGATTCTCTTCCTTCACTCTCTATTGAAGCTGAGATTATCAAGAGGTGGAACAGCCACTTCCAAGGCATGCGACAGGTGGGATGATGCAATAGCTCACCTCCAAAGTCCTGGTCAGCTCAGAGATGCTGTGATCTATAGACTTTTAATTAGACTCCTGGCCTCAAGTCTCTCCCCTCTCCAATCCATTCTTCCACATGGCTGCTAACATGGTTTTCCTTAAATGCAGGCAAGACCCTGACATTTTCCTGTTAAAATTGTTCCAGTGGCTTCTTATTTTCTCTCTAATCTCTTCTGTTTGGTATTTACCATCCTCCAGCCTGTCTTTCCGAGATTATTACACGTGAATCCACTTCATAGATTCTATTCATGATTAACCCAGAATGGTCTATTTGTTGTTCCTCACACATGATATGCCATCTCCCATTTCCATGTCTTTGGCCAAGCTGTCCCCCATGCCTGGAATGCACTCCCTCCTCACCTCTAGCTCTTAGAAATCCTCCCTTTTTTCCAAGCTTAGCTCAAGTACCACCTCCTACATGAAGTCTTTCCTGATTCCCTGACATCTAGTGTATTCCTATATTCCTTTGCATTAACTTCATATCTTTTTTTGGTATTTATATGTATGCATACATTTCCACCTATAGAATGTAAATTGTAGAGGAATACTACATTTTTGTCTTTCTGTCACAGGTACCTGATGAAGTGTTGGGCACATAATAGGTGCTTAATAAAAGTTTGCTGATGCATTGATTGATTCTATTATCTTTATTAATGAATAATGACTGTAATTGGTTTTAATGAAAGAGAACATTAATGACATTTACTCAGGATAAAAACTATCACGTATATTCACAACAGGGAGTTATGGTTTCTCTCTTGAAACACATAGGATATAGCTCTGTCTTAAGAAATGCAATAAATAGGGAGGAGAGAGGAAGAAATTATTAACAGTATCACTGCTGCAAACACTTTGAATGTCATTTGTATAACATGGAGGAGGAAATCTTGAGATTGATGTAGCCATAAAATTAACTGACCAAAGCCAAATCTCTGTTTCAGCTCAAGCACTTGGCATTTTATATTTGTCTGCATCAAATGCGTTAACTTTCAAAGGCACTTACTGATTTTGACTGAAGCCAGCACCAGCCATCCCAGAGGGTCAAGGTATTTCCAATTGCGATCTTGAAACGAAATAGTAAGCAAGATGTTCAGAAGAGGGAAAGAGAAGGAGAGGAAAGCAAAGAGGAAGGAGAAAAGGGAAGAAAGAGATAAGAGAGATGGGAGGGGAAGAGAGGAAGGAGGAAGTAAAGAAGCAGGAGAGAAAAAAGAGAAGAGGGAGGTGAAGGAAGGGTTTGGGGAAGAAGGGAGAAAAGAATCATGGGAGAAGAGAGGAAATGGGAAGAAAAGAACAAGAGGAAGAGGCAGCATGGTATTGAGGAAAGACCACTGGGTGAAGAGACACAGGACCTGGGTTCAAATAGGCTACTTAATTATATGATCTGAGAAAGTCCCTTGGTTCTCTGGACTTCCATTTCCTTGTATGTAAAATGGAAAGTAAATCTATTGATGACGTGGGCATAGCGCTTACGGTTATTAAGCACGTCGGCATCTAATTTGGTCAATATATGGGAGGTTATGTAGGAAAAGAGGTAATTATATTAACTGAGGTCTACGGTTCACAGAACCACTAGTTCCGATAAAATTCTAAGTTTGTGAGTTTTCTTCATATATATGTCAGAAATAAATCATTGAGGAAAAAAAAAAGAATTAGTGGAACAGAAATCGCCCTACAACAAGAGGTAGCTACTCAGTGATCAATCAATCAAGGATTTATTAAGCACATACTGTCAAGGACTTGTCTTCAAAGACAAACATGAAACCATCCCTGACCTCAAGGAGCCTCCATTCTATCCAGGGAGATACCATATACGGAAGAGATATCTGCGTTTCGTGGGTGATTGCCCCACTTTCATCCCTCAATTCTAAAATCTTCATCATTTCTTTAGCTACTATTTCCTCTTCTGTTCACTTCAAACATTTTCAACTTTCCTCCTTCCTTAAAAACCATAACTTGACCCTACTGTCCTCTCAGGCTATCACTCCATATCTTTCATCCCTTTCTTGGCTAATCTAGAAAAAGTCATCAACCTCGCTCACTGCTTCCACTTCTTCTCCTCTCACTCCTTAATCCTTTGTGATACTGTTTCTAACTTCATTATTCAACTGAAATTCTCCTCTCCAAATTTTCCTGTGATTTCTTAATCGTCAGATCTGTTGGTCTTTCTTCAGTCCTCATCCTATTTTAGCCCTCTGCTTCATTTGACGCTGTTAACTGCACTCTCCTCCTGGGTACTCTCTCCTCACTGGCTTTTTGTGATGCTACTCCACCCTACTTCTTCTCCTACCTGTCTGACTGCCTTTGTTTCTTTTCTTTTTATTATGGTCTTATAACTTTGCATTGCTGAGAAGAGCCCAGTCTGTCAAAGCTAGTCATCACAGATACAATGTGTGTGTAATTGTGTATAATATTCTCCTGGTTCTGTTCGCTTCATTCAGCATCAGTTCATATTAGTCTTTCCAGGTTATTATGAAGTCCATCTGCTCCTCATTTCTTGTAACACAATAGTTTTCCATTACATTCGTATATCACAATGTGTTTAGCCATTCCCCAGTTGATGGGCATTGCCTTGATTTCCAATTCTTTGCAGTCACAAAAGGAGTTGCTAATAAAATTTTTTGTATGTATGGGTCCTCCTCCCACTTGTATAATCTCTTTGGGATACAGCTCTAGAAGTGGTATTGCTGGGTCAAAGGGTATACACATTTTTATAGCCCTTTGGGCAAAGTTCCAAATTGCTCTCCAGAATAGCTGGATCAGTTCACAACTCCACCAGCAATGCATCAGTGTTCCAATTTTCCCACATCTTCTCTAGCATTTATAATTTTCTTGTTTTGAAATTGACCACTTTTCAAATGTCTTCTTGTTGGATTTATCCCAACATCCTAGTTTGCCAAGTTTTTTTTAAATTTTTCCTCTAGTTCTTATGTTTTCTTTTAAATCTTACTTTAGTGATGTATTTTGTTTTATACTGCCTATATTTTCAAATATATCTCTCCCCCCCCTATACCCAGTGAAAAATCCCTTAAAATAAATATTTTATTAAGAAAGATTGAAAAACTAATACAGGAAAACCAACTAACAGTTCAATTTCATCCAACAGTATAGCAGGCAATATCTCACATCCATTGTCCTTCACCTCTGAAAAGAAGGGAATGAGGTGGATTTTCTTTAATTCTCTCTAGGGACAAGCTTGTTAACTTCTGTAAAAATGTTGACTGTTAATCTGCACTCTTCATCTTTTACCATCTTGTTCCTGATGAATAAGGTATATCCTTCCAGAGGCACATTCCAGTCAACTTCCAATCCCACCAAAATTTAGGAATACTTATGAGATTAAATTCATGTTCACTCCTTAAGCCCTCTGGTTTACCTCACTTCTCATTCACATTTTTGGCACTTGTGTATGGACATCTGAGGCCAGGACTTCTATAACTGACTCATTTCTTAGATTGCATCTCCTGTGAATTCCTGGCCATCTCACGTGCTAATCTTCTTCCTACAGTGTGTGTATAATATCTAATCTTGGTAAAGAAGTACAAATTACTCTTCTCCCCTTTGTCCTTCCTTTGCAATTTAAAACTATTTTGATTAGATCAGACACCAGGTAAATACATTCTACTAGCCCTTGTTGGGACTATTCCATCCCACACCAAGGATTTTTAAGGTAGGTCATTTTAAGGTATGGTTCAGAAATTCAAATGTCTTTCTCAGCCTCCAGCTTCTTAACTAGCTGTACATTCCAAAGCCCTCCTTTGTCTTTGGAACACTTTTGCTTTGATTATCAGCAGTGATGGAAATGCTACATGCTACATTAAGGTATTATGTTTCTTGCCCAATACTTCATTAGCCTTGCCAATGCTCTCAAGATCCCTTCTGGCAGTATCACTTGTGTCAACAGGAATCGACCAAAATGCATCTGTCACAGTCATGTGGTTTCATGAATCTTGGGCAGGTCTATCAATCCCTTGGATGCATGCCCTGAGAAAACAGCCAATTGATCAATTCTTATATCCAGGTGACAAATTTCTGCCT
>CM053584.1:381332082-381357348 GCA_028627135.1 Pseudochirops cupreus | reverse complement strand
ATCTGGAATCTGGAGTTCCATAATCAAATGTTATGAATGTGTATCTATCTATCTATCTATCTATCTATCTATCTATCTATCTATATATCTATATATATATATATGTAATTATTATTATTATTATTATTGACTACATCCAACTGGAACTTGAGATACACAGGCACTGTGGTTGGGAGATCCATCCTGCCCTACCAAAAAGTGACATAGGAGAAAATAGACTGGGGGAGGTGGGACACACTGGGATGGCTGTTTTGGGGTGGTGGGTGGGGGAAAGACGGGGAGAAAATATGTAACTCAAAATCTTGTGGAAATGAATGATGCAAACTATAATAAAACTTAAAGGAAAACTAAAAAAAAATAAAATAAAATAAAAAGCAGGATCTTTATAGATTTACTATGAAGCAACTTTTTTTTGACATATATAAACACCCTTCTTCAGCCACAAGAAGGCAAGCGCAGGCCAAATGCCCACCCATCAGAGATTCAGTTGTTGAGTGAAAGATCAGATTTCAAGTTCTGTCATTTTCAGTCATGC
The DNA here is from genome assembly GCA_028627135.1 of Pseudochirops cupreus. Lineage (NCBI taxonomy): Eukaryota > Metazoa > Chordata > Mammalia > Diprotodontia > Pseudocheiridae > Pseudochirops > Pseudochirops cupreus. Next base: position 381,356,813 of record CM053584.1, on the reverse strand, counting down.
CCAACTCTTCATGACCCATTTGGGGTTTTCTTGGCAAAGATACTGGAAAGGTTTGCCATTTCCTTCTCCAGCCCATTTGACAGATGAGCAAACTGAGGCAAACAGCAATGAGTGATTTACCCAGAGTCACACAATGAGTAAGTATCTAAGGCCAGATGTGAACTCAGGAAGATAAGTTTTTCTGACCCCAAGCCCAAAACTCTGTCCACTCCACCACCTAGGTGGCCAAAAGGTTAGGACAGATGACCACAAAACTCCCTTCTGTATTGATTCTCACTGTTTTGTTTGGGGGGTGGGGGAATGAAGGATGGGAACATTCTGAAAGTGAGGTTCAATTATATAAATTAAAGCCTCCAACTCTAAGGAATGATTAAAGCCACAGTCAAGAACTTCCTTCAACTAGGGACCAAAAGCATCATTTGATGAAGCTAGAGTTAATAACAGGGATACAGGCCATGGACCTGGAAGACCAGAGGTGGAAAAAGGAGTTCAGAGGATTAAAATGTTCGGAACCAGATCTAGAACAAAATACAAGGAATGAGAAAAGAGACATAGTTTTGGGGCAAGCTACGAGGACTTGAGATAAGCAACAGGGGAGTGAGTTTGGATAAATTTACTAAGCTTGCTTTCTCCAGGCAAATGGGTATTTCCATGCCTGGGGTTCTGTGGCTAACAAGAAGCACCAGTTTCCTGTAAATCCTTCATCACTGGGCAGATGCCTACAGTGAAGAAACATGGTGATGTCAGGTCAGTAAGCCAGTCAACTAGCATTCTGTAAATACTTACCATGTGCCAAGCAGTGTGCTAAATGCTGGAGATGCAAAAAAAAAAAAAAAAAAGGTTTAAAAATGGGTCAGACTGATGAATTACGATTCCAGTAGACTAATGATGAGTCATGCTGCCCAGCTCCTGGAGGGGCAATAGACACAGGGGACAGAATCAGACACAGATTTTTTGGACATGGACAATGTGGGAATTTGTTTTCATTTATTACAAGGGTTTCCTTTTAAATGTGGAGAGGAGAAAAATCTGTTTTTGCTAATTGAAATAAATAAAAAATAATTTTAATGAGTCAAAGAGGTCCTATTCTAAAAGGTGAAGCAATACATAGTCAGGTACATTTGAGGTACATACAGAGTAGATTTGTGGTAACTTCAGTGGGGAAAGACTGAGAGAAGCCCCCTGAAGAGGGTAAAGTCTGAGCTGAGTCCTGAAGGAAATTAGGGAAGTAAACTGGCAGGACATTTCAAGCAAAGGGGACAATTTTCGGGAATGCACAAAACAAGGAGTCGGGAGATGGAAAGTCATGTGTGTTAAGTGTAGATGGATTATAGAGTGTGTGAAGGGAAATAAAGTGTAACAAGGCTGGAAAGGAATAACTGTCAAGAAATTTAAGTATCCAGAGACTTTATATTTGTTCCTGGAGATAACAGAGAGCTGATGGTGTTTATTGAGTAAGGGGATGACATGGGCAGCCCTCCACTTCAGAAAAAATCCCTTTGGTAACTGGATGGAATGTAGAAGGGAGTGAGGAGAGACTTGGGGGAGGGAGGGGTTCGTCAATGAGGAAATAGCTGAAATAGTCCAGGAGACAGATGATGAGGGTCTGTCTGATCCAGTATGATGGCTGTGACTGGAGAAAAGGGGACATACAGGAGAAAGGTTGGGAAGGTAGAAATGACAAGATTTGGTCATGGACTGGATCTGTGGGCAGAGTGAGAATAAAGAGTTGAAGATGACAGTGAGGGCGTGATCCTGGATTCCTGGAAAAACATTGGTGCCCTTGACTATCACAGAGAATTTGGGAAGAAGGGCCGGTTTGCCAGTAAAGATAATGAATTCCATCTGGACATGTCAAGATTGAGAATGTAGATGGAACGAGTGCTGGACTTCAAGTCAGAGAACCTGCATGCAAATTGGGTTGGGGGACGGGTGTGGGAAACCCACTTGTCCTCTTGGGGTCTTTGTTTCCTTAACTGTTAAGTGAGAGGTCACATGGTATCTGAGGTCCTCCCTAGATCTTTATTTAAAGTCTTATGATTATAAGTCCTTAGCCTCGTGGAGCCTCAGTTTCCTAAACCACAAAATTGGGGTCTGGTGTCTGAGGGACCCTCTAGCTGCGGAGCTAGGCTCCTGTGATCTACACTGCTCTCCATGGTAATGGGGCCTCGAATTGGCTGTAGACACTAGTCATTTCTGATATTCTTAAAGTAGATAGCTTAGCCTTTTCATCATAAAACATTTGATGCAGCTATTTTGGGTAATTCACAAAAACTACCTGGCTGTCTTACAAATTTTTTGAAGGAAAAAAGCCTAAAGATTTGATCTTATCAAATGCTAGGGAAGGTAATAGGGCATATTAAATTTACTTCAGAAAGTACTCCATCATATGTTATGAAGGCAGCTATGGCTTCTTATTCTTAAACTTTTAAAGCATTATTTTTTGGCTGACTATCTTCCAAATATCATCAGAGAGAGAGACAGAGAAGGGCAGAGAGAGAAGAGGAGGAAGAAGAAGAAGAGGAAGAAGGATGAGAAGGAGGAGAAAAGGAGAAGGAGGAAGGAGGAAGAAGAGGATAGAGGAAGGGAAGGGGGAGCAGAGATGGAGACAGAGACATAGAGACAGACAGAGACAGGCAGAAACAGAGACACAGAGAGAGAAGAGAGAGGGAGAGAGAGAGAGAGAGAGAGAAGAGAGAACATATTCTGTGTTTTAGATTAATTACCAAAAATATTCAGTCTAATCCATAAGTCATTCAACTTCAAAAGAAAGCCCTGTATTTAATGTAACTCCAAATCAGAGGCTCTTGGAATTTATAAAGATGGTTTTGTGCCAAACACGGTAATAAACTAAAACTATGGCGCCTCAGTGCCCAGACCAGAACCATCGGGTGATTTATTAGAGTTGCCACGGTGCCTAGAATCATTCTGAATCCAAACAGCTGGATGATCTATAGGGGAACCTCGCTGGAGTCCAGGCCTGCCAAGTCGTGCCGCCTGAGGCTGCCAGTCAAAACAACTTTATGCGATCAGACACTGGGCTGGAATAGTCACTGAATGAAAGGTTCAAATCCCATCTTGGATGTGTACTATCTATGTGACGTTGGGCAAGTCATCAAACTCCTGCTCCAGTGTTATCATCTGTAAAATGACGGAGTTGGACGTGAGGGCTTTTACAGACCCTCCCAAACTCGAAGTCTATGATTCTATGAATTCCTGGGGCACATCACTACAGGGAAAATATAATCCTCTTTATCCCTACAGTCCCACAACCCCCACCTTCCCAAAGCCGCAAAGCCAGCCATTTAATCACCAAGCATTTATTACTCATTTGTCAGGGTTACCAAAAAAAAAGAAGCAAATGAAAGGAAAAAGGTCCCTGCCTTACAGGCGTTGGGGTTCTAAAGGGGGGGGTTCCAGTGGCAGCAACTGGAAAACACGAGAAAGGAGAGGATAACGTTTCTCTGGTAGATACACTTGGCGTGACACAGTCTTTTACATTCAACAGGAGCACACTCCACTCACGTCCTGCTCTAGTGACTCATCCCAGTGTGAACATGCTCCTGGGCTCTCTCAAAGACTAGCGCTGTGAAGCCGAGCTCTGGCAGCTCCGCCAGACAAGCACCAGGGAAGACAGACACGTGTGCCACCTGAAAGCAGCCCTGTCCCAGGTACACGGCCACGGGAGATGAAGGGATCAAGCTCGGCAATGCCTTCAGAAAAAGACAACGATGACAACTACTACTACTACTACTACTACCAGTGCTACTCCTGTTATTACTCCTCTTCCTCCTCCTCCTACTACTCTTCTTCCTCCTGCTCCTCCCACTACTATTCCTACTCTTACTATCCCTCTTGCTTTCACTACTATTATTACTCATGTTACTGTTACTATTAGTGCTCCTCCTCCTCCTTTTTCTTCCCCTACTATTCCTACCACTACCACTTCTTTTTCTCCCCTACTCCTACTTTTATTACTCCTACTCCTATTACTACTTCTACTACTATAAGTCAACTTAATACTACGGCCACTTCTACTTCTACTACTATTAATACTCCTACTACTGTCATCATTACTAATGATACAACCATTCCTCCTACTCCTACTATTACTGATACTAATAATAATATTAATAATAATAATAATCAGAATTTACACAGCACCTACTATGTGCCAGGCACAATTTTAAGCACTTTACAGATGTCTCATTTGGTCCTGGGACATAATAGTGTTGAGAGGAGAGGTAACCCATCCAAAAGAAATCATGAGTTATTCAAGGGATTGGTAGACATAAAGTGATAGCAATAGACAATTAAGCAGTTGGGGATTCTAGGGGATTCCATATAATGGATCATAGATTAAGATCTGGAAGTGACCATAAAGGCCATTGAGTCCATTTAACCTTCTTTTAATAGATGGGGAAACAGAAGCACAGAGAAAGATTGTGTGACTTGCCCAAAGTCACACAGCTAGTAAATGTCTGAGGTAGGGTCTGAACCCAGGTCATTCTGTCTCCAAGTAAGCGGCTTTGAGCCACTCACTTTCTAATCAATGTGGCTACTTACTCCACCAGTGTAGACCAAAATACATCAGTGCGTTTTCATTGTGTGAATTTTGGCCATATCCTCCCAACAGTCTTCCAGAGAAGGGTCTGTCCAACATTCTAAGAGGCTTGATGTTGAGTTAATGCCAATGCAGCATGTGAGTTATACGTTAGCAACCTTCAACTCTTACAGTTATGACCTGTCCGTCTCCTTTCCTGCTCATATATCTCTCCAATCACACTTGTTTTTTACTTTTTTTTTTGGAGGGGGAAGGTAGGGCAATTGGGGTTAAGTGACTTGCCCGAGGTCACACAGTTAGTTTTGTGTTAAGTGTCTGAGTCCAGATTTTAAAAGGAGCTAATTTTTAAAAATTTTTTTTTTTTGCTTGGCAGTTGGGGTTAACTGACTTGCCCAAGGCCACATGGCTAGTTTTTGTGTTAAGTATCTGAGGCTGGATTTGAACTCAGTTCCTCCTGACTCCAGGGCCAGTGTTCCATTCACTGCACCACCTAGCCACCCCTACACTTGTTTTTTAAAGTGCTGTTAACTGGAGGGAAAGGCCCAAAGCACCTAATGACCACCAGGAATATCTAGGGATTTTTTTTTATTCTAAGGAGTAAAAGGAAAAGAAATGGAAGGACTAGCTACATTAGTATGTTCAGATCATCACGTAACACTCATCAAAACCCCCAGAAGGAATATCTGAGGTTAACTGAGCAGAGAAAAAGAAAGAGAAGACATCCCTGCTTAATGCTTCCAAGAGCAGAAACAGTCACCAAGATCATTTGGTTTCCTGGTGTGGTCTGAAATAGGACCAGACCACAGCTGGAAGCACATGAATCCCAGAATTTTCAGAATCATGCAGTAATCTCTGCTCTTACCAAATGCATCCAGCCCAAGTCAGAGGATAAGAAAGGCAGAGATGTCTCTTTCATGTTTGGAAAGTACACTCTAAAATCCAAAGGAGGAGAATTCAGAAAAAGAAAAAAGAAAACTGATGAGCAGCAGTTAAAGGTTTGGCCTTAAAAACCAGAAAATCTGGGGTCAAGACCCATCTCTACCATCCTGGCTATGTGACGCTGGTCAAGTGTCTCAAACTCTCAGTGTTGCAGACAGCTCTCTGAGGCTTTAAGTTGCAGAAAAAGTAGTGATCTGCACTGGTAGAAGGAATTTCTTCTCTGGGACTTCCCTATCCTGGTGAAATTATTGGTCTGAAGAAATATTTTTTTAGGAGAAAATTGATGGAAGAAGCAAGCTATTCATATGTAAATTCCTTGGACTCTTTAATTAATGCATTAACTTTTAATTTCATTTTAATAAAAAGAGCTAGACACTACAGATTAGATTCTACTAGATACAGGTAAAACTCTCCATTCATTGAATAATTTAAGTCAATTTGCGTAGTCTGATTTGATGAAAAGAGAGACATAGTTCATTTTCATCCTGGTTTTCCATTCTTTATAAGTTCTATAAATAATAACATCTGTCAAAACCTCGTATAGAAATAGTTCTTCTTTGTTGGTCTCAGCAATGTTTTCAAAAAACCCCTCAGGACACAAAACTCTCTTAAGAGATTGGTGTCTCGGACATGAAGGGGTCCATACTTTCCTGTATTGAAGAATGCAAAGAGGGATAAGCTTGAAGTCATAGGACCCGAATTCAAATCCTGAATCTTTTACTACCTGTGTGGCCTTGACAAAATAAATCATTTAGTCTTACTGGTACCCAGCCAGCTTCCTGATTGGCAAACTGGTGAGGGGTGGGGAGGAGGATGGGAGTGGATCTGAAGTGACTTGCCCAGAGTCACACAGCTAGTAAGCGTCTGAGGTGAGATTTGAATTCAGATATCCCTGGCCCTAATTCAGTACCCCATAATGTTTCATTTCTTCATCCACAAAATGGGGAGTAAATGGACTCTCAAGACCCTTCTGGAACCATAGAGCACCAGGAGCCCTCGCCTTCCAAGCACCATTTATGACAAGTTAAGAATTTGCATTTACTTAAAAGAGCAGGACAGAGGAACTCTATGGCTCAGAAAACAGTTAGTCCATTTGCCTCTGGCATCATACCAATGCCTTGGTATAATAGGGACTTATCAGATGACAGTGGACTAGATCTTAATTTGACACTGTTCAAGCAAACATGTATTTATTGAATAACTGTGTGCCCAGCCCTATAATAGGCTCTGTGGAAGTAGAAGAAACATTTCAATCACTCATGGAACAATAAGGGAACAGACAAAAGGGCAGGAATCACATAATCTTACTTGTGAACCTGCTTAACACAGTGCTTGGCACATAGTGGTTGTTTAACAAATTTGGATTGACTTAATTAGGGAGGTGTTCACCCCAAGCACGTGAGGATTTCCCCCTACTCACTCCTCAGAATGAGGGGATGAGAACAGTTTGTTCCAACTGCCATGAAAGGGACTGAAGTGGGAACTGTGGAGCACCTAGAACTTGGTCAGACATTGAAGACAACAAGGTCATCCGCTGCATCCTGGGCCATCACCAGTGGCCTTGATGTTTGTCTTGCTACTAGATTCTGGAAGAGAGAATGAGGCTGCTGACTTTTTGCAACTGTGCCTTACTTCAATCCAGTTCACACACTTGTCAAGGCAATACCTGGTGATGTCATTGGTCCTCTTCAAAAGCAAAGGATGAACAACGACATTGACTGAGTGCTTATTGGCCATACAAACTGTTTAAGGAGTTCAGACAAGAGAGCAAGTGTGTCTAGAGAAATTTCCCTTGTCAAAGAGAAGGGCCACTTCTCATGAGACAAGTGGAAGAAGACACATGAGTAATGGGAGATGAGGAGGAAGGGAAGACATCATCAGATCTACTTTCTATTTGTAGCTCTGCTTGGTTTCAACTCCATGCAACAAGATGCTCTATGGTATCCCCAGTTCTTCCTGTTTCAACTTCCTTTGTGTGTTTTCTTCCCCCATTAGACTATAAACTCCTTAGGGCAGGACTGTCTTTCTTTTTCTTATTTTCATCCCCAACTAATAGCCTGGCACATAATAAATACTTAATAAAAGTTTACTGAAAAGGTCTCTTTTTTTTTAGTCAAATGTGAAGCAAAGTTCTTAGTTGAGAGGATGGAGGAGAAGGAGAGCCAAGAGAGACCTGAGTAGAGATGAAAAGTTCCTGAAAAGACACTATGGTGAGTGAGATAGTGGGTCAATTAGGGATGTGTAAAAGAATTGCCTTACTGCGGCAAGAGCCCAACTAAGGCTGCAGAACACAAATTTGTAGACTTAAGCAGCATGATTTCATGATTTTTGTCCCACTTAGTTCAACCAGATATGAAAAGGAATGAAGGCAGCAGAGAAGATGGAGCCTGAGCTGGAATTTAAAAAGTGATGCTCGAGGCATCCTAGTATTTTCTAGTCACGGTGATGATGATGCTACGTAGTGAGGATGATAGTAGTAATAACAATAACTGACATTTGTAGAGGGTTTTGAGCTTTGAAAATGCTTTATGACACTTTGTTGCATTCAAACAGTCCTGTAAGGCAGGTGCTAGAGAGGTTAGTAAAAGTCAGAGTTGGGATCAGAGTGCCTGGTTTTCCTGATGCTAAGTCCAGAGCTCCAGAAGGAGGAAATCAGAGTGTCAGATGCTGAATTCAGCTTCATTATACAACCGCAGAAATTCAAGGCAGCACTTGCAATAGGGAGGCGTGAGGATTAGACGTCAAAAGACCTGGAGAGCTTTGGGAAACAAGAAAGAAGAGAATGCTGGGAGAAATATCAACAGTCTCAGACATGCAGAAGGTAAGAAGAATTAAGAAGCCCCTTGATGAGGGTGAAAGAGGAGAATGTAAAACCCAGCCAGAAGCTTAACATAAAAAAAAGTAAGATCTTGGCAACTCGTCTCATCACTTCACGGCATAAAGAGGGAGAAAAAATGGACACAGGGTGAGATTTTATATTCCTAGGCTCAAAGATCATGGCAGAAGGCAACTGCAGTCATGAAATTAAAAGATGTTTGCTCCTTGAAAGGACAGCTGTGGCAAATCTGGACAGCATTCTAAAAGGCAGAGGCATCACCTTGCAACAAAGGTCTATATAGTCAAGTCTAGGAGGCACAGTGGGCAGAGCACCAGCCCTGTAGTCAGAAAGAGGCCAACCAGTCCAACCCTCTCTTTTTACAAGACAAGACTGAAGCCCAGAAAGGTTGTGAGTCACCCAAGTTCCCATAGATAGTAAATGAAAGGGGGGACCACTACCATCAGGCCTTCCATGGCCAGTGTTCTCTCCACTACAATAACTTACATGTTGGGGAGCACTGGGAAGCAAAGTTAGATAGTTTGGAAGATCAGGTTGTAGAGGGATTTAAATGAGATGATTTGGGAAACAAAGAATCACTGATAATTACTGCACTAAGAAGGGATGTGATGAAAGTAGTGTTTTAAGGAAAGTTAATCCAGCAGTGATTTGTAGAATAAATTGTTGTTCAGTCACTTTGCAGTCCTATCTGACTCTCTGTGACACCATTTGAGATTTTCTTGGCAGAGATACTGGAGTGGTTTGCCATTTCCTTCTCCAGCTCATTTTTCAGATGAAGACATTGAGGCAAATGGAATGAAGTGATTTGCCCAGGGTCACACAGATAGTAAGTGTCTGAGGCCAGATTTGAATTCAGGAAGATGAGTCTTCCTGACTCCAGGCCTGGTGTTCTATCCACTGCACCACCTTGCTGCTCTCACAGGATAGATTAGAGAGAAGAAATGCTAGGTCACTGATAATATAGTTCTCCTAGGCCTAGATAATATAATACTCAAGATTTTTAAATGTTGTCTTTGGGCTGTTTTTTTTTTTCCTTTGTATCCCCAGCCCTTAGCTCTGTGCTTAGCATATAGTAAGCCCCTAGTAAATGATTGCTGACTATTTTCTCCTTAATGTCTCAACCTAAACAGACACTGAATCCCATGCTTTTTCAGGGGGCACATTTAATCAACAGGGCTCCCAGCAATATCACCTGTAGAGCACACAAGGTTCACGAAAGCTAAGAAGAGTAGCTACTTTCGTTTTCCATCAGCCCCTTCGTTTCCCCACATGCCAGGGAATAACCCCAGAAAGGACCATTAACCAGAAAAACCAGTCAGGATCAGGGCTGTCTACACTCACCTCCTCTGGGCTGTTACTAATTAAAACGCTCTAAGGCCAGATCTCTCCTGCCTGATATTTATCATCATTCTGCTCACCTTTAGCCTGTCCCAGCAGGCACTGAGGTAAGTGATGGAGATGACCTGGGACCCCATCTCACATTACACAACCTTCTCTCAGTCACACTCATGTCCAGTGAAATGGTATTTTGCAACTTCCCACAAGAGTCTCCAGAAATTGGGCAGTACCTTAAAAAAACCCAGCCATACATTCAAATATCCTCTGGTCACATACTTCCAGCTACTTTGGCCTCAACAAGTACTTTTAAAAATTCCTCCATTCACTATCATTTACTATCGTAACTCGTTTTTCTGTTGGTTCTGGTTGAAATATAGCTTGGTTTGGTTTGCTAACGAGTTGTATTTTCATGGATACTCTCAATTCTGGTGCAGATCAGCTCCTGGTCTACACCTAATAACAACCAACATCTAGAAAGAGTTTTAAGGTTTGCTTTAAAAATATTTGACATATCCTCACAACAAATCTAGGATGTGGGTGCTATTGTTACTCCCTTTTGACAGATGAGAAAATTGAAGCAGGAAGAGGTTAAGTGACTTGCCTGGGGTCCTACAGTCAGTATGTATCAAAAACTGTAACATCCCGACTGCGAGACTGGCTTCCTATCCATTGCACATAAAAGTTCCCACTCTTTTTTTTTCTGATGGTCATACTCCTTTGCTTTCAGTGAAACTCTCCCTCCTTCCTATCAATACAAAAAGAGATAAATTCTAAAGTTTACCAGACAGATTCCCATTTAAAGAGAATAATTAATTTTGATGGATCCATAAAGTTATTTTTCAAGGATTTGTGCTCTCCCTCTCAGACAGGCTTCTTGAAGCTCCTGTGAGCCACATACCCTAGGCTGGAAAGCCCTGCATTGCACCAGTTACCTCTAAAGAGAGGTTACATATTTTTAATGATGAAAAACATCATTTATTTTTACCGTTAAGCTATAAAAACTATTTGTTTTACTGAGTTCTGGTGTCCTCTGAAGCCCTGTGTTTTCATCACAGGCATCTGTTTTCTATCTGTCTCCTTCCAGATCACGTAATAGCAGCAGCAACAGTAAGAGTGGCTCCCATTAACATGGTGCCTTCAGGTTTATCGAGTGCATTCCTCACAAAAACCTCTACAGGAAGATCATGCAAATATTAATATTGCCATTTTACAGGTGAAGAAACTGAGGCTCACAGAGTCTAGACCAATGGCTCAGGTCACACAGCTTGTGTTGCTCACCTGAGCTCAGCAGTAGACAGTGCTGTCCAGTGGGAAGAGTACTGATGCTCAAGGCAGAAGACCCACGTTCAGGTCCCTCCTCTTGTGCCTATGATCACTGACAAGTCACTTAATTTCCATGGGCCTCAGTTTCTTCAAATGTAAAAATGGAGGAATTGGACTGTCTGACCTCATGAAGGTTAGATTTAGGACTAGATTTATTGGTCCAGTCATAACCCTCAACCTCTTTCTACCCAGAAGTGCTATCTCTGAACACTGCACTTTGTAACTTTCTTATTTTCACCTCCTTGTTACATTTATGCTGATATTCTTCTATCAGTGTCTCCATTGTCTATGCGGCAGCTGGGCCGTGCTGTGGATGGAGCGCCTGGAGTCAGGAAGACTCATCTTCATGAGTTCAAATCCAGCCTCAGGCACTTACTAGCTGTGTGACCCTGGGGCAAGTCACATCACTCTGTTTGTCTCCGTTTCCTCATCTGCAAAAATCAGTTCAAGAAGGAAATGGCAAACCACTCCAATATCTCTGCCAAGAAAATCCAAAATGGGGGCACAGAGAGTTGGACATGACGGAAAACAACTGAAGTGAACTCCATTGTCTGTCACAGTGTAAGGGTTTAATAAATGTTGATTTATTGACAGATCTATGATGCTATCATTTTAAATTCCTTTACCTCCTTGGGCCTCAGTTTCCTTATCTATAATATGGAGGGGATGGGACCAGTTGGCTTCTGAGACTCCTTCTAGCTCTGGAGCTGGGATCCTATGATTTTACATCACACTGTCTCTCTGAGCTTCTGTTTCTTCGTCTATAAAATAGCACAGTAAAACTACAAGAAGGAAAGGGTGGACGAGGTGGTCTCTGAGGTCTCTTCTGACCCTCTGATTGAAAAGTCATCAGAAATGAAGAGCCATTACTAAGCTGGGATGTTGTAGGGGATTCTAAATCAGGCAAGAGCTGGACTGAACTAAGGTCCATTCTGATTCTATTATTCCAGAAGGGATTTGTTGTTTTCTTTTTCACAAACATACCTGGGTTTTAACAAGGATGGGTTTCTACTATATTTTTAGGCATTAGTAAATAGAGCTATGTTTGTGTTGCTAATACAAAAGGCTGAATTGCATGTCATATCAAAGATTTTGTGGTGAAAGGTTTTACATTTTCTATGGAAGGCTGAGTTACACCAGGACAACATATAGAAGTACTGACTCCTTCGAGCTACAGCGGTGGTATTGGAGGGTTTAGCCCCTCAGAAATACAGAGGAACCTAAACGGTCCCTGGTGAAGGACCTTGGTTCTCTCTCCACAAGACTGCAGGTGTCTGATGCCACTACATGGTGAGTGTGAAGCAATAGTTCCTGGTGACAAAGACAAAGACTCGGTTTCCAAAGGGAAGATTTAGAGAGACAAGGAGAGGGAGAAGACTGCCATGGGTCCCATAATGAGTTCATGTGCAGCTGATCTTCCTGCTCCTGGTCAGAGAACTGAACTCATTCTGCAAAAACTTTGGTAAAATGTTTAGAAACTGAGGAATGACTAACTCACTTTGGTGAAAGGGAAAATAAAACTGATCCCCAAAAATTCCGATGGGGGACTTTATTATACTACTTTCATGGGTCAGGAGGGCAGAGGAGACATTTTCTCATGACCTTAATTGTTCCTTGCTGTTCATTGCTTACATAATATTCCATGTCCACCCTCTGTATCTTTCCATCGGCTCTCCACCATGCCTGGAATGTAGTCCCTCCTCAAGACTGCCTCTTCAAATCCCTAATGTTCTTCAAAGTTCAGCTCAAATGATGCCTTCTATAAAATCTATCCCAGTCTCACAGCTGTCAGTGTTTCCTATTAACTTGAATGTATTTGTAGATATTTTATATCTATTTATCCGAGTACGTGTTGTCTTCCCCTATAGAATGGAAACTCCCTGAGGCAAGGAATGTTTTATTTTTGTCTTTGAATCCTCTTCCCCTGGCAGAGTGCCTAACACATAGCAAACACTTAATAAAGGATTGAGATGATTGGTGGAGCAATTCATCTCTTTGAAGAGGGTATATATGTATCTGTGTATATACATACCTATATGTGTGTATACATACATGTACATATATATGTCATGATGACTTGATCATTTTTAGAATAATAAAAAAGTGAAGGTCATAGGATTTAGAGTTTGGAAAAGACCTTTAAGGGCATTGAGTCCAACTTCCCCTTGTTTTACAGATGGAGAAACTGGAGCACAAAGAGTTTGATCAGTCATACTCTGCCCTCAAAAAGCTCACACTCTGATGAGGGAGACAATGTCATGCAGAAGGTGGGCTGTGATCTGAGTCTGGGAGGAAGCCAGGGGCCCCAGAAATGAAGGCAATGGGCAGGGAGAGTATTCCAGCCAATGGAAATATATGCAATAGCAAGGAATCCCAGTCACTAGATTTCAGAAGACACTAGTGGAGTGAAGTCTAAGAAGATTGTAATGATAGCAAACGGCCAGCTTGCAAAGGGCTTGGAAAGCTAAGCAGAAGTCACAGGAAGGTCACAGGAAGTTTCTGGATTTTACAAAATGGGAACTGTCATGACTATGCTACCAACTTGGAGACTTGAGAGGAAAGTTCTCTCCATTTTGTTGGTGGTGATCCTTCATTCTCCAAGAGGACCAATGATGTCAAGAGGGCAATGTCTCAGCTTGCAGAGGTAATTGGATTTAAGTGAGGCAGAGCTGGGCAGAGTCGCCAGTCCTGCTCTCTCCTCCAGAGTCATCAGAGTCCAGTGGCAAGACATAGGTCAGGACCACTGACAATGGCCCACTCTCCATGGAGGGAGTGCCATGGTCAACCCTGTGCTTTGATTTTTGCCAGCCACATCTACAGGCAGCACAAGGTGACAAAAAGAAGGAACCAGGAGGCCTGCACTCTAATCCCAAATTCATCTACTAACTGTATAATGTTGAACAAGTCTTTTCTCTGTGTCTCAAGATTTTTATCTTTAAAATTGATGGTGTCAAGAACTAGGGTTACTATTTTTATCTCAAAGTCTTTGAGAGGACCAAATGAGTTCATAGATGTAAACCGCTTTGAAGAAAAGAATACGTAAGTCAGGCAGCATGGTGGAATGAATGGAGAGTTGGTTGCAGATCTTGAAAGACCTAGAATCCGGCCTGCTCCTGACCGTGAGACTCTGGACACATTATGTGACCGCTCAGTGCAACTCTCTATACACTGCAGAGATGGCACATGGCCCAGGTTGGTAGAGGGAGTTTCTTCGCTTGGGAATTCCCTGAATCTATGATATCACAAGCCTGGTCTCTATCCCAATCTACGTAAGCATCGATCAGTAGCCAGCATTTATAAAGGGCTCTAAGGCTTGCAAAGCACTTCACAAATATCATCTCGTTTGATCTTCACAAGAATACTACTTTTTAACAGATGAGGAAACTGAGGCAGGCAGAGGCTGAATGACTTGCCCAGAGTCACATAACTAGCAAGTGTCTGAGATCATATCTGAACCCAGTCCTTCCTGACTCCAAGGCTAGAGCTCTCTGCACTGAGCCACCTACCTACCTCATAGAGAGATAGATAGATAGATAGTCAGATAGATAGAGAGATAGAGATATAGAGAGATAGATAGAGCTATACGTACATACATGTGTGCATGTATGTATATATTATATGTATGTGTATATATATATGCATGCACATGTAGGTACATATATGTATGTATATAAACATATACATATATAATATACCTACTATATACCTAGTTCTGTACTATTGATGGATGAATTCATCGAATCACAGAATGTTGGCAGTTATTATTGATCTTGGAGATTATTTGGTTAAACCTTGTCTTATAAAGAGAGAAGCAGAGGTGAAAAAAGGTTGCCAAAAAAAGGTCCAAGGTCACACACTTAGTAGAGACAGGTTAGCATGCTGGATAGAATGCTGTTCTCAGGAAGATCTGAGTTCAAATGCTGCCTAGGAAACTTCCTAGTTATATGACCCTGGGCAATTGAACCACTTCTGTTTGCTCACCAGTAAAATGGGAATAGTCATGGCACCTATCTTGCAGGGTAAACAGGAAGATCCAATGATAATATATGTAAAGCAATTTATAGATTTTCAAATTTGCTATCAAAATGAGAGCTACTGTTGTTGTTGTCATTAAGTAGAAGAGAAGGTCTGTGGCCTGGAGAAGCTTGGGGTACAGTGGAAGGAGACAAGGCTTAGCCACATGGAACAAATTATGAATAACTTGAGAAGAATTACAAGGCAACCTATCAACAAGGTTCAAATCATACAGTACAGACTGAATTAATAAACCCTGCAATTGTAGTTTTGTTCCCAGATCAAACCCTGAATTCCAAATGTTTAACGATTATAATTTCATCTGTGATATAAATGCCACTGCTAATTGGTAATTGTCTTCATTCCCAAGGTACTTTATCAATCTCTATGATCCTTGGGCACCTCTTTTCAGTTTGATTTATGCTCAAGAATGTTCTTTGTAAGCCAATGATTAATAGTGAGGTCTGGAGCAACACATTCCCATTAGGATTTCATGAGGTTCCATTACCTGGAGTTGCTTTTCAGAATTCTCAGAACAACTCATAAGCTCATAGATCAGAGCTAGAAGGGACCTCATAATCCTGCCACTCCCCTTTGCCTTCCCCTGGGATCCATTGACAAACTGCAGACATTGGGATACAAGACATCGGTCAAAGCGGGTGCTTGGAAAAGAAAATTTCCACTGGAAGAAGAGAATGTGTCCTTCAGATATAGAAAGCACTGAAAGACAGAGGCATTTCATGGAGGCTGAGGAAACTCTTCTTGTGAACTAAGAAACTTTTCTAGAAAAATCGTACCTATAGCATTGGGGAAATCTGCTTTCTTGGGAAAGTGATTGGTGCAATACAGTTATGGGCCACAGATGTTCTGCTGGCAAAATTAACTTCTTTCAGCACATCATCTGGAGCAAGGGCTGTTTCATGGAAACCAGATGGCTGGGGCCCAGCTGAAGACTTGAAGATGGAAGCATTTGCTTTGGTTTTAAGGAGACCCTGTAACTGCTCACAGCAACACATACTAACCATTTAAGATTGTGGGAATGTCTGGGTCTGAATACAAGGCTCCTAGAGCCATAGACTTTGTAGAAATATAGTCAATTAGAGATGAGATGGATTAAATAATAGGTCACTTAGTGCAACCACTTCATTTACATAAAAGAAAACTAAAGGCCAGACAGGTTTAATGCATCGCCAATGGTCACTCAGCTGGGGAGGGATAAAGGCAGTATCAGCCTCCTCACTCTAAACCCAGTGTTCCTCCCAATCTATCATACTATCTCTCTGGAGGAAACTCAGCCCTTATCAACAAAATGGGGGCAAAACAGCTGATATGGATCATTAGGCCCTTGTAACTATTATCATGCTATAAGGAATCAAGGTTAACTAACTGCAATCCAAATCCAAAATAACTGACCAGGCATAACACATGGACTGGAGCCATACGCTATGGTCTCATTCTCTTCTATATTTTTGTGGTTTTACCTTTTATTCATTCTTTCTTTCTTTTATAAGAACCAGATCAGATACCTTTCACAGTGATGGCTAGATAGAGAGCTCTTAACCAAATAAAAAAAGAAAGGCTCAGAAAATATTTTTTAAAAGGTAATTTGGATTATATGAAATGGAAAAGGTTTCGCAGAAACAAAATCAGTGCAGTAAGGGCAAGAGAAGTAGCTGAATGGAGGGAAAAAATCTGCATGAAAAATCTCTGGTAAGGATATGGTATCCAAGATGCCCAGGGAATTATTACAAACCATTCACCAACGGATTAAGTGGGAAAGGACAGCAACAATTCTCAAAAGAAATGCAAACTGTTAAGCACCATTTGAACATGCATAAATTCTTCAAGTCAAAACTACTCAAGATGTTACCTTCTGCCAAGAAAATTGACAAAGATGACAAAATACAGGAAGAGTTGATATTGAAGGGGATGTGGGAAAACAGGCATGCTAACACACTTGACAGAGTTATGGGTCCTTCCAACCATTCTGGAAAGCAATTTGGAATTATGCAAAAAGAAAAAGTGACTAAAATGCCCAAACCCTTCCATCCAGAAACGTCAAAGCTAAGCATGTTCCTCAAGGACGTACAACACAGGAGGAAAGCCCACACGTACAAAAATACTCATAACGCTCATTTTTCGTGGTAGCAAACAAAAGGAAACAAAATAAATACTCATCAACACTCAAGCAAGTGTAGTGTAAGAATGCCACTGGGCTGCAAGAAATGGTGATGATGAAGAGTTCTTAGAGGCACGGCATGACACATACATACACAGAGAAGGAAGCAAAACTCAGGAAAATAATACCCGTGACCATGACAAAATGGAAAGGCTTTTTTAAAAGCTAAAACCGAAGGCTTTGTAACTATAATCACCATGTTTTGCCCGAGAAAAAGCTGAAAAAATGAACTTCCCTCCCTTTTCTGCAGTGGTAGGGGACTATGGCTGTGGCATCTGGATTATACTGTCAGACTCAATTGTTCTGTCAGTTGGTTCCGTTGAAGTGGGTTTTTTCTCTTTTTTATTCATTGTTACAAAGGATGGTGGAGTAGAAGAGGAAGGGTTGAATTCTCAAAATGAAAGTAATGACAAAGAAATATGAATACAAAATAAGAGAAAGATGAATTAAGGAAAATGAAGGAGAGGAGAGGAAAAGGGGAAAGGGAAGGAAAGAAACGGGAAGGGCTGGGAAAGTCTACTAGACATTCATAAGGACACATAACATCAGCATGTAACCCAGAACAAATACATTGAGTGGTCTTACAGGGGTGGCAACCTTCAGCCCTGAGGTCGCATGTGGCCTTCTAGGTTCTTGAGTGCAGCCTTTTGACTAAGTCCAAGTTTTATAAAACAAATCCTTTTAGTAAGGGGATGTGTTCTGTGAAGTCTGGATTCAGTAAAATGCCCATACTTGAGGACCTTGAGGGCTACATGTAATCTTGAGGTCACAGGGGCCCCACCTCTGGTTAGAATAATTGTCTATTTTGTTAATTTCTTTAAATTTTGTTTTCACAAATGGATAGTCATTAGACATAGATAACCAATATTAATTGGTTCGAGGAGGGGGATACATCTATTCAATTAACATAAAAATGACTCAATTTAGGGGAAGGGGTGGCTAGAGATTTGCATGTATGTTTTAAATGCCAACTTTTCTTTTTCTGTAAATATTGCATTCATGATTTGGGGATTTTAGTTAATTAACTCCTCAATGAATCAGCAATGTGGTATGGCAGCCAAAAAGATTGATGTAATCTTAGGCTGTGTTAATAGAAATACAGTGTTGAAAATAAGAGAGGTAATAATCTCACTACATTCTGTCCTGGTCAGATCACATCTGGGAGTGTTCTGTTCGTTTATAGTCACCATATTTTAAAAGTGTATTGACAAACTGGAGTGGGTCCAGAGAAGGGTGAACAGTATGGGAACGGGACTTAAACCTATGTTCTGTTGAGAAAGATTGAAGGAATTAGTAATCTTTAGTCAGAAGATGGCACAGGAGGGACGTAACACCTACCTTCAAATATGTTAAGTGGAAGAAGGACTGGACCACATTTATGTTGCTCCAAAGGACAATGTTAGAACTAATGTCAGTTATGGGAAAGCAAATTTCAGCTCAATCTAACAGGGTATCCCAACAAACAAAGCTAATGAAATGGTAATGAAATATATCACTCCCAAGAGAGTGTGCCCTAGCATGAGAGGAGTCCCGGGATGGGGGTGGGGAGGGACTAGATGACATTTCCCAAGATGCTTCATTGGTGTTTGATCTTTTTAGTAAGATTATGCTTGGTGTCTGAGGTCACCTTCCACTTCTGGGGTTCTATGATACCACAGTTGATACATAAAAGGATAGAGACTAGAATTCTAGCTCTTCTGCTTCCCATCTGGGGAATCTTGGGCAAGTCGATTAGCTTCTATGAACCTCAGTTTCCTTATCTGTAAGTGAGGACAGTAGACTAGACTTAAGTGCTAAATCTACAAAGCTAGTAAGAGTGAGGGGAAAGGTTGGGGAACTCTGGAGAAAGAGTATGCCACGACTTGAAGGCTTTATGAAATTCCTGATTCTTCAGTCTTTCCTTGAGTTGATCTACACATTCTGCCATTTTCCCTTCCTTCCTTCCTTCTTTCCAATCACATGTATAATTCTGAAATGCTATCTCTTGAAAATGTAGACTTTTAAAACTATCATCTTATCGCTTGCTACCACCTCCAGTGAGAGCATTTCTGTGACTGTCCCAATAAGGTGACATAGTGGATAGAAAACCCGATTCAGTCAAGTAGACCAGAGTTCAGATCCTCCCTCAGACACTTAGTGGCCACATAAGTACTTAAACTCTCTCAGCTGGTTTCCTAACCTACCAAAGAGTGACAATCATAGTACTTATCTCACTGCCTTATGGTAAAGAAATGAGATGAAATACAGAAAGTACTAGGCAAATACTACAGTGTTATAAAAATGTTCAACATTATTTTGTTCTCATAATTTGATGGAATTCTGTTAGAAATTGTCCTGGGATAGGCCCCTGTCATGGTATCCTCTTTTTATTGTTAATATTCTAAGAACTATTGCCCAAGTGGAAAAAAACGATGTTTTTGTAATTAAGCATCGAGATATAAACTCTCCTACTGTAGGCCCAGTGAAAGCATCTGTGAGACAGCTCCAGCAGCAGGCAGGATGATGGGAGGCAGCATTTAAATCATCTTTTTTCCACATTATTTTAATATCTTTTGCCGGGTCTCTATAATTTCAAAGGTTTTTGTTCCATGCAGCTTAAAGATGGTAAATATATGGTATGATGAAATATATTTTTAAAAGTTGTTCTTAAGATTATTTTTGTAGCACTCTCTTCTGTTTTTAATGGATCGATATTCTATCCCAGCAATTGTTGGCAACAATTTGGCCTGTGATAATGCCATAGTTTACTGGTTGAGTCCTCAAGGATATTTTGGGTACTATTGTTGTACAGGGATCTGTTGTCTCTCAGTTCGTGAAAGATGGAAAGCTTCTAACGGTTAATTCTAGCCCATAGATCATGTCCTGCTAGGTATTCAGTAGGTGATAAATTTTTACAGCCTGCAGTGATGCATTACACAGTTCCTATCATTTCCTTGCATAATTTACAATGATTCTTAGGTCTTCGATCTTTAATGATAACTCATTTTAATTTCTGGTGATGACCTGGTCATGAATTCCCATCATAAACCCTAAGCATTTTTTATAAACAAATCCACATGACTCAACTATTTATTCAATGCTTCTTTATTGGCATATTATTGGTTGAGCACATGTGTACGTTGCCCAAGGAGGGCCTTTTAATTCTACTTGGATTATGGCCATTTCGTGGGTTCCATCTTTAGGCAAAGCACTTTCAGTCGCATTAGAAAAACCCAATGGCATGTGCCTGTCTTCAGATTTTACTGTTGCCTAATAAAGTCATATCTGCTTTTTCAAGAAGCATTGCTAGAATTTTTGCCTGTCTGTGGTGTGCTTTGAGAAAGCCTCTCAATCCTGTCCCTCTCTTTTCAATGAAGTGTTAATCATCTCATAACAGTCTTATGGTGCTAAGTCCCACATTTCATAAATATTTTATAGGTTTTGGTCGTGACACTTTTTGAGTCTGCTGTTGTCCATTTTACAGTTTCAAAAACTCATGGTAAGATTGGTATTTCCTAGGTGCCACTTGCTTTAAACCATGATGTCTTGGGTGTACCTTCACCCACATTTTTGGCCCCCTACCTCTGTTGTCTCTTCCATTAGAATGCAAACACCTTGAAGGCAAAGATAGTCTTGATTGCTTATATGTGTATCCCCAGAACTTATCACAGTGTCTGGAACATAGTGAGCACTTGGGTTTTTTGTTGGGTTTTTTTTTTCATTAATTCATCCATTCGTCTCGCACTCCCCAAGAACAGGTGTTTCCCATAACTTTCTTGGAGCTTTTCCCCTTCTCTTGCAACACTCTTTCCTTTGTTGATCTCACCCATCTCTTGACAGAAACAAGGTGGACTCAGGGTGAACAATGAGACACATTTTGGGGGGACAGAGCCAATGCAGAAATTTATTGACTCTGAATATTCAGCACAAGTTTTCTGTTTCTTTTTTTTCCCCAGAGGGGAAGTAGTGGGAAGGGAAAATATTTTTTTATTGATTAAAAAGTATAATTCATTTTTAAAATATCTCACCTGTTCAAATGGCTTTAATAATCACTTCTATAGAAATAATAATAATGAACATTTATTTGTTGAAATGACTCACAAATAGAAATATGCAGTAATGCTGGTAGAATCTATGATCTTCCTCCAACAAGGCAGATTATAGCCCATAACATGGTTTGATAGATAAGTCCTAAGGAACTGCCTGAGTCACATAGGGATTAAGTGATGTGTCCATGATCAGAACAAGCAAACGTCCAAACAAGGATTGGAATCCAGGTTGTCGGGACTCCAAGTCCAGTTGAATCATGTATGTGTCTATGTGGGTAAACTCGTAATGCCAATATTGTTAACTGCCTGGTAGACACTTCTGTCTTATATCCCATTGACATCTCAACCTTAATCTATTCAAAATGTAATTCATTATCTGCTCACCACCACCACCACCCCCAAATCAAACTACCTAATTTATGTTGAGGGCACCACCACTCTTCCAGTCACTCAGGTTCATAATCTTGAAGATATCTAGGCTTCTTCTCTCACCTTCATTTCCCCCATATCCATTCAGTAGCTAAGTGATAATCGCATCTGCCTCCCTGAAATACATGGTGTTTGTGGAAAACTAATTTATCATTATGTATGCTTATTAGAATGAATGGTACACTGCCCCCTCTCTGATTCCTAAATGTCTTGGTAGACATGTCTTGTACTGTGCTTATGACAAAGTTCCTCCTCTTCCCAGCCAGAAGCTATGTGTCGTCTCTAAGGTGGCAATGTAACAAGTTTTTACCAATCAGCAATAGTCTTAAACATGACCTGCTGGAATATACAAGTGCAGTACTGTCTAGTTGTGAGCCACGGGCAGGTTTATGGGCCTTCCAATGGTTTATGGTTTTGCCCAAGGATATTTGTTATATGTAAGCTCTGATTGGTGCTGAATTATGTAAGTTTATGATGAAAGAAAATTATAGATCAAAGCCTAGCATCACTGCCAAGTATTTATTACTTTTTTTTACCAAATTTGCAGGACACGTATCATTGCCAAACTATAGCATTCAGGTCAATTAATTTGTCCAAGATCAAACTAAGTCTTGGACTTGAGACCCAAAACAAAATGTTGTGATTCCCAGAGTCAAACAATTTCAACCAGACAATACTAGACTATATTCTATTTCCAACCACCTTAGCATACTATATTATTTCTGAAACTGTATTTTCTTGCTTTTGTTTGAATTAAATGCTTAATTTAATTAAACAACACGTTCAATAAAAAACAGTGCCTTGTATACTGAAGAAATTTAGTAAAAATCTATTGAATTGCATTTTCCATTATGTGGAGTGAAGACAGAGGAGAGAAGGTACAAAGAGCCAGTGGATGCTAGGAAAGGATACCCAGAGATGGTGGAAATATCAGAGGAAGCCAACCAGCTACCTAGAATCAAAGCATAATAGGTAGATGAACTCAAGGAACCAGGTAGGTCTAAAGGTTCAGGATTTTGAGATAAGAATCAGGACTAGATTTGGAGTTAGAGAACCCAGGTCTGCCACTAACCTGGCAGCAAATTGACCACTGCTAATAACCTTAGTTTCCACATTTGTAAAATTAAATGGCCAGGGTCCCTTTTAGCTTTACACCTATGAACTGATGATTCAGAGATCTTAATAAGGAGAGGAAGGTAAAAGTCTTGAGGGTTAAAGTCAGTTGGCCTGGACAGGCTCCAAGCAGAGAAGGTTCATGGCTATAAACATGAGCTATTATTATATAAACAACCATCCACCCCTTTGCAGTGAGTCTTTATAAGTCACTAGGACTTCAAAAAAAAATTTAAGATCAATAGGGAAAAATAATATTCCCATCCTAAGAATTACCATGGTAAGAAATTAACTTTAAAGTACTCAATTAAGGCAAGGTAATTGAATTTAATTAAATATGCTTATTTGAAATGAAAAACACAGTCAAGTTGAAAAATGATGTCCTACATAAAGTAGAAGGAAGAAACAGAATGGTCTGCTAGAAAGTGACTGAATTTCTCTTCTCTATCAGAAAAATCAATTTCCAGCTCTACCAAGAGTGCCCCAGTGTGCCCATCTTTCCACAAACCCTCCAACATTGGTTCTTCCCATTTTTTGTCATCTTTGCCAATTAACTCTCAGAATTCTTTTGATTTATATTTTTCTCATTCTTAGTGATTGGGAGCAATGCTTCATGTAGCTTTTGTTAGTTTGACATTTTTCTTTTCAGAATTGTGCTTTGAATATTTTTCTTTTAGAGGATGGCTTTCAGGCCCATATATTTCCATTAGATGTCTCTATGTCTTGGATATCAGACCCACAGCAGAGATATTTGATAGAAAGGAAATGCCCCCTCCATAAATGTGTATAGAAAACAAGAAACACAGGAACTGCTATGTTCTCAATCAGTACTTATACCCTGGCCTTCTGCTTACTTCCCAGGCAACCTTCAAGTTGATGTACAGTTTTCTAAATAAGCATGAACTCACTTTTTAATAGTTATCCTAGTTTGTCTTTTTTTTGTGGAAGAAGAATTACTGTAAAAAACATTTGAACCATTTTACAAAAAAAAAATTGAGGTAGAAACAGGAGAATTCTGTGGCTCCCACCACAACCACCTCAAATACCTATAAAATATGACTCTAAACAAATATGAGCTCCAGAACTCATAAAATGGCAGAGAAACCAGGCTCCCACTGAAGGCAGCCTAGCAGAGGGATGGAAAGGGCTCATCACAACACACTGGGAGCAGAGCCCAGCCCCATGCTGTTTAAGCCCCAGGCCATCCAGGAGAAGCCCCAGATGGAACTTTCAGGAGAGCTGATCACCAGCAGCTGTGGCGGTTTCCAGAATTGCCAACCCATAAGAGCCAAGGACAAAGGGAAAAGGTCAGTGGAACTTAGCTAAATTTGGAGGAGAGGGTCTGGCCAAATGCCTCCAGAGCTAGAAGCAGTCTGAAGTGGTGGCCCTGCAGCCACCTCCACGTGGCTGCTTCAGAAGCTCCTAGCCTTCAGATTACAGGGGAACCATGCGATCATCCAGAGGGTAAGTACTCTTGCCTTGAGCTGCCTCCATTGGAATCACGGTCTTGGGTGGTGGTCCTGAGGTGTGCTTTCAGTAAGCCAAAGCTGGAGGGGGCCAAAGAGACAGCAGTGGCCTCCTAATAGCTCCAGCAGCCATGAAAACCCTAGCAATTAGAGACAGAGCTCTCCCCTCTGAAAGCAGAGTTCTATTGAGCCCAAAAGTCAAGTAACTGACTGGCAACATGAGCAGGCAAAGGAAGCAAAGAAAGTTCAGCCATCCAACTTTAGATTCCTTTTTTGGGGACAAAAAGCATCAAAGCATGGAACAGGAGGAAGACAACACAGTCAGAACTCCCATACCAAAAGCTTCCAAGAAAAATGTAGACTGGTTACAAGCCATAGAGGAGTTTAAGAAGGATTTTGAAAACCAAATAAGAGAAGTGGATGAAAAATTGGGGACAGAAATGAGAATGATGCAAGAAAATCATGAAAAGAGAGTCAACAACCTGACTGAAGAAAATAACAC
>CM053584.1:381314540-381331582 GCA_028627135.1 Pseudochirops cupreus | reverse complement strand
GTGTGTCACTGACCTCTCCCACCCTCTGTTGGTTTTATTTTCTTTCTGTGTTTGATCAGTGGAGGGAGCTTCCAGTGAGCCACTGTGGTACAGTGCTTAGGGTGGTCATCTTGAAGTCTGAATTCATCCCAATTCTGCCATTTATTTCTTGTAAGATCTTGGGCAAAGGCAGCCTCCTTACCTCTCAGGTTTTACGTTCTTCATTGGTAAAAATAAGAGGACTGGACTAGCTGACCAAGAATGGGATGCTGAAATGGAATGAGAGTTCTCACCCCATTGCAGCATCCCATTCTGGGCTACCTCCCCAGCTGGCCACACAGGCCCTCAGATCTCCTTCCTCAGGCCATCACCCCTACACTGACTACACCATTCATCCCTTCCTCATCACGACCCCTCAGGCACACCAGGTAGGGCTACCCTCCTAACATTATAGCTCAGCTTGTGAGCCAAGATGCTGTACTTTCCATTGAGCGTGAGGAAGCAGAAACAATTCAGTCAAAACGAAGGTGTTTCCTAAGATGGCAAAGTCAGAACAAGAGCTATAAAATCCCCTCCTCCCATCCCCAATATTCTTCGATAAATGCATAGAGAGTCCACAGGAAGCCTGGGCCCAAAGAGAGAGTCCGAGAGGAGCAAACCACACATGTAGGTAACACGTGGGGCCAAGGCCACCCTCACAGTGCTTTCTCTCCTGGGGAACAGTCACGGAGCTTCTCCTAGGCACAATGTCTCTTCTGGGAGAAATACTTAGATGGCCTCTCAAGCTCTGTTCCTCATAAAGCAGGGTCTATAAGAAGTCCAATCAATCAACAATCACTTATTAAGTACCTACTATGGTCCAGGCACTGGACTATACACTGAGGATACAAGTCCCTGCTCTCAAGGAGTTTATAATCTAATGGGGGAGACAGCATGCAAGCAAATATGTGCAAAGCAAGCTTTGTACAGAGTAAGATCATCAACAGAGGGAATGAAGATAGATTGGGGAATTCACCTGGAGAAGTGATCTTAGTTGGGAATTAAAGGAATCCAGGAGGTCAGGAGTCAAAGTGGTTGAGGGAGCTCTTTATAGGCATGAGAAATAGCCTGAGAGAGTGCCTGGAGCCTAGAGATGGAGCGTCTCATTCTTGGAACAACCGAGAGGCTGGTGTCCCTGGATCAAGGACCCGCTGTGGAGTAAGGTATAAGAAGACTGAAAAGGTAGGAGGGAGTTAGGCTAGGAAGGGCATTGAATGCCAAACAGAGCCTTTTGTATTTGTTCCCAGAGGCAATATGGAGGGAACGACATGATCAGACCTGCACTTTAGGGAAGTCACTTTCGTGGCTGAATGGAGAATGATTGGAGTGGATACAGACTAGAGGCAGGCAGACCCATCATCAGGCTGTTGTAAGAATCCAGGTGTGAGGTGGTGAGAGCCTGCATCTGAGTGATGCCAGTGCCAGAGAGAAAGGAACATGTTCAAGAGATGCCACAAAGTAAAACAAAAAAAGCCTTGGCAACAGCTTGGAAATGAGGGCGGGGGGGGGGGAGGAGGAGACAGTGAGGAGTCCAGGATGACTTCTAGGTTTGGGAGCCTGAGGGACTGGTCAGATGGTGTTGCCCTCCACAGTAATAGGGAAGGTGGGGAAGAGGGATGGGAGAGGAGGATGTTGAGGTCAGGTTTAGATATATTGAGATTAAGGTGTCTACTGGACACCTAGTTTGAGATGTCTGAAAAGCAGTTGGAGATGTGAGATGGGAGGTCAGCAGAGAGATTGGGGCAGGAAAGGTAGATTTCTGAGTCATCAGAATGGACATGGTCATTGAATCCATGGGAGCTGATGGGATCACTAAGTGATGTCTTATAAAGAGAGGGGAGCGTCCAGGACAGAACCCTGAGGGACACCTGGGAAGGGAGGAAGGCAAGAGAGGGAGGGACAGAGGGGAAGAAAGAGAGAGGAAGGCAAAAAAGGAGGGAAGGAGGGAGAAAGGGGGGTGGAGAGAGAGAGAGAGAGAGAGAGAGAGAGAGAGAGAGAGAGGGAGAGGGAGGAGGGAGGAGATAGAGGGAGAGGGAGAGGGAGAGAGAGAGAGAGACAGAAAGAGAGAGAGAGAGAGAGAGAGAGGGAGAGGAAGAGGGAGAGAGATTCATACTTCAGAAAGAAACCATTGCTAACTAACTGTTGAGGAATGGGCGCTTTGTTGATGACATCAGCTGAGCAGGGGGTAGGAATATGTCCTCATATTATGATGCTACAATTTTCTCTACTCTTCTCTGGGACTTGAAGTCTTAATGAGTTTCCCAGAGGTAAAGAGGATAAGTGACTCATCTCTTGTCATGCAGCTCTCAGAGATAGGACTCTATCCCCAAAGCCAGGGGTTCTTAGCCTTTGAGCCATGGTACCATTTGGCAGGTTCAAGAAGCCAACGGGCTCCTTCTCAGAATTGTTTTTAAAAGTATAGAATAAAACTCTTAAGATTACAAAAGAAAGCGATCATGCTGAAAGGCAGTTATCAAAATGTTTTATCAAAATGTTTTTTAAAACAAGTTCATGGGCTCCAAGTTAAGAACCGTTATGCCGCGCCATGCTGCCTTGGGTAATTCTCATCCTAATCGCATGAAATTTATTGTGTGTTTAGTGCCTACTGCAGAGTTATCACTGAACCACTACTCTTCAAATGACTGGAATGTTTTATTTAAAGGCCTTTCAGGAAAAAGCTGAAGAGGGAGATTCTACCACTGCCTTTGCGCCTTGGAGATAACCCTTGCAAATAGTTTTCTTACGCGCCACATACTGATGTGTGTTACACTTATCTGTGTGCCTTTTCTCTTCCTCCTTTACCAGACTGGCAGACACTTGAGCTCTTTATCTTGTGTATATTCCCAAGAAACTAGCACAATACTTTTGCACATATGTGATCTGCTAAATGATTTGCAACTTTATCAGCATCGGGAACTCCCAAGAGTGAAACTCTCTTCAGCAGCATGAATATCAACCCACCTCTAACTCGGCAAATGAACAGATCTAGACTTTGGAGGAACCTCAGAAGTTACCAAGTCCAATCCTGTCATTCTTACAGAAGAGGTAACTTAGGTCCAGAGATGATAAGTGGCTTACCCAAGGTCACTGGTTGTAAGTACCAGAAACAGAGTTTGAACTCAGGTCCTGTGGCTCCAGAGCCAGGCCTCATACAACTACAACATTTGACTTCCCTCTAGGTAAGTCCTAAAGAGTAGCTTGAGAAACAGAATTTAAGTGACTTACCCAGGGCTATACAGATATCAGAGGCAAAATTTGAACCTAGGTCTTCCTGAGTGTAAGCACTCTATCTATTGGGCCACACTACCCCAAAACTGTACATAATAGGTACTATATAAATGTTTGTTAAATGGATGACCAGCCTATCTGGACATACCCTGCAACACAGACTCACAGACATAAAAAACTAGAGGTTTGGTTACCTTAGAGATCGGGACTAGCCACATTCTGAAAATGGGGAGACTGAGATGTGGAGTGGTGAAGCGGTCTGGCCAAGTTGGCACTGAGTGAGCTCTGACTCCAATCCCACAGCCTCCCAGAACATTGCTCAAAATCATGCTGCTAAAGCAGAGACTTTCTCTACCTCCTGAATCTGGTCTGCCATGTTGCCATCCTTGGGATGATGAGGGAGTTGGACTGATCATCTCTATGGCCTTTTCTAGTGACAATAATTAATTAATCTTCTAACTACTCACTACAGGAATCAACACATATTTATTAAACTCTTACTACATGCCTAGCAGCGTGGTAAGCACTGAAGACACAAAGAAAAGTAAAATCAGTCCCTGCTCAAGGAGCTCGAGGAGGAGGCCTTTGGAGATGATTCAGCATGCAAAAATGGCTTTTAGTACTGAATTGTTCAGCTCCCTTGCTGTAAGAAAGAAGAACCACTTATCAAAAATTATAGAAAATCTGGGGCAGCTAGGTGGCACAGTGAATAGAGCACTGGCCCTGGAGTCAGCAGGACCTGAGCTCAAATCTGGCCTCAGACACTTGACACTTATTAGCTGTGTGACCTTGGGCAAGTCACCTAACCCCAATTGCCCTGCCTCCCCCCTCCAAAAGAAAAGCCAAAAAAAATTTAGAAAATCAATTGATTGGTTGACTTTCGTATGAGATCCCACAAAACCTCAAATGCTGATCTCCCATGGCATACTTCTGTTACCAGTGATCCCCTTTTCCTTTGGCTCCCATGACACTGCCCACCTACAGCCCTCTCCCACCTGTCTTACTGCACCTTCTAAATCTCTTTTGCTGGAATGAATTCACCTTCCACTATCTAACTATGGGTGTCTCACAAGCCTCCTCCATGGTACCAATCTTGATAGTTTCATTTATTCCCATGGGATCAATTATGAGATATATGCAAATGATGCAGGAATCCATACTTCTGGAAGTGTTTGAGGGCAGATCTGAATTTGGGTATTCCTGACTTAAGGTCTTGTGTTCCATCCACTCTGCCCATCTAGTGGCTTGAGAAAATTGTCCATACAAGTGTTCGGGCTCCTTGTGGCCACAGGCTATAACACAGACAGCACCGGACCGGGAGTCAAGTGACCTGCTTTTCAATCAGCAGCTGTTTATACCCGTGTGTTCTTCACCAAGTCACTCACTCCTCAACCCTTTGCAACTTGGCTTATTATGTTGACATTCAACTGGCCCTGCTCCCTGAGAAGTGACCAGTGACCTCTTAATTACAAAATCCAGCAGCTTCTTCTCAATCCTCGTCCTTCTCGAATTATTTCGGCACTGCCAATTACCCTCTCTTCTCCCTTCTCTCCGCATTCTTTCATTTGTTGACTTTATCAGCTCCCGTGGGTTTAATCATCATTGCCCAAATCTACATATCCAGCCCAAGTCTCTCTCCTGAGCAGCGGTCCCATATTACTCAACTGCCTACGGTGCTTTAAAACAATGTCCTATAGGCATGTCCAGAACAAAACTCATTGCTTTTCCCCAAGCGCCCTCCCCTCTTTCAAACTTCCCTGTCATTAGTGAGAGCACTCGCCACCCTTTTAGTCATCC
Organism: Pseudochirops cupreus; assembly: GCA_028627135.1. Taxonomy (NCBI): domain Eukaryota; kingdom Metazoa; phylum Chordata; class Mammalia; order Diprotodontia; family Pseudocheiridae; genus Pseudochirops; species Pseudochirops cupreus. Next base: position 381,326,539 of record CM053584.1, on the reverse strand, counting down.
AGGTTCCTAACAGTGCTGTCAAACTTAACTCCTTTCTCTTACTCACCTCACATACCCAATCAGTTGCCAAATCTTGTCATTTCCCTCTCTACCTCTCATGCCTGGTTCCATCTCTCCATTCACATAATCACCACTCTAGTACCAACCCTCATAACCCCTCACAGGGACTCTTGAAATAACTTTCTAACTGGTGACCATTTCAAACGTCTCCCTACCCTAATCCATCCCCTACACAACTATCAAAGTGATTTTACCAAAAGGCAGGTCTATCTCTCCATTCAGCAAATGGCAGCGGCTCCCTATTACCTTCGAAATAAAACGTAAGGTTATTTGTTTGGCATTTAAAGTTTCTGACCTCTCCAGTCCCCTTCATGTACTTTGTGTTCCCTCACAGAGTCATCCTGATCTGTATCTTGCCACTGGACCCAGATGGCTCCAGAGGAGAGAGTGAGACTGGTGACTTTGCATAGCCCTCCGTCACCTAAGTCCAATTCACTTGGTAGTCATGACATTACCTTCCTGATGTCATGGTCCTCTTCAAGAACAAAGGACAAACAACAACCTTTGAGTAGTAGTGTCTGCCCTACTTGGGACCCAACTGGCCAGGTCGCTGGGCAATGCAGCTCCCTCCTTCCTTTCTTCCTCCTTCCTCTCCTTCTGTCCACATAGGGAATCATGCCTTCCCCGGGCATGCTCTGCTCAAAGGAATGTGAATTTTGATCCCTGAAACCTCACAAGATATCTTGGGGTTTGTGGGCTAGATTTCTTTTTTAAAGAACATATCTTGAACCCAAATCACTCTGGATTTCATTGAATGGCTAACAGTGGGTCCCAGTCCAAGCCTCACTTGGTCATTATTTGGATTCTGAAGACTCAGAATGAGTGTGAGTGGCAATGGTTTCTGTTTTAGCCAGAAACTGTGAGGGTCTTCCCCTCCCAGATTTCATTCATTCATTCTTTTGTTTTATTTATTTGTTTGCTTGTTTTTGACTAGGTAAGAGAGTCTTTGCCTCATTTTTACCCAGCCTTAATCACTGAGTGGGTATTGCCTCAGATAAGCTGAGATAAGGGAAAGGCCTTAGACTGAAAAGGCCCAGGGTCATCTCCAATCACCCTGATCTATGTCTTGCCAGATGACTATGGAGGAAAGAGTGAGGCTGGTGACTTTGCACAGCCCTGCCTCACTTAAATCCAATTTGCTTGCAAGTGATGACATCTCCCTCCTGATGTCATGGTCCTCTGAGCATGAAGAGCAAACACCACCACCACCACACTGGGATACTTCCTTCCCCTCATGCACACCATCTCCTCTCCCATCTGGTGCCTTTGCACTGGCTGCCCCCCATACCTGGCATGTACTCCCCCCTCATCTTCACTTTCTTCAAGATGCTACTCAGGTGCCTTTCCTGGTCCTGTCTGTGGTGAGAACTTTCCTAAACACAGCTCCTTTGTGTCTGTATACTTTGTATACAAAGTTTGTATACTGGTTTGTATACTTATTGTCTCCCTCATTAATCAATGAACATTTATTAAGTGTCTACTCTGTGCCAGCTACCGTGATAAGCCCTGAGGAAACAAAGAGGCAAAAGACAGTCCCTGTCCTTAAGGAGCTTACAGTCTAATGGAATTAGAATTAAAATGTAAGATCTTTAAGAAGAGGAGGAGGCAAGGTCTTTGCTAATTGGGGATGAAATGGGAAGGGACTCATAGTTGTCTGAAATAACTTCCTAGAAAAAGGTGATAGAGTTCATCTTTGACAGATGGTTGGAATTCAATAAGCTGAGGCAGGTTGGTGAGAAGGGGAGGCATCCCAGACACAAGGAGAAGTGGGAAAATATCGGATGTGTATGAGACAGAGCAGCTAATGTGGATACCAATCAACCAACAACCAACGGACACTTATTAAGGGCCTTCTATATTCCAGAAACGATTACATAATGGGTAGGAAGCTGATCTTGGAGCCAAGAAGACCTGAATTCAGGCCCTGCCTCCGATGCATACTCGTTCTGTATCTCCAGACAAATCACTTTACCTCTCGATGTTGTAAGCTACTTTCTAAGACTATCTAGTAAGGAGAAAAAACTGGTGTATATTGAGACAGGAAATTTTCTCATCTGAGTTCCCTTTCCCAATGAAATCACTGGTTCTAATTTATCTCTTCCCCTGTGCCAGACACTGTAATAGGTTCTAGAAATATGATATTAAAAATAAAAATAAAAAACATTCCCTGACCTTCTTTTGAAGGCAAATGTGTATGAATATAAGTACATGCAAATATATGCCCAATAATTACAAGCTCATGGGGAGTGGGGACGGGGAGGAGGAGGTCCTAGAAGATACAAGGTGTAGAGTATAAGGCGGAGGAGGTAGGGGCAAGGCTCCCTAACATTGCTCGAATTCTGCATAAATTAATAGCTTAATTCTTAAGGAGAGGTATATTAATGACAAGAAATCTCCCCCAACCTGCTAACCATTAATACATACACTTACATTGCACACCCTCATGTGCCTGCCTACAATTATCATGCTGGCATATACTTGGGGAACGCCAGTTAATATTTTCAAAACTGCATTTCAGCTCTCCATTTTTACATCTGTCAAAAAACAAAACCCCATATTTTCGTATGTAGTCACTCTCTCAGAGCTATAACAAATGTTTTTCCTAAATGGAATACAGATGGAGAACGTAAGTAACTACAGTCTCGAAGAATGACTACCTTCCCCTGGAGAATCTCTGAGTTGCCCAAGCATTCAATTATCTGTTGAATCTCCCCCACGAGAGGGGCTAAATGGAGACCAAAGGGTATCTACTCTTTGATTACAGACCACAGCTCCAGTCAAAGGAGCCCAGTTTTCAATTCTCTTTCCCTTTTCCAAAGTCATGGATGCCAAATTGAAGAGATGTTAAATACTACCTGTGTCCTCAAGTCCATTAATTTTCTCTACAACATTTCAAAGTCACAAGACATTCCACAGCTCGGAGCAATAATGTTCAATACAAAAGGAGGGAGCGTTGAACTCGTGAGATGGAAGAGCTTGCTAATAATGGTGGCTCTTCAGGAATAGAATGGGCTACCTCATGTTTTCTGTCCCCAGAAGTGTTTACATGGAGGCTAAAAGATTTTATTCCCCTCCCCTACCAAAGGCAGTTGATGATGCCAGCAAATAGAGCACTGGTCCTGGAGTCATAAAGACCTGAGTTCAAATCTGATTTCAGACATTTGCTAGCTGTGTGACCCAGGACAAGTCACTTAACCTTTGTCTGCCTCAGTTTCCTCAGCTCTAAAATGGAGATAATAATAGCACCTATCTTCCAGGGTGCTATTGTTATAGATCTTCAATAGGAGGTTGGACAGGGGCGTTTCTAAGATTCCTTCCAAACCAGAGGCTATGAATTTAAGGTTCTTTATCACTGTTTCAAGTGGCAAACCCTATGAGAATAGAGAACTACATTTCAGATATATATGACATTAGATAGATAGATACTAGATATATAGATATACAAACATATATACACATACAGATACACATGTATATGTATACATGTATGTATGTATACATGTATATATGTGTGTATATAAATACATGCTTCTGAGAAATTATCAAATCTTGGGTAATTTAAAGCCTATCTTACGTATATACGTATTTTGTTTACAAAGACAGAGAAACATAGTATGTGAGAGCTGGAAGGTAATGTCAGGATCATCTAACCATCAGAATGACAATGGTCACATAGAGCTCTTGATGAGCAGCTGTGTAACGTGTTGACTGAAAAGCTGGCTTCAGAGGCTGGAAGAGTCTGGCTCACCCTCCACCTTTGATCCGTACTGTCTCTGGTCTCTGGTTAAGTCACTTCTCTCTCCAAGCCACCCTGCCTCCCAGCAAGTCTCTAAGACTCCCAATTGCTGAGAAGGCACCAATGTGAATTGACAGAGGGGAATAACTCACTAGGAAGAATCTCCCACATTTTCTGTAAGTCCTTTTTGGGGGTTTTGTTTGTTTGTTTTGGGGTTTTGTGAGGCAATTGTGGAGGTGACTTGCCCAGGGTCACACAGCTGTTAAGCATCAAGTGTTGGAGACAGGATTCGAACTCAGATCCTCCTGACTCCAGGGCTGGTGCTCTATCCACTGCACCACCCAGCTACCCCTCCTTTAAGTCTTTACTAAAAGCTCATCTTTGACAGGAACACGTTCCCAACTTCTCCTGATGCTACTGCCGTCTCTCTGTTAATTATTTCCTATTTATCCTCCACAGGATATCTACATAGCTTGTCTGCATATTAGATGGTAAGCTCCTTAAGGACAGGGACCAGTTTTTGCCTCTTTTTGTGTCCCCAGTTCTTAGCACAGTGCCTGGAACATCATGTTTATTGACCAATTGATTAAATTTCAGAATGTGAGAGGTCATTGGTTGTCCATTCTTGGAAAGGACACTCTTTCTGAGTCTTACTCTACTATAAAAGGGGAATTGCCACACTTACTCTATCAACCAATCAACACTGATTAAGTGCCTACCACACCAGGCGTTGAGATGGTTCTTTCTGTGAGAGAATACATGTGATAGGTAAACATGAGGTGCTCCCCTGGGACCAAGTCAAATTTTAACCATCCAGCATATTTAAATCTACTTATTGTCTTCAAATATGGCGCCCTGCTTTTGTCTATCTTCAAACTTAGGTGTTAGAATAAAAAGAGCCCTTAATTTGAAGGCAGAGGACCTGTGTTCAAATCCCATCTCCACCCCTTACAAAGTCAGCAAATAAGACACCTTAAGGTCTCTGGGGCTCAGTAAAGTGAGGGAGCTCCAGATGCCTCTAAGGTCCCTTCCAGGTCCTGTTGTGTTTCAATCATGTCAGACTCTCCATGACCCCATATTGAGTTTTCCTGGGAGAGATATTGGAATGTTTGCCATTTTCTTTTCTAGCTCATTTTACATATGAGGAAACTGAGGCAAACAGGGTTAAGTGACTTGCCCAGGGACACACAGCTAGCAAGTGTCTGAGGCAAGATTTGAACCTAGAAAGATGAGTTTTCCTGACTCCAGACCAGGCACTCTGTGCACTATGGCACCCCCAGCTGTTCATCTCTTATACTAGATGTTTTTAAAGCTCCTTAAAATTAATCTTCCCAGGTTCAAATCCTGAAGGTGGTCCCCAATATCTGGTGTGTGTGTGTGTTGTATGGTTTGTCATTTGTTCTCAAAGAGGACCCCTGCATCCCCAATACCTATGGAGAGACACTGAGGCAGTAGGTGAAGAACCCCCCTTCTATTCTCATGTCCACTGGATCAGTGTCTTGCCTTGGAACTTTTGGTGGAAGATCCTAAGAGAATGACAGCCACGCTGCCAGAATACCAGAATGGCCTCATCCAATGAGATAATATTTTTTAAAACCATTTAGTGCAGCATGTGGCACATAGTGGGTGCTTTGTAAATATTTATTCCCTTCTCTCTTCCCACTCCCCCCTGCCCTGCCCTCCCCTTCCCTTCCCTTGGGGCAGTCAAGCCAGTGACTCCAAAGAAAAAGCAGAGGATGGAAGCTTACAGCAAAGCATTCCATCCTTCAGAGGAGAACAGAAGAGAATATTGACATCACTTTGACCTAATCTACAACAAGCAACACAACTTGGTTAAAAAATGAAAAAACAGAAAACAAAAACACAGTCGTCTGGATTCTTGAGCACTGAGTTGGGTTTTTTGTTGTTTTTTTTTCATTTCTCACACAGATATTTGACATCTCAGACATTTGAGAATGACTCTCAGGATTCATTCACCAAGCCCCACCTCTTTTGCTAAGCACATGCAAAGGCTGTCGACCTGGCAGGAGGGTTCGAGTCTTCTGCCAAGTGGCTCTATATTTAGCTCCAATCCGTTCCACATTTTTATCAACAACTTAGATAAAGACACCGAGAACACGCTGATCAGACCTGTGGATGATGCCAGGCCAGAAGGGATCGTCATCAACACAAGAGTAGGTAGTCTTTCTGTTTAAGAACTGACTCAGAAAATCGATAGAGAAAACCGTGAAATGACAAAAGAAGCAATGTGAGAACATGCATCCTTCCTTTCTCTGCATGAGGGAAGAATTCAGAGGATGGACACTCTATTTAAGGCCAGACTCCCCTGAAACACCAATCAGTGTTGCCAAATAGTCCTATTTCCTTTTCTTTTTTATTCCTTTTTATAGAGAAACCTCTCTGAGTGGGGAAAGAAGGAAATATTCATCAGCAAGGAGATGTGACATAAGATCAAAAACATCATCAATTCATTTCAGCAACAATTATTAAATGCCTACTGTATGTCAAGGTCTTGAATCGGGAGCTAGAGATAAAAAATAAAACAAAGCAAAAGCCAGAGTTCCTGCCCCAAAGAAGCTTGCACATCACTAGAGGAGCAGGTAACCCCAGGAGATCCCCATAAAATCACACCACGGCACAGATAAACATTTATCCGGAGAAATAAATACAGTACAATTTGAGGAGAGGAGAATCCTAACAAGTGTTGGCATCAGGAAAAGCTTCTGGGTGTCTACCAGAAATGATAGCTAGTGGTCCCAGTGAGTGAGAAGGGGTTCTCAATAGCATGGGCTTCTGTGGGGAGGATGGGAGGTCACAGCACCCCCAGAGCACACATGGGAGAATGTGCCTGCTTTGGATGCCATATATTCCAGCGACCATACATTTAAGCTAAATGATGTATGTTTTAGAAAGCCTAACTACCACAGCCAACAAGTAAATATTAAGTGTTTACTATACACCAGGACCATTAGCTTACAGAAAGCCTGCTGCAGTCTAAGTGACGTCACACAACCTGTTTCATCCAGGCAGCTGTAGAATTGTGGAATGTGAGGAGAGATGCAGGGATCAAGAGAGTACTCCACTAACAAAGATACTCTTTTAGTCACGCTAAGGTTCAAAGAGGCTGGAGTAACCCCCGTACATGGACAGATTCACAGAGTGCTGAGGGCCCTTGCAGAATTGACCTTGAAAAGTTACCTACACAAAAATTAGAAGTGCCCATTCACAATGCAGGGATGACTTATTCTGAATCTTTTCTTTTCAAATAGTTGTTTGGTAGGTCTCTCCGCTATTCCTGGCTCTAGGAGTCTTCCTGGTCAAGGGGCTGTGACGGCATGGTTCAAAGTCAGGATCTAGGAGATTTCTTCTTTTTTTTTCTTTATAATCTAAAAGCAGGGGCTTTTAAAGGCACACCAGATTGTGCTACCTCTCAGCCTAACAAATCAGGCTAATTGGATCTGATGAAACCCATTCATTCAATTCAATAAACATTTATCAGCACTAAGTAGTCGTTAGGCACTGCTGAATTTGTTGTTCGTTCACTCCGTCATGTCTGACTCTCTGTGACCCCATGAACCGTGGGGTTTTCTTGGCAAAGACACTGAAGTGGTTTGCTATTTTCTTCCTCAGCTGTATGTAGGCAGGAGTTAAGTGACTTGCCCAGGGTCACACAACTAGTAAGTGTCTGAGGTCAAATTTTAAGTCTGGTCTTTCTGACTCTATGCCCAGTGCTCTATTCACTGTGCCACTTTGCTGCCCCTACCACCTAGCTGCTCCTACCATGCCAAACACCAGGATATAAAGGCAAAAATTTAACATTCCCTGCTCCCAAGGAACTTTGTCCATTAAGGAAGATCACGTGTACCTAGGCAGATGTAACAGATTCCCTTGAACATGCCCAGAATGGCTCTGCTGCAATTCCCTACATGGAAGAGGCTGCTTAGCACACTTCTGGGAAAGTCCTGGTAATGTGTAATTTAAGAACCTTGGAGAGACTTGGAGAGACTTGCAAGCACACAGAGAAATTCTGTAACTGGGGCTGGTCTGCTCACCGTGTGATGGAGCCCCTTGGATGGGCTCGACTTGTCCAATTAGAGCTGGAGGTGCCTTCCAAAAGGCATAGGTCGCTTGAGCTTCTCTCTGGGTGGGACCTTTCTCTTGGATTGACTTCTCTTTGGCTGACTTGCTCCTGCTAGATGGTATCTGGTGGGGCAGCGCTGTAATGGAAAAAGCCTTCGACTCTTTCTTCATCCAAGTCCTCCATGTGGCCTCATAAATACAAGGCCTCAAGCTTTAGTGATTATCCTTTGACTTTAAGTCAAGGTGATTAAGTTGGAGGCTACAACCTTGTGAGTTTTGAAATGTCAGAAGAGTGGGCCACCCAAAGTCTAGAGGCCACACTGGGTTTTGCAGACAACACGGACATTAATACTCTAACAACTGAGGACTGATATTTGTGGGGAGAAGGGAAGGGAAGGCAATGCACCTTTATACTGGATCCACTATGTACCAGGCCCTGTGCTAAGCAGTTTTTTAAGGAAATATTATTTCATTTGGTCCTTACAACTATTATTTTCCCCACTTTATAGTTGAGGAAAGTGAGGCAAACAGAGGTTAAGTGACTTGCCTAGGGTCACACAGAGTCCCCAGACCAGTGTTAGCTGAGAAAAAAAACTCTCAAGCCCACATCTGGCAGTGATGAGGATATGGACTTGGAGGGCCCAAAGCTAAGTAGAAATTATATTCAGTCTGAGATTGCTCTTCCTAGAGATCAAGATGGTATAAGGGACAATGTGACACTGAGGCATAGGGGATGGGGAACAGGGGGGAATGTTTGTACTTTAGTTTTTCTCATGTCTTTGAAATAAATATCTCTTTGTAGGACTTAATTGATGTTAATTTGTTCAGTGGAACTGTGGTATTAGTTGCTGGTGGCTCATGGGGCTAGGGTAGGGGGAATCACCCAGGCTTGAGCCAAAGGCTTTAGAGAGACATCTTAACCTTTCCAGGGGTACTCCTGGAGCCCCATGAGAGCTCAATGTCGCCAGACTGGCTTTGGGACAGGGAGTCCTGGTTATATTCACTACATAGATACAGACAAAATAAATACAAGGGTGTTTGAAAGGGTGGGAAGGGGAGGAAGAAAGAAGAGGAAGGACAGGGAAAGGTACAAGTAGCTCAGATTATCAGCAAAGGCTTCATGCAGAAGGTACCCCCTTAGCTGAACTTTTAAGGAAACTAGGAATTCTGAGAGGTTGAGGGAGAGTGTTCCAGGTATGAGAGACAGACTGCAAAAGCCCGGCATTGGGAGGTTTAGTGTCCCCTATGAGGAATAAGAAGAAAGTCACACTGGCTGGAGTAAGGATGAAGTGTGGTGCAGGGGAAGGGGTGCAGGCAGAGTCAAAAGAACCCCCAACCTGAAAACCATCCCTCTTATGATCTTCACTAGGTGTGTGACCATGCTCAAATCCCTTAACTTCCTGGAGTCTATTTCTTTACATGTAAAAAGAGGCTAACAATGCCCAGTCTTGACTTCCCAGGGTCTCTGTGAAGATCAAATGAGATAATGTATGTGCGGTACTCTAGAAACCTTAATGTACTACGTAAATGTCAGGGGTTATTGTAACTCATTGACTCACTGAAGAGTATCTCAGAATTGCAACAGAATACAGCTCAGAATTCACAGATTCTCAGTGGAAGAGGGAAAGAATTAGAAAATCCAATAACCTCAGACATGAAAATTCTCACCTCATCAACTGTGGCAGAGGATTACAATACTTTTATTAAGAGTCTGTTAGCCAGTGTATTTGCTCTGTCAATCACTTCGAAATTTTAATTACACCACCGGGAGTACAAGAGTGTGAGAACCATGCTTATTACTGAGAGTCAGAAAACAGCTTATGAAAAAAGAAAATCTGGTAGGCTGTAACTTTCTGAAAGAAAGCAGAGGGAAGTGTTCTCTTCCCCTTCTTACACACACACACACACACACACACACACACAACCACCACTCCCAATTCAATTTCTACTCCTTGTCAAAGGAAAATCTACCACTACCACTACTACTACTACTATTGCTGCTGCTACTGCTACTACTACTACTACTACTACTACAATTAGAACTACTACTACTACTACCACTACTACTAATGCTGCTGCTACTACTACTACTGCTACTACTACTACTACTGCTACTACTACTACTACTCTGCTACTACCACCAGCAGCAACAACACACATTAGAGTCAGTTTGATTAAGTAAACAGAATGCTGGACTTGAAGTCTGTAGGACCTCTGTTCAAATCTCACCTGGATCACTTGCTTTGTAACTCTGGTCAAATCAATTTATTCTCTCTAGGTTTCCATTTTCTCATCTTACAGATGAGAGAAAATTGGACTCAGTGACCTCTAACAACCCATCTTGCTTTATATCCTTGCATATTATGCATGAGAAAATCCATTTCTCCACCTGCTTAAACTATTTTTATTCCCATTTTTAATAGCCCTGTTTAATAATTGCATAAATCACATGTAATCATTTTTGGAAATAGGAAAGGTATACATCTTAACACAATAAAAATAAATCACTGAAGTACTGAGAGGCAGTTAGGTGATACTGCAACGGATAGAGCACCAGACCCCAAATTAGAATGGCTCGTCTTCGTGAGCTCAAATCTGGCCTCAGACACTTACTAGCTGTGTGACCCTGGGCAAGTCATTTCACTCTGTTTATCTCAATTCCTCAACTATAAAAACGAGCTGGAGAAGGAAATGGCGAACTATTCCAATATCTCTGCCAAGAAAACCCCAAATGTCATCATGAAGAGTCACACACAACTGAAATGGCTGAACAACAATGAAAAACTTAGACCAAAAAGGTTAAACATATGCTAGATCAATAAACACATTCCTTTTATATACAACACACACACACACACACACACACACACACACATATATATGTATGTGTGTATACATATATGTATACACATATATACACACATATATACATGTAATGTTCTATATAAATTAGAGATATTATTGTCACTGATCATGGGATCACAGATTTAAATCTGGAAGGGACATTAGAGGACGTGGAGTCCAACCTCCTCATTTGGCAGATGGGACAACAGGATTCCTGAGAGGTTGTGACTTACCCAAGGTCATACAGTTAATAAGGATGAGAGGGGAGATTCCTTCTCTGGGAAACCAAAACTGTCAATGATAAAATGTGCTGGAACAAGAGAACCAGTGAAGGGAGGGAGTGACAGGTATGAGGCACTCCATGTGCCTGTTACATTGACACAGGCTGGATTGAGTGGTCTCTGAGGTCCTTTCCTGCCCTAACATTCAGTGATTCTGTGACACCTGCCCCCAGCATTCTTTCTCCCAAGTCCACAACTTGACTATAAATACCCCCAAGCACTCTGAAGGTTGGTGGATTCCACCTGATGCCTGTTTGCCATCAGCACTAATGAAAACTTCAGGGCCAAATCCTTATCAATTATTATCATGATGACTCACCCCACAGAGGCAATCCAGTCCTCCAGGTGCCCAGAAACTCCGCTTTAAAGCACTCTGGCATCTCACAGTCCAGACAGACCTTGGAGCTCTCCAGACAAATTGATTTATGAACTGGGATCTCTGTAACATGAACTGAGAATGCATTCGTACCATGAAACTTTATGAGGTTCAGCTGTCTATAGCCTATCCCCAAATCTTTTCATTCTAAAGATTTATTGGAGGAAAAAACAAATTAGACCTGTTGGTCCTAAGGGCATGCTGTAATTTGGAAGTGATGGATTCATGTAGAGAAGGCATATCATCCTCAATGTCCTCTTCTATAAGGTGCTAAAGGAAATCTTAAAAATGATGGAATCAAAAATAAAATAAGAATATTCCATGATTGGAGGGGAAAAAATTATGCTCCCATTGCCCACTGTCAGGGGGCTCTATGCACTTGGAAAATGAGATTTGCAGAGGTTTCCTTTATGTTAGAACACGACTGAATCCCATGAGCTTCTATTCTCCCGTTCTCTTTTTTTTTTTGTAGACACTCTACTTTAATCATCCATGGATACAGAATTTGAAGTTACTTGAAATCTATATATATGGTTCTGATTACAAACAATCAGGCTACAGATTCCTTGGCTTTGATTCTCTATCCCAGACCCTTCTCCTTGGCACAAGATAATTATACTTT
>CM053584.1:381291605-381314040 GCA_028627135.1 Pseudochirops cupreus | reverse complement strand
GAAAGAATCTGGAGTTCCATAATCAAATGTTATGAATGTGTATCTATCTATCTATCTTTGTATGTATATATATATATATGTGTGTGTGTGTGTGTAAGTGTGTATATATATATATGCAATTATTATTATTATTAGTGACTACATCCAACTGGAACTTGAGATACACAGGCACTGCAGTTGGGAGATCCATCCTGCCCTACCAAAAAGTGACATAGGAGAGAATAGACTGGGGGAGGGGGGGAAATACTGGGATGGCTGTTTTGGGGTGGTGGGCGGGGGAAAGACGGGGAGAAAAGATGTAACTCAAAAAAATTTAATAAAGAATCTCATTTAAAAAAAAAAGAGTTCAGTCTGGGTATTTTTTTAGGGGGGAGATTTGCATATCACAAAGTAACTAGGAAAACTCAGTGTCAGGGAATTCTTCCCTTATACAAGGGAAGATTGGCTAACGGAATAACTAAATCACTTTAGGAAGCTCAGAGTTCCTTTTGTCTTTTAGCTGAGGAATGTCGAACAATTAACATTATTATTAAATAAATCAAGTTTTGGTAAAGTGAGGTTAATAAAAAACAAAGAGAGAGACAGGCTTTCAGTTGGCCATAAAGTTGCAGTAGGAATCCCTGCAGAGTATATCAAAGGAATCTGGGTGTACCTCTCTTGCGTGCAAATATAAACACCATGAAACACTAAAGCCAAAGTAATGTAATAATGATGATCAATATTAAGGAACATCAAGTGTCCTGAAGTTCATTTAATCAGTACATTTCATCTTGAGCCCCTGATGCCACATGTCGTCTGATCCCTAGAAATATCTTCCCTTGGAGATTCTGCAATAGGCTTCACTCTCATGGCAGTTCTACCATGAGAATAAGAAAGATACTGTCCTCAAAGAGTCCAAGTAAGGAGCTATGGATGAACTGTACCTCAAGTGTATTTAAGATTATAGGAGAAGAACTATAGGACTGAAAAAAAATGCAAAATGTCAGAGATAAAGAGAGACAGAGAGAAGGGGGGAAGGAGGAAAAGAAAGATGAGGAGAAGAGAGGAGAGGGAGGAAGGAGTTGGGTAACTATAGTCTTGAGAGCTTGACCACGGTCCCTGGAAAAAATCCTTGAATCTGATACTAAAGGGATGGTTTGTGTAAATTTATAATGGAAAACTGACCTCAACATGGATTCTTCAAGATGAAGTCATGACAAAGTAACATAATTTTCTTTCTTGACACGGGGCTTTTTTGTTTTTTGTTTTTTAATTGGTGTTGGTTGGTCAGGGGAATATCTAATTTCCGCAAAATGTTTGACAAAATCTGTCCTGGTCTCTTTTGGGACAGGATGGAGAAATGTAAGCTAGAAAAGACCCTGGTAAATGGATTCAAACTGGCCTGAATACCTAGAACCAAGGTTGGATCATTCATAGATCAATGTTGTCTTCAAGGGTGGTCGGTCTCTGGATGTTCAAGGAATCTGCTCAGTGATTTGGATGAAGTCACATATGTAGACACAGGTTCTAAGTATCACTTTTCCAACCCACACTTGAACTAGTAGGTCAGATCCCCAGAGGCTGACTGAATTTCAGGGGAACCTGAGAAATTGGGATAATGTTATAGCCTACAAGCCCTCCTCTGGTATGTTTCCTACTAATATTAATTACCTGTGCCACGTAGTCTTCCCCTCAAGTACATCACCAGTGATTACCACCCCAATATAATTTTGATGCATTGATATATCTTTGATAATGTTGATAACCAATTAATATGAGTTGGTTTTGACAAAGATGATGTTTACTGAGAAGATGTAGCAAAAGTGAAGTACAGGGGGCCTCTAAGTGGTACGATGAATAGAGTACCAGCCCTGGAGTCAGGAGGACCTGAGTTCAAATTCAGCCTCAGACACTTAACACTTACTAGCCCTGGGACCTTGGGCAAATCACTTAACTCCAATTGCCCTGCCTTTCCACCCTGCCCAAAAAAAAAAAAAGAGTGAAGCACGAAAACATCCCCTTTATCTGGGGCATGTTTGTCTCTCTCCACCCAAATCCCTAAGAAAATGGATTCAATCTCTACATAGTTGCTCTTAGAACATTTACCTCAACAAACTCACTTCTGGTACAGACATATTCTATGGACAAATCCCTCCCTGGCTTGGAAGACTTGTTGCCTCCTCTGCCTGGTGGAGTTACTGCTGGGCGGGGTCAAGCAGGTCTTTTCTCAGGGCTGGCTCCTGTAGCAAGTAAAATTACCACCAAGGCAAGTTTCCTAGGCAAGATAACAGTTTATTAACAGTAACATGTATAGCTGTTAATAAAGTAGGTCACCCTGGCCACCTCAGCAAAGCCAGGAGCCCCATGGGATGGAATGGACACTGGAAAAAAGAGGAGCTTGGGGGTAGTTGGTAAGCCTTATGGTTAGTTGCAGCTGGGGGCAAGTGGTTTGGTCTTCAGGTACAGCTGATCTCACTCCTCTCTGATAATTAAGGAAGGTTGATGGCGTTATGAACCTCAAATGCCTCAAAGTGATCTTGGCTAGAAAATCAGAACCACCCCAGTCAGGATCACCCCGGTTAGCTGTCCCCTTGGGGATACCAAACCAAGCCCAAATTTAAGAAGAGAGACAAGGATGAGAGAGCTATCCCTTGGGGTGGGGCCAGCCTAAGGTCATTCTTTGTTTAGAGGTAAACAAAGCTGGGGTCCCAGGTTAAACTGGTGAGCAAGTGAATGTCCGCAGACTCTAGTAGAAAGTTATTATGATACCATTCCCTTTCACCACACCTTCAAGCCAATTCAGACTGGGACAGAGAGCAATTTTAAGGCAGATACTTACAGTTTAAAGAATCAGCGCAGCATAAATGCTAATTACATTATAAAATCCATATCGCAGAAAGCAGATGTAACATTAGTTTTCTCTCTAATACTTCACACGAGACGCACCTGCTACAGGCGGCTCCAGAAGACTCTATTATGGACCGTGTTTGGAGGACCCCTGATGGCTCTTTAAACTCTCAAAGCTCACAAGGCCCTCAGGGAAGAAGAGAAACAATGGAGACGGAAGAACAACAATGCCCGGAGGTCATCCCCCCTGGAAGCTTCCAGCATTGCTTTTTGTTCACTCAGAAGGTGCCTGGGAAAGAGGATGATTTTGCTTGTTTATGGTTTCTGTGTGCAACAGCCAATTAAAAAGGCCTTTTATCCCCAAGCAATAAGTAATCAGAAAATTTTCATAAATACGTGAATGCTCAGAACTGGGGGCAAAGTCCCTCCATTAAATCTCATCATGGCTCTTCAGAAGCTGCCTCATGCAGCCTTCAGGCAGATAACACTGTGCATGCTCCAGGAACTGGGGCTAGCCACAGCACCCCCACCCCTATTCTGCACATTTACTTGTCATGTTTGCAGATGAAACAAAGCTAGAAGCCGTAATTAGTAGGTGGGATAACAGAGAGGATGAGGACTCCAGACAGAACTTCGCTAGGATAGTATGGTAGTCTGAATCTACTAGGACTAATAGGAATACATGTAAAGCCTTGGGTTTAAAAACTAATTGTACAAGTACAAGATAGAGGAGACAGGGCTAGGGATCATCAGCTCGTGTGAAAAAAGATCTGAGAGTTTTAGTGGACCACAAGGTCAATATGAGTTAATGAGACAATGCATCTGGAGAGTCTTGTTTTCCGTTCTGGGGACTGGCTTTTTAGGAAGGCTATTGAGAGGCTGGATAACATTCAGAGGAACGATAGTGGGGAACCCCAAGAACATATCATATAAGGATAATGGAGGAGCTGGGGATGTTGATTCTGGAAGAGAGAGAAGTTGGGGCAGGCATCACATCATTTTCAAATATTTGAATGACTGTCATGTGGAAGAGGGGTGAGATAGGTTTTGTTTGGTGGAACTTGGGGCAATGGAAGGAACTGAAGAGAGGAAGATTTCAGTCTGATATAAGGGTGACCTGAAACTCGGCTCTGCCCCAAGTGGGTCCAAGCTGCTCTGGGAGGCAGTGGGTTCCCTTTGCTTTGTAATCAGAGGTGGGATGACCATTTGTCATGGATCCCAGAATCTTCAGGCTGGAATGGGCCTCAGAGGCCAGCTGCTGTAATTCCTTCCAGAATAAGAATCTCCTCTACACCATACCCAACAAAGTCCCCCCACCTCTGCTTAAATTCCTTTGGGATAGGGAATTCACTACTCTCCAAGGCAATGAGCCTACTTTGGATGGCTGTTATTGTCAGGAAATTTTTCTTTCCATAAAGATGAAATGTACTGAGGATTTTCATTCCTGCATAGGTTGGACTAAATAATAAGGTAATGAACAACTTTCTATCTGCGATTCTGTGAACCTCAGTTGTTGGGATGAATCCATAGCATCAGAGATTATGTACATAACTCATGCAACAAGCCATAGTCAGTGACACCATGTCGCCTAACTCTGTGGGTAACAGTGAAGTAAACAAAAAGAGGAAGAATTTGCAATTCCTGGTCACAAATTTCCGGACCCAAGGCAAGGCAAGGCAAGGATGTAGAACAGCTGTGGCCAACTGGCTCTGGACTGGGTCACTTTGAATCTGCAAGTTCTTCAAGGACCAGAAGAGGTCAGCAGAGGACTGGTCTTGCAGCTGACTGGCTCTTGGCTCATAGGATGCTGAAGACTAGCAGCCCCAATGTAACCTAAAAAATAGAAGGGGATACTGTTGGGTGGGGAAGAGAAAGTCTAGCAAAATCAGGGCAAGAGTACAGAAACAGAGGTACAGAATCACCCATCGTATGGAACAAAAGGAAGACAGCACTAACCAGTGGGGGGAGAGAGGAAGGATTAATAAAATGAGTCCAAGGAGTTGGTGTCCAAGGAGTTGGCATGGGAGATGACCTTAAAGAAAGCTGGGGGTTCCAAGAGAGTAGATCACGTTCCAGGCACATGCTCTACAAAGGCACCGAGGAAGGCAGTGGAATATTGGAGTCAGGGAACAAGGAATAAATGTGGGAATGGGGAGGCAGATCAATAAGAAATAAGATTGGAAATGTAGGTGAGAGTCAGATTGAGGAAGGCATTGAGTGCCAAGCTCAGGAAAGTGTATTTTGTCCTAGAGACCATAAGGAGCCATCAGAGATCTTTAAGCTTGGGAATGACAAGCTCATACCTATGTCTTAGGAATATTGGCCTGGCAGCTCTACAGAGCATGGCCTGGAAGTCAGGAATACTTGGATTCATGGTCTCCCTCTGACACATACTGGGTGTTGTTTTGGTCAAGTCCCATCATGTCTCAGAGTCGTACAGAAGGTGCCATCTGGGGGCAACTAGGTGGTGCAGTGGATAGAGCACCAGCCCTGCAGTCAGGAGGACCTGAGTTCAAATGTGGATTCAGACACCTGACACTAACTAGCTGGGTGACCCTGGGCAAGTGACTTCCAATTGCCTCACAGAGAGAGACAGAGAGAGACAGAGAGGGAGAGAAAAGACAGAGAGAGAGAGAGAGAGAGAGAGAGAGAGAGAGAGAGAGAGAGAGAGAGAGAGAGAAAGTGTTACCTGCATCTGTAGAAGTTCCTCATTGATGAACTTCTTATGCCAAGGAAATCACAGGTTTGGTAAGAAAAAAATGAAAGTTGGATTGGGGATGGAAGAGACTAGATGAAGATAAATTCACTGTGACGCTGTTGCCATGGTTCACATGAAAAGTGATAAGAACCTTAATGAGATAGTTGCTTGTGAAGGAAGGATATGAAAACATTCATGCTTGTGGATATTTGCTAATTTAATAATGATTTTTTAAAAATTAAAAATTAAAAAGCCCATATAAACATATGGACTATGTCCTGTTCTGAGTTTGAGTGAAAAGGTGATTCCTATAAGAGGGCGAAGTTCTCTATTTATTCCTTTATGGTGTTAATATTGTACTGAGTGAATCACGCCCCAGCATATTACATGGTCTTGTCACCGAGATCCCCAACCATACTTGTGGGATCTTACATGAAACCCAGAAAAAAAAAGTCTAGATTCATAATCCAGAAATACAAAAGACTTTAGAAGCCACCTGATCTAACCGTCCTCTTTTACAGATGAGCAAAGTGAAGCCCAGGGAGACTGTGGCTGTTCTGTGGTCACTACAAGGACTAATCATCAGGGATGGAATTTGAACCTAGGCCTACTTTAGAGCTGTTACTCTGTCTTACCACATAAGCTCCTGAGTGGGTGAAAAACTCACATAGCCCAGATGCTATGTTGCTGTATGGAAAGCTCACCACTTAGGCCATTATGACACATATGTTGGACAGACACTACGGAAGGCCCCAGAATTGACTAGTTGGGGAAGAGCAGGTCAGATGGCATTTGGGGAATTGAAACGTGGTTTCAACAAACACAAAAGCTCTGATGCATTTTTAACACCAATATTCTCCCATCATATTTATGTTAGCTGATTCCTAAAAAATCAAAGTGTGGGGTGATCGAAAAAGACAATGGAGAGGTGTCCAGTGGGCAATTAGTGTTACTAATGAAAACTTACCTGGAAACTTACGTGGTATAAAAGACATTTTTGAGGTTATGGGAGTCCAAGAACGGTAGCAGTCCAACTATATAATGAGAGGAAGGGTTAACAGACGAACATGCTAAGCATTGTGCTAACAGTCACAAAATATTTAAAGATCTAGAACAGTGGTTCTCAACCTGTGGGTTGCGACCCTTTTGGGGGTCGAAAGGGGTCACCTAAGACCATCGGAAAACACAATATTTCAGACAGTCTTAGGAACTGAGACACCGCTCCTCTATCCGTCTGCAGGCAGGTCTGCCCTCATGCAGATACGCCCACATCCGAGTATTAAAGGGTCGGGTGGCATTAGGAAGATTGAGAACCATTGATCTAGAAGTTGTTCTCTAGAATGGTGGAAAGATCATTTGCTAAGGATTTAGGGGAGAATAGGGACAAGAAGTCAAAATGAGATTCAGATGGGTTGCAGTCTGTACATGTAGAGAGAATACCCACATTAATGTAACCAGATCAAATTTTTCCTTTCTTAAAATTATTTTTTCAATTAACAAGCATTTATTTTCTCTTCCTCCCATCTCGTCCCCACCAGCCAGGGTGAAAACAAAACAAAACAATACAAAAACCCTTTGTAATAACTATTCAGTCAAAACAAAACAAATTCCCATGTTGGCTATACACAAAAATGTGGAGGAACCAAGGTACCAAGTCCATAAAGGGAGGAGCCACGTTACCGTGGCTTCTCACAACCCTGGGCCAACTGCTGTTTGGAAGGATCTCTCATTGCCCACGTTGAGTCGGTCACTTCCTTGTCAGGAAATGTGTAGGACTTTTACAATGATATCATTATCGTATTCATTGTTCTCCTGGTTCTGCTGACTTCACTCTCTGTCAGTCGGTACAAGTCTTCACAGGTTTCTCTGAAGTCATCTCTTTATTTACTTATTTTTGTGTAATAGTCTTCCTTAGTATTCTTGAATCATCATTTGTTCAGCCTTTCCCCAGCTAATGGGCAGATTCATTAAATTACACAAGTCTTGAAGCAGCACTGTGAGGTAGGTGGTATAAGGAAGGATCCCTTCCCATTTTACAGGTGGTAATACTGTGGTTCAGAGAGAAAGAGAGACCTGGCAAGTGTATAGAGTTACTATGTTACGGAACTGAGCCCGACAGCCAAGTTTTCTAACTGAATCTGGGGCTGTGAGAGGCATTTACTGGTCCCTCCAGTTTCTACTTTCTTCCCTTTTAAAGTTACTTTGTATCTGTTTTGTGTGGTTGTCTTCTTTCCCAATAGAATGTAAGTTTTGGGAGGGCAGGGACTGTTTTGCTTTAGCCTTTTTATCTCCGTGTACTTGTACAGAGCCTAGCACACAGTGTTTAATAAACGTTTGTCCATTGCTCTTTCCACCATGCCACACCAATTACTTAAATGGAACAAGTGGCTTTTAATGGAGTGATTTCCCTCAAATTGTGTGATTTTTGATCCTAGATTATGTCTTGTTTTACTATGACTGTCAGGCAGAGTCTCTAGGGAGAGGACTTGGAGACTTATTTAGAATGATGTGGGTGAGTGATTACTGATGTGTTGTGTCTTTGTAATACGAGCTGGTCCACAGCAACCTCAGAAATCAACAGGAACCTCGATTTAGAGGTGGAAATCTAGCCCAAGTCTTTACCAACGAGGAGAAGAGAGCCAGGGAAGGGAAATTAAGAAACTTGCCCAAGGTCACACAGGTGAACAAATGGCAGAGCTGAGATTCCAACCAAGTCATTTGACTCCAAATTCAGTCATTTTTTCCACTCCATTTTGCTACCTCCATAAAATTACCGGAGGAGCTGGATCTGTACAGAGTCAGGTGCTTTGTTAGAAAAATAGGTTTATTGAACCGTGCACTTGGCTATACTGTGGTAAAGTCCTGGGAAGACACAGGGCTCACCCTCAGGGAGTTCCCAGTAGCTCTATGGACAAGATTCACACATGTCACTGGGCCTCAGTTTCCTTACCTGGAAAATGAGGGAGTAGTACGTGGTGATTTTTTTCAACTCCTAAATCTTGTGATTCACATTCTAGAGCATCTGGTGTTCCTGACAGCGACAGCAGGTGGCATCCCGAGACAGCCTAGGAATATGACAGCCACCATCAATCTTGGGAAAGAGTTGGCAAGAGAGAATTAGCAGTGGCTCCAGAGACACAGAGAAGTACCTACAGCCCATAGGTGAATTAAGCAGAAGGAAAGCAAATTTCGTATTCCCTGGGCTGCAGCTTCTCTGCTCTGTAAGAAGGGAAGAGACATACATACACACACGTACAAATTTATATGTATATATACATGCATCCATGTGTATACACTTATGTATGCATATATACACATGTGTATGTGTGTACATACATGCACACATACACGTGTATAATCTGAAAGCAGAGATCTATCATGGCTAGGACATTCCTAGAATCATGTTCAGTGGTGTGTGTGTGTGTGTGTGTGTGTGTGTGTGTGTGTGTGTGTGTGTGTGTGTGTGTGAGAGATTTCCTCTTTCAGCTCATACTCTCTTGAATAGTGCCATAAATCCAGACTTTGTACACAGCCCTTTCTTCTTCTCCTTTGTCAGACCCTGAGGATTGGCAGGAATCTTCATTTTCAGGCCAGTACCTTCAGAAATTCAAATCTGGCCTCAGACACTTCCTAGCTGTGTGATCCTGGGCAAGTCACTTTACCCTTTTTTCCTCATCTGTAAAATGATCTGGAGAAGGAAATGGCAAAGCCCTCCAGTATCTCTGCCAAGAATCCTCATAGGAAGTCATAGAGAGTAAGACATGACTGGGATGACTGAGCAACAACCACCTTCAGAAGGAGCCTTGCTTAGAGCTACAGGGGTCTGGAAAAGAGAAGACCTTTTAGTTTTTAATTACTGCTAAGGGAGACAGTGAAACAATGGACAGAATGCCAGATTGGGAGTCAGATCCTGCCTCTGACATTTAATGTCATGTCTGCCCTTGGGTCAGTCCCTGGTCTAAGTTTTTTGATCTGTAAAATGAAGGGCTGGGCCACATCACTTCTCAGGTCCCATCATGCTCTACTTCAGCCCTGTGACAGTGTCCATGAGTCATCAGACCAATAGGAAGAGACTATCTCCTGAATCCAATTGGATCAAGTCAGTAGGAACTGAGCCCCTACTATGTCCCAGCCCTACAATCTGACGGAAACAAGAGGGGGATACCTAGAGGCTGCTTACAGGAAGTCCACAATCAAGTGGTCTAAGACGAGAGTCGTATGTGGTAAATAGAAATGAGAAAACAAAACTCTATGCTGAGGATAAATGGTAAAGACGGGAAATTTTTTAAGAAGAATTTAGAGGCAGGGGGTGTAACTAGATGACTCCGGCCCTGGAGTTAGGAGGACCTGAGTTTGAATCCAGCCTCAGACACTTGACACACTAGCTGTGTGACCTTGGGCAAGTCACTTAACCTTAATTGGCTTGCCAAAAAAAATTAATTTATTAGCAGAAAAAAATTGTCATGGGCTGGACTGGGAAGGCTTGTGCTGTTAGATCATGAAAGATCCAAGTGGATTCAAGCAGCATTATCAGAGTTGCCATTTATCTGACTGACTTCTTACCCTAGGGTAGGTTTACACCTTTCCCTAGATTAAATTTCTGAAGTTGGTTGGCAAGGGTTGATTGGCTTTCACCAATGTAAGCGGAGAGGGGCAACATTCTCAGTGAAGCCCAATCAGGAGTAACAACTGTAGCTGCTGAGAGACAGGAGAAATCCTTGTGGACTGAAGTGAAGTGAGAGTCCTTACAGTGGAAACAGGCTACGTACTAGACCTTGAGGGATGGCAGCACTTTTCCTTCTACTCATATTCCATATCCAGGCAGCTTTCAAGTCCTCCTCACTCCCACAACGTTTCCATCATCTGACACAGCTACCACCCCTTTTGTAGACCTCATCACATCTCTGCATTATTGTTACAGCTGTCTAAGTAAGTGGTCTCTGCTCTCTTCCCCCCTTCCAATCTATGCTTAATACACCTTACAAAACAAACATTGTTAAGGCTAAGGTCTGGCCATGAAACTCCCTTAGTGAAGAACCTTCGGTGGATCCTTTTTGACTTTAAGAAGAAAAAAAAAAACCCTTCACCTGACATCTAAGGCCATTTACAATCTGATACCAACTTACCTTTAAGAAAATATAACATTTCACTCATCTCTGTAAAATGTCTTCATCACATAGAAGTCTTTCTTGAAATGACAAAAAGTTTATATTTGAAACTAAGAGCTAGCATCATATGTGATGAGGAAACGCAAGATGCTTTCCCAGTAAATACTGGAGTAAAGCATGGATGCCCCTTTTCCTTGCTGTCATTTGACATAGTTTTGGCATCGCTTGGTATAGAAATGACAACCTTACTTTTCTTAACTTTACTAAAATTGAACGATTAGTTTTTCCAACTATGTATCTGTGAGGCTGGATTTTCTTCTCATACTTCAACCAAAACAATGTATCATAACAGTTGAATGCAGAAACAGATATGAGTCTATTTTCTATTATGCCAGATATTAAAGAGATTTGCAAAAAATACATGAAACAATTCCACTTTTCTTATTTTTTATTAAAACGCTATTTGTATTAGTATAAAAAGGGTTTATAATTATTTAAAAATGAATATTATATATACATACATATATATATATATATATATATATATATATATATGAAAATTATCCTTTTCAATTTCTAGTTAAGTAAATGTTGATAGATGTTACCCACACAAACAAAGGTTCTTTGGAGTCCTCAAACATTTTTAAGAGTGTAAGGAGATCCAGACACCAAAAAGTCTGAAAATTGCTATTCCAGCTGTTTATAATGGTAGAAGGGAACAGAAAATCTCACCTTCCCCCAACCCAATTCCACTCGGATTAAGTGGGCCCTAAAGAGTCAATAGTGATTGAATTGAAGATTTGTATTCATGAACAGGGCAGGGCAAATTAAAAACTGAATGGTCTACCAGAAAGGGAAACCACTTCCACCACTCTTCTGGAAGAAAGGGAAATCACTTCCACCAGTGTTCTATAGGAAAGAGAATCCACATCCACCACCTTCAGAGTCAGAGGAAGGCTGAAGGTGGGTTGTTGCCTCCAAACTACAATGAGACAGCTGGACCAACCTTGTTCTTGATGGACTGTATGCTGAGCAGGAACAAGCCATTTGAGTAGAATGGAAAGATGTGAGGTTTTAAGACATTAGTCTTCGGAGGCCACATTCTTTTGACCTTGCTGCCATTTCTCCTTGTTGACCTAAGCACCCTTCCATACCCAAAGGACTCCAAGTGTCTTACTTTTTCTCCTTTACACCCGGAGGTCCAGAGAGTCAGAGTTGTTGCTTTCTTGCTTCACATTTTGGTTCTCTTCTATAGGACAGCACATGGCTCTTCTCTCTTTGCTAGGAGCAGTGAGTCAAAGGTGGTTTCTTTGGCCAGTAGAAGAGTTGCTAGCAGTCTTTTGCTACCTCTGTCTCTGTCCATCTCTCTGGTCTTATATTTTTAGAGGCATTACTAAAGATTCTAATTTTACTGAATAGAAGCAATTCTGGTGTATTTATACCCCCAAGCTTAGTATAATGCCCTGGCACATGGTAGGCACTTAATAAATGCTTGCTGTCTTGAATTGACTCGATGTTTATATCAAGTTAGGAATTTCCCCTGAACATCCATGCTAACGTACTTGATAGCCCCCAATTAAGTTAATTTTCCTCTCTCTAGAAGAATTGTGTTTTAATTTAATTAGGTCCATCCTTCTAGGCATTCTATTAGCTGTTGACAACTATCCCTAGGCGAAAAGAATAAAGGGCAGGTTTAGGGTATTGCAGCCTTGGTAGCAGTTTCTGGTAGAAGGATGTGGGTAGTAAGAAAACTGGTCAGCAAGCATTTATTAAAGGCTTCCTACATGCCTGGCACTGTGCTAAGCTGGGAATGCAAATAGAAGTAAAAAGAAAGACAATACTTGCCTTCAAGGAGCTTACCTTCTAATGGGGAAGACAATACATTTAAAGAGAGTTGAAAACTGGGCAGCCTTAACAGGTTGGTGACAGCTTATGCAAGTTGAGCATATTAATAATCTCCCCCTTTTCTAGTCTCTGTAACAAGGACTAAATTTTAAGTTCTAGCTTTTTTTTTTAATCTACAAGTTTGCAGCTTTGGGCAAAGTGCTTTACCTCCGGGACCCAGTTTTCTAATTTGTAAAGTTAAGGTTAGAGGTGGAAAGAGACAGCTCAGTGTAGTGAGTAGAGTCTTGGAGTCAGGAAAATCTAGATTCAAGATCTGTCTCTGATACATACTGGTTTTGTGACCTTGGGCAAGTCCTTTCCTTCCTCCCATGCTCAGGCACCCATCTAGGGCTATCGATGGCAGAACAGTTACTAGTCTGCATTGGTAGGAAAAATTTCCCTATTGGGAATTCTCCAAACCAATGAAATCATGAATTTGGCATAAAAACAAAATGATCTGGTAGGAGTAGATAATCTCTAAGGACCTTTGTAATTCTAAATTATATAATTCTAAACTCTTGAAAATCCTTAAACTACCTTCTAGATATAACTACCTTCTGGATGTAACCACGGCCATCCACCGGCAGTCAAGATTTCATCTTTGCACAGCCAGTGACAAATGGGCTCTGGATGCCAGCACACATAGCCTGATTTACATGTGCATGGAGGTCCCATCGGATTCCTAGGGATTAGCTGCTGGCGGTCTGGAGTGCAATGTGGCAGCATCATTACCTGAGGTTACCTTTGAAACTCAGCAGCTGTTCCCAGCCAGTGATGCTAATGATTTCCACCTTTGCTCCAAGGTGACTCTTGTTTCTTCTTTTTGTGCTACTGAAGAAAAGGATACAGGAGTGAACAGATGCTATTCCCCAGTGTCCTGGGCAGAGGGGGAGTTGTCCAAGGTCACAGGAAGGATAGGACCCCAAATCTTCACATGAGGGTGGGGATGATAGGATGAGCTATAAGGATCCTGGACCCTAGAAAGGGGATTAAAATGAAATGAAACCAAGTCAAATATTCTATCAATTAGCCAATAGCAAGGCATAGATGCTAAGGGTGGGGAGATGTCCAGATGAGGCAGTCACCCACCTTTCCTACAGAGAGTTTAGAGTCCAGATGGGAAAGGAAGAATATTTTCCATTCCATTCAAGTCAATTCAATTCACAGACATTTAATAAATCTGGATCTGTATAGGCTGCCATGCTAGGTACTGGGGGAGATGCTTTCTCTGCCCTCATGGAACCTAGTGGCTAATGGGGGTAGCAGTGGGAAAAAGACACAGATAACTAGAATACCCAATTAATACATGATAAACTCTGTGGCATAGTAGACAGAAAGATGGTCTTAGTTAGAGGCAGGAAGACATGGGTTCGAGTGCCATTTCTAACATATATTGGCTATGTGACACAAAACAAGTCACTTAATAACCTCTCAATGCTCCCAGGAAACTCAAAATGTTCTCCTTCTGCCCTTCACCATCATTTCCACAGATAGAACCTCAATGCTATCAGTAAGGAACAGTAAAACAAAACCAAAAATGACTTTTTTGTAGGAATCAAAATATATGGCCATCATTGGGGAATGGTTGAACAAATTGTGGTTTATGATTATAATGGAATATTATTGAGATATAAAAACAACTAGGAAGAACCTAGAGAAACATAGGAAGAGTTATATGAACTGATACAGAGTGAAGTAAGAACCAGGACACAATGTAACAATGACTATAACAACATAGTTGCAAAGGAAAAAAATCTAGAAAATTAATATTATGTCATTATAATGACAAGAAGCTCGGTCCTGGAGAATATCTGAGAAAGTGAATTTTACTCCCTTTATTGCAGAGGTAGGGGACTATGGGTATGGAATATTGCATATATTATTAGACTTAGCTCATTTATTGGTTGGTTTTACTGAATTTTTTTTTCTTTAAATCTTTGTTAAGAGGTTGGTGGGTAAGAGAGAGGAGGGAAAAAAAACAAAGGGAATATAAAAGCCAAAGACATCAGTTAAAAAAAAAAAGTAGGACTTTGTTACAAGCTTGTTTTCCCTCGGGCTCAAAGTAATCTTGTATATTAAATGGCTTGCTTAGTCAAATAGCCAATAATAGCCCGAGGCAGGGCTTTAATTCAGAGGCCTGAAGAGCAAGACAGAGGGGGCAGGGATACAGACAGTTCTCACTCTATGTAAATTTGCATTACTCAAATTTGACTATGTAAAGAATTCTGAAAGGCAGGAGAAGATTTAACAGAAACATATATGAAGAGAGTTTGGAAAAAAGGGTGCCCTCAATTTATTCCCGATTTTCATGGATTTGACAAAGATGAAATGTTGGAAGAAGTGAGTAACAAGATTGTAAAATTTTCATGATAATGATATGGGGGACTTGGTTGAGTTTCTTGGAGAAGAACTGTAGAACAAGGTTATGGTTGCACTGCTAGCTGCAAAGACTGCAGAAGAAAGGGAAGCTTCAGAATCAGAAGCTGAACCACAAAAATCCACAAGAAAACAGTTGGCAGAAGCATTGTATCATTTGAGTGAATTTTTGTCTTATGTTGAAAAGATAGATCCGAGTACTTCCAGATTTTTAAAAACTCACAGCCTAGTGGAGGATAATATCTTTTGCTAGCATCAGATATGTGAGATAAAGAAGAGAGTCCAAACATTTCTAGATCGCTTCATGCAAAAAGCCGCACAGCCACCCACCCAACCAGTGATGAAGGCTAGGTGCAGTGGGGGGTGGGAGGGAAAGGGCAACATAGGGCCTACCTATGTTAACTTTATTGTACAGTACTGCACATTCTTCATCATTAACTTTACCTTTCATTCTGTAATTCTGTTTATTATCATGGTACAGTACCTGAGATGTCTGCATTTTAACATAATTTGTGACTTGCATAAAGATATTTTGTGCATACCTTTGTTATATAGGCTAAGTGAAGTGGGTGGAGAGGGACAAACTTGCATTATGTAAAAACTGTTTTATGCAGAGGTCTGCACAATGGCTCACTTATATAAAGTGAGAATTTTCTGTACATCTACATCACAAGCACAATGGAGAAAAGGATGATTTTGTATAATCTTATTACTGGAGGAGACTTCAGCCTGCAGAGGGGTGACACTGATTCGGGTGGGAACATCTTCATGCCAAGGCAAGAAGATGGAGGGGACCTAGAACAGTGCTTGACACTGAGAGAGGGTCATTCTAGAAGAAGCACCTTCTGACCTGACATCCAAGTTACATTTGATTCTTGTCATTTTTCCTAGTTCAGTGCAAGGAAATTGGAGTCTGCTCATGTAACAGGCAACACATCAATGTGGTTCATGGCCAGCGATATCTTTCTCAGGTACATTTGATTGGTTTCATACCTCTGGGATCACAGGCAGGGAGACCTTCCCTAATCTTAACCCATAATGAGATGGAATGGAAGTTTTCACTATGGAAGTTTCTAAGCATAGAATAATCTAGAAAAAGGAGGGTGCTAGGTAGAGAAAGGAATATCTAGAACATAGGTGACTTGTTTCAAGAAAGATTAGTCTCAGAATACCATACGGGTTTTCTCTGCATAATTTACTTGTCAGCAAAATGGATATTGTGTCCTTGAGGCAACTAGACCCAATATAGTTGAGTATGCAGGTGCTCCTCACCAAGAGGGATAAGTTACACCTAACCACAGAGAAAGGTACCATCGGTCAGGAAGGGTCAGGAAGCAGATCTCACAGTCAGGATGAGTTTCTAACATTCAGCCTTGGGGTTCATCAGTTATAATCCTATTTACTTAATTAGTTGCATAGGTATGAGGGTGGGATAGGATTTATTTATTCCACAAATTTGCCTTTGAAGAGAAAGGCTGCTTGCTATCAGCTACCCTGTCTTTTCTCCAAAGC
Organism: Pseudochirops cupreus; assembly: GCA_028627135.1. Classification (NCBI taxonomy): domain Eukaryota; kingdom Metazoa; phylum Chordata; class Mammalia; order Diprotodontia; family Pseudocheiridae; genus Pseudochirops; species Pseudochirops cupreus. The sequence continues at coordinate 381,297,636 of CM053584.1, read as the reverse complement.
AGGTTGTTAGAGAGAGATATTCCCAAAGGGCCCACTGGAGGAGGACTTTCCATCCTAACTACACTTTGAGACCTCATCAGTGGGCAGCGGCATTCCACACTGTTGGAACCTTTATCACTGCTGGACTAGAGCTTCCCGTTTCAGACATCAGTAGGCTTCATTTCCTTCAATCCTGCCTTGATCCCAGGTAAAGTTTAAGGTCAGAATTGCCAGTTATGTAGGCTGCTTAAGGCTTGGTCTTCTATGTGAAGGGAGAAGGCTACAACAGCACATCACCCCTCTTCCCCCAGCTATGCTGGAGCATACACAGGGCAGAGTCACCGAATGTGCCTTTCCCCAGGATGGTATGAGATCTAATTGAGGATGCCTGTGCCAACCAGAATGGTGCCTCAGGCTCTGTGCCAACTTCTTCATCTCACAACAAAAGTTCACAGCTCCTACCATCCTAGGATGACCAAAGACCCACAGTCAGGCAGCAGCCTGAACTGAGCTGGTCTCCTGGGATCTGGCTCTTTACAGCCCCTGACTCTATTTCCCCACATGAGACCAAAGTGGGAACCCAAAGGTGGTAAAAACAAACAAACAATCCACTACAAATGGGGACAAACTGCCTCCCACTTGGCCATCCCCAAAACAATAGATTGTTGATGTGTTTACACATTGATGCTTTAAGTCACATAGTGAAAAGATATATGTCTATTTCCTGTCGGCCCTTTATAAACCAAAAAGTTGATCCAATGGAACTGAAGGGCAGTTTGCCATTAACTAGCCAAAATTTGACCACATCCTTAATAGTCTTAAAAAGCTAAGTTTACCAGTTCCAGAGACAGGAAAGTCTATCCAGGCAGGAGGAAGCTTTGTGAAGGTATAGCTCTCAAACCTCTACTGGAGGGTGGGGGGGGGAGGAAGATGGGCATTTCTTCTCCCCCCCACCCTCCCACCATGGTGTCTTCCTTTGGAGTACTTTGTTGGAGTGCTCAGTTGCAGATACCACATTCAGAAAAGAATGGGGGTGGGAGAAAGAGAAAGACAGAGACAGAGAGATAGAGAAAGAGATAGAGATAGAGAGAGACTACTACTCTTTCTATTCCCTCTTAGTAAATGCCATTGCTTTGAACAAATTGTTTCTTGGCTGACTATTAATGATAAGGGCATCGATGAGGGCTTGTGAACTGAAGCCCTTGAGTTTACGGATGCAGATCCATTAAGTACCTTGAAGCTAGGAGTCATTACCCCCCTGAATACCCAACATGCAAACCTATGAGTGTTAAGTTGGGGAAAAGACCTGAGGTGGGGGAGTTACATGTTATAGCTATGGAGGTTGATATTCTTACTTCAATACTGGGGACCCTGAAGAGGGAGGTGGAGTTCTTTCCCTTTAAGAGGGGTCAGACTCCCTTTCAAACTTCTGGTGGTGAAACTTTTAACTTGGGTATGCTTTGTTTCTAATATGGGCAGCCATTACATCCCTTCTAAGGAGTTTAAAGCTAAGAGGGTCCATAGGACTGAGCATGGGACCTAATTGACGTGAAATCATCAGGGCTTCCAGAGTTTCAGCACTTGACCTCTCTTCCTGCCACTGTCACTGGCTGCAAAGGAAGTCAGACCCTGCTGGTTTTACTCACACTTTTCTCCCTTTTCCTTCTGGGTCTCCTTCTCAGCTTTGCTCATTGACTGTTCCTACTCTGAGTAGAGCAGAGTTAAGTAGCGGAGACCAGGTTTTCCTTTTTCTTTTTCTCATCACTTATTCTGTTTCTTCCTTCTTCTCCCTGAACCAGCCATTGAAAAGAAGCTTTCCTCCCAGTTGGCCTTGGAGAGCTAACATAATGCCTTTCTTAGGATGATTATCAAGGATTGCATTTTTATTCTATGGGATTAAGTGTAGATAGCCTTATATGCTGAGATAAGGAGTCCCCAGATGGTCCATGGACCTGATACTTAGTAGTTTGATTTATATCAGATTATGCTCATTACAGAGTTAAAGATTCCCATAGTCTACTCATAGTCCCCCACTAAGTACCTTCCTCTCTAGAACCAAACTTTTGCAGTATTTTTTAAGTTCGGCATTGTTGATAATCTAAGACAGTCGTTTGCTCATGATTACTTTCATCCACTATGGTAATCGCTCTGGGGAAGGCTCATGAGTCATAGTTTTGGGAATGCAGACTCATAGAGCATCTTGAATCTGGGAAGAATTCAATAGACCGTGAGCTGGTAGGGGTTAAAGATAGCTATCTCCCCATTACAGCAGGGTCATGAGCGGGGTCCATGACATCTTTTTTGAAAAGCCCTAATATACCTTTTATGAGGCTTTCCCTCCATTCCTTTTCACTGCTCCCATATCATTCACTTAGGATTTATCAAATGTGCCACTTGGGGTCTTGATTTTATTAGACGTAGGCACCCTCTAAGCAGCTTGATGACAATTTCTCATTGTTATTACTGTAAGTGCACTTTTTTTTCTGTGTATATATTGGGGGTGGGAACCCTAACCCAGGAAATGGAGGGAAAGTCTAGCCCTTGTAGGATTATTCAACCCATTGAGTGAGTGAACTTCTTGTTGATACCTAATGTAAAACTGTATATGAAAAATAAATCTAACTTCCCTACTCTAAGTGGGTTTTATATATTAGAAGTTGAAACTGCTTTAGATGAAGGACATTTGTTCCTGGTCAAATGCCTTGTCAATGATAATAAGTCTTTCTAGTTCTTCAGTCACTGTGACATTGTCAAAGAATTATCTTCTGAGAAATATGATCAAAAGTTCATTTTTGTAGGAAAAAAATCAAACAAGGACTTTCTTGAGAGAAATCTAAGAGCAGGAAATTAGGAAAATGAAAAGTCCAGGAAAGAGAAGAAACTAAGTCTGAATCCTGATGTCAGCTTCAGGATAAATTACTAGAAAGTTTATGAGATGGCAAGCCATGTGCTGTCCATTATCCAGGCTTGTCATAGAAATGGATCAAATACTATTGTAATTGTCATAGTCATCTGAACTCTGGTGTGACCTGCCTTTGAAGGGAATTAGGAACACTGGCCAGAGACCCTGGATAGTTTTAGATCTCTCTTAAAAGCCTGAATCTTGGTTGGGGAGATGGATCAAGGAATCATTCCCTAAACTGAGGCCATTAAGCTCTAAGCCAATTCCCTGGGATGATTTTAAGGAATAGGTGTAGAGGCATCCATTCATTCTTATTGGAACCTGTAGCACCAATGCAATATTCACAGTGCCTATAGTGACTGTGAATATGCTGGCACAATTCTGAATCACAAAATATAACAGACTCTCCACATAGAAGACAGAACCAAAACATTTATTCAAACACCAGAAGGCTGAATCCCAACACTAGAAAGCCAAATCCATTATACCAACAAAGAAATTTATATACAATAGCAATGCAGGGGGCACTGCCATCCCCAAGCCTTCCCCCTAGTAGGGCCTTCCCACAAATGAATGCTCACAGCTCATCGCCCTCCTCCTCTCTCTCCCTCAGCTCTAACTGCTCTCTCACCAACTTTCTTTCAGCTCTGCTCCACCTGTTCGGCAAGCTCCTCCTGCCACAGTCCCATGACTTGGGCTTCCATGTGAGTCAAGCAGGTCAAATGGGCCTATTAATGGATAGAGAAGATCTTCCCATTCAGCAAAAATGCATTAACAATACAGAACCCAATGGCATAGAAGTGAAAATGATCAGCCATCGGTTTCAGTTGTTAACCAGGTAAGAAAAAATCTTTTGCCTTAAGGATGAAGGAGAGACTTAGTCATCCATGATGAGGGAGATAAGTGTAGAGAGATCAAGTTGAGCACTTTCCCCTTGTCCTTGAGGAAAAAGGCCCCCTGTGCCAGGTACCTTCCCACCACTAGCCCCTTGTCAATTCTCTTTCAAGTGTTTTCCTTTACCATTAGAATGTAAGCTATGTGAGGACAGGCTTGTCTTACTTTTTGCTTGTAATGGTATCCCCAGCACTTAGCACAGTTCCTGACCCCATAGTAGGTACTTAATAAATTATTCTTGGCTTGACAATGTCCATCAACCTTTTCAGTCTCACAAACCAAGTCCATCCCTTTGGAACAGACAGTGAGGCATAGAGGGCTTTGAAAACCATTTCTTCTCCACAATGGCATTCAGTTCTTCCTTTTAAGGAACTAGAATCCTGGGAATGCTTGCCATGGCAGGCAGTAGGGGATATTTAGTCAGTCAACAACCTTTACTAAGCTCCTACTATGTTCCAGGAACTGGCCTAAGTGCTGGGACTACAAAGAAAGGCAAAAAAGGATTTCTTCTGTGAAGGAGCTCACAGTATAATGCAGTAGACAGACACCATGCAAAAGCTATGTACAAATAAGATGTGTTCACGATTAATTAGAGACAATTTCAGAGGGAAGGTTCGAAAATTAAGGAGAATGGTGGAGACTTCTTTGCCAGAAGTGGGACGTCAGCTGAGACTTAAAGGAAGTCATGGAAGCCAGGAGGCAGAGATGAGGAGGGAGAGTGCTCCAGGCATGGGGGACAGACTGTGCAAAGGCATGGAGTGTGGAGATGGTGATGCCATTTTAGCCACTGTTCTCAAGAGATTCTACAAGGGTATTTTCCTCATTTACTTCTCATCTAGAGAAATGCTTTTCTATTTTAGTTAATAAGTATTAAAGAGAGAGACTAGAAGGCTGAGTCTACTCCTTGGTGGGCACAGAGTTTGGTCCTTAGCTTCTCAGATTTGAAAGCTTGATTTTAATCAGTTTAGGTGAACTACTGTAGGAAACCAATTCACATCAATCAGATTCGCAAGAGACTGATTTATACGAACAATACCAATTCATTAATTTATGATGGAGGATCATCCCGGGGCACAATAACAATGACAATATGTAAAGTGTTTTGCAAATCTTAAAGTGCTGTATAAATATAGAATGAGCCATTATTTATTTATTCGGGGTATAATGTTATTCATCTGGGGATGAAACTCCCTCTATCAGGGGATTGGTACCTTCCTCTACAACTTATACTCTTTTTTTTTTATTTTTGGAAGGGCAACTGGGGTTAAGTGACTTGCCCAAGGTCACACGGCTAGTAAGTGTTAAGTATTTGAGGTCAGATTTGAACTCAGGTCCTCCTGACTCATGCTCTATTCACTGTGCCACCTAGCTGACCCTACAACTTATAGTCTTACTGAGTGGACTGGAGCTTTGTGAAATTAGGAATTTGCCCAGGGTCACAAAGCCTGAGTCAGGACTTAAATCTCCATCTTTTCCCTACTCTTCCCCTCCCTCCCCCCAAAATAAAAACTTTTTATTCATGAACGAAGGGACCATGTCTCTTTTGTCTTTGTATCTCAGTGCCTGGCAGTACCTGGAACATAGTGAGTCTTTTATTTTTTAAAAATAATTCTTTATTGATTTTTTTTTCTGTTTCTTCCATCACCATAGTATCCCATGTATTCCTTTCCCTCTCCCTCCATGACAGCTATCACATATGACAAATAATGTGGGGATTTTTAGAGGGAAAAAAAATCAGCATAACTGATTGCTACGTAGAAAAAGTCTGAAAACCCGCCAAGGGTGGGTCGGCATATCTTCTCATTTCTCATCCTCTGAGTCCTTCTTGACTTTATAACTTTGTTCCACTTATTTTGATTTTTTTGTGTATCTTTTTTTACATTTACATGATTGTTGCTATTGTGTATGTTGTTCCCTTGCCTCTGCTGACTTCATTCTGCATCAGTTCATGTAGCTCTTTCCAGGCTTCTCTGTATCCATCACACACATAATTTCTTATAGCACAGAGATATTCCATTACATACATGAACTACAATTTGTTTAACCATTCCCTGATTGATGGACATCTACTTTGTTTCCAATTCTAAGCTATCATAAAAAATGCTGCCCTTGACGACATGGAAAAGTGACAATTGTGACCGTTGAAACTTTTTTTTCAATATGAGGATAGGGCAAGGGAATACGAATGTATATATGCATATACATGCATATAAATTTATATAAGAGGGTTTTCATATGCAAACAAGCACATATCTG
>CM053584.1:381263769-381291105 GCA_028627135.1 Pseudochirops cupreus | reverse complement strand
GATCATAATTCTTCTCTCTGTGGAATTTCCAATCAGTGAAGCTAACCTGCTTCCCTGTCCACTGAGAGATAAATCTAGGGCCAATCTGGCTCTTTTTCTAAAGATGTAATTGTTGCTGATGGTTTTATAACTTGACCTTATCCTTCGCTGCTGTTAAATTTTCTATTAAGTGTCAAGAACTTATAGTCTAACCCAATGCCAGACAAGTCAGTTGGAGGGAGCAGATTATGTAAGCAGCTAAGCTTATAGCTCCAAGGGAGGTAGGGAAAACATTTCTTTTCTTTACTTTAAAAAAAAATTGACTTTGATAAGGATCAAGCTGGAACGTATCTAAAGTGAAGAGACAAAAACTTACTGGCAAATTTAAGAAGTCTGAAAAACCACAGCGAGCTGGTGATACAGAGGAGTAAACAGAGAAGTAAAGCTCTTGAACATCCAATGGAAATGGAGCAAACTGGAATTAAAAATCCAAGTCCAGAGTTCTGCGTCTTCTTCTTGTTTTCATTCTGGTAAACTTTGTGACATGAAAGAAGGGGTAAAAATTTTCAGTCAATGAACTGGAATCTACTGACCCAACTAAATTTGAGTGGTGACTTCCAATCATCTTAATCAGGCAATTCAGTCCAATAACCAGTTTCTTACAAATGTTATCTATCAGTCATTGGCTTTGGCTACATTTATTTAGTAATGGGACATAGCCCCTTGGGCATGACACTAGCATTATGTACTTGCATCTCCCTTCTCTCTATGTCTGAGTTGGTTCACTCACTACACCCTGAATTCACAATTCAAAGTTTTGGGGATTTTCTCATCATTGTGAATTCTACCTGGTTGCTTGCATACATGAGAGGCTGGTCCAGGTAGATCATGTGGTTGCTGGGCTCTTCTCAAGGTACTGGGGTGTCTGCTTGACAGGTTGAGGCTTTGTATTGTGCACAAGCAGCCCTGGTCTCTGCCTTCGGCTCCTGGATGCGCTGGGAAGTACTGTGCTCTCTTCTGTAGCTGAGATGCTATGGCACTCTTTCAGCTGAGGTTCTTTATCATGTCCTGGGAGGAGATGGAAGAGCTTTTCCCTCTCCTATTCAGCACTCTCTCTTGGATTAAAAGTCCTTTCCCTTTCTAAAGCTTGGCTTTCGAAAGATTGAATGGATGACTGACCTATGATCTTACACCATACACTGCTATAATCAATAAATGTTTATTAAGCTCTTGATATGTGCTGGGCACTGTGCCTAGCACTGGGAATACAAAAAAAGGTCCCAAGGAGCTTATAATCTGATCTCAACATGTATAAAGAACAAGAACAATAAATGCCACTATAAGAAAAGGAATGGAGATGCCAACAATAAATTAAACATTTATTAAACACTTACTGTGGGCCAGAGATACTGACCTGAGTTCAGGGAATTAAAATTCAAAAAAAAAAAAAAGAGGAATGACAGCCATTCTCCTCTCAGAGCTTACTTCCTAACAGGGAAGATAATACACAAAAGTATGCTGAAAATCAGAGGTTAATAGTAAGAGGAGAGTTTAGAGCAAAGATAGGAAAGCAGTGAAGGAGGGAGCTTGGCTGGTCTTGGTACTTCCTTGAAATGGTGATTCCAAGAGAAACACAGGAGGAAAGTGAAGGGTTGGAGGAATCTTCCAAGGTGAGAAGGCTGCAGGGACAGAGGAATGTTGCATAAGAGATACATTTCAGAACTATATCTAGAGAGAAAATTCTTGTACAAACAAAGGGCAGCAGTAATCACAAAAGATTTCCCAAAAGATAATTTCATATAATACTTAGAAACTTTGCATGAACAAGGTCAATGCATCTAGGATAAGAAGAAGAATCATCTAATGGGGAAAAATACCTCTTACAAGGGCTTGATATTCAAAACATATGGGGAAATAACAAAAACATATGCCCCACAGCCATCACCCAATGGGTAAATCATCAAAGTACGTGAACAAATACTTCTCAGAAGATTAAAAAATGAATGAGAACCATAAGAGAGATTGTTCCAAATCATTATTAGCCAGGGAAATACAGGCAAAATCACCCGGGAGTTTTCATGTTTCAGTCAGTAAATTGGCAAAGATGACAAAAGATGAGAATAGTTAACGTGAAAAGCACTGCGGAGCTGTGTATGAATCCTAAAACAATGTGGAATTCATTGATAGCTTTTGTGTGTGTGTGCTCCTTCCATGTAGACTGGGAGAGAGACAAACACTGTTAAAATCCTCTGAAATTCTCACCTTCTTTCAATGTAGAGAATTGTTTGTTAACCCTGAAATAACAGAACCAAGAAACTCTATAGACGGAAGATAAAGCTCCCTGTTCAACTTGAAAGAATAATGTCCTCAGCACAAAATAATTAGAGAAACACAGTTCTTTCTGAGGACTATTCTTTACATAAATTGGATAATGTGCCTCAGGAGAATTTGCAGGTCTTGTATACATTTTTATTGCAGATGAATGTATATTTTCACTGATATTCTCTTTAGCAGAGGTAAATTTTATAGCAAACAAGAATGGTTTTTAACTAGCCAGGCTATAACACTTGATATTTATTCAGATTAAAATGTCCCTTACTCACATGGGGTTGAGCCCATCAACTGGGTCCATGTAATTTACCCCTCCTCTCAACAGCTGACACATCCCCCACCATGAGGGGGCCCAATAAAGTCTAAAATGTTAGCCCATGTCCCCTGTAATCTTAGTCCTTGTTCTTTATATTCTCATCACTTGACCAAAGCAACTGATCACCTAAATCACAGACTGTCCAGGTTAAATTTTTATCTCCTTGGCTCTTTTTGCTTTGTGGTGGTGATTTCTTTAGAAGTTTTGGGAATGGATAGGGAGCAATATGTAAGCCTGTTTAGTCTATGATCATTCTGACCTCTATGGCATTGCTTTTTCCAATGTATTACCTGGCTTCCATGGTTAGGAAGTTTTTTTTCCTAAAATCAAGCCTTGATTTGCTTCTATGTAGCTTCAACTCAATGAATGGTTGAAAGAAGAAGGTTCTGTCTTCTAGGGTAAAAGAGAACAAATCTAATCAATACGTATAGTTATATAGAGATAGGCTTACATTGGGTACCATGGGAAGAGTAGGATTTCTTTGGCTAATTTAATGTATATCCAGCCCCGTTTCAAATTTCTTATTTTCCAAGAAGTCTTTCACGACAATCTATTCTGGCCCAAAGAGTTCTTTTACTCCTATGAACTCCATGGGCAGTTAATTTCTTTAGCACTTACCACTAAATCTGGATGTTTCTTGTTGTATGCAAATTCCTTGAGATCAGATACAATTTGTGTCCTAGTACATAGCATATAGCAATCCATTAATAAATACTTTCCCCTTCTATTCCTTGCTCATCTCCCTTGCTGCCATAGAGATTATAAATTACTTCAGGGTAAGGGATATGCCTCATTCATCTTTGTCTACCTATCAATTTGCAAAGTGCAGTGTGATATAGTTGCCAAAATACATGTTGGTTGATTGATAGTAAAGAGAAGGGGCAGGGAAGGAGTATTTTAAGTGCCTACTATGTGCCAGGCACTATGATAAGCACTTTATAAATATCTCATTTGATCCTGGAGAATCAACAACCTTGGTGTGTGTGTGTGTGTGTGTGTGTGTGTGTGTGTGTATGTGTGTGTGCTATTAGTATCCCAATTTTACATTTGAAGAAACTGAGGCAAACAGAACTTAAGTGACTTGCCCAGGGTCACATAGTTACTTAAGTGTGTGAGGCTGGATTTGCATTCAGGTCTTCCTGACTTCAGGCCCAGGATTCTATCCACTGAACCACCAGCTGCCCCATTAACTCTACTTCTGGTTCCAACATGAAATGCATTTGTAGAGGATGCTCTCAATCCACTTGGTTAAATATTGAAGGATAAGGTAACACAGAAAATGAGATGTAAAGGTTCCCCTCTGACCCTTCAGACTCCTTAAGTGACCCATCTGTACTCTGTAATGGGTATGTTCGTTTCACACGTTGATGGGTTGGTGGAAAGGAAGACAAGGAGAAAGTAAATTCATCAAGCAACCTGAAGGAATCTCCTTACAAACTCACTCAATTCTTTTCTTTGGTATTTGCATCCCCTGTGACTACAAAACTGTTTTACATGTGGTAGGCAATTAATGAATGTGGGATAAGGAAGAAACTGGAAGAAAGGGGGGCAATTAGGAGATGTGGGAATTTAGTGAGCCACACTGACTTCATCTTGTGACTCACTTCTGGGAAGGGATTTTAGAGAAGTTAAATGTGATAGACCTCCAGAGAAAATTGAATGGGAACAGAAAGAACTGTACCTTTTTCTCAGCTTTATATGGCACCTTCACAAAAACTGACAACATATAAAAACTTCACAAAGAAATTCAGAAAAGCAGAAATGTTCAGCGCACCCTTTTCATAACATAATGCAATGAAAATTGTATTCCATAAAGGGCTGTGGGAATACAGATTAAAATTAATAGGAAACAAAGTTAAATCACTTATCACTCCCTTCTTGATTCTCTTCTCCTAGATTAGTGGTTTTCAACCTTCCTAATGCCACGACCCTTTAATACTCGTATGTGGGTATATCTGCACATGGGCGGACCTGCCTGGAGATGGATAGAGGAGCAGTGCCTTGGTTCCTAAGACCACTGGAAATATGGTCGTGATCAAGGTTGAGAACTGCTGTCCTAGATTTTTTGAGATACTGCTCTCTCCTGGTTCTCCTCATGCCTATCTGATCACTCCTTCTCTGTCTCCTTTGTTGGATCCTCTTCCAAGTCATGCCCTCTTACTATGCTTGTCCCTCAGTGTTCTGTCCTAGGTCCTCTTCTCTTCTTTCTCTATACTACTTTATATACTATTGGTGATCTCAGCAGCTCCCATGAATAGAGGTGGTCAGTGGAGGAATAAAGACTACAACTCAGTTCTCAAAGTTGATATGCTTTCATATCAGCACCAGCCTAAGTCAAGAATGGACAGAAGAATGTTGTAAAGAATGTTGTAAAACATGAAAGTTCCATGCAGTATCAAAGATTATTATTATATTTTAGTTCATATTTGCCCCTACCCTGATTTTGTTGGACTTATCTATTTCTATGAAGCCCATTATTGGGTTAAACTGCACAAAATTATGTATTTTGGGGTAAATAAGTGTAGAGAGATTTTGAATTTTTTCTGCCAGGATTCATGCACATTGGCAGCTTGGGTTTCCAGAACATGGTTGACTGCTGTTACCTTTCATGCAGCAGCACTGTACAACTTTGTTACTACCCACTAAGTTCTTGAAGTTGTAATGGTTCTTATGGACAACTGGGATGTCTTCTCTAATATCATTGGTTCTAATACACATTCCAGTGTATTTTGTCTAATGTTAAACACCAGAAATTAGTAACCCATTATTGTTCAGCTAATTAACATTGGGTAGAATTTACAAAGGGATATTGATAGTCAAGGGATATAACCAGGCAGTTTTTTGATGAAGATTAGGCTAATATAATAGAAGGGGAAAGTGACAAATATTGGAAGGGATATGGAAAAACTGGGATACTAATATAATGTTGGTGGACCTATGAACTGATCCAACCATTTTGGAGAGCAATCTGGAAATATGCCCAAAGAGTTATAAAATTGTGTGTATCCTTTGACCCAGCAATGTCACTATTAGGTATGTTTCCTAAAGTGATAAAGGAAAAAGGAAAATAGCCTATATATTCTAAAATATTTATAGCGGCTCTCTTTGTGGTGGCAAAGAACTAAACATTGAAAGGATGCCCACCAATTGGGGATTGTGATTATGATGGAAAGCTACTGTGCTGTAAGAAATGATAATGAAAAACAAGTTGATTTTAGAAAAACATGAAAAGACTTGAATGAAAAAATGAAGAGTGAAATGAGTGGAACCAAGAAAACATTTGTCATTTTCCCTATCATTTTCATCAATCTGTTAGGTGTGAAATGGTATCTCAAAGATGTTTTAATTTGCATTTCTCTGATCAGCAATGATTTAGAACATTTCATATCTTTTGATGATTTATCAATTGGGGAATGGTTCATATTTTTATAAATTTGACAAACTTCTCTGTATTTGAGATACAAGACCTTTATCTCAGAGATTATTTATAAATTCCTCCCTCCCCATATTTTCTGCTTTCCTTCTAATCTTGGATACATTGGTTTTCTTTGTATAAACCCTTTTTAATGTAATGTAATGAAAATTATCCATTTTACATTTCACAATTCACTCTATCTCATGCTTATTCATAAATTCTTCTCCTATTCACAAGTCTGAAAAGTAATATGTTGCATGTTCTTTTAATTTACTTATGATATCTCCCTTTATATCTAGGTCATGTATCCATTTTGACCTTATCTTAGTAAAGAGTGTAAGATAATGGTCTATACCCAATTACAGTGTTCCCAACTTTTTTTTTTATCAAATAGAGAATTCTTATCCCAAAAGTTTAAATCTTTATACCTCTCAAACATGAGGCTGCTATAATCATTTACTACTGTGTATTGTACACTGTTCCATTGAGTCATCTTTTCATTTCTTAGCCAGAACCAGAGAGTCCTGATAATTACTGCTTTGAAGTATAGCTTAGGATTTGGTACTGCTAAACCTCCTTTCTTTACCTTAAAAAAAAATTAATTCCTTTGATATTCTTGACCTTTTGTCTTCCAAATTAATTTTGTTGCTTTTTTTCTAGCTCAAGAATTTTTTTTTGGTAATTTAATTTTGATGACATTGAATAAGTAGGTAAGTTTAGGTATAATTGTCATTTTTATTATATTGGTTCTGCACACTCATGAATAATTAATATATTTTCAATGATTTAAGTTTGACGATTTGCATAAGAAGTGTTTTATCATTATGTTCATGTAGTTCCTGGATTTGTCTTGGCAGGTATGCTCTGTTATTTTACACCATCTATAGTTATTTCTTTGAAAAATTATTTGTGATTGAATATATAAAAATCCTTTGTATGCTTTAGAAAGTTGAACTTCAGATATTTAATGCATTCTGTATTTATTTGGAATGAGTTTTCCCTTTTTATTACTGCTTCTTGTGCTTGGTTTTATTATGTATAAATTTTGTCTGATAGTATGATTGAAACTTCAGCTTTTTTGGATTCACTTTATATATAGCAAAAAAAATTTTTTTCCTATTCCCTTAGTTTTATTTTGTGTATGTCTTTTAAAAAAATGTGTCTTTTGTAAGCAACAGATTTTGTTTTCTTATCCAATCTGTCTCTTTTTCATTTTATTGGATTGTTTAATATATTCACATTTAAAGTTATAAGTTAGGTTTATATTTTCCTCCATCTGTGTCTAAAAAATTTTTTTTAAAGCTATGATTCCCCCTCCCCCCTTCTGTTGTAAACACAATATCAAGTTCCTTCAGTTACTTTAATCTTTTTTTCCCCACTGGTTCACTTCTCATCCTTGAACCCCTCTTCTTGTTTGTTACCCTCTTTCCCTTTAGGGTTTTATTAGTTTTTCTCGCCTTTTTTTTAACCTGGTTATGTATATTTCTTTTTTCCTTTCAGTTAGTCAAGTAGATTCCTCTTCCATTTTCCCTGATCAGCTAATCCTATTCATTAGCTTTTAAATTTTAATTTTTGCACCCCTTTCTAAATTTTCTCACTCAATTATCCTCCTCCTCCTCTTTCTCTCTCTGTCTTTCTCTTCCTCCCTCCTTTTACTCTAGATCTTTATTTTTCAATTTATGACCCCTATAATCACTTCTCTTTTTTCTCTCTCTTTTCTCAGTGTTCTTCATTCGATCAAAGATGCTAAGGCAGTGGTTCTCAACCTTCCTAATGCCGCGACCCTTTTTTTAAAAATAAAGATTATTGTTTCTGTATTTTGTTGACATACCCTTTACTAAGAATGCTTAGTTTTTACGTAATGTTTCATCTTTTCTTCAGAGTCCTTTTATTTGAAGAAATTTTACAGCATAACTGTCAGTAAAATATGGACTTAACATTTCTGTCCTTTTTTTGCATGTTTTGTGAGGCTTCTATGCTCTCACAGTCACAGTTTGTGAAGATTCTATGCACAGTTGAGAAATGTGTATACTCCTTTCTATTCCCATTCAACATTCTCCAGAGGACTAGAACAATCCGACTTTTCTAAAATTCAAGCCCTTCATTTTTCAAAATTTACTTTTTGGTTAGATTTATCTAGGTCTGAGGGGGGTAAATTAAGTTCTCCCACCATTTTAATATCTATTTCTTCCTACAGATCATTTGAGATTTCCTTTATGAATTTAGATGCTTTGCAACTTGGTGAATACATATATATGTGTGTGTGTGTGTGTGTGTGTGTGTGTGTGTGTGTGTGTGTATGTGTGTGTATATATATACATATATATTACTTGTGTTATATATGATTATAGTTTATTTTAATATTCATTTAAAACATTTAATTTCCAAATTTCTCCCTTCTCTCCCTCCAACCCTTCCCCCATCCATTGAATAGGTAAGCAATTATTGATTAGAAATGTGAAATCATGCAAAACATATTTCTCTATTAGTCATGCTGCAAAAATGCAAGAAAAATTTTGAAAAAAGTATACTTCAATCTGCACTCAGAGTTCACCAGTTTTCTATCTGGATGAAAGCAACATTTTTCATTGTGAGTCCTTTGGAATTGTCCTGGGTTATTGTATTGATTAGAGAAGCTAAATATTTCAAAATTTATCATTCTTGATATATTGCTGCTAATTTAAACAATGTGCTCCTAGTTCTGCTCTCTTCACTTTACATCAGTTCATATAGTCCTTCCCACGATTTTCTGAAACCATGCTCCTTACTGTTTATCATAGCACTATGATATACCACAACTTGTTCAGTCATTCTCCAGTTGATTCCCCTCAGTTTCCAATTCTTTGCCACCACAAAAAGAACTGCTACAAATATAAATATATACATATGTGTATGTATGTATGTATGTATGTATCTTCTTTTCCCTTTTCTTTTATCTCTTGGGGATACAAACATAGTAGTGGTATTGCTGGGTCAAAAAGTATGCAGTTTTATAGCCCTTTGGTAATAGCTCAAAATTGCTCTCCAGAATGGTGAGGGACAGCTCACAACTGCACCAACAGTATATCAATGCACCTGGTGTTTAGAGTGTCCAGGAAAGACTAATATCTCTGGTATAAGGACTGTCTTCTACCTTTGGTGTCCACCTGATTAACCCAACTCTCACTTGCTGCTCCAAGGAGCTGTAGCACGTGCAGTGGCCACACCCCAATACACTCTTTTGGCAGATGGGCTAACCTAAGTTGAGGGTAACTGAGAGGGTCTCAAACCCATTGATGAGTTAGGAAGTATCTACCCCAAGCATGTGAAGATTTCCTCTGGCAGAATGGGAAAATAAACAATTTGTTCCAATGGACATCAAGGTGGCTGCAGCAGGTGCTGTGGAGCACTTAGAGCTTCATTAGACATTGAAGATACCAAGGTCATCCACTGCATCCTGAGCCATCACCAGTCATCTTGACTTTTGTCTTGCCACTGGATTCCAACGACTCTGGGAGAGATAGATTATAACCTGGTTGCCTGGAGAAGTTCATCAGTATTGTACAGCAGCTCCATGACTGCATGCTTGCCTGTGTTCTGGATAATGGACAATGCTCTTATGCTTCCCCAGTCACCAGCAGAGTGAAGCAGGGCTGTGTGCTTGCTCCCGTGCTCTTTAGCATATGTTCTGTGATGTTGTCAGATGCCTTCAATGACAATGAAAACTTCATCAAGGTCAGCTGCCCACTGATGGTAAATTATTTAATTTGAAAACGCTACAAGCCAAGACTAAAGTAGAAGAGAGTTAGTGTGAGACTTTCTGTTCACAGATGACTGTGTACTCAATGCAGCCTCTGAAGCTGAGAGGCAACAAAAGAGGGATTGATTCTCTGCTGATTGTGTTAATTTTGGCTTAATAATTAACACCAATAAAATAGAGGTTCTCCACCAGCCAGCATTACACCATCCAAACATGGAACCACCAGTTACAGTAAATAGAGAAATTTTGAATGCTGTGGATAAGTTCAATTACCTTGGCAGTATACTTTCCAGGGATGTACGCATAGATGACGAAGTTGATAAACAAACTGCCAGAGCTAGCTCACTGCTAGCCAGTGTTAGCTCTGAAGGAAAGTATGGGAGAGAAGAGGTATTAGACCGCCTACCAAAATGAATGTCTACAGAGCCATTGTGTATGCTTGTGAAACCTGGACAGTCTGCCAGCGCCATGCCAGGAAACTGAAAAGCTTCCATTTGGATTGTCTTAGGAAGATCCTGAAGTTCTGCAAGATAAGGTACTGGACACTAAGTTCCCTTCTTGCACTGAACTGCCAAGCATTCAAACACTGCAGCAGAGAACACAATTCCATTTGCCTGGACACGTTATTCAAATGCCCAAAGTACATTTGTCTAAAAGACTATTTTATAAAGAGTTCACACAAGGCAAGTCCTCATATGGAGGTCAGAAGATGTGACACAAGGACAGTCTCAATATATCTCTGAAGAATTTTGGAACCAATTGGGAGATACTGACACAGGACCACCCAGCATGGTATGCTTGTGTCAATGAAGGTGCCATGCTCTATGAACAAAGCAAAACTGCAGTAGCTCAAAGGAAACATGGGATGAGCAAAAAAAATTTAGACATCTCTACTCTAAATGTTCGCATGAACTATGTGTGCCCAATCCATGGTAGAGCCTTCTGAACTCAAATTGATCAGCCATAGTCAGACACTGTACTTTGGCCTTAACATAGAGATAGCATTTTGGTCCTTTTCAAGAATAAAGGACAACAACCAACCATTAGTGTATCTATTTTTTCACATTATCTCCAGCATTCGTCCATTTTTTTGTCATGTTAGTCAATCTGATAGCTGTAAGGTGGCACCTCAGAGTTGTTTTAATTTGTATTTCTCTAGTCAATAGTGATTTTGAATATTTTTTCATATGAACATTAATAGCTTTGATTTCTTCTTCTGAAAACCATCTGGTTATATCCTTTGATCACTTAAAGGTATTTTAAAAAATTTGACTCACTTATATATTTGAGAAATGAGGTCTTAATCAGAGTAATTTGATATAAAAATCCCACCTCCTCCAGTTCCCTGTTTTTCGCCTAATTTTGCCTGCATTGGGTTTATGCAAAATCGTTTTAATTTTATGGGATCAAAATTATCTATACTTCTGCAATCATCTCTGTTTCTTGCTTGGTCATAAATTCTTCCTTTATGCATATATTTAACGATAAAATTTCCTATGCTCCTCTAATCTACTTATATGAAAATATCTTTTTAATGTATTTTAATGTCTAAATCATTGAACTATTTTCACCTTGTTACATATGGTGTGAAATGTTTATCTATTTCTAGTTTCTTCCAACTCCTTTCCAATTTTTTTCTTGGCAATTTTTGGTCAAAGAGTGAGTTATTGCTACCAAAACTTGGATCTTTGCGTTTATCAAAGGTAGAAAAGATTGGTCATTTACTACTCTATACTGCGTAATTTATTCCTATGATCCGCCATGACTTTCAAATACAAGACTCAAGAGAAGCACAAAGAGGCAAATATGAAAGAGAAATCATAAAGGATTTAATAAGGTTAAACTGTTTACCTTTCTATAGGGGAAGATGAAACATGTAACTTAAAGAACCTCATCATTATTAAGGCAGTTAGAAGGATTCTCCATAGACAGAGGGAGCAGGAATAAGTCAATTATTCTGAGATAAAGTAAAAACAAACAACTCAAGAGTGATTATAGTTTTGTAAATCTGGGTCCCTTTCCTCTTTGGTCCTTTGTGGGTTTTAGGCCTAGAAATGTTATCACTGAAAGTGTATGGTCAGGTTGGCGACTTCTTGGGTATTGTTTGTCTGGACCAATTCTATGATTTCGTTGGCGTAGGAAAGTCTCTCTACCAGTGCAGGTCAGTAGCTTCTTAGCAACTTACAGAAAATTGCTTGGAGCCCTAAGGTTACTTGACAATTCCAGGGTCACACAGTATGTGTCAGAGGTGGGATTTGAACTCAATTCTTCCTTGTCTTGAGGCCAGCTGCTGCACTGTCTCTCAAAGTACACACATGCTGCAATGAAAGCTACTTGTAAAACAACAAGTATTTCCAGGGTTTACAAATTCCTCCATCAAATACTACATTTCAGAGCATACCTGTTGCTCAAAGCTCATAATTCCCTGAGAGCCTGGAACCTCATGTAAGGCAATGTTGTAGCTTGGGAGCAGAAGACCTGGATTCTAATTTGGACTCATCCCCTGTGTGACCTATAGCAAATGTTTCCCCTCTCTACTCCTCGGTTTTTCCATTTTTAATGGCTTCTGAGGTTACAATGGATTTGACTACACCTTCAGTGGGGGGTCTGATGCATTTGAACAGGCTCATTTATGAAAGGCTTCACAGATCCAGAGCTTGGCAGCCCCCTCGCCCTCATTTTTAGGCGAGAAAACCAGGGCTTAGAGAGCTTATGTGATTTACCCAGTGCAATATAAATTGGAAGTTGCTGAGCCAGGAATCAAACTGAGGTCCCATAACTCAAAGTTCAATGTTAAGATTCAGCAGTCTTTCCAATGAAGGACGTTGCCAACTATTTCTACAGAGGCAGAAGTTAATTAGGTCCAGATTAATATTTTCCTACAAACTCTATCTTTATTATCCTAATGTCTATGGAAACATTAAAAAAGAAAAATTGATTCTGTCTCTTTTATTTTGGTAACAGCTACAAATTCAAAATATAAAGCAGGCAAAAATGCCAGGCTTGCCAGAAACTATATTAGAAAATAGATGTTTGTTATTCTTGGGAGAACACTTGGATTCCCTGAAGCATCAGGCTCCCCTTTTTGCCTGGCAATTCTGATAGACTACCTACTGCAGGCATGCTACCCAACGAGCCTAATACATGCCCAGAGACCTAATCCCCTTGCAGTTTATCTCAGTAACTATTTGTTCCAGGTAAATAATCACATACAACTTCTAAAGAAGGATTTCCCTGTTTCATTTTAAAAATATACTTGGGTAACTTAATCCTGGGCATTTAGATATCACAACAGGCAGTAATGCTTCTCAAGGATACCCAGACTTGATTTCCAAGCAAACCAGAAACCAGAACAAAATGAAATTAAAGATTCGGCAAACACTAGGAAATTCAGTTGAATAAATACAAGAGAATTATATTTGCCCTAATTAGTGGAGGAAATTAACTTACCTGTCACATACTACTTTGTCCTCTATAGGAATTAAACACAGGGAAAGCACTTAATATTAGTTATACTGAATTAACAACATTCTCTTTCTGATACCCTATAGCCACAAGTCTTGGTACACAACACATTTAGAATAATTAATTACAAAGAACAAAAAAAAATAGCCCATATATTTCTATAACATTTCAAGGCTTGCAAAGCACTTTATACGTATAATTTCCTTCGATACTAAAGAGGTACATGGTGGGGAGATTTAAGTATATTATCAACTATGACTGGCACCTTCCTTGCCAAACTGCCTTGCATTTATTTTGTATATGTTGTACAATATATTTATTTTTGTATGTTGTTTCCCCTTGAGGGCTGGGATTATTTCATCCTTGTCTGTGCATCCCCAATGTCTAGCATATGTTGGTGTCTGAGAAATGCTTTTTGATTATGAATGATGCCTGAGAAAGGGCATAAGAGATTCCTAAGGAAATGTGATCAGAAAAGGAAGAAGGCACATCACATAGTAAGATAACAACACTTAAGTGCTATACTGCTACCCTAAAATGTCAGAAAACTCAGAGGGAGAAAAGCCTTCAGAGCACTGGATGGATGTGCCATGACAGATTAGAAAACCTCAACAAGAATCACACAGGATGAGAAGGAATAGAGGGATTATGATCTGAAGGAAATCCTCTCCCTGATAAAATCAAAGACACAATTTTATGGGCAAAATGGTATCTCTCTGTGTGCTAAGCATCCCCTCATACATAGGAATATGGGCAATGTTTTACCCTTAGAATTGTGCATCTATCTACACACATTTATTTATATGGATATATAGAACATATTTTTGTGTATATGTATAATGTGTATATGTATGGATCTATACAGATATACAAACAGATATTCAATGGAAGCTTACTATATGTCAGGCTGGTGATGGGGTGTTCTGGGCCACAAGGATAGGTCAAAATAGTTTCTGCTCTTCTGGATCTTACATGTGTATGGTGGAGATACTATGTATATAAACAGGTTTATATGTACAAGAAATATGCAAAACATACACGCATATATGTGTGTGTATATATAAGTACAGAAGGAGGGGAAATGGGGTGAAGGAGAGAGAGAGAGAAAAAGAGGGAGAGAGAGAGAGAGAGAAAGAGATAAAGAGAAAGAGAGAGAGAGAGAGAGAGAGAGAGAGAGAGAGAGAGAGAGAGAGAGAGAGGGTGGGGGGATAGGGAAGTGGATCTGTGATTTCAAAGATGTAGGGAACTCCTGGTTGAGGAAACCCCTTTAACCAATGAAGGCTGGCACCTTCTCTCAATTTAAAGTAATACAGTTTCTCTGAGCACTAAAGTAAAGTGACTCACCCAAGGTCTTATAGTCAGCGTGAGTCAGAGGTAGTAGGACTTGAACCCAGGTCTTCCTGACTCTGCTGGATCAACTCTCCATACCCCCTTTCCTGTCTCTCTGTCACACACACACGGAATGTTCCTCAAATGTGTATGTGTAAGCAAATGTTAGAAAGAGAAATTCTATTTACTAGAAAGGCAGAAATCTGGAAAAGGAATCATAGAAAAAATTAGAAAAGACTGATGTCACCCCACAATCATTTATTATTGAGTACTTTCTATGCATAAAAACCTTGTATGGAGAAAAATCAAAGGAAAAAAGAAAACAGGTCTTTGCTGTTCAGGAGTGCACGGCTTACTGGGACACAATAAACACACACAAATAAGTTCAACAACCGAGAGACACCACCAAACAATAAACACTTGCGTTCCTGGGCACCCATCTTCCAGCCCGGCCTGAGGCTGCTGGCGGGGCGGGAGGCTCCAGCTAAGAGCGCCCTGTCCCGGGGCAGACCCCTTTCCTGACAGTGCAGCCTCAGAGCTGGCCTTCCTGACTCCCAGGCCGGCTCTTCATCCACATCATGGTGCTGCTCCGGGGATTTTCCATTTTACAGAGTCCTGTGCACAGCTCTGCCAGATGCTCTCAGGAATAACACAGGTGATGGTGCTTTAAAATTTGCAAAGCATTTCCCTCAGAACATTGTTACTAAAGCTAAAAATGAGGAAACAGAACCAGAAATAAAGAGAACATACAAGTAGAGAGAGCCGAGGCTGACGGCCACATCCCTTAGCGTCTCAGGTGTGGGCTTTGCTTCGGGCTGGACATGCAATCAGTGTGGTGACAAGGAGTGAGAGGGCAGGCCTGTGTGGGAGGAGAACCTGCGGAGTCCCTCCCATTCTCTTCCTCTCAACAGCCCCTGACATCATCACCCCCTTTCTCGGCCTTTCTCTGCACCAAGAACAAGCTCTCCACACATGTGCTGATCCTATTCCCTCCCATCTCCTCCAGAACACTGTATCCTCAATCATCCTCCCTCTCTCAAAGCTTTAACTTCTCCCTGTCAGCTGGCTCCTTCCCTAGTACTTTCAAACATCTCTGACTCTCACTTTAATTTTATTTTATTTTGAGTTCTAGACTCTCTCCCTCTCCCTCCCTATGCTTACTAAGAAGGCAAGAAATAAAGAAAAAGGTATTACAAACATGAAGTTATGCAAAGCAAACGTCTGCATTAAGTCACGTTCTGGAAAAAGACAGAAAAAAATGCTTCCATGTGCATTCCGAGTCCTCCGTTGTCTCTGTGGAGCTGGACTTGACCATGGCTCTTCTGGAAGGCGGTGGGTCAGAGACCTTTGCAGCACTGCTGTTTCTGGGTAAACTGTTCTGGGTCTGCTCCCTTCACTTTGCATCAGTCCACAGAGGTCTTCCCAGGTTTCTGTAAAACCATCTCCTTCGTCCTTTCTTAGAGCCTGATAGTATTACATCACATTAATACACCACGTGTTCATCCATTTCCCAACTGATAGGCATCTCCTTGGTTTCCAATTCTTTATTATCACAAAGAGTTGTTCAGAAACATTTTTGTCAATATGGGTCCTTTTCCTTTTTTGCTGATCTTTTTGGGGTATAGACCTAGTAGCTCTCCCCTGTCTTTGAGGAAAAAAATTACTAAGCTGTGCATACCATTTGACCTAACAATACCAGTGCTGGGTCTATGCCCAAAAGAGATCCAAGATGGAGAGATCCTATATGTACAAAAATATTTATAGCAACCCTTTTTGTGGCAGCAAAGAATTAGAGTCTAAGGTAATGCTCATCAACTGGGGAATGGCTAAACAAGTTGTGGTGTATGAACAGGACAGAACACTATTGTGCCATAAGAAACAAAGAAAGGGGATGGTTTCAGGAAAAACTTGGGAAGCATGCAGGTTGAAGTGAGATGTACCAGGAGAATAATTTGTACTCTAAACAGCAACATAAAAACAAACAGCTCTGAAAGACTTAAGAACTCTGGTCAATGCAATATCCAACCACGATTCCAGAAAGCTGACAGTGAAGGCTTTACAAACATCTCGTATGATCCTCACAACAGTCTTATTGCTACTATCCTTAAAGGCATACACGGGGTAAGTGACTTGCCCACAGTCACACAGCTAGTGTCTGAGCCTTTCCTCAGCTGGCTCAGGTCCTCCTGACTTGAGGCCCAGCCCTCCACTGCATCACCTACCTGCCATAGACCAAATGTGCAGAATGAGACACGTTCTGACATGATCAATAATGGAATTTGCTTTGACTACTCAGGCTACTTGCTTTTTCATCAGTGGGGGTAGGGGGTGTAAAAGAAAGAAAATAAATAATTGTTCACTGAAAAAACTTTTTAAACTCTTCACCAGACTGTGCCCTTTCCTCAAGCTATCATTCTCTAGTTCTCCTTTTCTCAGTCAAACTCTGAACAAGTGGTCTACAAGTGCCCCTCCTCACCTCTTACTCACTCTTCGGCCCTTTACCATATGGCTGCATTCCTCAGCCCTCATCTGAAATCGCTCTTTCAAGCTACCACGCATCTCTGAACTCTCCAGTCTTAGGGTTTCCTCAGTCCTGATCTTCCCTGACCAATGTGCTGCAGGTAGCCCTCTAAACCACCCCCTCCTCTTGAATCCACTCCCTTCTCTGGGTTTTGTGATATTTATTCTCTCTTGGTTCATTTCCTGCCTATCTGACCAACTCTCCCATCTCTCTCACTTGCTCTTTATCTACTTGCACCCCTAAAGTCTGGGTGTTTTCCAAGGTGCTGTCCTGCGCTCTCTTTTTACCCACTCTACTCCTGCTCTTGGTATAAACCCAGTTCATGAATTTAACTACCATCTCTATACAGAAGACAGAGATATGTAGGTCCCTAATCTCTCCCCTGAGCTTTAGTCCCACATCACCAATTATGCATCACATATTTCAAATCAAATGTCCTGGAAACATCTCAACCTCAACATGTCCATAACTGAACTCATTTTATCTTGTCCTCAAAGCCCTTCCCTCCTCCAAACTTCCCTCCAACAGCCTTCTAGTGCCTCAGGCTTGTAATCTCAGCATCATTCTGGTCTCCTGACTTTCCCTCACTTCCCCAAAACCAATTAGTTGTCAAATCTTCTTTAACCTTCACATCTCATTTGCCTACCATCTCTCGGCGCTCCTCCAGCTCCCAGATTGGTTCAGACTCTCTCCAGACATTACCCAGATGACTGGTTTCCTTGCTTCAGGTCTCCCTCTTCCCCCACCTACCCCCTCCAGTGTATTCAGCACTCTACTGCCAAAGTCATTTTCATTAAGCAGACTATTGTTTTAACTCAACCAACCCCAGTAGATTCCTATTGCCTCTGCAACAAAACACAAGCTTCTCTTTAGCTTTTAAAGCCCTGGATAACATGGTGCCAATTCATCTTTTCCAAGTCAGTAGACACTATTCTGACTCCCACACTGTCATCTGGCCCAAATGGCCTTCTCTGTTCCTCATGAACACTCAATCCCTTGACTCTGTGCCTTTGTGGGGCTCATCCCCCAAGCCTGAAATGTACTCCCTCCTTAGCACTGCTTCCTTTTTACCTTAAAGAACAATGCATTCCCTTCTGCACATCTCTCCAACTACCAGTGCCTTCCCTCATTTTGTGTCTAGACACTTAAACTTTATATTTGTGCTGCACATATTTTTATATGTACTTGTTGCCTCCAAAAGAATGTAGGCTCACTGTGAATAGGGATGGTTTCATACTTTGTTTTTATCTCTAAAAAAGTGGACAGCACTGGGCCTAGAGTCAGGAAGATGAGTTCAAATCCAACCTCAGATGTTTACTAGCTGTGTGATTCTGTACAAGTCCCTTAACATGTTTGCCTCAGTTGCTGCATCTGTAAGATGGGGATAACAAGCAGGTACCTTGCAGGGTTATGAGAATCAAATGAAATAATACTTATTAAGTGCCTGTCACATAGTAGGTGCTACATAAAAGTTTATTTCCTTCCTCTCTCTCTCTCTGGTCAAGCACAGCACCTGGCAAACAGCAGGCACTTAACTCTTGTTTGGGATGAGATATTGTGCTGTGTATAAGCAACAGGAAGCCCAGTTTGGCTGGACCACAGTGTATGTGAAAGGGAGCAATGTGAGATGAGGCTGCAAAGCCAAGCGGGAAGTGAGCTGTACAGGGCCTTAATGTCAGAGAGAAGCTTTTCTGATCCCAGACCCTAAAGGCAACCGGGAAAAGCTGGAAGCAACTGAGCAAAGGAGTAGCATGGCCACTATGGCTGTTAGGATGCATCACTGGCAGCTGCGCAGAGGAGATGTAGGGAGGAGAGAAACTTGGGCCAAGACAGAAGCTGCTGTTCTAAGTGGAAGCTGTGGTGACGGCTGTAAGAGGGGCTGCCAAGTGTGGATGGAGAGAGCTGCCCAGGCACTTCCTGCACCAGAAAAGCCATCAAGCAACTGTCACCCAGCAAGAGCTGGCAACTGCCATCAGAGGCATTTTCTTGAACCGTTAACAGTTCTCCCTAGTTTTAGGATAGAGTGACTACTCCTGTCTTGGAAACTGTTTGTAAAATTTCCAAGTTCAAGTTACTGAGAACAGCTATTACCTTGGGGCTTAAAAGGAAAGCATGTAGAATCTTACGTTTTTCAGGTGGCCTAGTGGCAACCTGTGCTCAGATTTTGCATGAAACACGACCAAAACATCATGTGGAAAGAGGAGAAAAAGATCCTAAATGAATATCCCCTCCTTTTAAGAAATACTCAATTTTCACATTATAATGTGAAATATGACTGTGACCTCATCCATTTTTGATAGACTAACATGAAATTTTTTGCTTAAAGTCTGTTCCCTTCACCATATGTACTGAATTATTTTGTGTTTTGTATGAAAAATTTCTGAGGGAAAAATAATTTATTAAAGCTTGGTATTACATTGTCATGTTGTTAAGACATCTTAAAATCTCAGCATTCTTTGTAACAACCCTATGATGTAAGATCTGTAGAAATTATTTTTCCCATGTCGCAGATGAAGAAACTAAGGCTCTAAGGTGGTGACTTGGCAATGCCCACAGGGCCTGTGGGAATTTGAGAACCAATATCTCCAGGCTCCTGGCCACATTCTGCTGCCTCTCCCTAATGTTATCAGGAGCACATGGAGCAAAGCTGCAGAGAAAGGGCTCTTACTATAGAGGCTGATGTTGGGAGAACCACGCCAGCTCACTGATGTGGGCAAGTCCAAAGTCTGAGCCCCAAGGAGAAGGATAGTGGGAGTGGGAGAGAGCCGTGTATAAGGAGCAATCCCTCTGCTGGTATTGCCAGTCACATGGACCACACAGCTCCCAAGGGAAGATGGAATTCAATTAGGGAAAAATTGCTTCATCTCTTACAGAAAGGGGGAGAGGTTTATCAAATGTTGAGCCTCTTTTACGTTTTCTGTTGAGTTAAAAAAACTTGCTCTAGAGTCAATATCCTTTTATCCTGAGTGGCTGCAAAGGAGATGAGGGTCCTTTTATGGAGTACAAATTAGTTTCTTTCTGATATTCCCAGGAAAAATTCTTAAGTTGAGAATGTACAATGTATGTAGTAAAGTTTACTCGGTCAGTAGCTAGGACTCAACTGCCACATGTGTTTAAATAGAGTCATATATTGTATAGAGAATGTTAGCACTTGATTTTAATACTGATGCTAAGAGATGTACCTTATATTTCTGACTACAAAGGAAACAAGACTAGACCTAAGGTATAACCATATCAATGCTTTAAAAAAAAGTTGAATCAAAATAGTGTTTACCCACATTATATTATACCTGTAGCAGTGTTCCCTAAACAGAGCAGTCACTCAATAAATAATTCTTGTCTGTAGAGACGTATTAAAATGATCAGTAATTACTTGCTGAGGCAAAATAAGAAAGATCTTATTATGCATCTGACAGGCTGACAAATTTGCTGTTTGAATTAGCATTCCAAAACATAAGCAATTCATTTTTCAAAACTATGTATCAAACTGTGACATCATTTATTTGTGGAAAACCAGAATTATACACAAATAAAAACTTTTTCATCTTTATTCAAATAAGGAAAACAGCTGATATTGAAAGATATTTACCAGTAGCTTCTTAACGGTTAACATTTTTCCATCATTAATTTTCTGTCCTGGTGACCGTTTCTCAACTCTGAATGATTTCCAGGAGCTCTTTAGAGATCACAGACCATCTTTTGGTTCAGTAAGAGCATTCCCACTATTGCTACGAAACAAAGAATTAACGTCTCGGGTTTCCAGAGCTGGAAATCATTTCACTGGACATCATCATCATCAAAAAGATCTTCGAAATCTAGGCAAAAAATGAACTGTTAATATAACCCATTCAGAGGCAGAGAGACAGAGCAACTTGTCGGATGAACTTTAACTTGCAAGTTAAAGTGATCAAGTCTGTAATACGTATTCTTGGGTTAAAGGTTGTGTGTGTGTGTGTGTGTGTGTGTGTGTGTATAAATGAAAACAATGGGCATGACATAATTATGACTAATGGTATATTTCTATGCCATTGACCACATTTATTAAACAAACGTCTAATTACTAGTGGAACTGAAAGAAGAGTTAAATCCTGGTTGCCAGGCCACACAAAATCCCACAGAAAAGCTGCATCTACACTCCTCTCCTAAGAAGAACTAGTGCCTCATATCCTTGTGATTTACTTTGCTAGCAAGTTCACATTCCAAAACTTTCTCTTATTTTTAATGGAGCCTTTAACAAGTCAATCGATGCTACATGCAAAATATCTGCTCTCTCTGGCTCAATTTTGGTTTCAACAGAGTTAAGCAATGTTTTTAATTTAATCACTGGCTCAACCATTTGGTGGTCTCTGCAATTCTTTATTCAACAAAGCATGAAAAATACAGGTCAAATTCAACTTTACCCAACAGCTGATTATACAAGGCTCTATCAAAGCCCTGGCCTACGACCCACAATAGAATTCATTCCTCCTGCAGGGCAGTGAAATACCGTCATCATGCCAGTGTTCCCAATTGGATTAATACCAACCACGGAATAATACAGAGCCCTAATTTGGGCCACAGGATTTTTGCTGATATGTTATAACAGCCATGTGGCATTGCAAACAAACGTTCTATCTCGGCCTCTTTGTGTGGGATGCTGTAGAGACAGGAACCTATGGGGAGTCGGGATCTATGGGGTGGACTCTCAATTGGACACTGTGGAAGCTCTGTGGTTTCAGCCTTGTTCCCCCAAGCGCTTCGTTAGAGAGGAGGGGGAGGGACACGGAGTCCCCCCCACAAGGGCGGTTTGTGAATCTGGGGGATGAGGTTTCTCTGCGGGCCCCCCGCTGTGCGTGGCCCCAGTGCCCGCCGCCTCCCACGCGCCTCCCCGAGACACTAGCAAGACGGGCCCTTACCGTTAAAGAAGTCCGCGTGCACGGCCTTTTCGTTGGCTGCCAGGTCCATCAGAAGGCCGGTGCTGCCTCCCGCCTGGCAAAGAGAAGACGCCTGTCAGTGGCTTCAGAGGCCGCCAACATGCGTGTGCCCAGCACGCTCCTCACCGCCCGGAGACCACGGACGGGTCACGCGCTGCCCCCTTCGCGACGCGACAGGACGGGTCACGAGAAACCTCCGGCACCGCCGCGACAGCGCAAGCACCACTGGGGGTCCAGGGACCACGGGGCGGCGGACACGAGGGCGCACTTACAAGCCCACCCCCTTCTAAGTCAAGGGGAAGAGAGCCCGGCCCCCACAACGGCTCCAGCCTACCGCGCTCGCCGCCCCCGTTTTACAAGTGGGCAGAGTGAGGCTCGGGTAGGGGAGGGTGACGTCAGGAAGCCCAGGGTCCTCCCCTTCCCCTTTGGCATTCGGGGTTTGGGGGAGGGACCCTTCCCCACCATTCGCTGCGGCCACGCCCCCTCCCGACCAACCGCTCTCCCCCTTCTCACGTGACCCACGCCCCCGCAGGCCCAGGCTAGGCCTTGGGCCTGTCTCCCGCTCCTGCCATCACCTCGTCCAAGTCCACGTAAGGCCCGGCGCCCTCGGGGAACATCTCGTCCACAGCCGGCTTCATGCTCCCGTCAGTCTGTCCTTCCGTTTCGACCCAGCACGTCACGCTCGTCTAGTCCTGACACGTTCCGCCCCGCGTATAGCCGGCTATGCACCGACTTCCGGCTGCTCTCGGGTCACTTCCTGTGAACGCGCGCGCTTGCGCGGCCGGTGTAGGCGGCGGAGGACCATCCTCTCTATGGTCATCGGGTACTTTCCAGGCTTCCTTCTGACAGTCGGCATGTAAGGTATAGATAGTCGGCCTCTCCCCGGCTCTCCGGCCAGGGAGCCAACAGCTCGAGAAAAAGTGTGGTTTTTGTCTTCCCAGTCTGCGATAAAACGATTTTTACGTTAAAAATAATGAGAATTATTATTTAAATGGAAGCACCCTAGAGAGCAGGAGCAGCTCCATCCTTTCATTTGAAGCCCGAGCGTCCCTGCCGGCCCCTGCCAGCCCCTACCAGCCTGTGCCTGCCCCTGCCAACCCCTGGCCTGTCCCTGCCAGCGCCTACCAGACTGTGCCAGCCTGTGCCAGTCACTGCCAACCCTGGCCGGCCCCTGCTAACCCGTGCCAGCCCCTGCCGGTCTGTGCCAGCTCCAGGTCACTGAGCCTCCGGTGACTTTCACAAAAGGCCACTGGCCAAAGGTTGTCCTAAGGTGGCACGGAGCCCTGGGGCCCCAGGACAGCTGAGCGGTCCGGAGAGCCTCGAACCTCGGCAGGCACAGGATGGACTCCACTGTATCTCCCCTAAGGATGGAGCCGAGGACGAGTTACCTTCATGGAAGCAGGGAGCCAGAGGAAATGCAAAAGTAGATGTGAACTAACGAAGTCCCTCCTCTACTTGGCTTGAGCGGTGCCAGACGGGCAGTCAGGCCCACCGCGTGACCCCGGATGAGTCACTTCAGTGACCTCTGCCTCACCTTCCTCATCTGTAAAAGCAGTGGGCTAGATTAGAGGGCCTCTCAGGACCCTAACCATGTGACTCTGTAATTCAAAAGTGATTGCCATGAATTGTGTGCCTTTGGAGCACCAGCTTCCCAGCAGGGAAACAGGACTGGAATTCAAACTTGGGTCCGCTGGCTGGAAATCCAATGATTTTCCTGTTTTGCCTCTTAAAAATCTCTTTTAAAATTAATTGTATCCACAGTGCTTATCACAGTGCCTGGCACACAGAAGGTACTTAAAACACTTTTTCAAGACCTGTTGTGACTCCATTTGGGGTTCTATTGGCAAAGATACTGGAGCAGTTTCCTTTTCCAACTTATTTTACAGATGAGGAAACTGAGGCAAACAGGGTAAAGTGACTTGCCCAAGGCCACACAGGTAGCAAGAGCTAGATGTGGCTTTTTAAAACTCACTTCAATTTAATAAACATTTATTAAGTACCTACTATGTGCCAGGCACTTTCCTAAGCACTGGGGATACTAATAAGAAAAAGAAGGCAGCCCCCTGCCCTCAAGGAGCTTACAGTCTAATGGGCGAAGACAACACAC
Organism: Pseudochirops cupreus; assembly: GCA_028627135.1. Classification (NCBI taxonomy): domain Eukaryota; kingdom Metazoa; phylum Chordata; class Mammalia; order Diprotodontia; family Pseudocheiridae; genus Pseudochirops; species Pseudochirops cupreus. Next base: position 381,266,990 of record CM053584.1, on the reverse strand, counting down.
AGAAGGAAGCTAGAAATGGGGGGAGGGGCAGAGCTGCTGATGGGAAAGGGAAGAGTGAGCTGCTGAGTCCAGATCCAACCCTCTGTAAAGGGGAGCTTTGGGAGGAGTTTGGGGCTCCTTTTTCCTGACCTCCAATGGGAAGGGAGAAGAGGCTGAGGGGATTGGGAAGGTGTTGAGTGTCCAAGGCTGACTTAGCAGCACCATGGGGCACAGGGGTGTTCAACCTCTGGTGTGAGGGCTGCTCATCCACCTTTGGTGCATCTGATTTACCCAGCTCTCACCTGGGACTCCAGGAAGCTACAGCAAGCACAACAGCCCACCTGGGCAAAGTCGGCTTGGCAGATGGGCTAAAACCACATTGAGGATAACCAACAGGCCTCAGACTCAGTGAGTTAGGGGGGTGTCTACCCCAAGCATGAGAAGACTTCCCCCAGAAGAATAGGCAGGTGGGAACAACTTGTTCTAAGGACCACGGAGGCAGCTGAAGCAGGGGTTTAGAGCTTGGTCAGGCATTGAAGGTGCCAAGGTCACCTGCTGGCATCCTGCTCCATCACCAGCCTTCTTGACTTTTGTGTTGCCACTGGCCTTTGGAGACTCTGGAAGAGAAAGTGAGGATGCTGACTTTGTGGGACTTTGCCTCCCTTAAATCCAAGTCAAGAAATCACCTCATGCCATCATTGGTTCTCTTCGAAGTTGAAGGACAAACAGCAGGGCCATGATGAGATTTCAGGTGGTCAGCTTCTCCTGGGCAGGGTTTCATGTTTGGAGGAGTTCAAACCAAGCAGATAGACAGATGGAAAGTGGAGAGATCTGAACCCAGATCCCCTGACTCTAGAGAGAGGGAGGCCTGAGTCTGAGAAATGAGCTCAGATTTCTCCGGTTTGCAGTGCATTTCTCTCACTCCAGCTCTGTGAAGAAGGCAACGCAGACACTATTCTCACCATTTTGTGGAAGAAGAATCTGGCTCTGAGAGATTAAGTGACCTGCTGATGACACCCCAGTAAGTCTCAAAGCTGGAGTTCAGGCTCAGGCTCTTGCTTCCAAACCGGCTATTTTTTCTTTTCTTTTCTTTTCTTTTTTTAAATAAATAAATTTATTTATTTTTTTGTTTACATCATTCATTTCCATGAGATTTTGAGTTACAAATTTTCTCCCCATCTTTCCCCTACCCAACACCTCAAAACAGCCATCCCACTGTAGGCTATTTTTTCAATGACAGTGTTGAGGTGGCGTCATAGTGCACAAAGCACTGGGCCTGGAGTCAGGAAGACTCATCTCCATGAGTTTAAATCTGGTTTCAGACTCTTACTTGCTGTGTGACCCTGGGCAAGTCACTTCACCCTGTTTGCCTCAGTTTCCTCATCTGTAAAATGAACTGAAGAAGGAAATGGCAAACCACTCCAGTGTCTCTGCTAAGGACACCCCAATAGGGGTCACAAAGCACCAGAAAAGTCTGAAATAACTGAACAGCATTGATGTCACCGAAAGAGCCCACAGGACTCATTGGGACATAATGGGTCTCAGGCTCATCAATGTAGAGAGGCTTCAGAGGCCATCAAGTCCCATTGTACACTGAGTGTGTATCACAATTATACATCATTATAAAGGTGATGAAGCCAAGGCCGAGAGCATTTAAATGCTACAAGGTCACTAAGTTGCCAAGCAGTCGCTGAGAGATGCAGGATTTGAATCCAGGTCTTCTGACTCCAACCCATGCTGGGCTTTTCCCAGCTGTACCAAACTACCTTCCTAGAGCATTGGGGGTGGGAGGGCAAGGGAAGGGCACAGAACTCAACTAGAGCAAAGGCGTTTTAAAAGGGATGGCAGGGGCCCCAAAGCCAAGCTTTGCCAACTTCCCGGTCTTGCTCTTGCTCCAGGGAGAGCTAGGAATGGGCCCCTCCCCCTTCCTGCTCCAGAGCCGACTCTTCAGACACATTGTGCCTTTTAAAGTATCACCCAGCAAATGATGCCTTTGTAACCTGAAGCCACACAGACAGACTCTACTTTGTTACGCTATTGTTCACTCCTATCTGACTCTTTGTGATCCCATTTGGGGTTTTCTTGGCAAAGATACTGGAATGGTTTATGACATTTCCTTCTCCAGTTCATTTTACAGATGAGGAAACTGAGGCAAACAGGGTGAAGTGACTTGCCCAGGGTCACACAGCTAGGAAGTGTCTGAGGCTGGATTTAAATTGAAGAAGATGAGTCTTTTTGCTTCCAGCCCTGGCATGCTATCCACTGCACCACCTAGCTGCCCTGTTACAGTAACAGTAGATACGTGTTAAGATGTGCACAGCCAAGTTGGTTGTAAAGCTGATATTTGTAGCTGCCATTTCAAACTGCTCCAAATAAGGAGGTATGTTCTCTCTTCTCCATAGTATCTTCTCTGCCTTCCCCTTTACATTTTCTGTTCTTTAATAAACAGGTGTGAGCTCTCCAACGCAATTACACTGTCTTGGCTACTTTTAAAAATGTAAGAAATGAGTTCAACACATTACCTTCTCCCTCCTGGATTGCTTTGACTAATATAAATTAAAAATGTGAAGTATTGTGGGGGATGCATTTTACATCGTTGTCACTTCATTCCCGCCCCTCCCCCCCCCAACAAACTGTGGAACCATCTCTTTTCATCTCAACAAAACAAACCAGCCCCTCAGCCGAACACATGGGTTTTCATTAGCTCTGCCAAGCTGGTAATACTGCTCCGCACTCCATTTTCTTAGCGAAGGCTATTTGAATATATATGTATACATAAATACACACACATATAGTGACATATAAAAAGTTGGAGAGACTTTGTGTCTGGATAATTAACAATCATTTCATTAATTCTGGCTAGCAGATTATTAATGAAAGCGTCATTTGGATGTCTCTCCTAAACCAAAGACCCCTCCTAGAACCTACTCAGTGTTTATATGCCTTTGGAAGAGTGCATGGGCCTAAGGGTGGAACTCAGCTCTGATTGGGTAATAAGTAATGAGAGAATGATTATATAATGAGAGGTGGGTTTATTCTAATGAGAGTCTGGGGGACATGACTAATCACTCAGTATCGGTCAGAAAGACTTATTTATACCCATACCACCAGGTCTAGGGTAATCTAGACCATAGGGAGAATCCATTTCTTTCCAGACCTTGTCTGTCTAAAACACAATGGCCTGGAATCCACCAATTCCCCTAAAATAGAATTTCTTTACCTTTTGATCAGACTTAAGTTTT
>CM053584.1:381242072-381263269 GCA_028627135.1 Pseudochirops cupreus | reverse complement strand
TCTGACAGCACGATTGCAATTCTTGCTGTTTTATGACCAGTGATTTTCAGATTTCTTTTGGTCTCAGGACCCCTTTACGATCTTAAAATGATTGAAGACTTACGGAAGAATTTTGGTTTATGAGGGTTACACCTGTTGATATTCAGCATATTTAAAATGTCTTGAAATTATTATGGAAATATTTTTGACCGTGTGAACCCTCTCTTAAAGGATCTCAGAGTCCTTCAGGGGTCCGTGGACACACTTTGAGAGCTACTGTTTTAGATTCACCTAGTGCTCACCAATTCCCCTCCCCTCCGTTTTTATTCCGTATGTATCTTGGCTTTTCAGCTGTGTTTCTTCTAAGCCATATTTTGTTGGGGATGGCATTTACATTCATTTTCATTATCTCATTCAACTCTGAAATGCTGAGTAACCAGAGCCTACTCATGCCAACAGCTCTGTAGCTCCTGAGAAGTAACCCAAAGTTCTGGAAACACCGAAGGCTATTGCTGACTTCTGCCCTGGATTCCTGTCAACACAGAAAAACTTCCGTCCCCTCTTATACTTTCCTTCCATGCAAAAAGTTTGCAGCCATGCTAGATTCCTGGGAAGGTTTGTAAGCACATCAAATAGCCACTGATATGTAGAAAGGAAGGGTTATCTTCTCATCATGTCAGATACACAGGACACACACATAGGGCACACATTTGTTATTGTTCAGTCATTTTCAGTTGTGTCTGTCTGACTCTTCATGACCCCATTTGGAGTTTTCTTGACAAAGATACTGGAGGGGTTTGTCATTTCCTTCTCTAGCTCATTTTACAGATGCGGAGACTGAGGCCAACAGGGTGAAATGACTTGCCCAGGATCCCACAGCTAGTAAGTGGCTGTGTCCCGATCTGAACTCAGCTATTCCTGACTCCAGGCTCAGGGCTACAAATTAGAGCCGCATGCTGTAGGCCAGATAACTGACTCCTCTGCAGAAACCCCATACATAGAATCATATGACAAACAACATTGTACATAGGGATTATTTATAAAACATGCTCTACACATTCTCTGTAGTGAGCACTGTTTGGTGATCACATGTCTCTTCTTTACCCCTCCTCCCCTTTCTAATCCATTTTCCTTACAGCACCCCAGGTCTGACTGTGCCATCCCTTGCTTAGGAAGCTTCGGGGGATTCCTACTGTCATGAGGATAAAGTGCAAGCCCCTGTCTTGTCTTCAAAGTCTTTCTCAGTCTGGTTCCCACCTGTATTTCTAGACTGATTTAATATGACCAACTTTTATTCATATCATGTTCCACACACACTGACCTAACTAGCATGTGTGTGTATGTGTGTGTGTCTGTGTGTCTGTGTCTGTGTCTGTGTCTGTGCCAGGAATTTAAGTCAAACCAACTGGTCTATAGTTTGAAGGCTCCACATACTTCCATTTGTAAGAACAACTGGAGTACCTTTGTTGGATCCCTCACAACAGTTTTTTTAACACAGATGCTTGTTCTTTCATTATCCTGGAACATTGTTTGTGAGGGCATGATGCCTTGGGCAGTTACATGTGGTGGGGAATAAAGCATTGAACTTGAGGACAAGGAGATCAAAGTTCAAATCCTGCCTTGGAGACTTACCAGTAGTATGATCTTGGGTGATCTCTTCCTTTATAGAATGCAAGTGATAGTTAGATCTACCTCATCAAGTTGTTCTCCTCCCTCCTCCTTGAGAAGGCAAGCACTTTGATATAGATTATACATGTGCAGTCATATAAAACATGATTCCATATTAGCCATGTTGCAAAATAGAACACAGATCAAAAAGAAAAAAACGTCTGCTTCAGTCTGTATTCAGACTGCGTCAGTTCTCTTTCTGGTGACGGATAACAATTTTCATCATAAGTTCTTTGGAATTGTCTCTGTATTGCTGAGAATAGCTAAGTCATTCACAGTTTATCAACCTACAATAATGCTGTTACTGTATACAGTGTTCTAGTTCTGGATAACAAACTTTCTGGCTGGCAATGTTGCTTCCCTTCTAAGCAACTTATATGAAAGACCATCCTCATTGATAAAAAGTAGTAATTAGCAACTTTGTTACTAATTGTAATTAAATAGCTTTTGCAGGGATGGTATCCATTTAAATATTCGGATTTTTCAAATTTTTTTTTACAAGGGGATGTTTTTCTTCCCTCCCAGAAGGAAGAGTAGAGTTAAGAAGAAGTGTATTCATACCAAGAGTCACGGTGCTTTAGGATAAAGGACACAACACTAGGGTCAGGAGGACTGAGTTCACATTCCAGTTCTACCTTTTTTTAGCTATGTGACCCTGGAAAAATGCTTTCTAAGCCTCATTTTCTAAGAGGAATGATAATCCTTCCTTCATCTACATGCACCAATGACTGTAAAGCACTCTGTAATAGATTTTATTATTAAATTTATCTTATTCAGCAGTCAGGTATTAAGGTTTTTTAATCAAAAACAATTTTGTAGGTTTATATGCAAGTGAGTATAGTTTGCTTATGAGCTTAGTCTATTTCAGACTAAGGAAACCAACTGGAAAGGTCCTAATCAATCAAAAGTTCAGAGACTATCAGAGCTCCAAGTGGCATCACATACCACTCAGTCCAACCTCACCCTGACACTCATTTTGTAGATGAAGAAAACCGAAGGCCAGAATTCTAAAATGAGCCACCCAAGGTCCCATAGTGGATTGGTTCCAATCCAAGCCCTGATACTCCTGTCAAATATGGGACAGAGTGAAATGTCCTTTATTTTAGAACGTGACACCAGTAGCCTCCTAGACTCATTTGTTATCTATAAGTGAGGAAACAGGTGAAAAGACCAAAGCAAGTAACTCTTTATGGGGTCAAGATAATCCTAGATTCAGCATCATTTCTGCCTCTGTTTGTCCCCTTTTCTCTCATTCCCCGCAAAACTGACAAGCCATTCCCCAAGAGGCTGGACCGCAAGCCTGAGTGTTCAGGGCCTCTCTTGTCGCTACCTGCCATGAGGGTCCAGACAATTTACTCACCAAAAGGTCAGTGCATCCACTCACCCACAGCTGCCACTTCGGGGGGATTTAGAAGGCTTTAGAAGGAGGAGGGGCTGTGAAGATCTCTCCTCAGAACTGCACAATTGGGGAGCTGGAAGAAATCACATGATCATTTAGTCTAAGAACTCATACATGAAAGAAATATTCTCTATAAGATACCTAACAACTGGTCAGCCTGTTTGAAGACATCCAAGGAGGGGAAACCAACCACCTCTCAAGGTAGCCTAATCCACTTCTTTTTAGCTCTAACTGGTGAGGGAGGGTTGTTCTTTTTTGTTTGTTTGTTTCTGATATCAAGACTTAATTTGCCTCTTCGACATTACCGCCTAATGTCAATACTCTCATCTTAAACATTCCATGACTACATGGAGGGGGATTTACCTTTGGAAAGTGGGATTATGGGAAGGACAGAAGGAGAGAGAACCTATGAAGTGCTTGATGAACTGCTATGGTCATCAAAGGCCCCACATACGGGACTCCTAGTAGAGTTTATAATTCCCTTTGGCAATCCTAAAACTCCTCAGATTCTCTTAGTGCTGGGTTCTCTTCTCACTCTTTTGCTAGAGTCTCAACCTTTTTGGAAAAATAATTCTTATTTATTTCTAGGAGGAATGTTTCTAAAGTTTCAGTTTTTGCTACTGGAAAGGAGACTTTAAAAAGATTATTCATTAAAAAAATAGGTATAACTGCATCCCTGGGGTCCCATTGTATAATTAGATTTCATCCTTACAAATTAAATCCTCTCTTTACCTCTTAGGTAATCCTACCACTAGGTATTTAATTCTAATATCCCTGACAATTGTAGTGAAAATGAAGACATTAGGGTAAGGGGTGGGAAGGGTACCCATGTGGTTTGGTAGAAGACTGTGGACCCCAGCTCCCCTGTATCTGCAAGCCAGCCTGGAAGGAGAGCTTATCAGCATGACATACAGTATGCAGTGGAAGCCAAAGCCTGTTTGGGGCTTTGTGCCACATTCAGAAAATTTCAGCAAGAGAATCAAAGGGAAAATAGCTTCTGAGGAAGTCAACATTTGGAGCTGGGCCAGAGTCTCATTACAAAGAACTGGCATCTAGGGAATTGTTCTACCAAAAGCTGACCGAAAAAAAGGCTCAATTCAACTCAACCCTTTCTTCTGAGTCTGCTGCCACGCTGGAAGGGAAATGGAAGAAAACATGGCTTCCAGTCTAGCTTGGGAAACAAGATGAGCTCATGGAAAACCAGTCCAATAGTGGCTGACTGCTTGGGTCCCACAAATTCTGGGACAAAAATGCCTGATAGAATAAGGGAAAAGGTCGAAGGTATCGCAAGGACTGAGCTATGATCAGTCTCATGAAACAAAGCCATCACTTCACAGACCTTGGTTACTCAGCACCCAAGACTTCAGACATCTGGTCACATCATCCAAAGCATGACACTTTCCCATCTATCACAGGGACATATAAACAGACTCACAGGGAAATCTACCCAGGTAAGCAGATTCTCAAAACTTCACTGCTTTTCCACAGCAAAACTGGGTTTCTTGTGATCCTTCCTATCAATGAACACAGGCCTATGGTCCCAGTATAAGAGTCAGTTTAGGAAAACCATCCAAAAGGCCTTGGATTTTCATGCGCTTATATGCAAGGAAGAAGCTGTATCAGGTACTGTCTTCCTGTTCCTTCAGCTTCACTGCCTTCCTTTCCAGATTGTGGTAAGGAATCCAAGACAGAGGGTACAGTACTGGTTCTGGCATTCATTAAAAGCCTTGAATTCAAATCTTGCCTGTGACACTTACTACCTGCTTTATCTTGGGCAAAATCTTTAACCTCTTGGGACTTCTTTATCTTTAAAATGAAGGTGTTAGATGTCTCTTCTAGCTCATTAGGCCTATGATTAAGAGCCAAGAATCTTTGACCCTTAAAACTGCTTATCTTTTCAGGGATTCACCAAGAATATCTCCAATATGATGGAAAAATAATTTAGAACACCCACAATCCATAAATAAAAGAAAAAGTTTGATTGGTCTTCTATTAAGTGCAGGATACTACACTGAGTATTGTAGATGATCCAATGATGTACAAAATAAAATTACTTCTGAGGAGCTTAATGTCTAAGTAAGGAAACCAGGAATATACACTATCTAATAACACAGGACAGTCAATGCCAAATGAGATTTTTGTTGTTGTTCATCCATCTCAAAGAGGACCCATGACACCATGGTGTGATGTCTTGACTCATGTGTGAATTGGATTTAAATGAGGCTGAGTTGTGCAAAGTCATCAACATCTCTCCCAGATTCATCAAAATCCAGTGGCAAGACAAAAGTTATGACAAATGGTGATGACCCAGGATGCAGTGGGTGATCTTGGCGTCTTCAACATCTAACTAAGCTGTAAGTAATTGAAGCTCCTGCTTCAGCCTCCTTCATGGCTGTTGGAACAAATTGTTCATAGCCACCCATTCCACCCTGGGAAGACTTCACAAGAGAAAGTGGGTGTAGAGAGCCTAGTGTTGTAGGAAATCAGAAGAGAAAGTGAATGGTATGGACCAGAACTGTGATCAGGAACCAATTTAGAAATGAAGTGGGATTTCAACAGGGTCTTAAAGTATGGATAGGATTTATATTAATTCAGTGTAACACTTTTCAGGCCAACGAAACAGAATAAATGTGCCCACACCTTGCAAGTAGCCTGCAGAAAGCTACTCTCCATCTGAAGGATTTTGTGGATTAGAACCCACCTACAAGGTCCCACCAAAGTTTGTTATTTTTCTAGACCACCGCAGGACAGTAAGTCAAATGAAAAGATTTTTAATTGAACAGTATCATGTAATAAAGAAAAAGAAAAATTCACCCTATACAACAAGGGTATATACCCCACAGGTTATCATAGCACCAGTAGGAAAAACCTGTGAGCAAGAAAGACACATAGCCAAGGCAATCTAAGGCCCTGATGCTGCAGACCTGCCAATCATCAAAGCGTGATACTGCTCTGGCTCAGCATCTCTGCTGGGCAGCTCCTCTAAGATGCCTATAAGATGCTCCACTCAGCTGAGGTTCTCTACTGAACTTCTCTCTGCTGCCCTCAGCTGGCTCACTGTTGTGATGACATTTCTTTGTAGGGTCTCTGCTTCTGGTTACTGCTGTCACCTACTGGTTGTCAGATGCAAGCAACGTTTTTCCTCTAGGGGTAGGAATTTTCCTGTATCTTCTCTCCTTTGATGGAGCACCACAGCCAACTTCACCTAGCCAGCTAGATAAAGACTTCCTCAAATATTTGTCTACTTTAAATTCCCCCCATCCCGCTACTACTCATACTTTCTCAGTTCAAAATTCATGACTTGTGGTTTGAAATTCCTTTTAACAACTATCCTCTCTGGTTAACAACAGTTAATAATAGTTCATAGTTTAGCAACTATCATCATCAAGGTTAATAGCCTGAGTTCCCTTTAGTTCGTCCTTGGGACTTCTACTTAGCAAAATTCCAAATCAACTGAAATATGTAGATTCCTTTGGAACCCCAATAATGCCCCTGGTTACCATGCAAATCTGTGTGTGTATATATGAGGAGAGAAGTCAACCAAGCAGTGACTATTACTAACCCCAAACTGTATTTTAATGGTTAATAATGTGTTCTTTATTCAAGACTCCTACAACTGTTACATCAAATCCTCTTGGGGCTAGAGAGAGCACAAAGAAGAAGAGAGACTATGCCAGGCTAAACATCTTAGTTTAGTTAGTTAGATATTTTTGGATATTGGATCCATGTTAGATAGAACTGTTTCTGTCATATGTGCCCAAGACGTATAGTACAGGATTAATAGCTTGTTTTTTTTCTTTGACAGTACATAGTTGTTTGCATGTTGTCTCCCCAACTAAACTGGGCTCCTTGAGTCAGGAGCCATGTTTTTGCCTTTCTTTGGATTCCCAGCACTTAACACAGAACCTCACACATGGTAGGTATTTAATACGTGCCTGTTGATGACTTCTAGAATGCAAGTGTCTTGAGGTCAGGGACTCTCTTTTTCTATTTGTATCTTTAGTCCTTAGCACAGGGCCTGGCTCATATAAAGGATAATCGGCGCCTGTTGATTAACTGCCTGCAACCCAGCTATATTATGAATGAAATTACCTGTGTCCTATTCTCATTATCTAGAAGATACAAGAGGAAGGGACTTGCAACCTCCTGACCCCAGAACTTGTGAAGTGGTTGTGAGAGGGAAACGGGTGATGAGTGTGCTTGCTGCTTGATGTAACACCTTGCTTTTGATCTTGTGGTCTACTTTAAGTAAATTTCCTTTGCTCTCCTATGACATCATGTGATTTATTCTGGTTAATTTGGGGAAAATTCAGTGGCAATGAAGGCTACATGTGTTTTAGTTTGAAATAGACAATTGCCCTTTGAGGACCATGGATGGCCAAGACACCAAAGGAGGGAGCAGAGTTTGATTCCTGGGGGACCATATATAAGTTATTACTAGAAATATTATTATTATTATTATTGGACAAACTTGTCTAAAAACTTAGTACTGAGACTGGACTTGGCTAGGAAGTCTCCTTGGGATGAGATGTAGGCAAGAGAAGGCAGCCGTTGAGGGTAAAATACAAAGAAGAGCACAATTCAGGACTTTTTAAAAATATGACTCTTTATAAACCCACATTTTTAAAGTATTCACCAGAGTTTTGAAACACAGTTACAAAAACCTTTTTTGGGAAAATTATTTGAGTTAGGGATAAAGGTGTTGTTAGGTCTTTCTTAGAGAGCAACAGAAGGAGGGTACTAGTTCTTTAACTGAGATAAAAGACTCCAGGGATGAACTTGTAGTCATGCTTCTGGTAGAGAGGGAGGGTGGGGGTATTAGCTAATTCTGCCTAAGGCACACGAAGGCCTTGTCCAGACTTTGCCAGGCAACAAGTTCTTTCTCTGGGTTGCTACTCCAGTCTTCCTCTGTCCTTGGCAAGCTGCCTCCTTAGGCCACCCAGCAGTTTCATGAGGAAAGCATCAAAACAGCCTCCAAATATTGAACCAACCCTGCATTCCCAGTATAAGTCCCACCTGGTCATGGTGTATAATCTTGGTGACACATTGCTGTAATGGCCTTACTAGTATTTTTTTTCAAAAATTTTTCGTCGATATTCATTAGGGAAATTGGTCTCATCTTTTCTTTCTCTGTTTTAGCTCTTCCTGATTTAGGTATCAGCACCAGATTTGTGCATAAAAGGAGTTTGTTATGACTTCCATATAGTTTATATGGTATTGGAATTGATTATTCTTTAACTATTTGGCAGATTTCACTTGTGAACCCATCTGGCCCTGTGGATTTTTTATTAGGGAGTTCATTAATGGCTTGTTCAATTTATTTTCCTAAAATGGAGTTATTTAGGTATTCTATTTCCTGGTCTGTTAATCTAGGTAATATAAATATTTCCATAAATATTCATTGATTTCACACAGATTGTCATATTTATTGGTATATAATTAGGCAAAATATTTCCTAGTGATTGCTTTAATTTCTTCTTCATTGATAGTGATCTCACCTTTTTCATTTTTGATATTTGGTTTTCTTCTTTCTTTTTTTAAAGCAAATTAACCAATGACTTATCTAACTTATTGTTTTTTTTTAATAAAACCACCTCCTAGTTTTATTTATTAGCTCAATAGTTTTTTTCTTTGCTTTCAATTTTATTAATCTCACCTTTGATTTTCAGGATTTCTTGTCTGGTGCTTAATAGGAGATTTTTAATTTGTTCTTTTTCTAGGTTGTTTTGTTTTTTTTTTTTAGTTGCATGCCAATTCATTAATCTGCTCTTTCTCTATTTTGTTGACATCAGACTTTAGAGAAATAAATTCTCTCCTAAGTACTGCTTTGGCTGCATCCCATGAATTTTGGGATGTTGTGTCATTGTTGTCATTCTCTTTAATGAAATTATCGATTGTTTCTATTATTTGTTCTTTGACCCACTTATTCTTTAGGAGTAGATTATTTAGTTTCCAACTAACTTTTAATCTGTCTTCTGCCTTTCTGTATTTGATTTTGATGTTTTTATGCCCCATTTTTGTGTAGGTGCCACGTGCTGCTGAGAAAAAGTATATTCTTTTCTGTTCTCATTCTGTTTTCTCCAAAGGTATATCATATCTACCTTTTGGTATGATATCATATCTAACTTTTCTAATATTCTATTAGCCTCTTTAGTTTCTTTCTTGTTTCTTTTTTGGTTGAATTTATCAAGTTCTGAGAGGGGATTGTTGAGGTTCACCACTAGTATAGTTATGCTGTCTATTTCTTCCTGTAATTAACTTAACTTAATTTCTCCTTTAAGAATTTGGATGCTATACCGTTTGGTGCATATGTGTTTAGTATTGATGTTACTTCATTGCCCATTATCACCACTATTATCCAATAAAGTACTAGAAATGTTAACTATAGCAATAAGAGAAGACAAAGAAATTGAAAAAATGAGAATAGGCAATGAGGAAACAAAACTATCACTCTTTGCAGATGATATGATAACTAAAAAACTACATCAAATAATTAACAACTTTAGCAAAGTTATAGGATACAAGATAAACCCACCTAAATCATCAGCATCTCTTTATATAACCAACAAAACCCAGCAGCAAGAGATAGAAAGATAAAGCCCATTTAAAATAACTGTAGACAATATAAAATACTTGGGAGTCTATCTGCCAAGACAAACCCACAAACTATATGAATACAATTTTAAAAAACACACTTTTCACACAAATAAAGTCAGATTTAAACAACTGGAAAAATATCAATTGGTCATGGGTAGGCTAAGCCAACATACTAAAAATAACAACTCTGCCTAGTTAACTTACTTATTCAGTGCCTCACTAATCAAACCACCAAAAATATTTTATAGAGCTAGAAAAAATAATAACAAAATTAATCTGGAAGAACAAAAGGTCAAGATTATCAAGGGAGTTAGTGGGGGGGAAATAGAAAGGAAGGTGGCGTAGCAATGCCAGATGTCAAACTACATTATAAAACAGTAATCATCAAAACTACCTGATACTGACTAAGAAACAGAGTGTTGAGTCAGCAGAATGGATTCGGTGCACAAGACACAGTAGTAAATGACCGTAGTAATAGGAACTCACTATCTGACAAAAAAATCACTGGGAAAACTGGAAACTAAGAATAGGACACAAACTAGGTATAGATCAATATCTCACACCACATACCGAGGTAAGATCAAAATGGGAACAGGATTTAGACATAAAGGGTGATACCATAAGCAAATTAGAAGAGCAAGGAATAGTCTACCTGTTAAATCAATGGAGAAAGGAAGAATTCATGACCAAATAAGAGATAGAGAATATTACAATAATTTTTAGTTTATTAGATTAAAAAGGTTTTGCACAAACAATGCAACAAAGATTAGAAGGAAAGCAGAAAGCTGCGAAATAATGTTTACAAGAGTCTTAGATAAAAGGCCTCATTTCTCAGATATATAGAGAACTGAATAAAATTTATAAGAATACAAACCATTTCACAATTGGTAAATGGTCAAAGGGGATGAACAGGCAGTTTTTAGATGATGAAATCAAAGCTATCTATAGACATATGAAGAAGTGATCTAAATCACTTTTGCTTAGAGAAATGCAAATTAAAACAACTCTTAAGTACCAACTCGCATCTATCAGATTGGCTAATATGAAAAAAAAAAAGGAAACGAAAAATGTTGGAGAGGATGTGGGAAAATTGGGACACTTGTGCACTGTTGGTAGAGCTGTGAACTGATCCGACCATTCTGGAGAGCAATCTGGAATGATGTCCAAAGGGGAATCAAACTGTGCATGCCCTTTGATGGAGCAATCTAACTACTATGTCTGTATGTCAAAAAGATAATTTTAAAAAGGGAAAAGGACTTACATGTGCAAAAATATTTATAGCAGCCCTTTTTGTGGTGGCAAAAATACTGGAAATTGAGGGGATGCCCATCAATTAGGAAATGGCTGTACAAGCTGTGGTATAGGAATGTAATAGTATTGTGCAATCAGAAATGATGAACAAGCACATTTCAGAAATAACCTGGAAAGACTTGTACAAGCTGATGCAAAATAAAATGAGCAGAACCAAGAAAGCATTGTACCCAGTATCAGTAACATTGTATGATGATCAACCATGAATGACTCAGCTCTTCTCAGCAATACAATGATCCAAGACAAGTACAAAGGACTCCCAAAGGAAAGCACTGTCCACGTCCAGACAAAGAACCGATGGATTCTGAATGTAGATTGAAGCAAACTTTTTCACTCACTGTATTCTTTTTTTTTTGGTTTTTTTCCCTTTTGATCTGTTTCTTCTTTCACAACTGTGACTAATATGGAAATATGTTTTACATGATAGCACAAGTACAACCTATATCAAATCCCCTACCATTTTATGAAGAGAAAAGGAGAGGGAGGGAGAAAATTTTGCAACTCAAAGTCTTGTAAAAAATGGATATTAAAAATGTTTTGACATATAACTGGGAAAATAAATAAAATATTGTTTAATAAAACAACCTCCACCCCACCTGTCCATACTCACCACAGACAAGGCATCAACCCTGATTCAGTCAATTCCACACATCTTTCTTTAGACCCATTCAACAGAGGGACCTGCTCTCCCTTTTCTGGGCATCCCACCCAGGGAACATTTATTCCTGATGATATCTAGTTAACTCAGGGTATTTCCTATCCCTAGCTTCAGGGCCAGAAGCTAGGAGTGAGAAGGATTAAAACTGAAAATCTTATTCCATACTATCACACCTTAGAAGGTGAAACCAAACAAAGACCAAATCTTTCCTCCACAGTTAACAACCTTAGCTATTAATATTTGGGGTTTCCATGGTTCTGGAGTGCCCAAAACTCTTTTTTTCCTCATAATCTTCATTCTTCTGATTGTCAAGGAAATCTTTCTTCAAATGTTCCCCAGAACGCCAAAGTCTACAATGACCACCTTCAGCATAGAAGTCTTGGGTCATTGAAAGGCCTAGCATGGTACCCTCTCTCTCTCCACAAAGGAGGGAACTAGGGGAAAAGATGGACCTGTGATTTCATTGGTATAGGGAACCATGCTTATCAATGCAGATTGACACCTTCTCTGTCAGTGATATTCTTAGAGAAATACCTGCAAGTGGAGACTTACCCAGGATCACACAGAGAGCATCCCTAAGTTATGGGACTTTAACCTATAGTCTTCTGGCACTATCCAGCATCCCACGCCATGCTGCTTCTCAAATGGAAATGAGATATTTTGCAAGAGGTCTACATCTGCTTACTTCATGCTCTGTGGACCCACACTGATAGAAGATCCCAGCGCCAAGTTTTAATTATTAAAGAGCACTGGGCAGGCCGCCATAACTTACTCAAGTATTTTTCTTGGTCTTTTTTTTTCTTTCTTATTCTCTTGTTTTTCCAAGACTATATACAATTATTTTAAAAGTAATTCCTATTTCTACTACTTCCTGGCTATCTATGGATATCAGTTTCCCATTAAAGACTACTAGTGAATCCTAATTTAGGTATTCCATGAGTCCATTCTCATTATCATAAATGTAATGTGTTTTTTTTTTGTTCTTTGCTTGTGGCAAGTAACTATTAAGGATGAGACAACTGGAGTGAAGCAATTGATCTTTCAATAGATTTGGGATGTCCCTACAGCGAATGCCTTCTTATTTTCTCCCTAGAAGGGTCTGTACTTGCTCATGTCTCCCCTGGGGATCAGACACATTAACTATTAATTGGAATATTCAGGTAACTTATTCAGTCATTTTTCAGGCATGTCCAACTGACCCCATTTCGGGTTTTCTTGACAAGATACTGGAGAGGTTTGCCATTTACTTCTCCAGTTCATTTGACAGATGAGGAAACTGAGGCAAACAATTACCCAGGGTCACACAGTGTGTCTGAAGTCAGATTTGAACTCAAGAATATTAGTCTTCATGACTCCAGTCCAGAAACTCTGTGCACTATGACACCACCTAGCTGCACAAAGAGTCAGGTAAACTACACTCCTGAAGCATAAATTTAACCTTTGTGGAAGAAGCCATCACACCAGAGTGAGGAAAAAGTTCATTCTTTTACAGGTCTGTGGTTGCTCAGCAGCCAGTTAAAAGATTTTGCCAACATTCAGCAAGTCACAATCATCAGGTGCCCGCATAGGCTCTGAGTCAGGGAGGGCGATGGCTCCTCTGTACCTCACCAAGCATTCGTGTGGTCTGATCCCAGGTAGAGCATGTTGTGTGTGCATTCAGGACAGATGAGGAAACTGAGGCACAGAGGGGCTCACATGACTTTCCCAGAGACACAGCTAGTAAGTGTCTGAGGTAGGATTTGAATCCAGGTCTTCCTGACTCCAAGCCATGCTTGCCTTCTCTTCCATTTTCTTGTCTTGTGTAGTTTGGTCTTTCTCGGGAGCTCATTAACAGTATATAGTTAAATGTGTGCATACATCTTGTCCTTTTATCTGAAGTTTATTGTTAGAACCTTCTGGCTCAGGGCTACAATCAGTGACTGGAAAATACCACCAGACTCTGGGCTGCCAGTAGTTAATCTCCTGTCCCCCTCCCTCCATACTCCCTCCAAATTCTCCTTAAAATTCCTTCTCTCCTCCCTCAAACTCTACTTGGTTATTGCTGTCTTCAGTTACAATCTTGGCCTTGGCTTTCTGTTTTCAGTTTGGTTGTTTAAGGTGTATTCAGTCATGTCCAACTTTTCGTGATCCCTTTTTGGGGTTTTCTTGGCAGAGATATTGGAGTGGTTTGCCATTTCCTTCTCCAGTTTGTTTGGAAACTGAGGCAAACAGGGTTTAGTGACTTGCGTAGGCTCACACATCTAGTAAATATCTGAGGCTGGATTTGAACTCAGGTCTTCCTGACTCCATGCCCGGTACTCTATCCACTGTATCACCTAGCTGCCCCCCATTTTTATTCTGGTTCATGTTAATTAAATAATTAATCCACGTAGCACCAAATTAGGTAAGCATTAATATCCACATTCTTAAAGGTTTACAGAGGTGAGAAATCCCAAGGGGAGATAAATGTGGGTAGGGCAGAACTATTCATCTACATTGTCCCCTAATGTAGATTCAGCAGGCTATCCCTAAGCCTTGGTGCTTAAGCAATACAAAGACTCTCTGACCTCCCTCCTGCCTACTTTTGCTCATGCCCTTTGCTCCCCACTCTCTTTCTCCCTCTCCCCATCTATCCCAGTGACAGCCACTTTTCAAGACCCAGCACAAATTTATCTGCCATGAAGCCCTCCCATAATCCAGACCACAAGACGTCAGAGCAGGAGAACACTTAGAAAAATCACCCGGTTAATGTCCTCATTCTCCAGAGGAAGAGAGGGCCAGTCAACAAGCATTTATTCCGTGTTTACTGTGTGCCAGATACGCTGACTGGGAGACTGAGGGGAAGAGAGAAATGTGTTGTCCAAGGTCATATAAGGAACAAGTCACAGAACCAAGATCCAAACACCTCTGGGTCCAAATCCAGCACCGTTGCTTTCTTTGTTGTTCTCCAGTAGACCCACTGGGTCTATGACAAAGTTTATATTTCCCATAGTGTCTGCACGATCCAAGCGGCGACATTTCCACTTAAAGCCATCAGGAGAAGCACTGGGTCAGGGAAGACTTGAGGTCATGTTCTCATCTCTTTTTGGCTGTCATTGAGTCACTGTGTGATCTTCATCAGGTCAGTTCATCACTCTATATCTCAGTTTCCCCATATTTAAAAAGGGGAAGTTGATCTAGGGGATATGTAAGGTCTCTCCCAGATCTAACACGGTGGCTCTGTGATCTCAGAATGGCCAATCCAATGGTCAGACCACCAGTCAGCATCCACTAGCATCACATGTAGCCTTTGCACTCTCTGTCATCTCTAGGGCTTACCTTTCAGAGCTCTGGCCCATTTCTAGAAGGAGCATTTAGAGATCAGAGATGTTAGGAGACTTTCCAAGGCCATAGAGCAAATCAGAAATAGGAAATGGAATGTTTCATTTTTCTAAACTTCAGTGTGTGAAAAATTGGGATAAATTCAACAGTCTGAGGTTTTACATGGGGAAGTAAACATTTTCCTCATAAGCCACAGAGAAATGGCTTTGCTGATTTCTACCCATGACCAAGGCAGGGGCTGAATTTGGGTTCTCTTGCTTCTATACTAAACTATTCCTTAAAAAAAGTTTTATTAACATGTTTTGTTTTTACATTACAAACATTTGTGGAGTGTCCACACCCTGTGTGAGCTCTCCTATAACAGAATAAAACAAACAAAACTAACACTACAGGAGCCTCATCTGAGTGTGCATGCAGTATTTCACACCTGTAACTCCCCCGCCCCACCTTTCTATTTTTAAAGAATTTTTTATTAACAAGAATCTATTTTTCTCTCTGTCCCGCCCCCCTATTCTATTGAAAAAATTAAAAAAAAAGCAATTCCCTTGTAACATAGTTAATTCCTTGTATGCAAGGTCAAGCAAGACAAACCTATTTACTGACTACATAAAACTATGTATTGACACACATATATGTGTGTATTACATATAAATATTATATCATTACATATACATATGCTCTGTGTGTGTGTGTGTGTGTGTGTGTGTGTGTGTGTGTACTGAATTCTGTACACTAAAGGCATTCCCTTTCTGACAGGGGACATCCTTCCCTCAACTTGGAACTTCTAACAGGAGAGACACATTTTACCTCATTTGCAAAATCAGCAGCATGTAAAAGACTCCCCATCCATAGGGAATCCCTCTTCTCTCTTGCCTCTGGGTTGTGCATCCTCCAAGATGGTGAGTGCCAGGCACCTTCGCAGGCATGTATCCCCTTGGTTTATGTATCATTCGATATTAATTGCAAGCCGACATTGAACAATGTTACCCCTCTTGTTGTGTGTTTCATGGAAGCATTTGTGATGTAGCACAAGCTGTCTCTGTGCTGAGTTGGAGCACTTCACCAATGTGAGCAGCACAGATCCTTTCAAATCCTGGTTTTCAGATGCTTACAGAAAATAGGTTATCACTTAATTAACCAGCAAGGGGGTGTGATATAGAGTATGTCCACCAAGTGGCAGTATACTCAAGCCAAGCGGTATTATCACAGTCACTTGCTATGTTCTTTTCTCTGTTGTCTCTGTAGGAGCCTTGCTAAAGGCTGTGGTATCTCTGCTGACCACCAGAGGACCCTCAGCCTCCAAACTCTGATTGCTGCTTTTGCTGCCTGGCTGCTTGTTGAAAGGTAGACACCAGCCCCAGATTCAGTATTGGTCTAGGGCTGTGTGACTTGGAATTATTAAAATATGGCCATCCGTACATCTAGCCCCTACTTTGACTCTGGGTAATTTCTTTTTCTCTGTCAATGTTCTGTATTAAAGATTCACCGGTAATCAATTTTGGTGTAACCCATATAGTATAAAGTCAAATAGAAAAGTGGCTGTCCGGAAACATGAGAGAAGCTGTCAAGCTTTCACCCAATCATGCCCAAACCCCACCATGCTCTCCCTCCTTCCCACTTCTTTGGGATATCTGGGGAACAATGTGGAATCAACCACTCCCAGAGGTCATGAAAGGGAGTAAAGTGTGGGCTTACATGTCTGGGACTCTTCTGAGAGTCAGAAATTGGAGAGTCATCAGATGAGTGCTGAGTTTGGGGTGGTTTCGTGGTCATCTGACATTCATTACCGATGTTTTGGGGTGCTGCTCTGACTCCCCTCTGGCCAGACGTTGCAGGCTGGTTCCTGACTGAATCTTCTGGGTCCAGGTCTAATGTAGCTCTCTTAAAATCCCACTCCAAGTCTCTGGAGGTAGGAGGTACCAGAAAATCTCAACAGCCACTCAGTTGGATGGAAACTGTCAGCCTGGCTGGGTTACTTTGAGAAAGCTGAGTCATCTCTGTGTCCCAAACTCTCTAAAACTAGGAATGTACTAGGAGAGGGAGCTTCTTTATCAGGCATCCCTGTACTAATGACAGCACAGGGCCAGCACATTCTTTTTTTAGAGAAGAGAAATGTTAGTAGACCTTTTTACTTTTCATCCTTTTTCCCACTTCCCTTTCCCCTCACAAAGTATGTCGGAGTCTAGAGAATTCCTTGGAAGTTTATGCTCCTCAGTCTCAGGCCCAGAACAGGGCTGACCTGGTCTAGTAATTCAGCCCCCTTTCATAACTTCTGTGCGATGTCCCCCTTCTTCCCCTACCAGCTTCCCGGACTATGAGAAGAGAATTAAATAGATGTTTTCCTGTGATTTTCAATTAATGGAATTCCAGGGAGATTTATTTTCAATCCTATTAATAAATCCTAATACTACGTATAAATTTCCGATGATATTTAATTAACTTCCAATAGCTGCGTTGTAAAAATGTAAATGAAATGCCTTTTCAGGCATATAACGTTAAATCAAGTGTAACATCTCACGCTGCCAACAAAGCTGATGAATGGAGCGGAGTGAATCACAATTCTGCCACTAACAAGCTGTGCAGCCTTCCGTGATTCACTCCCCCTCTCTGGACCTGCTAAATTAATCAGGATCGAGAATTTTTAGCCTGGGGTGCATGGACTCCAAATATCAGGGGACCCTGGTACTAGGATAAGAAAAAAATTACACCTTCATTTTCACCAACCTTGACCTGAAATCGAGCATTTCCATCTAGCCTTGACTTTCTCTCATTCTGAAAAATTGAGGGGATAAATATTCCCACATCACTACTGGGGTGAGCTTTACCATTGGCCCTTCCCTAGAATTAGCATTTGACTCAACTTTTAGCCAGATCCTAAGGTAGTTATTTTTAAAAACAGGATTCTAAAGGGCTCCAGGAAGACAGTATGATGAAGTAGATTAAGAACCTGCCTCCAGTCAGGAAAACCGAGGGCTAAATCCTGCTTCTGACACATATTACTGTGTGAGCCTGGATAAGTCATGTTCTCTTCCAGTGCCATGGGCAGCTTTCTAAGCCTCTAAGTTACAGAGTTAGGTATCAGTCTGCATTGGTAGAGGGAGATTCCTCAGGGAGAATTCTAAATACCAGTCACAGATCTTTTCATTAAAAAATGCAGGGAGCTCAGACAACCTCTGTGCCTCCACTCCCCCTTTTTATTACAGAAACTCTTGCCTGAGTATAGAATGAACTTTGGACAATGAGGATTTGGGACAAGGACAATGGGGGATCAGCCACTTGGAAAGATGAATCTGGGGTCTAGATCCTGAGGAACCTGGAATAAGACTGCCAACAGTAGTTCCTGTGTCTACATATACAAAGTGCTTTCCTCACCACTGCTCCAGGAGATAGGTAATAGTGTTAGCTTGGAAGGAGAGCTCATGCTTACCTTGGCCCTTAGGGTTATCTAGGCAGCTTGGGGGCACAGCAGGTAGAACGCTGGGCCTGGAGTCAGGAAAATTCATCTTCCTGAGTTCTAATGTGGCCTCAGACTTTACTAGTGGTGAGATCATGGGCAAGTCACCTAACCTTTTTTGCCTCGGTTTCCTTGTCTGCAAAATGAGCTAGAGAAGGAAATGGTAAACCACCCCAGTATCTTTGCCAAGGAACCCCCCATGAGGTCATAAAGGGTGGGACATGACTGAATGACAATAATAATTTAGGATTATCTAATTTGAGCTTCAGGACATTTTGAAGTATGGATCAGAGTTGAGGCATATATTTTTACCAGACACTGAGCTAAGCATGAGGGATACAAAGTAAGCTGGGGCTCAAGGCCGTTTGAGTAAGACTCTTCTCATTGTAGGAGATGAATTCCTCAATGTTCTGAGCCTGGGTGACATGCAGAGCCAGCAAGAACACAGGAGGGGAGGGATCCTTGTTCTTGGGATGTTCAGATGCGAGAGAAGACACTTGGTTCTAGACTCTTTCCAGGGAAAGATCACAGAAGGGAGAGAAAGACTCTAGGAAGAAACTAATGTGTTGAAGAGCTAATACCTCCATCACATCCCTACCCTTAACTGGCCACACTAGAAACTCAGGTAATTTCTTTTTGAATGGATCTCTCTCTCTCCCTCCTTCCTCTCTCTCTCTCTTTCTCTCTCTCTTACTCTGTCTTTGTCTCTCTCTTTGTTTCTCTGTGTCCCTCTGCCTATGTCTCTGTCTCTGTCTCTCCCCCCAACAGTGGACAAGTTCATTTGCTCTGAGCATTGCCTGGCATATTCTCTTCTATAAAAGTTCTCTGATTTCTATCAGCTCTTGCCATGGATAAATGGGTTTACTAGCTATTCACCGTGTGAGGCATTCATGAATCTGGCATTTGGTGGGAAGCCTTGGATATATAGCTTGGGGCCCTCCTCTGTCAAGGGATAGCAATCTGGAGTTTTCAAAACTTATTTTCAGACTTAAAAAATTATTTTAGAACCTAAAAACTATTTCCCTTAGGCTAACAAAGTGTAGGGAGGATGCACAGATACCATTTTAGCTTGACATGTCCTCTCTGAGGACAGCAGAGTAGCCAACCTTGTGGCTCCCAAGCTCTTGCTCCTTTTCTGGCAGAAAAGAAAGCCTTCCTTAGAGAAGGATGGGTGGAGGAGACTAGAGATATTCCCACGGGGACACACAGAGCCTCCATGATCAACACACACACACCCCGAGAAGAAAGACAAAAAGTGTCCCTGTCCTCACAATATTGTGAGGTAGAAAGGAGACAAATACAAGAATTCTATACAAACAAGATACATAGGAGATGGTTCAAAATAACCCACAGAGAAGGGGAACTGGCAAAATGTTCTTGCAGGAAGCCAGAAGAGGGAGGGGAAGATGAAGAGAATTTCAGAGATGAGAAACAGCCAGTGAAGATGCCCAGAGACCAGAAATGGAGAGTCTGAGGGGATGAGGGAGCTGTAAGGAGGCCCCCATCTTGACTTCTGGAGCATAGCAAGGTCTAGACTCAAACCCAACGTCTCCGACTCCAGATCCTGGACTCCCTCCACTACCAGAGTTTCCTATACACCAGGCGAAGCCTCAGTTACCTTCTCCAACATCTAAAGGCTGACACAAGATTTGTTTAATGATTTTTTTACTGGTTTGAACACAACCTACCTACCTCAGCAGGGTATTGTAAGGACAAGAATGGTTTTAGCTTCAAGGCACACTGGGAAGAATTTGAAAATTGTGAGGAGAGAATCAAATGTCAAGTGAACAAAATTCCCTCCCAAGATTCTCAAGGCAAAAGAATGTTCTTGGCCTGGGGTTGGAAGAGATAAGAGTCATCTTGAAAGCCTGTGAATTGACTGAAAGCATGGCTACCTAGCCACATGTCTATCTACCCCAGCCCCAACCTACAGAGCAGAGAATGGAGCTGTCCTCACTTAAGTAAGAAAACAGGAACATGAGAGCAGATAGAACACATAGAGTAATGGGGAAAGTGGGCACACGCCACAAAATGCACAGCCTGGCCTGACCAAGGATACCCAATGCTTCCTCTTGTAAGTCTGGTTGGGTAATGGGACAATGTGAAGCTTTGGCCAGTGTGCTCACAGTGTAGATTTAGATTCTAGGGGTGTGGGGAAGGGCTGGACAATAGCTTTAAAAAAACAGTCTAGAACTGTGCCTCTATTATGAGCAGTTAAGAGACCCTGAATACCACCTATTCCAATGCCTTTTATATATGAGGAAACCAAGGCCTAGGGAGGTTAAGTGCATTGCCCAAGGTCGTAAGTGTCAGATGCAGGATTTCACTAATGTCCTCTGATGCCAAAGTCAAAGTGGGCTTCATTATAGCAACTTCTATCATGGCCTTTTGTTTTGCATCTCAATGTAAGATAAATGTAGGACCACACATTCACACACAAACACACACACATATATGCATACACTTTGTTTAAAAAAAAGACAAAGAAAAGGAATTTTAAAAGAAAAAGGAATTTTTCCAGGGATTCCATCTGCCAATGTTACAATGTTCTGGGCAAAAACTTCAGATTCTAATTGCAGGAATTAAAGAAATTACAAGCTCTTTCAGGTGAGCATGGGGACAGGGAAATAGAGCTGCTATCTGGGCTGGGGGCTGGAGGGGATGACTAAGAAGAGGGAGATTGAGTTCAGGAGCAAAGAAGGAACATTCCAGCTTGTTTCTCATGAATGTACATGAGAAGAGGATTTCCTGTTTTGCTGGGAACAAAGACTGTGTTTCAGCCTTCATTACTGACAAAGTAAAATCTTGGGGCTTTTCATTCCTTGTCTTTC
>CM053584.1:381212903-381234576 GCA_028627135.1 Pseudochirops cupreus | reverse complement strand
GAAGGAAGGAAGGAAGGAAGGAAGGATGGAAGGAAGGAAAGAAGAAAAGAAGGAAGGAAGGAAAGAAGAAAAGAAGGAAAGAACGAAGGAAGGATGGAAAGAAGGAAGGAAGGATGGAAGGAAGGAAGGAAGGATGGAAGGATGGAAGGAAGGAAGGAAAGAAGAAAAGAAGGAAGGAACAAAGGAAGGATGGAAGGAAGGAAGGAGGGAGGGAGGAAGGAAAGAAGGAAGGAAGGAAGGAAGAAAGGAAGGAAGGAAGGAAGGAAGGAAGGAAGGAAGGAAGGAAGGAAGGAAGAAAGGAAGGAAGAAAGAAAGGAAGGAAGGAAGGAGACAAGACGAGATGAGATGAGACAAGAGAAAAAGCATTGGAGTTGGAAGACCTGCATTTAAATCCTGGCCCTTCCCCTTCCCACTTATGTGATATTGGACAATAAAATGAAATACATGAGGACAAGTCACTTCATCTCTCTGAGTCTCAGTTTCTCCATCTGTAAAAGAGAGTGCTGAAATTGAATGTCCTCTGAGGTCTATTCCAATTCTCAATCTATAAATGTCTCATGTTTTATCTTCTCCAGTGTCACCTCCCAAAATTCAGTCTCTGGTGTATTTCACAGTTATAAGGCCCTCTTAATCACCTTCCCAATTATTTATCTTTTTTCAACTCACTTCCTTTTTCAGCTACTCATTCTCCCAAAGAACCTTCTCCTGTAGAAGCTAGAAGTAGAAGAATGCACTTAGTTAAAAGATCTAGTGTTCGCTGCCTGACATCATTTCTGATCTTTTGTGTTTCTTGTCATGACTCTTAAAAAAAAAGTTTTATTGATATCTTTTGTTTTTACCTCATCTTCATTTTGTATGGTTTTATATAATATTCAGGTCACAAATACATTTTTAATTTGCTGTGGTTGTTATTGTTTATTCCTTTTCATTGGTGTGCTACTCTCAATGACCCCATTTGAGGTTTTCTTGGCAGAGATACTGGAGTGGTTTGCCATTTCCTTCTCCAGCTCATTTTATAGAAGAAGAACTGAGACAAACAGGGTGAAGTGACTTGCCCAGGGTCATACAGCTAGTAAGCATCTGAGGCTGGATTTGAACTCAGAAAGATGAGTCTTCCTGATTCTAAGCCTAAGGTTCTATCTACTGCAGCACCACCTAGTGGCTCCACAGCTATGTGGTGTAATATGTTGACCAGAACCTACTTCTTCCAGATTGCTTTCTAATTTTTCCAGCAATTCTTTTCATAAAGAAGTTCTTTTTAAAGCAATTTATGTTTTCAAGTTTATTGAGCACTGGGATGTTGAGTTCAATAGTTTCTGATTTTTCCCTAACTAATGTCACTCAACTACTTTTCTGCTTTCAAACCAGTATTGAATGGCTTCAGTGATTGCTCCTTTATAATATAGTTTGCTGTCTAGACATGCTGGTCCTTTTTCATTTCTATTTTTAACATTAGATCCCTCAAGAGTCCTGAAAGCAACTTATTGACAAGTAGAGTTTAACCAAGAGTGAAATTGGCCACTTCAGCAGAGAGTGGATTCCCTTGCCATTGGAGATCATCAAGCAAAGGACCACTTGTCAAGTATGATGTAGAAGGTTTTCTTGTTCAGGTACTAGATGGTCTTTCGATACAACTCATTCTTTACTCCTAAACTCATCCATTAATAAATTCGTCAGCTGGTCAGTCAATTAGAATTTCTTTAGGTGTCTACTATGTATCAAGGCATGATGCTAAGTATTGGGGCTACAAATACGAGCAAAAAGAAATGTAGTCCCTGCCCTCCAGGAGCTTACATTCTAAAGGGGGAAGATACTACTAAAAAGTGAAGGAGAAAAGATGGTGGATGGGTAGTGGCATAAGAGAATGGAGGATGCCTGGTCTGGGACCCTTCCCCAAAATGGAATTTCTGCCAAGAGTTCACCAATGGGAGAAGGGGCCTGCAAGAGCAGGGTCAGCTGAGACACGATGGTGTACACTTGCCAAGGGCACTGCCATTCTTCCATCTCCCAGGCTATAACCTGGATGCCACACTTTCCTTCACCCTGCATATCTAATCAGTTGCCAAATCTTTCCATTTCTGCCTCCACCAAGACTCTCACATCCATCCCCTTTTCTCTACTTCTAGCCACCACCCTTGTTCTGGCCAGCTTCCACTTTTGCAATGACCACTTAATTGGATGCTCTACCTTAATCTGATCCAAGCCACTCATCTACTGAAGTAAATTCCAGTGTTTTCCCCATCACATCCAAGATTAAAACTCAGGAGAGCTGACTGAGGAATTTTCAGTGTGAGCATTTACACCTAAAAATTGTCAAACGCTACAAATCAATGCTTAATTTATTGTTGCTTGTCCTGACTTTAGATAGTGATGGGAAAAATATTAATAGTGAAGATTAAACTTCAAAGTGTACCATTTGTACATTAAAAAAAAATTTTGGAGAGTCAATTGTTAAACATTTATTGGAACATCCCTGTAAAACCCTTCACAACCTGGTCTTGTGACCTACCTTTCTAGTCTCGTTATACACTGTTCTCTTTCCTTTTATGATCCAGTCAAATTGTTCTCCCTGCTCTTCACAAATAGCCCCTTTAGCAGGCCTGGGGTTCCATTGGTATAATCCAGCTACCACAGAGGCTGAGGTTTGAGGGTATCTTGGGCTTAGTAGGATGAGCTGCCATGGCCACATAACATAGCCTGTGCTAAGTTCCACATCAAATTATGGCCCTCCCCTTCCCTCCCCTTCCACCACAGGTTGGAAAAGGAGGAAAGTGAAGCTTCCATGCCAGTTAGTAATGGCATTGGGCCCCTGAGCCCATCCTGGGTACAGTGGGGGGATACAGTCTTCAGCAACAAAAACAAGCAAACCAAACCAAACAATGCTCTATCTCCATCCGCATGGCTAGAATGCAGTCCCTCTTGCCTTTCACCTCACAAAATCCCTTGATTCCTTTAGGATTCAGCTTCTGCATCTTTTCTCTCCAAAGCCTTTCCTGGTCCCTCAACTCTTGGTGTCCCCTTTCTCTAATTCCCTTGTCTTTAACCACATTTTATATGTTTTTGTGTGTTCTGATGTTTATCCTGAATATAATTACGTATGTCCACACTGCCTCTCTTTTATTTTATTCTCAATTTAATGAACACTTTAAAAAGAGAGAGAAAGAACATTTCCATGCACAAAGTAGAATAAAAGAGGATTCTCTATAAAACTGTGAGTCTCTATTATATACTTGCTTTTTTAAAAAAAAGGTTAAATAAATTCAATACATTGAATGTGTCTCTTGGGAAATAACTGTTAATTCTCATGTATTTGAACGAGGTTCTTATATATCTTGGATATCAAACCTTTATCAGTTTCTGTGAAGATTTTTTTTCTCCTAATTTTTTATTTTCCTTCTCAATTTAACTGCTGCAGAGACCATGCTGGGACACCTCCTGCCCCCTTCCCATCCCACAAAAAGCAGCAGATAGAGATTCTGCCCAGAATCCATCCTGTTAATGGTCTATCTATGTTATTGCTTTAAAAAACAACAGCTCCTCATTTTACTTATCAGTTCAGTGTTTCTTTGGGCTTTCCTGACTTGTACCTATTCCCTGAGCCATAAGACTTGTGAGTTTCACTCCCTGGCCAGGCTTTTCTGCCTTAACCCCTTCACCAGGGCCCACGGGCACTGGATGTCAATTTGAGCAGACTTGGCCTCACAAAAATGAGTTACTATAGTTTCTCCTTGGACTTTTTGATCATTTCTTAGTCTGGTTCTCTCTGGTTTTATCCTTACAGAAGGATATTTGAGAGTTATGCTCTCCACTCCCTCTACCATCTTAAAAGGAAGGTGACACGTTGAATTTCCTAATAGAATGTAAACTCCTTGAGAGCAGAGATTTTTTTCTCTTTACTTTTTTATCTGTCTGTTTCTCCCTAACATCTAACCCAGGAACAAGCACATAGTATATACTTAAGAAATGCCTGCTAATGGATGACCCCAGAGATCCCTTGAGACTGGGACTCTGTAATAGTAAGTTCCCTTTTTTGTGAAATTGTCCAGAGCCTGCCATGTCTAGGAACTCCCAACTGTCTTCTAGAATGCTCTCCCTCTGCATAGTTTACAAGACTTTGGCCTCTTTCATTTCTTGATTTCAAGTGATATTTCCCAACATATTTTTTTCCATCCTACCCTACTCCCACCAAGCATTAGGCAATGTGTTGATTTAATTTGGTGGGTCTTACTGACTTCTTGATAAACTCTCTCTGCATATTTCAGCATAGAACCTGTAATCATTTTCATGACATTCTTGTTAATTATGCTTATCAGTGGCTCTTCAAGGTGAAATGACCAAATGTTCCATGAAATGATATTTCTTTGTTGCATTTGGTTATGTAATAAAACTAACTCCTGCCTCCCCAGGGGAAGCCTGTGAGCCATCCACCATTTCATTTATTTTCAACTTCCTTCAGTCTTTGCTTTCCATCTGTAGCTAGACTAGCAGTTTTGATATGATTTATTCCCTCTAGTCGTAAATAAATTTGTTGGTCTCATTGGACAAGGAACTCCCATTTGGAATGCCAACATTGAAATTGATGTGTCTAGGTTATCATTTGAAACCTTGGCACACTCTGCCCCCTCTTCAGCCACTTTGACACTGTCACTGCCCAGCTAAGAGGACAGAGGATCATTCGATATTTTTCTTTGCTTCACGATTTGAAATTTCAATCACCTGATGGATTAGCGAGGCCATTGTGCCTAGCCTTACAACCTAAACACCATGTATAAAACAGGTCTTAGAGGGAAAATGGTTCCTAAGTCATGTGTGTGTGTGTGTGTGTGTGTGTGTGTGTGTGTGTGTGTGTGTGTGTGGAGAGAGAGAGAGAGAGAGAAAGAGAGAGAGAGAGAGAGAGAGAGAGACTCAAAAATGATCTTTGAGGAACTGAGACAGTTAGTGAATTGGTGGATACCTATAACAGAATAACGATCATAATAACTCACATTTTTATAGAACTTCAAAGTTTGCAAAGTGCCTGCTTCACAACAGCCCCATTAGACAAGCAGCAGAAGCATTGCTATCCCAATTAATTGGCCTGGAAACTGAGACCCAGAAGGATAAAGGGACCTGTGGAAGTTCCCATAGCTAATTAGTGGCAAAGGTCCAAAAAGCCCAGGTCCCTGAAGGTGTTTGCTTTCCTTTCTAACAAGGGGAAGAAATCGAACCCCCTTTTTGCACCTGATCGAGAAGCTTGATTTTGTTGTATGGAATTTTCTGATACTTCAAAGACAATCTCTATACTTCACTAAGAATCATTTCTCACATGTTTGAGGCTCTTACAGATGGCACAGGCTCAAGAGTGGCTCTGATTTCCTGTCTTTCATCCTAAATTCATCATTTAGCTTTCTGGCATCAGGGTCCTAGATGACGTCGAATGTCTGAACATTGCATTTAGAACAATAGAATCAGGAGGGACAGTAGGAAGCATCTCATCCAATTCCTTTATCTTATAGTTGGGGACACTGACACCAGAGAGAACAAATAGGTAGGAGGTGGCAGAGGCCAGGTTCAAACCCAAGTCTTCTGACTCTGAATCCACAAGATGAGGGTCCATGTGGGCTGGGATGAAGGGATCTGAAGCCTCAGTGGAAGGTGACCTTAGAGATGGCCCAATCCAAACCCCTGACTTTATGGATAAGGAAACTGAGATCCAGAGAATGAGTGGTTAGATCAGTGGGATGGGAGGGGATTGTGTCACAACTGGACCCATGACTTCATTGTTATAGGGAATTCCTGTTGAGAAAACTTCTGACGACAACGATGACAACGACGACGACGACGACGACAACGACGACGACGATGACGACGACGACGCATCTTGGAACCCTCTGTGTTGTTTATACTCTCAAAGAGCTGCCCCAAGGTACTAAGAGACTTGCCCAGGGCCACAGGCCATGGGGATCAGAGATACAACTGAACCCAATTCTTCCTGACTCAGGCACTACTCCAAGGTGCCTTTCTGTCAGATATTAATTAACCTTGATGTAATTAAGGAGAGGATGATAGTCAAGTTCTTAGTGCTGAAGTTTTCCAGAAGCCCTCATAGGAAGATACCATGTATTCATGTCACATTTTTGTGGAAATGACTTCACTTGTCAGAAAAATAAAATGAGTTGCTGGGATGTCTAGAAGAAGAGATGACCACATCTATATTCTTTTATCAAATCAGCTTTACCTTTGGAGAATTTCAGTATGACCTCATTGAGTCACAGCTCCCAAGAACGATGTCCAGGAACAGCAGAACCTGAAGAAATCTTAGAGATCAGATAGTCTGTGCCCCCATTTTCCAGGGGAGGAAACTGAGGCTCAAAGGAAGGGAAATGACTTGTCCAGGGTCACACAGCTGGCCTACTACCCAGGTTATTAAGCTTCTGCTGTTTTCACTTTGCCAGTGATTCCTCACCTTTCCAAGTAGGAGGGCACCTTTGAGCAGAGACAGTTTGGCAGCTCCCGACATGGCAGTTCTTTGTATTCCTGCTAAATGGTTTCTGGGAGACATCTAGTGATTAAAGAGCCAGGATCCATGAGCATATCAATTGAAGGACCCTTTCCAATAACTCTCATGCCCTCAAGGGGTCCAAAGCCCCCAGCTTGGACACCATCACTTTCAGCTGCTTCCTTCATGAGTGCAGACAGTATTGACCACAAGGTTGGACAGTTGATAACATAGTGAATAAAGTGCTTGGAAAATCTGTGATCAAATCCAGCCTCAGATATGTACTCATTGTGTGACCTTGGGCAGGTCATATAACCCCTGTCTGCCTCAGTTTTCCCAACTGTAAAGTGGGAACAACAGCACCTCCCTCCCAGAGTTGTTGTGGAGATGAAATCAAATATCTGTAAGAGTTTGTGGGATCCAGAAAGATCTCATGTAGAAAGTAATTTGCAATGACTCATCAGTGGAGAGGCAGTCAAAAGATGGAGGAGAGGGGAAGAGGGTTGCATGTATCTGGGTGGGGAGCAGACGAGACCCTCAGAAACACCCTTCTTTTGGTCCGTTTGGAGAATGATTGGACTTTGGCATCCAAGGATTTGGATCTTGTTAGGCAAAACAGCACATTCCTCTGCCTTTTGCCCAAGTTTCCATTTTGGGCACCCAGGTGACAAAATGGATAGAGCGCCAAGCCTGGAGTCAGAAAAAATCATCTTTGTGAGTTCAAATCCAGCCTCAGACACTTACTAGCTGTGTTACCCTTTGCAAGTCACTTAACTGTTTGCCTCAGTTTCCTCATCTGGAAAATGAGCTGGAGAAGGAAATGGCAAACCACTCTAGGATCTCTGCCAAGAAAACTCCAAATGGAGTCACGAAGAGTAGGAAGGGACTGAACAACAACTTCTAATTTAAAACAAACCTAAATATTTTTAGCTTATTTTAAAAATTTCCAACTTTCCCTTCAGTTTTCTCAGATTTAAAAATAATAGTAATGGAGTTTCCTCAGGCCAGCATTGAAGCCTGTCAGAATATTTCTGCAAGGCAGTAGAGATCTGAATAATAGATTTTTGGATTAAAACTGGGTCATTCCATCTGCATAATACATGAAAAGGTAAGCCATTCATTTTTAAAAGACAGAACTAAAAAGGCAGTCTTTAATTAGGGGAGACATAAAACAATAGTTGCCTTCTTGTACTTTGTGAAAATAAATGTTTCCTTGGAAGCCTGGATGAGCTGATATAAAGAGAAGGAAGCAGGGCCAGGAACAAAGTACACACAAAGTAGGAAAAATGTCTGCTTTATCATCACTTCTTCAGAGGAAACACTTGGTTATTGTGACCAATCAGAGTTCAAAGGTTTTAGGATATTGTTTTCATTTGCATCATTCCTATCAATGTGGAATCAATGTGGGATACACTGGGAGATTTAATTTCTGTGTCTATTGAGTCTGCATAAAGGTTTTTCTTTCTTACTCATTGGGATTTGATGGGGTCGGGAGTGGGTTGGAGTATGTTTAAGAGCCATGTAGAGGAAAGAGTGGTAGATTTCGAGTCAAAGGGTTTGGGGTTTGATTCCCAGCTGTTCCATCTCGTAGATCAGTGGTTCTCAACCTGTGGGTTATGTTCAATTTGTAACAATGAAAATACATCCTGAATATCAGATAGATTCAGAACAGTAGCAAAATCACAGTTATGAAGTAGCAACGAAAATAATTTTATGGTTGGGGGTCACCACAACATGAGGAACTGTTTTAAAGGGTGGCGGCATTAGGAAGGTTGAGAAGCACTGTCCTAGATGTATGACCTTGGGAATTTGGGTAAGTTCCTGAACTACTTTGGGCCTTGGTTTCCCTACATGAAAATGAAGGCACTGGACTAGATGGCTTCTAAAGACCTTATGCCTCTAAATTTGTAATCCTATGATGCTACAAAATGACTACATTGAAAAAAAAGAAACAATAAAACCGGTGGGGGGAGGATGAAGACTAAATCCAAGGGAAAAAAAAAAGAAACGTTTCGAGCTATGACCGTTTCTCCAGTTGCTGTGGCAGTCATCACATACAGGCTGCTCCTTTTGGTTGTGGGTCTTTCTGAGCTTCACTGGTCACTCCTAGGAACCTGTGGCATGAATGCTAGAGGAAGGTGTAGAGGGTGTGGGGTGGGAACAGACTGTCTCACCCTTCCTCCCTGGCCGGGGCATTTGGCTTAATGTGCTGAACCTGCCTGCAGAGCCTTGCTTTTCACCTGCCTGCCACGAGCTGAGTTTAGGCATTAGAAGAAACTCCCTTCCTTCCAGAAGGAAGGAAAACTATCACTTATTCAGCTGGAAAATTGGATTTTATTTTTCTTTTTCGCATTGATGATAAATTTGTTGAGAGGTAGAATTTCATCTATTCCTTTGCCACCCACTCCAGGTTCATGCACCTCCCTATCCGGCAGGATATAATGAGGTCCTTTAGTCCGTACTATTGGGGGCCAAATATTCTTTCTTATTCTGAAAAAAAGGTTTGAATTCTGACTTGGCTACTTATTACCTTGTACCTTTTGCCAAGTCGTTTGATCTCTCTAGGCCTCAGTCTTTTCATCTGTAAAATGAGATTAGATTAAATGATTTTTACAACCCCCCCCTCCCCCCACCCACCCCAGCTCTAAATCTGTTTCAATGTTCCTATTAATGATGTCTTATCTCCTTGACCACAAAGTTCACCTCAGTGTCTGTGCTCAATTGCATCATTTAGGTGTGGAATTGGGCATTCTTACGGGCCCAATTCAAGGTAAATTCCCTCCTAGAGTGTACTGTGAATAGAGACATGCTCATGCTCATAGACAAGGTCTGTGAAGCTGTTACATCCAACCACCACTAGCCCTATGCTCCAAAGAGATCAAAGAAAGACAAAAAGGATCCATATGTACAAAAATATATATATAGCTGGGTTTTGTAGTAGCAAAGAACCATAAACTAAAGGGATGCCCATCAACCGGGGAATGATTGAACAAAATAGGTAATATAAATGTGATGAAATAAATATTACTGCTCTGTAAAAAATGATGAAAGGGACAGTTTCTGAGAAAATGGAATGATTTGTGTAAAATTATATAAAGTGACATGAGGAGAACTATTTATGGGATAACAACAACCCTAAAGGAAGACAGCTCCGAGAGACTTGAGAACTCTGATTCATGCACTGACCAACCGTGATTGCACCATCTTGGTGCCAGATTTAGTACAGATCTCCAACTATGACGGGCCCTACTATGGACGGACCCAAGATGTGGAATGAGATGTCTATTTTCAGATGTGGGGGTTTCTTTTGCTGAACTATGTGTATTTATGACAGGAGCCTTGTTCTGTTTCTAATGGGAGTGGAGACGAGAAGGCAAAGGGGGATTGGGAAGGATTAGAAAAAAGCAAAGAAAGACAAGGGAATCATTAACCATGTTTGTTTGCTTTAATGGAAAGGAAAGAATAGGAGGAAGGCCAGAAGTCAGACAAGCAAGATAGCTGCAAAAGATGTAAGCTTAACTTGATATACTTAATTTTTTTGAGACTCACTTTCTCTATTTTGTGTTGTTATTGTTAGGTTTTAAATTTTTATTTGCTTTTAAAGCAGAGAGACTTTGTGTGTGTGTGTGTGTGTGTGTGTGTGTGTGTGTTTTAAGTTCCACTGGGTCTCCTTAGGTTGCCCAGGTTAGACATATAGTAGCCATTCATAGGCCCAATCCCAATACTGATCAGCCTGGAAGTTTTA
Source organism: Pseudochirops cupreus (assembly GCA_028627135.1). Lineage (NCBI taxonomy): Eukaryota > Metazoa > Chordata > Mammalia > Diprotodontia > Pseudocheiridae > Pseudochirops > Pseudochirops cupreus. Next base: position 381,224,353 of record CM053584.1, on the reverse strand, counting down.
ACCTGATCCATTTGTATGACCTGGGCCAGTTTGCCCCTCTAGGGACCCTGGTGCTCCCTGCTCCTGAGAGCTCCCAGTCTTGGTTCCAGATTTAGTGCAGATATCCAGTCAGATTTAGTCCTACTCCAGCTCAGAACTCCAGAACTCAATTAGTCAATCCACCAACCTCAACCTTCCCAATACCAGTGACCATAAGAACACACCATCATGCCCAGTTCATTTAAAACAAAAGCAAGATGTATATGATAAAGACCTGCAGTTTCACATGTAATATTTTTTCTATTCTACTCTGTATATGTAAATATCATGCTATTTTGTGTTTATTCAGTTCAGAATAAAAATAAAAACCAATTTAACAAAGAAGATTCCTTATACACCAAGGCATTGTCCATCCTTCTGTAACTTGGCCACTTATTTTTTTCTAAGAACCTTGGCAATGACCCAGAGATTCCACTAGTAGGCTGATATCCTAAGGAGAGCATTGGCAAGAAGAAAATACCCAAATATACCCAAACATGTCTAGCAGTACTCTTCATAATAGCAAAGAAATAGATGCCCAGTTGGGAAATGTATGGGACATAAATGGAGCAGAAAATTACTGTGAGAAGATTTATATGTCAAAAGATTTATATAAGCAATATATGTAATGATAGTAACAATGTGAATGTAAGGAAGAAATTCCACAAAACAGAATATTACAAAATTAGAAATACCAAGCGTGGCCACAAAGAAGGGATGAGAGAAGATACCTCCCCCCACTCCTTGGATGTGGCATACTGTTTCTCAGTTGTTTCAGTCTTGTCCAACTCTTTGTGACCCTTTGGGGGTTTTCTGGGCAAAGATATTGGAGTGATTTACCATTTTCTTCTCCAGCTCATTTTACATGTGAGGAAACAGAGGCAAACAGGGTTAAGTGACATGCCCAGTCACACAGCTAGCAAGTATCGGACCCCAAGCTTGGCACTCTATTCACTGTGCCACCTAGTTGCCCAATGTGACATCGAAGGTCACATTTTTTTCAGTATATTGATTTGCTGAGTATTTTCCTCTTCTTCCTCTTGCAAAAAGAGTCTAAGGGACAGTCTCTGTGAGAAGGAATGAAGAGGGATGCAAGAGGAAAATCTAAGGGATTTTAAAAATGAAATATATTAAAAATCTATTTTAAACTTTTAACATAATTAATCCTATTCATTCCTGAATAATCTTTTTTATGCTTTTGCTGTTATCATTATTATTTACATAGTCATCGTCAGTTTGTATAATGTTTTGCTCTTATTTTTTTAAACTCAGCATCAATCCATAAAAATCTTCCCATATTTCTTGGTAATTTTTCATATTTATCTCTTTTTTTTTTTTGGTCCAATGAGCTCATCAGAGTGACAAACTCCTGGTATGAAATTCTACTCACTAATACTCTTCTGTAATTTATATGTAAAGGAATTGCCAAGGGTACTGAAGTAAGTGACTTGCCCAGGGTCTCACAGCAGTAGTGTCAGAGACAGGGCTTAAAGTCAGGTTTTCCTGGTTCTATGAACTTATTTTACGCACGCTGCCCAGCTACCTTCATTCCTTATGGAACAATGATATTTCATAGCACTCGAATGTCACAGTTTTCTCACGCATTGAAACACAAGTCATTGAAAAGTGTTATATATAATACTACTTGACTGTTTTTCAACAGATGTCTTTTTTTTTTAACTGAGAATAACAACCTTAGGGTATAATTCTAGTTCGTTTGAACCCTGTTTTGTACTTCCTCTCTATCATATGGCTCTCCAAGAAGATTGCATGAATTCCTATCTTCATAAGCACCATAATAATGTACCTGTTTCTCCATAGCTTTGCCAACATGGAAGTTAAACTTTTGTAGCTATGACATTTAATGGATTAAAGGTATTATTTCAGAGTTGTTTACATTTGTTTTTCTCTGATCATCCAATCTGCGGCCATCTTGTCCACCTTAACTCCACATTTTCCATATCAGTCCCTTCCTCTCCACTCATACGATTAACCCCTAGTCTTCATCACATCTCACCTGGACTGTAGAAAGAGCTTCCTAATTTGTCTCCTTGGCTCACGTTGTTCCTTTCTCCAATCTACCCACTATGTAGGTGTCTCCATTCTGATCATGTCACTCCTTTGCTCAGTGAACTCTAATAGCTCCCTATTAACTCTAGGATGCCTCTACTTCACCTTTAAAACCCTTCACAAATATTCATTTTCATTTTCTTAATTTTTAATCATCATGAATGTCACCCAAAAAATTGTGTATGTGTCACAAATTTTTTTAAAAAGAAAACTTTGTGGATTAGCTACCCGGGAGCAATGGTGCCATCCTGTGACAAAACTAAGTATCAGAATTACTTTACTAACCCAGCCTGGAAAAACATGCAAAATATGTAATTTTGAATAAATGAATACTTTAAAAAAAATTAAAGCTCTTCATAGTCTTGCTTTATCCTACTTTTCCAGTTAGCTGATGCATAAGAATATGGTAATGGGAAGTGAGGATATTAAGGAACTGGAAGACCAAGGTCTTTGAGGGAAAAGTCAACATGACAAAACTTCTCTATTTTTTATATAACCAAAACCATTAATTATATAATTTCTTATGTCTGGTGAATAGTTAAGAACTTTCTTTCCCTTCCCAACTGCCAATATATACAACGTTCCATTATTGTCTCATTTTTATGATTTTTCTGTATATAAATCATTAATCCATTGGGAATCTATTGTGATATATGTTGCAAGATGTGGATCTAATCCAATTTTTTCACCATGTTACTATTCAATCTTTCCCAACAGTTTTTGTTAAATAATGGATTTTTCCCAAGTGCTTTGTGACCTTGGATTTGTTGAGCACCAGTCTATTTTATGTACTTGGCTTTTATTCTGAATTATATAATTTGTTCCATCAATCTAATTTTCTGTTTTATATCTAGGTCCATGTGGTTTCAAGAATTACTGTTTTATAGCAAAATTTGCAATCTCATTGTGCCAAATCTCCTTTTTTAAATTTTCACGTAACTTTCCTTTCTATAGTGACCATATAAATTTCATCCATATAAATTTTTATCACTTCATCTAACTCTGTGAAACCCCCCATTATCATTTTGAATAATATCAAATTGACTCTATGAATTCATTTGGATAGTATTTCCATCTTATTTTATTGATTCATCCTACACATGCACATTGGGTCTTCCAGTGGGCTCTCTCCTGGTCCCTCTTGTCTTCTCCCTATACTATCTGACTTAATGATCTCATCAACTCTTATGGATTCAATTATCATCTCTATGTTGATGATTCTCAGATTTACTTATTTATCCCCAATCTCTCTGCTGACCTCCAGACTCTCGTTTCCAACTGCCTATTAGATATCTCACATTGAAGGTGCTGTAGATATCTTAAAATCAATATGGTCAAAACAGAAATCATTATCTTTCCTTCTCATACCTTCCTTCCTTCTGAACTTCCTGATTACTCTCAAGGGCACCACTATCCTCCCAGTCACCCAGGTTTAAAATTTAGTTATCAACCTCAATTTATCACTCTCTCATCCCAATATCCAATCTGTTGTGAAGGCCTGAACATTTTTTGAATAATATTTTATCATTTTTCCCAATTATACATAAAGATAATTTTTAACACTTACTTTTTGAAATTTTGAGTTCCAAATTCTCTCCCTCCCTCTCTCTCCTTTTCCCTCCTGAGACAGTAAACAATTTGATATAGGTTATACATGTGCAGTCATGCAAAACATATTTACATGTTAGTCATCAAAGGAAAAAAAACACCATTAAAAATTAAGTGAAAAATAGTATCCTTCAATCTATATTCAGATTCCATCAATTCTTTCTCTGGAGGTAGATAGTATTGTTTTATCATGAGTCCTTTGGAACTGTCTTGTATCATTGTATTTCTGAGAATAGCTAAGTCATTCACAATTATCATTATAAGTTATATTGCTGTTACTATGTACAATGTTCTCCTGGTTCTGCTGACTTCACTCTACATCAATTCATGTAAGTCTTTCCAGGTTTTTCTGAAATCATCCTGCTCACCATTTCTTATGGCACAATAATAGTACATTTATATATCACATCATGATCATATACTACAACTGCCTCAATTCTCCCCCACTCCAATCCATCATCCTGCATTTAGACACCAAAGTGATCTTCCTAACGCACAGCTCTGACCATATCACACAAACCCTACACTCAGTCAGTTTCAATAGCTCCCTGTCACCTTCAGGACCAAATATAAAGTCCTCTGTTGGGCATTCAAAGCCCTTCACAACTTGACATTCTCTCAGTCTTTGGCTTTTCAGTCTCCTTAGACCACACTCCTAATACATACTGTGCAGTTCAGTGGCACTGGCCTTCTCATTGTTCAACATACAAAACAGGCTATCTCCTGACTCCAGAAATTTTTTATGATCTCCTCCTTACCTGAAACGCTCCCTCTCCTCACCTCACTAAGGGGGACTTCAAGAGAAACTGGTGATGTTTAGCCTAAATTTTAAAAAAAAGTGCCTCAGTGATAACATGACAACTATCTTCACCTCTTTGAAAGCTTGTTATATGAAAGAGGAATTTTATTTGTTTTGTTTTCCCCTAGAGAGGCAGATTAGATAAAGGTTAGGGGTAGCACATAGCACTCTGATATAATGAAAGACTTCCTACCAAAAAGAACTATACAATAATGGAATTAACTACTTTAATAGGTAAGGAATTCCACATCACTGAAGTTTTAAAGCCACAGATTGGAGACAACTTGAAAGAGATTTCATAAATAATTGGAGAAACATTAATTACTCGTGGGTAGGTTGAGACAATAATAATAAAAATGGTGATACTACTTAAATTAATTTATTTATTCATTGCTGTACTAAACTCCTAAAAGAATATTTTATAGACCTAGAAAACTTAATAATGAAATTCATATGGAAGAATAAAAGATTGAGAATCTCAAGCATAAAACTGAAAGAAAGAAAAAGTGAGAAGAAAGGTATCAGTATCAGATCTCAAACTGTACTACAAAGCAGTTATCACTAAAATGATTTGGTACTGGTAAGTAAGAGAAAGAGACAGGTAGAGAGACAGAGACAGAGATGTCTATTAGCATGACAGATTAGGTACACAACATACAAAATCAATTAGCAAATGCAGTAGCATAGGGTTCTATAAACCCAAAGATCTCAGTTACTGGGGGAAGGTCTCATTATTTGACAAAAACTACTGGGCAAACTGGACAGAAATCTGGCATAGATTAGATTTAAAACAATGCCTCCCACTATACAAGCTAAGTTCCAAATGGTTATACAACCTAGATATGCAAACAAAAATATTTATAACAGGTCTTTTTATAAGTAGCTAACAACCAGCAACTAAGGGTGTCCTCCTGTTGAGAAATCGCTAGACAAACTATGGTACATGCATACAATGGAATATTATCATACCATAAAAATTATGCAATGGACAATGTCAGAGGAAACTGGGAAGACTTCTGTAGACTGATGTAGAGCAAAAATAGAAGAACAATTTATACAATAATTACATTATAGAGAAAAGCAACTTTGAAAAACTGGAGTTCTGATCAATGTAATGAAAAACCACACATCTACAAGAATGAAGGCAAAATATGTCACTTACCTACGGACAGAGAAGTGATAAAGTTTAAGTGTAGAAAAAGACATACATTTTCAAGTATGAGAGGATTTGTTTCACCAGACTACGAAGCTGTGAATTGAGAACTTCATTTTCTGAATTGTTTTTCTTTTTTAATCAATGGGGAAAAGGATAGTGGGAAAGTAATTTGATCCCTTTGTATTGGTAAAGCTAACAGGTACTTAGTACCTAGTTTGAAATTAATTAGATCAAGCCTCTGTTAAGAAACAAAAGGTATGAACCTCTGTTGTTGACATAACAGGAAGTTGCTGATGTAACAGGAAGAGGAAAAACAGGGAGGAGCTAATAGGTATATAAGGAGAAGCCCTAGCTGGGATTTCAGATCTTCTTGGAGCCAGATTCTAGAGGCTGAGGAAGAGAGGCCCAGGCTGGAGAGAATGATTTTATTTTGAGAACCTGGATGAAGTGATTTTAATTCTAGGAACCAGCTGAAACTTCTGCTGAGTCCAAGGTCTAGTCGGAGCTGCTGAAGAGCTGCTGAGAAGCTGCTGAGTCCAAGGGCCAGTTGGAGCTGCTGAGAAGCTGCTGAGTCTGAGGGCTAGCCGGAGCTGCTGAGGATTTCCAAGAACCAGCCAGAGCTGCAGAAAACTGAGGAAGCATGACTGTGGTGCCACTATTTTGTCTATTTGTGGCTTTGTTAAACCTTGACTTCCTGGGAACAGAGACTGTGGATTTAAGGTGGACTAGACACTGCGAGCTTCAGCATGGAACAGGAACTGCATGGAGAGCTAGACAAGGAACTGGGAGCTGTCTGCCTTTGAACCCAGGTGACAGTTTGGTGATTACCAGGTAAGAGCTGGGACCATGGAAGGTGATCCAGGGAGTCTGAGAGCCTACCTCGAGTCAAGCTGAAAGAAAACTTTACTTGGATACTGTGTACTGACTGAGAAGATTGTGATTTACTTGTGACCAAGGGGTGGATGGTCTGGTTATTTTCTGACGATTGAATAGTGAATGATGACTGAATAAAGACTGATTTGTAACTTAGTATGCCCAATGAGTGGAGAACTTTGACTTCTGTATTTTGTGACCCTCCTTAAGGACGATTGAATTACTAAGTGATTGATTGAGTAAATGATTGTACTTTGTTCAAAACTATGTGACCACTGTGGTGAAAACTATGTGGCCATTTTAGTGATAAGTCATTGCGAATGCTGTACCTTGATTTTCTGTGAATGTTTTGCACTTATTTGTTATTGAATAAATAGAATGTTCACTATACTGTGTAATCAGAATCTTGAAAAGCTGTTCACAGCAGCATTCTTCTGGAAAGCTGCTCATGCTTGGCTTTACAAAAAGACAGATTGATTTTTAAATGCCTGCTAATTGAAAAAAATCAAAATATAAACCATTTTTGAAAAATAAAAAGGATAGGGATTTTGTAGAGAGAAATCCTCTTCATATGAGGGTGCACTAGATGGCCTCTGAGGTTCCTTTTAGATCTCTCAGGGTCTCTGATTCTCTGAATGCCCACTGGCCATGCAAAAAGGAGCTGCAAGAAAAACCAAGGTGGACCCTCTCTCATGCAGGATCAGCAGTGTTTCAGTCACAAGTACAAGATGCCTCTTGGTGGCTCTAATAACCTGACCTCCCATTCAAGTAGTGAAGAACACTATTGAGTGAGGTCTTTCACAGATAAAAGTAAAAAAGAGAAGAGTAGCTGACATCTGGAGCCATTTTCTGCAGAACTCTACCCTGTGCTATCTCCGAGCTGAGACTTCATTTGCTGTTCTGAAAAGCCCTTAGGGATCTGGCCAGGGAAAACAGGTCTAATGTTCCATTTCACATTTAGAGCACAGGTTTTTTGAAGTTCGCTGCTAATCTATGTGGGAGCAGGGTGATCTACAGACAAGTCCTGAGGCAGTGATTTTAGATGGCATTGGTGGCAACTGATTTGATTTGACTTTAACTTAGCCTCTTTGAGAGCATGTTCTGAACTCCTCCCCCCTCCTTTTGTCTAGCAAAAGAAGAAGCAACTGGGAGATACAACACCTTTAAATGGTGCATATGCTTTACCTTGGAAAGGCAGCATGGTGTAGTAGATGGAGAGCACTTGACTTGGAGTCAGTTGGGAAAATGTCAATTCCATTCCTCACTGAAACTTATGAGCCATGCTACCATGGGCAAGTCTGTGGCCCATTCTGAACTTCAGCTTCATCATCTATAGAATGAGGATGATGAGAATAACTACCACATGGCGTGGTGAGGGTCAAATAAAGTATATTACATATGTTGTAGACATGAAAGTAAATGTCTATTGTTTGAAACATAGTGTAACTTCTCATGATGTCATTTTAGAAGTTCATTCTATACTTTAGCCCCAAAATTCAATTCAAAAGGTATTTATTAAGCACTTGAAGATTACAATAAACAGTGATTAGCAGGATGTGTGACCTTAGTCCAAATATAGCCAGGGTCTCAGCATTTTCGACATTCTCTATCCTGTACCTGATTTTAAATCTCCAATTTCTCAAGATTCAAGTTTTCTCAATTCAGCTCAGCTTCTCTGGAGTTTCAAGGTCACTTGACTCTGGAAAATGGCTCAAAAGATTTCCTGGGCATTAAATCGCTCTTACCAAAACATTTTGATGAGTTCAGTGTCAATGATTCAAAAACACATGGATCAGATTTTCCTCCAAATCCATATGGATTTCAAGATTAAGAGGAAAACATTCTTTGGGAAAATACTGCATAAAATGCTTCACCACCCCTACAACCTTGACCGAACTTCCTCCAAGTTCCTGCCTAAGAGGACTTGCCATTTGTTTAGCCAATGACATCAGCTTCCCACCCTTCTGCAACAGGAAATCTCTGCTCTATCCTCACTATTCCCTAAACGAGCCAGGCTCTTCCATTCCCTCTCTGATGCCTTTGCTGGTACTTTTCTCCTATGCCCTAAATCCTGTGCATCCTTCAAAGCCCAGGTCAAGTTCCACCTTCCTAGGAACCCTTACAAACAACATTTTTTAAAAGGTAAACATATATTTGGCATTAGAACAACGTGGCCAGCCCACCAGAGTTGTGCTCTCTGCAGTACAATTTGAATGGTTGGCAGTTGAGTTAGAGAAAGTACCTCAGTGTCTGGTACCTTAGCCTGACAGGTGATCTTCAGAATCTTTCTAAGACAATTGAAATGGAAGTGATTCCATTTCCTAGCATGGTGCCAATAGACTGACCAGGTTTCCCAGGCATACAGCAATGAGGTCAGCACAACAGTTCTGTAGACCTTTAATTTGGTAGGCAGTCTAGTACCTCTTTCCTCCCACATTTTCCATCAGAACCTCCCAAACACTGAACTAACTCATACCTTGACACCAACATAGTTATGTCATTTTGGTCTTCTTTGACAACAAAGGACAACAACCAACCAGTCCCAAACTATTCCAATCCTCATGGATCTTCCTGTTATTCTTAGTTCCAATAGTATTGACAGCCTGTCATGCAATTTATCACTCAATTACATAGTCCTTTATCTTTCGCTAATTGGTTCTGTTTATTATTTAATTAAAATGTACTAAGCATAGGGTACTGTTGTACTTGCTGTGAGAAATAGAAGAATAAATAAGATAATTATTCCTACTGCTTTTATCACCAGGTGGTCAAATGGCATAGTGGATAGAACACTAGTCTTAGTAGTCAAGAAGACTTGAGTTTGAATCCTACTTCAGACCCTTATTAGCTGTGTAACCCTGGACAAGGCACTAACCTTCTCTGATTCCAGTTTTCTCCACTTTAATAATGCTAACATCTCCCTTCCAGTCATTCTGAGGACCAGATGAGATAATAGGTGTAGAGGACTTTACAAAGCTCAGAATTCCATATTAATGTTACCTCTTACCCCAGAGAACATCAAACCTGGTTGAAAGAGACCAGAGTGATCTAAGACAGTCTGTGTTCTGAGTAGAATGAGTGATATAGAGACTGTGGGAGGAGCTAAGAAGAGGGAAAGATCATTGGGGGTTGGGATGGTCAAAGAAAGAGGGATTTGAAATGGACATAGCATGACGGATTTGCAAAAGGAGAAAAGACAGAGAGACACATATCAAGGAGAGGAGAACACTGCATGCAAAGATAAGGTATAAATCCATAAGCAGTGAAGAAACAGGCTTCACTAGAGTTGAGCATAAACTGAGGAGCCAGAGTTGAGATTAGAAAGGTAAACTGACACCAGATTATGAAGGGGCTTTGAATGCCAAGCTAGAACATTTATTTGGACCATATCGTGTCTTACTTCAGTGGGAGCCAGTGGAGGTTTGAGAGACATGAGTGAGATAATGAATATGGCCTGCCAAGGCAAATCAATATGGTGCTAGTATCAATCAATGAAACAGCAAACATTGATTCAATTCTTCCCAAGGGTCAGGCATTAGAGAGACAAGTATGAAACAGCCCCTGATGACTTGGAGAAACCTCCTTTTTATCAGCGAAGGCAATGCACCGGGAATAGGGACCACACTTGTGATTTCTTCGGTACGGAAAATTTCCAAATAAGGAAACTTTCCACCAATTCAGATTGGCATTTTCTCTGTAAGCTCTTGGCACAGTGCCTAGCATGTGATGAAGGCTTATTGACAGAATGGCCTTAACTCAAAGTTCAGAAGAGTTGTCCGGAGTCCCTAAAGGGGAAGTGATTTGCTTAAAGGGTCACGTGACCAGTATGTGTCCAAGGGAGAACTTCGATCCTCATCTTTCTGGCTTGAAGTCTGGATCTATACTCTATACTCTTCTTCTTCTTCTCACCTATATAAACTCCTCAGCTAGGCCTTCCAAGCCCTCGGTAATATGGCTTCCACAAAACATTCCACTTTGGTATCCTGTTCTTCCCCTTCACATACTCTTAGTATCAGTCAATCAGGCTTGACTGCTCAGCTTTCATCTCTGATGTCTTTGCTTCTCAAGTGGAATATAGCCCCCTTCTCACTCCTGCCTATTAGAATCCTTAGCTTTCTTCAAAGGTTAACTCAAGGGCTGCCTTCTCCATGAGGCCTTCCTTGATTTCTCCCCATTATTAACACTCTTCCTCTCATACCTGGTCTTTTTTATGCTGTTTATTTATCTTTCCAGCCAAATACTTGATTTTCTAGTCCCAGTCAAGGCAGGACTCTGCTTCCAGCAGGCATGAGTGTGGGAGTGGGCGTGGGTGTACTGTTCCAGGCTTCTAGGGTTTTCTATCAGCCACTGGATTCCCTGCTGTCCATCCGCCCAGAGCACCCAAAGCTGTTGCTGCCAACGTAGTCACCTCCACAGGTCTACCTCCGCTGCCCCAGAGCTGGGGCCAGACTGCGCACTCCTCTTTCAACCAGATCCCCAAAGTGCCCCCACTGACCTTCCATGTGGTTCTGTGTGTTTGTGGGTTGAGAAGTCTGGAAATCACCACAGCTGCCAGCAATTTAGTCCCCTGAGGCCTCCTCTGGCCTTGTGGCACCTTGAGCACAGCTTTGCGTTCCCCCTCCCATTTCCCTGCTCTGCTCCCAGCCCAGTGTGATCCACCCTTCCTGTCAGTCTTCCAGGCTGTTGGGCTGGAGATCTGTCTCACTGTCATTTTGTGGATCTGCAGCTCTAGAACTTGTTTAGAGTCATTTTTTACAGATATTTGGAAGGGTTTGGGGGTGAGCTCAAGCAAGTTCCGGCTTTCACTCCACCATCTTGGCTCCAACCCCTCCAACACTCTTCCTCTTGAAATGAATACATTATCTTCCTGTGTATACATGTGTATATATTTGTATATGTGTGTATATGTGTATATATGTGTATATA
>CM053584.1:381179002-381195886 GCA_028627135.1 Pseudochirops cupreus | reverse complement strand
GCCACAGGCTCCATGTGACCACATTCAGCCTATTAGGGAACAGAGTATACTTTCAAATATCCAAGGGTCCTCAGAGTCACGTAGCCACTTTAGCAAAGGGCCTAGGGGCAGGGAAGATCTTCAGATTCCCATAACAGCCTCCCACTGAGTCTTTTGACTTTCAGACAGGTGCTTCTTTCTTTCCATTTCCTTTCTTTTCTCTTATCACTTCTCTCCCTGACTTTAATAGCTAGATGTGAATGACTCTAGGCTACTTTTCAGATCTCTCCAAGGTGTGAGGGAAGGGAGAGTGAAATCCCAGCAAACTTTTACTCAGGGGAAGAGGGGAAACCCCTCACTACAGGAATTGTAATCTATCTAGTATGTGAAAGGTTAAATAGAGAGGGTTTAGAGATCCAAAGAAGACTCTCTTCTACTTGGAGGAAATTGAGAAGACTTCTTAAAGAAGGTCACAGCTGAGTTAGAAGAAGGAATATTAACAGTTAGAGGTATAGAAGGAGCCCATTCCAGGCATGAGAGAGGCATGAATAAATGCAAGGAAGCCCAACAGAGCAAGACTAGATCAACAACTGGCTAAGAGTACATTCTGATGGAAATTTAAAAGGTAATAGTCAAGTTGGAGCTAGATGATGAATGTTCTGGAATGCTAGGATAGGGAGTTTGTGTTCTAGCCTAATAATAATAATAATAACAATAATGAGCCTCTATGTGCTACTTTAGAATTTTCAAAGCACTTTCCATATGTTAGCTCATTGGATTCTCCCAACAACCCAGTTAGGTAGATGCTAATATTTTCACCATTTTACAGATGGGGAAACTGAGGTCAATAACTGAAGTAACTTGCCTGCAGTCACATGGCTAGTGTTGAGGAATTCAGCCAGGAGGGACTTGGTCTCCTGAGAGTACTTCACTCACCAATGGGGCCACAAGTCTGGAGATCCAATAAAGTGGATAGAAATGAAATGTATTAGTTTATTAAGGAAGCTAGATTTTTGGCAGCAGCCTCAGCTTCCTAGAGTATAGATTTCTGCGTGTTCTTAGGAGTGCTCAGAGAACAGAGCCAGTAGAATTCTGTGGCATTTGAATGAACCAATGGGATGGAGTCTGAAGTTCATGTATAAAATGCATATTTGCCCTAGGCACAACAGTCATGGGGTTGTATGTAGCTGAAGGTTGTATTCTTTGGGCAGCAAGGCATCTTCTCTGTATGAAGCCTAGACAGGATGGAAGTATTTAACTTGTGTGTATTCAATCTATTGGGGATAGTAATGGGGAAGAGTAATTCAGTCAACAGTATATTATGATAATATGGCTGTTGCTTTTGTTTTCCTCCTCACTAGCAAGTGTCTGAGGGAGGATCTGAACTCAGGTCTTCCTAAACTCTTAAGTCCAATACCCTATCCACTGTGTGATCCAGCTATTGAAAGCCTTGAATGAAGAGTGAAATGGTGGCCCACATGATCCCACCTATCTATTAAGAGGATGGCATTGAGATTGATGGGAAGGATACCCATGAGTCCTAGGACAGACCGAAGTTAATGTCTCAAGAGGAGGAGTGAGAGGATTCCAGGTAACTGAATGGAGTTATGAGACTCATCAGGAAGTTAAATTTTCACCTGAGGAGAAGCCAGGTTGGGAAGAAAAAGGATGTAGAGCAACAAGTGTGGCCCAGTCTGGCATGCTCACCAAGGTCACTCTTCTCAGGTTGAATGGATATCTGATTGACTTATATTGAGCAAGAAGAAACCAAAAGTCTGCTCCCAGAGAAAAGAACTGAATGGAGTTGGTCTTGCCCTCCAGAGGCTTTACCACCAAAGACTCACTGAGTGAGTGAAAATCCCAGAGTCATGTCCAAGGCCACCTTGTCCAACTTGTCCCTGAGTGAGAGTCTCCTCCATCACATACCTGACAAGGAGTCATCAGTCTTGGTTTGAGGAACTTTAGAGAGAGACAGAGACAGAGACAGAGACAGAGACAGACAGAGAGACAGAGAGAGAGAAAGGAGAGAGAGACAGAGAGGCAGAGAGAGGAGAAAGAGAGACAGAGAGAGAGGGAGGGACAGTGAGAGAGAGAGATCTCCCTTGGATTTCACCAGTTGAAGACTCTAACTCCAATACTATTTGTGATATGCCACAAACACCCAGAGTAAGGTGGTCCAGTGGAAAGAACAGCAGTTCTAGAATGAGCCACCAGGAATCTGAGCCCCAGCTCTGCTACTCACTGTCTATGTGAGCTTGGACAAGTCACTTCATCTCTCCAGACCTCAGTTTCCTCATCTGTAAAATAAGGTGATGAGGCAAGCCTCTAGGATTCCTTCCAGCTCTAAGTCCTCTTATTCCATGCCAGGCTGATTAGATCAGCTATGATTTGGCTTTCAGAACTGCATTGGTCACATTCCCACTCAAAGGCCACCATTTTCAGATGCAAAAGGTAACATTATATAGTGGGAAGATTGCCTGCTATCTCAGATACATTCTGCTTTCTCCACTCACCTGGCCACCAGATGAGTCAGGACTTCACCACCTCTCAACTGCACCCTTTCAGAAGCTTCCCTGACTTCATTCTCTCTCCTCTCTAATCCCGAAGTGAGTCAGTTCGTCAATAAGCATTTATTAAGCACCTACTATATGCCTGATTGGATATGAGGGGTGACAGATAGTAAAGAGTTGAGGATGACACCTAGGTTGGGAACCCGAGCACCTGGGAGGCTGATGTTGCCCTCTGCAGTAACAGGAAAGGTAAGGATAGGGGAAAAGATAATGAGTTTGGCTTGGGGCAGATTGAGTTTAAGGTGCCACCTAGATGTCCAATTTGAGATGTCTTGAAAGTCAGTTTGAGGATAGGGGAAACATGGGCATGTTTGTAGGCAACAGGGAAGGAGCCAGCACATAGGAAGGATTGAAGATCACACATTCTAGCTTCCATCCAAACTATTCGATCAGATGTTCCTTCATATATAGCAATTCTATTCCTGCTCGAGGGCCATGGCCCTGGCTGTGCCCAGGCCTGGAACACCATCTCTCTGCCCCAATGCCTCCTAGAATGTCTAGACTCCAAAGAAGAGCTCATTTTCAACCTCCTACAGGAGCAAATTCACTTTGTGTTTTGACTCTGTACATGTAGTGACTGTATTTATCTGTCTGTATGTTGTTTTCTCCCAGTCGAATATAAGCTCCTTGAGGGCAGGGACTTTTTGGCTTTGTCTCTGTATCCCCAGTGCCTAGCACAGTGCCTGGTACAAAGCAGGTCCTCAATAAATGATTGTTGAATCAAAATGTGGGCAGAGCAGCTGAATCCCCAAGGCCAGTCCCTATTGAATATCCTTTCCATGTGCTGGCTAAGTAAATCCCCTTTTGTGAATTGTTGAATGATCTATATCTCATTTCATTCCAGCACTGAAATTAAACTACTTAGGGACTGGTCTGGGCCAGGACTAGCCCAGCTCAGTCACCTACCGCTCTGTGAATTTAGCTTAGTCTTTTCACCTCCATAGGTCTCAGTTTCCTCATCTGTAAAACGGATCAGGTGGCCTCTGGGATCCTTTCCAGAACTCAGTATTCCAATTCCCTGGTTCACTGTCTCATCTCATGTGCATATGTTGTTTCCCATCACTTTGAAGTTCCCTGAAGGCAAAGGCCCGGCTTCCTTACCCCTTCCCAGGTCCTCCTCAGGAGCAATCAAAGTCACGCCCCTGACATCACCTGGTTGATTGTGCTTGTGAAGTTACCTGACCCTTTCTTTATAAAGAACTAACAAGGGTGCGTTTTAGAGAAAGGGAAACCGACAAATCTTGAGGTTTAAACCTCTTCGCTGAAGTGCTGGAACTAAGCAGCTCCGTTCCCCAACGTGCAGCATTTCTGAGATGGGTTCCCAGGAGCCGTGAGGTGCAGCAGTTCTGGTGTGGGAGGACCTGGGTTCTAGTCCCACCTCTGATGCTCCCTCCACGTGTGACCTTGGCAATTGCCTACACATCAGTTTCCTCAAATGAAAAATGAGCTAGTTAGTCTGGATGTCGTCTGAGGTCCCTTGTAGATCTGGAGCACGACTCTGATGCTATGATTGGCAGAAATGGCAGGTAAACCATGGGCGTCATGTGCAAGGGAAGGGTGGAACGCCACAGTCTCCTACCAGAGAAGTGCTCCAGACAGAGGCATCCTCGTCTATAACCAGGGCCTCCCTCTCATCTCCCGAGCGACCCTCCTCATCTCCCCCGAGACCCCGCCCATCTCCTCTGGGACCCCGCCCATCTCCTCCGGGACCCCACCCATCTCCAGTGACAGAGCGGTTTAATCGCAAAGCCAGGTTGGCTTTTGCTCCCTGATCTCCAATTCACCTGCCATTCGGCCGACCATAAGCGGGAGGCCACAGCGAGGGTTTGCCGGGAAGGCAAACACATTTTACAGCCAGGCCATCGCTTTAACAAGCCTGAGGCTGAAAGCTCCAGAGTCAGCGCAGAACAAGGAGCTTCATTCAGGACAAGGGACCTTGTCTCCCTGCCTGTTTTCCAGGTGTGTGATCTCACCACATGGAAAAATAGAGGCCTGGCCAAAGTGAACTCATAAAAGCTTTGATGAGCAAAGTTTGGAGAAGCACAAATCATCCGAGCCCGACAGGCGGCCCGACTCTCAGAGGGCTTGGCAGACACTCCTAATTCGTGGTTTCACACAAACCCTGACAAATGTTTATGATCCGGAAGAGGCAGTTCTCAGAGGTGCTGGGTTTGGCTGTGGGGGAGAGGGGCAAGGAGCCCAGGCACCCAGTGGCGATCTGTAAAATGGATCCAGGGGGCTGCGCCCAGACATGGAACTCACTCACTGGTGGGGAGGCGGCACTCCCGGCCTGGTATTCTGGAATTTCTCATGCACTAAGCCAGGTTCCTTCAGCTCAGCCCCCGATCCCCTCCACCGTACCCCCTGATAGCCTCAGCTTTCTCCCCCGGCCTCCCCCCCCCCCCATCCCCAAGACCACTTGCTAGCAGGCGGGTGACAGAATGCATACATAGTCACGCTTTCTCCTTCTATATCCATCTCTCCTGGGTTCACCAGGTCTCAGGTCACCTGGCATCTTGCAGAAGTGCCCGGTGACCACACGGAGCATTCTGGTCTTTGGGTCAGCGGTCCTAACATGCTAACTTTATTAAAGCGATTGGTCAGAATAAAACGATCCCAGCCAGACTCCTCGTTGGACAACAGCAGGGTATTAAAAGGCTTCCTTGTGTCTCCCCTCCTCACTCCCCTCCCCAGGAGGGTATAGGGAAAGAGGCAGCTGTTCCAGAGGAATCTGCACAAGTCCCTCCCTGTGGTGATTACCTCCCCTGTGAACCGTCCTGAAGGCCACATTTGTGTGAGGGAGGCAGTGGGGGTAATTTGCACAGGAAGCCAGAGCTGGTTCCTGCAGACAGTTGGAACTAATTGAGAAGGGCGGGCCAAAGCTGGAGCACCAAATGGGAGCGGAACTTTAACAGTCAAAAAAGTTGGAATGACTTTTTCCACCCTCTCTTGCTATTTTTCTTCCTTCTTTTTTTTCTCATAGACAATTGCTGAGTGAGGAAATTGGACTGGGAGATACCACACCTCAGCAGATGGGTCATGCAATGGGTCCTTTCTTCCAGGAAGTCTGGAATGAGCTGGAATTGATCCTCCCCAACCTCCCCAACCAGCCCCCCTCCCCCACCCGCTCTGCCCTTTCACCAAACACCTCTCTCTTCTTTTCCTTGGGAGATGAGGCAGCAGAGTAAGGAAGAAAGCTCGATTCGGAGTCAGAGGATTTTCGTTTGATTTGGCTCTTTTCCACCCTGTCTGTGAGAGCTCACCTCTCCTGCCCAACTTCCGGGGCTCCCTGGAGGATTTAGCTCAGAGCCCCCCTACACCAGCGGGCCTTTCTCCGCCCCCGCCCCCTCTGAATGCCTTCCATCCGCTCCTGCAAACCTTCTGTATACCTGCGTACTTCGATGTTTTCTCTGCCGTCAGCGGGCATGCATGCTCCTTGAGGGCAGGGACTGGATTTGGCTTTCTTTGTATCCTCTGCACTGCTCCCAGAGCCCGGGACATAGTAGAGGCTTAATAAATGCTTTTTTTACTTTACATTATTGATCAATAAGCATTTCATCAGCTCCTACTAGGTGCCAAGGTGGCAGGATGCCAATGCAGAGAATGAAATAATCCCTGATCTCAAGATTACATTCCATGGGAGGAGATATAACAAGACGGACAGACAGCGTGGCTGGATAGATGTAGACACAGACACATACTTTTGTTGTTGTTAGGTCATCTCAGCTGTTTGAGCCCTGTCTGACTCTTTGGGGTTTTCTGGGCAGAGATACTGGGGTGGTTTGGTCATTTCCTTCTCCAGCTCATTTTACAGATGAGGAAACCGAGGCAAACAGGGAGAAGTGACTCACCCAGGGTCACACAGCTAGTAAGAGGCTACAGGTAGATTTGAATTCAGGTCTTCCCTACCCCAGGCCCCGTGCTCTATGCACCATGGCGCCATCTAGCACTCCAATATTCACATAGACATATGGTTATACATCTATGTGTATATATATGTATCTACAAGTAGATACATATATATTTCTACATACATATGTATGTGTATACAGAATAAAGATACAAGGGAAGGGGGGGGTCAAGCATTTATTAGATGCTCCCTGTGTACAGACCCAGTGCTAAACCTTTCTAAACATCATCTCATTTGATCCTCCCAACAACTTTGTGAAGTGGGTGCTGTTGTTATTCCCCAATTTATAACTGAGGAAACTGAAACAGAGGTTAAGTGACTTGTCCAGGGTCACACAGTCAGTAAATGTCTGAGACTGGATTTGAACTTGGATCTTCCTTACCTCAGACCCATTCCAGACACAGTACTCTATCCATTGAGCCACCTATATACATATAAATACAAAGTGGTTGGGAGTGAGCACCCTAGGCTGCCTGGCCCTCAGCCTCACTGTCTATAAAATGAAAATGTTAGGACTGGTCTCAAAGCTGTCAGTCCTATAAGATCTGAGAAGAGGAACTTTCCCAGTCAATTGATCAGTAATCAATTTCCTGATTGTGTTGCCCTTCTGTGCCCTCCCTAGCTCCTCATTTTAGAATCCCCAGACTCCTTCAGGGGAGGGAGCCCTCCACTCAGACTCCACTTGAGGCCCCTCCTTACACCCCCAGGTCCTCATGCCCTACTCTCTTCTGTGCCCAGAGAGAGGGGACTCTGCCATTTTGGGGTCCGGATGCCCAGAACCCAGCACTGCTTCTGGCACAGTCATCACTTAATCAGTGCTTTAGCAATTGGGTTCCTGCCACACTTAGCCATAGAAGAGGTCAGCAGGATTTAGGGCTGGAAGCAACCCTAGAATCATCTGTTACACATAGGGAAACTGAGTCCAAAGAAAAGAAGGGTCTTACCAGTGTAGATACAGGGGAAAATGGTGGGTTTTGAGTCAGAGAACCAGAGGTGTCAGAGCGAACTCGGTTCAGATCCCAGCTCAGTTACTTACTACCATGTGACCTTGGTCAATTCATTTCATGTCTCTCTACACCTCAGTTTCCTCATCTGTAAAATGGGGAATTTGGATTCCATTCCTCTTACTTAGTTCACTTCAAACTCGATTCTATGACCACTGAAGCCTCTGGAAGTTCTAAATCTAAGCCCTCTGGATGGCAAGAAGCACTACTGAGATTTTAACCCAGAAGGGAATTGGTCTGTGCCCTGGGGATGCTCTCAGCCTGAGCCAAGATTCCCATTTGAAAGGAACAATTAGAGAATAATTGAGGATAATGTATATTCAATGTTAAATTGAATGATGCAGTCCAGAGTAAGTGCCATAGGACTTTTGAGGAGAAAGAAATACCCCCAAATGCAAGTTCACTCACCAGTTGTGACACCCACTTCCCTTGGCACAAATCCAGCCATAATGAACCTCAGTGGGGAGTCAGGAATCTCAGATCAGGGGCATCCCCAAAGGGAAGAACTAATTAGGATTAACTTCCAAACTGTGGTGTTCTCTTAGCTCTACTCTCTGGGGGTGGCTAGGTGGCACTGTAGTGCATAGAGCACTGGGCTTGGAATCTGGAAGACTCATCTTCCTGAGTTCAAATCTGGTCTCAGACACTTACTAGCAGTATGACCCTAGGCAAGTCACTTAACCTTGTTTGCCTCAGTTTCCTCATCTGTAAATTGAGCTGTGGAAGGCAATGGCAAACTACTCCAGTATTTTTGCCAAGAAAACCCCAGATGGGATCACAGAGAGTTAGACAGGCAATGACACCAACCTCACTCTCAGGGTGGGAGAAGGGCTGAGGCTATGGGAATAGGTGATAACTCAAAGAATCTTAGAATCTCACATCAGGAAGCAACTAGAAGGTCATCTAGGCCAAGACCTCATCCTTTGGAGCCATAGTGGTAAAGGATATGGGGACAAATCCTGCTTCTTCTATTTTCCATTTCTGTGACTTGGGGCAAATCGTGTCATCTGAGTTTCCTTCTCTGGAAAATGAGGAGATTGGACTAGTCATGATGTTTAAGGCCCCTGAAGCTTCAGATCTTATTAAATACTTCTCTGATGACCATAGCTAACACTGATATACTGCTTTAAATCTATGTTATGGAAATGCTTGTTTCTTATTCTGTAAATTAAACACTAAATTAAAAAAAATTATATAGCCTTCTATACTACAGATGAGAGAGAATGGATTATCCCGCTGGAGAGTCACAGAAGAAAGAGCTGGAAAGGACCTTAGAGGTTTTCTAATCCAAAATTCCCATATTTTGCTGAGAGGGAAACTGAGACCCAAGGAGAAGCGACCTACACGATGTCAGGGAGGTAGTGAGTATCAGAGGTCAGATTAAAACTGGGTCCTCAGACTCCTGTGTCCCCTCCATGATACCACACCATGGCCCTTAAGGAGAAGAAGGCATCTCTGGGAGGGCGGGAGGTTGCAATAAGGGACTTTGGAGATCTCTCCCCAGACAGACACCTCTGCCTCCAGTGATCCCCAGCCACACCTCAGGCCACATGGGCAAGGCAAATGCCCCCCACCCCAGGCTTCTTTCTGAGGGTCTCCTCCACTGAATCTCTTCCAGCCCTGCTGGGGTCTTCTTTGCCTTCATTTTCCCAAGCCAGGCTGCTTCCTTCTAGAGGGAAGGCTTCTTTTCCCAGTTGGTTTGGAAGCGTTCAAGCCAGGACAAGCCTAATGATTCCCTTGAATTTTTACAAGCGGCTTCATGTTTGCTGTCAAACCCATGACAGCTTTTAGAGGAAGGGCAGGAAATAAACCATTAATTATTCTGACTGCACCAAATGGTTCATATTTATGAATTTATTTCAGAACCTTATTCCATCATGTTGGGGCCTTCACAAAGCAGGGAAGAAGGAGGGCAGTTAAGCCACCAGAGTCCCTTGAAGTGCCCTAGACAGTAGAGACACATCTCATTTTTCTTTGAAATTCCAACCTCTTCTTTTGTGAACTAATCTGTTCTCTAAAACCACCTGGCCAATTTGGGGAAGCAGGGAGGGATAAGATGCTCTCCTGGGGGTCCCTCTCCCACTGGGAAGTGAAAAGTTTATAAAGGTAAGACATTACGGTTTGAGTTTGTTTGGTTGTTGTTGTTGTTTTTGGCAGGGGGAGGCATTTGGAAGCTGGGGATTGAGAAAGAGATCATCTCTGTGGCTGTTCAGAGACTAATGGGAGGAGAATTTGACTTCCAAACAGTATTGTAGAGGTCCTCTACTTTAATCACTTCACCTGAGAGTAAAGCAAACTGAAGCATGTAGAGAAAGTGACCTGCAAAATGGGCCCCGGAGGGCATGGAGATACATTGGATAGAGCATTGGACTTGAGTTGCAGACAAGGACAAAGCCAAGTATCCCATTCCCACTCCATACTTACATGCGCGCGCGCACACACACACACACACACACACACACACACACACACACACACATTCACTCTCATCCACCCTCCATCCCCACCAATGCCCTTTCACAAACATCCAAACATTCTACAGAATTCCAGCATTTTACAACCTCTAAGGTCATTTGAGCCAAGCTGTGCCTCAATCAGGTAACGATGACCATCAATGTTCCAATGGAAAGTCAATTTCCCTCTGTAAGACAACTTCCCTCATCCATAAAATGGGAACAATAATAAGTCATATTTCTATCATATCTCATCTCAGCATCTACCTGTGTATCCTTGGGCAAGTCACTAAAACCTGCATGGCCTTGGTTTTTCTCGGTAAAATTAAAGGGCTGGGCTAGAAGACCACCATCGTTTTGCTCAGTTCTAAATCTATGGCTATAGTATTATTAGAATTCATAGGAGGCTGGTCATGGTGTTTCATACCTGCAATCTCTACTGTAGAGGGAGGCTAAGCTGGCGGATGCTTGGAAGTGAGAAGAGTTAGCTGCTGGAAGGTTAAATGCCTTTAGGTTTGGGTTAGGTCCTGCACAAATATGGAGAACTCCCAGTTGCAGAGGGCCATAAGGCTGCCAAGAAGGGGCAAAGCATCCTGCATTGGAAAATGGAGCAGGCCAAAGCTTCCTTACCGGATCTGGATTGGAATGGGATCTGTGAGAAACCACTGTACTCCAGTGGGGGAGAAATAGGGAGATGTAGTCTCAAGAAACAAACCCAAAAAAAACTATAAGTAACTCTTAGAAGCTATGATCTCATAGCATGTCAAAGTCTATGAAGTACTTTTATGGATAATGGAAAAAGCATTGTTTCTTGAGCCAGAGGATCTGGGTTCAAATTTTTTCTCAACATTTATTATCTGTGTGACCTTAAGGAATCTCTTGGACCTTAGTTTCTTCCTCTATAAAATGAGAGGATTACCCTCGATGGTTCTAAGGCCCCTTCCAGCTCTAAATCTATAACCTTCTAAAAATTAAAATTCCTATACGTTACAACCATGTAGTGCTTTAAAGCTTCCATTGTGCTTTTTTACATCGGTCTCATAAGGTTCAAATATCATGTTCATCAGTTTACAGAAAAGTAAACTGTTTCAGAAGACTTATGGTGCATAATCAATAGTCATCTGTGTTAGAATTTAAGCCCATGTCTCCTGAGTCCAAGTACTGTGTTCTTGCTTTAAAAAAAAATACATAATTCATTTATACATCTTCATTTCCAGATATTACCTCTCCCCAATCACTTTCCTTTGTAACTAAGAATGAAAGAGAAAGGAGAAAAACCATTCAGCAGAACGGTTTTTAACATATATTAACCAATTAGCCAACTCTGACTCGGTATGCCATGTTTCACACTCACGGTGCCCTACTTATGCGAAGATGGGGAGGTGATACTTATCCTTCTCTCTTCTTCAGGACCCATCTTGACCCATACGATCACACACTATTCAGTGTGGGGTTGGTTTTTTGTTGTTGTTCTTTCCATTTCTAGTTACTGTGTATATTGGTTTCATAGAGTTTATGGTTCATAGAATACATGTTTCATTGATTTCATAGAATATACTGTGTATATTCTGTAGTTACAATGTATATCGGTTTCCTAACAGTGCTCATTTCACCCTACATCACTTGGTCTTCCTATACTTCTGTGTTCTGCAAACTCACCATTTTGTATGGGGCAGCGATGTTCTGTTACATTCAGGTCCTAAATGATGGGCATCTGTCCATTTCAGGTTCTCTGTCCCCTTTCAGCTATACCTCCATCCAATCCAACAAACATTTTTATGAAGTGCATGCATTGTTCAAGGGGCTAGGGATACCAAGTCAAACCTAAAAGTAGTCTTGCCCTCAAGGGATATATAGCCCTCCCCTTACCTCCTCCATATACTTACACCTGCTTTACCTTCCTCACAGGTTATTAGGAAAAGAAGGTTTTGTACTCTCTAAAACACTAGAAAAACAGGAGCTCTTTCTATGAACAACAGGTCCAGGACTAGCAGGCAATGGGAGAACCCGGTCTAGAACTCAGGTTTCTCAGCCCTACAACACATTCTTTTCACTCTTGATCAATACATTGTTTACAATATTCAACAAAATTACACAGTGTAAACACACATGGGACACTAGGGGGCGCCAGAGTGCACAGACCACGACCCTGGAGTCAGGAAGCCATCCTCCTGAGTTCAAATCTGAACTGATGCTTTTTAGCTGTGTGATTCTGGGAAAGTCACTTCACCCTGTTTGCCTCAGTTTCCTCATCTATAAAATGAATTGGAGAAGGAAATAGCAAACCACTCCACTATCTTTGCCAAGAAAACCTTAAATGGGGTCACAAAAAGTCTGATGCAACAACAACAAAAAAAAAAAACCCAACTGATCAACAAAAATACACATACTCATAGGAAGTGTTCCTTCTGTCATTTGCTAATCAAGATTTAAAATCTATTACTTTGAACAAAGCGAAAGTTATCAGAGGGTGACAGGACACTTCAGCCTTATGATGAAATTATTTCAGCTTCTAAAAACTCCAAACCATGTAACAATCAAGCTTGGTCCCAAAGAGGAGAGGAGAAAATACATCTTCCACTTTTTTGTTGTTTGCAGAGATGGAGGGACTACAGGTGTGGATCATTGAATGCACTGTCAGATTTAATTCATTGTTAGTTCATTTGGACGAACAGCCTTATTTCTCTCTTAAAATCTTCATTGCAAGAAATGGTTCAATGGGGAGGGGAGTGGAAAGAAATACATTTGGAAATGAAGGTGATATGAAAACAAAATTTATTTTTAAACCAGTGATAAATTAAAAATAAAATAAGTAAAAATGAAAAAACCAAGAAAAACCCACCAGTAACAATCCAGTGATAAATGATGCTTCTTCAAGTTAGCCCAAGTAGAAGGGGAGGAATCATTTCTTATTGTGACAATAATCTTGGGATCATAACTATGGTATCCATAGAAAGGGCTATTTGCCACCCTTCCTGCTCAGAGTTTCAAATGAGACTAAGTGGGCCTTTATTTGGGAAATCAATCTATCTCTGGGCGTGGTGGGCCCTGACCAGTGAGTGTCCTGTCTTTACAGAATTCACAACATACTCTTCCTACCAATAAACCACAGGGAGGCTTGGGGAGCCTGCTTCTGGAAACGCATCTTGGAGGGGCCCCTTTTCCTCTCTAGGCCGCTTCCACCATCTAAATCTTTGTCCTCCACACTGCCAGTTTGGCTTCAGACTAGCCTACCTCTCCTTCCTGGTGCTTTCCCATGTTTTCACAGCTCTCTTCCTGACCCTGACCTCTCAGGGCCTACAAAAATTTATGGCGACCTTATTTCTTCTGAGACTATATTGTCCCTCCCAAAAGAACGGTCTGGGGAGGGTAATGTTCAACCCAAAGGAATAGCTCTCTAAAGGTCAAATTATAGGTGGCAGGGCCTTGAGAAAGATTCTTTTGGGGAGAAGGTAGAAATAACAGCTTTCTCAGAGCCCCTCACATCACACTAATAGGCTGCTGTGTCCTCTACCGCACATATGTCTCCTAAGAGCTGGCTCTGATTTCTTTCTGGATGACTTTTTGACACATGCCCAGGCCCCCCTCCATATTGGTGCCTGAGCAGTAACATTAAATTCATGTTTAGCATTCTATCTCGATTTTCCCTCAAAGCTAGAAGAAGGAATCTATGTGTTCATGGAGTTATCTGTCAGAAAAGCTGGCGGGCAGAGGGGTAAAGACTCTGGGGTTCTGTCCTACTTGCATCCCAAGGTAAAAGCATTGGGTTGAGAAACAACGGGCACCCAAATGAAGGTGATAAAAAAGCTTTTAGCTGAGGACACAGCGTTTGACTCAAACACTCGGAGCCTTAGTTTGTACATCTGCAATATGGGGATAATGAAATCCGTATGTGTCTCATAGAGTCCAAGGGACTTTCAAATGAGCTAATAGAAGAAAAATCTAATTTAAAAAACTGTATATGCCTCTAAGCGCTGCATGGATGTCACCTCGCACCACTGTTCTTACATCATTATCATATTATAATGTGAAAATGCTATGGTTGTTTTTGCTCTTGCGGTTGTTCTGAGTTTCAGAGCTCTTGCTGGGCCTCGCAGTCGCGGGCTGTAGAGAAGATTCAGCTCCCCCATTTCTCATTACCTCGACTGGTGTTTCCCTACTTTGTTGCTGTTGCCCTCCCCATTCATGGCATAGAGGATGGGTTGGGCTTTGGAGAGGTGTTGTTGTTCTTATTATATTAAAACTCATATTTTGAGATGACATTCATATAGAGATGGTCCAGGGGCCAGTCAGTATCCTACACTTATCAGTTTACATCCTTGTAAATAGGAAATAAAGTATTTGCAGGTGAACAAAAAATATTAAGCCGTTGGTTCACCTTCTCTTGGCCTGCTAAAAGCAGCCATGAGACAAATCCAGGAGCAAAAAGATGATGGGGGTGATTCGAGCCTCATCCTGCTCTCACACGATTTTGATTTCTTCTCTTGTTCAGAAGGCTCTTTGTTCCATGGACCTTGGATGAGTATTGGGGATGCTGATGGTTTTAAACATTCACAAGTTTTTAGTAGATAAAGCTGAAATCCAGGCAACTAAAGACAATTTAGTCTGTGACAACACTCAGGCTCTGATTCCAGAATGGATTGTTTGTTGAATTCTCAAGAATATGTAGTGGTTTATATTCACTATTGTTATCTCATTCTCATCATTCAGATAGAAAAGGGGTTGGATTTAGTTACTATCCTGTTATGATGTTTTTATATTCAATGTCTTTCTCCCCCTGATATTTATATCCCTAGTGCTCAAGTAAATACTTAATAAGTGCTCACTTTATCATCTCTATCTATCTGTCTATTTATCCTCTATTTATCATCTACCCATTATCTGTCTATCTATTGTCTATCATCTGTCTATCACCTATTGTCTATCAATGTCTCGTTTATCTACCATCTCTCTATTGTCTAGCTACCATCCATCCATTTTCTATCATTTATTTTCTATCTATTGTCTATCTAGCATCTATCCATCTACCATCTATCCATTCTCTATCATTTATTATCTATCTATTGTCTATCAATATACTGTCTATCATCTATCCATCTACTATCTGTCTATTGTCTACAATTTATCATCTATCTATTTTCTATCAATATATTGTCTATCTATCAGCTATCCATCTATTATCTATCATCGATCTATCCACCATCTATCCAATATCCATCATCTATCTATTATATATCTATTGTCTATCAATATATTGTCTATCATCCACCATCTATCCATTATCTATCATCTATCTATTATGTATCTATTATCTATCAATATCTTGTCTGTCATCTATCTATCCACCATCTATCTGCTGTCTTTCTACTATCTATCCATTGTCTATCATCTGTCTATGGTGTATCAATACATCATTTATCTATCATCTATCTACCATATATCTATTGTCTATTTATCATCTATGTATCTGAAATGTATCTAAAATCTATCTGTCACCCAGGTAGTAAAACAACTGCTTTTCATAATCAAATAAAACAACTCTGGCAGCAGACAGGCTGATGGGGATAATATGTGCCTCATCCTGTGCTCACATGATTTTGACTTTTCTTTGGTCAGGCATCCATGTTTGAATCTTGCTCCTTGCTGTATAGAAATTGTGATTATTTGGTAGGAATAATAGCATTTATATAGAGTGTTAAGATTTACAAAGTGATTTACACATTTTCTGATTTGAGCCTCAAACAACATATGAAATAGGTGCTATTATTATCCCCATTTTACAGATGAGAAAATTGAGATAGATTAAGTGACTTGCCCAAGATCACACATTTGGTAAGTTACCGAGGCAAGATTTGAATCCAGGTCTTCCTGACACCAAGTACATTCCTCTATCTACTGGGTCATCCAGATATCTGATATAATAATGTCTGCTAAAAATGTACTTAAGTTTTATGTGAGAAATGAAATCAAAACAGTTCTGAGGTTTCATCTTCTACCTAGTAAAATGGCAAAAATGATTAGAATAAACATGGTGGAGGGATTGTGGAATGGCAGGTGCCATAATGAATTGCTGGTGGAGCTATGAATTAGTACAACCATTCTGAAAAGCAATTTTGTATTACACAAATAAAATAACTAAAAATACCCATTCCCATAGACCCAATGTTTCCACTGCCAGGCATATCACCCTAGGAGGTCACTGATCCCCATATACACCTCCTTATGGAAAAAGGCTGCATAGACACCAAAATATTTATGGCGGCCCTTTTTGTGGTCACAGAGAACTCAAAACAAAACACAATGTAGACACCCATCAATTGGGGAATCGCTAAACAAACTGTGGCACATGAATGTAATGTGGTGAATATAAAGAAGTATGGGAAACCTTGTATGAACTGATGCAAAGTGCAATAAGCAAAGCTATGAAAACAATCTACACGGTGACTAGAACAATGCAGATGGAAATAATAACATTTACAGGACTATTTTAAAGGAATGTCACAAAATTACAAAGAACAAACTTTTCTTCAATAAGAAATATGAGAAAATGCCCCTCTCCTCTTTTGCAGAGGGAAGGGGGAACAAGTGTAGAATTTAATTGAATTTGGGATTTAATTTAATCTGACATTTTACAATAGTTTTTTTTTTTTTGGTGCGTGTGTTGGTGTTTCAACAAAAAAAACCCTTCATTCTCTTTTTTCTTTTAAAAATTCTTTGTCAGGGCAGCTAGGTGGTGCAGTGAATAGAGCACCAGCCCTGGAGTCAAGAGGACCTGAGTTCAAATCTGACCTCAGACACTTAACACTTACTAGTCATGTGACCTTGGGCAAGTCACTTAACCCCAATTACCCTCCAAAAAAAAAAAAAAGATTTACCCAAATTCTCAGGATGGAAGGAGATATCTACATTCAGAGAAAGATCTAGAAAGACCAGAGTTTAAATGGAGACTGAAGCAATCTACATGCCAG
>CM053584.1:381114166-381178502 GCA_028627135.1 Pseudochirops cupreus | reverse complement strand
GTTAGGTAGAGATGAAAGAAAAGAGAAATGAAGGAAGGAAGGAAGAAGAAGAAGAAAAGAAAGAAAGAAAGGGAAGACAGAGAAAAGAAAGATGTAGAGATTCTGAAAATTGAATTGTAGATTAATGTTCCCAGGATGTTTCTAATCCCTTCTACAATCACAGGAAGGAAGGTAACTTTAAAAGAAAGAAAAATAATAATAAAAGAAAGAAATCTGAGCAAATTTAAGAGTCTATCTAGTACACTGTGCATGCTGTCAAAAAAATATAGTAAACTATTCAGTAAGGAAAGCATTTTTTTATTTCCTGTATCTCCTATTCACTCTACCTGAATCTCCATCTGTCTGTCTAGCTCTCTCAGTCTGTCTGTCTGTTTCTCTGCCTCTCTCTGTCTCGGTCTCTCTCCTCTTTCTGTGTGTATGTGTTTCTCTCTGTCTCTCTGTGTCTCTCTCTGTCTCTGTGTTTTTCTCTGTCTCTATGTCTCTCTCTCACACACATACACACACACACACACACACACACCTATTATTGTACCTTTAATTCCACCAATAACTCAAAATAATGGACTCTCAAAATATTAGAGATGAAAAGGGACTTTAGTAATTATCTAGTCCAACCCCACCTCATGACTGGGCTGCTAGGTAGTACAGTGGATAGAACACTGGGCTTGGAGTAAGGAAAACTCCCGTTTGTAAATTCAAATCCAGTCTCAGACACTTACTAGCTGTGTGACCCTGGGCAAGTCACTTAGCCCTTGTTTTCCTCAGTTTCTGAGGGCAAATGCCTGAGACAGAGTTTGAACTTGGGTCTTCCTGAGTCCCATGCTCTTCCCACTGATCCACCTAGCACATATTTCAGAGTCATTGGGAGGTAGAAGGATGTGGAAGATGAGCATTGCCCAGTTGTCTGAAGGAAGCCTCCCAATGGCAGAGCGAAGAGACATCATATTAGGTCATCCACTAAAGCCATTCTCTATGAAATCCTCAGTGGAGGATAACTTTATAATAATGAGCATTGGTTTTAACCATAGACTGAGCAGACAATGCCCACAAGGGATAATTTCAAAAATCTCCAAAGGTTCCCCTGTCTATACCCTCACTTTCAGGCTAATGGACTGAAATCCCCGAGAAAACAGAATGAGCATTCTACAACAGGGGTTCTTAACCTCTGCTAGGTCATGGACCAGCAACAGCCTGAAGCCTAGAGATCCCTTCTTGGAATCATATCATTAAATTTAGACAACAAAACACAAAGGAAGGCAATTGTATTGAAATACAGGGATCACAATATACAAAGAATAAGCAAATTCATGGATTAAGCAGACCCTATGGAACTCTCCAATTCTTAGACTGTGGGACTCTAAAAAGTCCCTTAAACTCTTTGACCTTCAGTTTCTTCACCTTAAAAACAGGAATAATTCCTCCCTGCCTTCCTTAGTGGCTGGCTGTGAAAACCAAATGGACTGGGAAACATAAAAGTGTTTTTACTGGAAAAGACCATACAAATGTCTCCTATTATTATCTAACAAATAAAGTCAGTTCTCTATTTCTTTTTCTTTTTAATTGAGGATTTATCAATGACTTCCTTCTTACAGTCAAATATGTATCCTTAAGGATAATTGATGATAACTAAAACCTTTTTTTTTACAAAGAATCACAATAACCAATCAATGAACAAGCATTTTTTGAGTAGACAGTATGAAGGTCTAGCCTTGGAGCATATGTGGGCAGTCCCTTCCTGGTTCTAATGTACCACATGGAAATTTGGAGGGACCCTACTACAGATAGGATCAACAACAACACAGTGCTGAGGAAGCACTAGGGGATGGGTCATAGAGAGACAAGGCCCCTGCCTTCAAAGGTCTTACAGTCTAGTCATACTTCTTGCTGCTCCTTACCCACAATACTCCATCACCTATCTCTGTGGTTTTGTGCTAGCTGCTCTTATTCCTAATACACTCTTACCTCTTAAAATCCCTTCTTTACATCTAGATTCAGTTCAAGCATCCTTTCTGCCTGGAACTTTTCTTTATCCTCCAGGTACTAGTATCCTCCCTCCTAAAACTACCTTGCATTAATTTTATATATATCCTCTCCCTCTCTCCGTGTGTGTGTATGTGTACATATATACATACATACTTATATAATCTTCTCCAGTAGAGGACAGGGAGTGTGTCTTTTTTGTCTTTAGATTATTACCACTTAAGACAGTTCCTGGAACACAGTAGGAATTTAATAAATGCTTATTGACTTACTGATTGGTGAGATGAAAGAAAAACACATAAGGTGTTACCAAAACAAGAAGGTTTAAATTTTTAAAATGCAATTTAATTTTAATGAACAAGCATTTCTTTTCTCGCCCTCCCACTTCCCACTGGAAAAAGAAAAGAAAAACAATAAAACACATAGTCAAGCAAAACAAATTCCTACATCGGTCATGTCTTATTCTACATGTTGAGCCCATTACCCTTCTCTGTCAGAAGGTGAATAGCATGCTTCATCACGCCTTCTCTGGAACTGTGTATAGCCATTGGACTGATCAGAGTTCTTAAGTCTTTCAAAGTTACTTGTCTTGGCAATGTTGTTGTTATTGTATAAATTGTTGTCCTCGTTCTGATCACTTTACTCTGCATCAATTCATACAAGTCTTCCTGGGTTTCTCTGAACTCTTCCTTTTTCTCATTTTTAGGTCATAATAATATTCCATTATGTTCATATGCCACAATTTGTTCAGCCATTCCCCAACAGACAGATACTCCTTAGTTTTAGTTCTT
This sequence comes from Pseudochirops cupreus, assembly GCA_028627135.1. Taxonomy (NCBI): domain Eukaryota; kingdom Metazoa; phylum Chordata; class Mammalia; order Diprotodontia; family Pseudocheiridae; genus Pseudochirops; species Pseudochirops cupreus. The sequence continues at coordinate 381,175,731 of CM053584.1, read as the reverse complement.
TGCTACCACAAAAAAATACCACTATAAACATTTGTGTGTATATGGGCTATATAAGAATTAACAAAATAAGACAATAATATGAGAGATATGGGGAGGTAGTATATGCCAAGGCATCAGTAGTTCAGATCATGTTTCTATAATGATTTATTATTTATACAGCACTTTCCTCACAATCTGTTGCACATATTATTGGCCTCATTTTGCGTATATATATATATATATGTATGTATGTATGTGTATATATGTATGTATGTATGTATGTATGTATATGTATATACATATATAACCACCAGGAGGCACTACTGAGCACTTGCCTGAACCTGCCCAATATTCAGTCCCTCACTCATTTCCAGCAGATATGCACTCCAATCAATGCCTCAGGGAATTCTGCAATAATGCCATTATGGTTACTTCTCTTCCATAGTTCTGTCCCTTTGTGGGTGGCGATATTGCTTTATGAGTCTAAGGGCTTAGTGTATGTGTGGATTTATCCATTCAAATCTCATTAATTCCATCCTTATCCCACTAGACAACTCTATCCTTCTTCTCAGCCCAGCTTTTCAATGGTGCTTATTCACAAAAGCATGTCACCTGCACTCCACCCATCCTCCTCATCCTCCTCCCACCTGAACCTTGAACTCCATCTCAGGAAATGCACTGTGCCAGAGCAGGCAAGTTTTTATCTTGTCTTGTCCAGATTCAGGCTTCCGCACGGCTTGATAGCCATCCATTAACTACCCCACTACAAAATCCCCCCTCTTCCCAGGCCTCCCCATTGTGCATTGTGTTCCCTCTCTTTCTACTTATCATATGTGCCTATTGCCTGGCTTAATAAATTTTTAATAAATGCTTGTTACCTGGAAAGAAAGCTAACATGAGTGGGGGAAGATACAAAAATAGAAGTACCTTCAAGAAGGGCATTTTTGAAAAAAGATTTCTATGGATATCTTTTGTCTTGACAGTGCCTACATTTCCCGCTTCTCCCAAAGAGCAATCTCTTATAATATTTTTTAAAACAAAAATGAGAAAAAAATTCAGCACAACCAATCACATCAAAAACTTCTGACAATTGTCCACACCTGTGGACCCTCACTTCTGCCAATGAATGGAGATCTTCTCCTCTCTCTTCCTTGGAGGCAAATCGACTCTTTGTAATTTCTCAACATTCAATTCCTACTGGGCTTTTTTTTTATCGTTCTTTCCATTTACATTGTTGTGATCATTGTGCGTGTTTGGAGGAGTTTATTTCTACTGGACTCCAAGTTCCCTGTTCTTTCCACAATATCATGTTGTTTACTTGCTCACATAACCAAGGTGTTTGGTTTTTTTTAGTTTGCTGAAGAGACGTTTAGAGTACAAAGACTTGAGTTTTGCTGATTACTATCTGTGTTGCCTTGGAAAAAACCATTTCCTCTTGCTTAAGCCTCAGTTTCCTTGTCTGTAAAATTGATTGACAAGCATGTGACAGGCATTGTGGTAGGGATCCTCTCTACACATCCTCGATGGTCCTTCCCATTTTAAATCCTAAAGCTACCTTCAATCTCTTGGGTCATTGAGGACAGTTGTATCTGCCAGGAAACACATAACATAGAGAAGGGAAACAACCAGTAACTGGAGGAAGTGGACAACCAAGGTAGCTCTTGTTGGTTTCCTAGAAGATAAAAAGCTAGGCTGGAATTTGAGCACCCAGTCTTCCCCAAGGTTACAGCTGCCAGTTGCTTCAACCACAACAGAGACAAAGACCACTAATAACACTGAGCACTTATAATCTCTAAGGCAATTTACCAACATTAAATAATTAATCTTCACAATGCACCTGGCAAATAGGTACATCTGTAGCCTAATCCCCATGGCCCAGCCAGGGAATCTCAGGCAGAACCACAAAGAGAGTTGAGAGAGGCAAAGGCTTGAATGAGAACTTGGGGATGGAAAATTCAATCAGCCCACAGTTTGTCTTCAAGATACCAAATTGGTTTGAGTAATATGAAGACTGAATTACTTGGCAGAAACACAATGCCATGTTTACAACCATACCTGCTAACACTGATCATGCCTTCTATTTGCATGCCACATTACAATACAATGACCCCCTTCACATGATTCTCTTATTTGGTCCTCACACCCCACCCCTCTACCCTGAGGCAGGTGGAACTGGGATTATTGTGCCCCATTTGCAGATGTGAAAGAAAGGTCATGTAGTACATCAGTGACCCAGCCAAGACTTTAGCTCAGATCTGCTAACACCAAGCCCTGAGTTCTTTCTATTAGGCCACACTGCTCATTCTGTTTATCCACTCATTCATTCCACTAGCAAGATCTGGGGACTAGTAGTGCTTTTCAGGAGGGGGAGATTTCTCTCTCACAATTCTCTCTGTCTCTTTGTCTGACTTAGAAATGTAAGGGACCCTAGAAACCATCTAGTCCAAACCCTACATTTTAGAAATGAAAAAAAATGAAAGACCCAGAGAAGGTGAGTATTTAGGATGATAGAATTATAAATCTAGACTTTTAAGGCACCTTACAATGACTCATTTTATAGATGAGGAAACTGAGGCCTGGAAAGGTAAAGTGAGTTTTTCCAAGGGCACACGGGAGGTTACTGCCAGAAGTGGGGTCAATAAATATGAAAGCATTTAGTGTCTGCATTGAGGAAAGATGAGATAATTAATAGAGGCAAATGAGTTTTGAGAAGCTTTTTTTAAGGCTATGTAAATGTCAGAGATTGCTGCTGATTTTGTATTGCTTGCTTTTACATGTCAATTTCCATTCCATCCTTCAATATGTAGTCTTACTGAACACGTACAAGGGGCTTTCCTTCCCATTGTGGTCAATGGGGCTCTGCACTTGGAGACAGGAAGGTCCACCTTCAAAGCCTACCTTAGATATTTTTTAACTGTATAATCTCGATCAAGCCAATTAGCTTCTATGGGTCTTGATCTCTTCATCTGTAAATTGGAGGCATTTATAGCACCTACCTCATAGGAAGGTTGTGAAGACTGAGTGACGTAATGTCTGCGAAGTGCTTTGCAAACCTTAAAATATTTTGTGTATGTAAACTGTTCTCAGGATACTTGAGAAGAGGAGGTAGACAGAGCAAGAGATAGAGACAAGACAGAGAGGGGGGGAGAGAGAGAGAGAAGGGAGAAAGAGATAAAGAGAGACAGAGACAGAGACAGAGACAGAGAGAGACACAGAGAGACACAGAGAGACAGAGAAACAGAGACAGAGACAGAGACAGAGAGAGTTGTACAAATACGAGTATGCTCTACCTAACACTGGTAAGTGGTTGTATGAAAACACGGTATTTGATGAAGCTACTAGAGATCAGATATTTCTATAGAAACATTACAATATCCTAAATGGAACCAGTCAGACAATGCACATTTTGTGAAATGGTGATGAGAACTGGTTATAATATCACCCCTTCATCCCAAATTACTTGCTTATATTTGTACATCATCATAAAAGATTTAGAGCCAGGAGGAAATTTAGATTCCATCTAATCTAATCCCATCACTTTATAGCTAGATGAGGAAAGTGAGATCAAGAGAGAAATGAGTTGACTTGTCCAAAGTCATTATCTAAAAAACCCGGATTCTAGGCAGAAATTGTGAAATGAAAGATATGTTCCCAACATCTCGACCTTCACAACAGAGCTGTAGACTGGAAATCAAGAGGTGAGATTTGGGGCTCTGCCATTACTGCATTGTGACCTTGGTCAAATCATTTCACTCTAGGTTTCAGTTTCCTCTTATGTAAAATGAGAAGGTTGGATTACTAGAGAATCTCTTGCGACCCTGCCATCTTTAACATTCTGTGATTGATTCGAGGAGACTGGACTATGACACAGTAGATGGAGTGCTGCATTGGTTTCAGAAAGACAGGGATTCAAATCTCACCTCTACTACTTAATAGCTGTGTGACCTTGGGCAATTCAGTTAATATCCCTGGACTTCAGTTTCTTCATCTAGAAAATGAGGGGATTGGACTAGACAGCTTCTGAGGTTCTTTCCAGTTCTAAATCTATGTTCCTAGGAGACTTCTTCTGGCTTCTTTGATTGTTGCCTTTTGAAAAAGACATTTCCTAAGTTATTATTTCCAAACTTTGGCCTCACATTTTTGTTATTTACTAAATGTCAGGATGAAGGGAAGGAAACATTCCTTCTCCATCAGGAGATGTTAGTAAATATTTCCATGTTCTAGAAGGCCTGACTTTAAAGCTTTGGTTGTGTTCAAATAATTGAAGCCAGACCAACTCACACCTTTGAGGATAACCGGGCAAAGCCGTAATAAGTGAGGGAAAAGTCTGCAGGGAAAAGAAAGACTTAGCGGTGCTGGCCCTTTAACTGCCTCATCCTTCTTTTGCAAAGAACTAAAGATAATGGGAGACCTCTGAGATTCCCAAGTCCAGAGGAGAAACCCAACCCCACCTCTGTCCTCCCACTAACTAAACCAGCTGGCTTTCATTAACACCTTTCAAATAAAGGGCTTTGGAAGAGCATTTTCCATTTGTGATGTCTTGGTTCTGAGTGCCGGGCAGTGGGGTACTCCCATAAACTTAGTGGGAGTCACTGTTAAAAAGAAACTCCAAATTCCTTCTACCAGTGGCGCTAGTTAATTAGATTTGTAGATTCACCTTGGAACTGATTCAAGGAGAGCAAAGTATTTTTTAAAGACTCCAATATTCAAACAAAGTCATGGCAAGTCAAGGAGCTGTCCATGTAGAGGCAGTGTGGTGTGACGGACCTGGGATCCCGAGACTTGCCTTCAAATTCCCATTTGGCAACTATTAATCAATCAGTTAACATTTATTAAGTGCCTACTATGTGCCAGGAACACTTTGCTAAGCACTGGCATATTAATGAGACATTTATTAGCTAACTGTAAGCAAGTTTCTTTATTTCCCTGAGCTCTTTCTTCATCTATAAATTTGGAATAATAATGCTTAAACTATTTACTTCTCAGGGCTGTTGTAAAACCTCAAGGCACTACAGAATGCAATTAAGTCAACATGATAATTATTAAGCACCTACTGTATGTCAGGCACTGTACTAGGTGGTAGGGATGCAAAAACAAGAATCCCTGCCCTCAAGAAATGAGGGTGCTGACCTGCATTCTTGGGCAAGATTATATGTCATATACAAGAAGGATATTGTAAGGGATATTGAGAAGGAAGAGGAACATGAACAACGACAAGGGGTGGTAAGGAAAGATCTCAGAGATGGAGGGCCCCCAGAGTTGAACCTGGAAGGAAGACAAAGATTCTATAAGGAGAAGATGAAGGGGCACATTACAAAACTGGGGAGGGGCAAGAAATGACTTGTGGGCACAGACAGAGGCAGGAGATGGAGTTCCAAGTTCCAAGACCAGCTAGTAGTCTAGTTGGCTGGAATGTGCATGAAAGAAAAGGAAATAGTATGAATAAGACTTGAGGGATGCATGAGAATAGATTGTAGAGGGCTTTAAGAACCAGGCTATGGAACTGGTGTTTTATTCACAGGTGAGGGGAAGCCAGGGACATCTTATGAGTGGGGAAGTCACATAGTCAGACCTTTACTAAGGTGCAGAGTTGTTTTGTTTTGTTTTTTGAGTAAGACTGCCTGTTTGTCTTTGAATGCTTCCCATGTAAAAGTTACAACAGTAAATAAAGTCCTAGGTCTCAGGGCTAGAAGGGACCTTGTGGTTGAGATTCTGCCCCAAATAGAAAGGTAGATGCATGGTAGCTTTAGAAGACTTCTGTTGTTTTTAAATAAAATTTTATTGATACCTTTTATTTTTATGACATCTAAATTCTTGCTTGTATCCTTCCTTTCCATCTCTTAGCAATCCTTTGTGACAAATTACTTTTTAAATAAAAGAAAAATCAGCAAAACAAATCAATACATCCCCAAATAGTCTGACAACATATGTGATTTTCCACATCTGTGAATCCTCCTACCTCTCTGCCAAGGGCTGGAGAGCAGGATCTTTTAGAAGAATTCCTCCTGGATTTACAGTCAGGAAACAACAAAAGACAATGGGCCATTGGGAACATTCTCCCTCACTCTCCTAGTCTGTCTTTCTTGTCGGAGGACTCCCTGTAATTCAGAGTCATGGGCTCTTCGTTGGCCACTGGTCCTCATTCCCTCATGTTCCACCACTTTGACTCCATCCTGTGACCCAGTGTCCTGCTAATTTACCCTTCCATTGTCCCCCTGTAATCTTTGTTCCATTATTAACAAACTGCCTTTCTTTTAGACCTGTGCTTCTCTCCCATGCCCCAGAATTTACTTCGATTTTATCATGCATTTAATTTTTTTTATCTATGCTTTGATTCCTCTTTTAGTCATAAGCCTCTTGACAACAGTGACTGTTTCATTTTTAGCTTTTTCTATCCCTAATGCCTGGCACAACGCCAGACGCATAGTAGGTGATTTTTAAATGCTCATGGATTGAACTGAATCTTAGTCGTCCTCTCCTGAACACTCTTTGCCATATCAATGCCCTTCCTAAAACAATGACCAGAATTGGACGATGCTCCAGATGAAGCACAGAGAGTAGAGCGGACCCAGCACCCTTCCCCGCAGAAGCTATCCCTCTCATAGTTCAGCCTAAAATTGTATTAGCTTTGTATATAGCCATTGCCTCATATTAATATTCCATCACATTAAGACTCCCAAATCTTTTTCAGCTAAACTATGACCACACCACGTCCCTCTCACTTCGTGCTTGTGAAACTAATATTCTTAACCCAACATTTACCTTTTGTCTTTTCCCTTTACATTTATTCTGATTCGGTTTCATTTCATTAGAGCAAACCCAATGTTCTGGTTTGTGAAAATCTTTTCTGAATATTGATGCTGTCAAGTAGATTGTTGCCATCCCTCCCAGATCTGTGTCATTTGCAGATTTGACAATGATGTCATCCAAGTCACTGATAAAAATCTTCAGTAGGCTGGGACTGAGCACAGATCCCTGGGGTACTCTACTAGAGACCCCCATTCAACTTGACATTGAACTCTTTGGCTCTAGCCCTGACTTCACTGAATTATATTGTCGTGGTTCATCTTTTGCATAAAGATAGGGCGAGAAATTCTCTAAAATATCTCCCTGTCACAGAGAGAACTCATGGTTCACTATTCCACATCTGACATTTATCTCGGTGACCTTGGGCCTGAGTTGGCTCAAGGCATTCCCCAGTTAGAAAATGGAATTATCTTTACCAATACAGATCGACCATTGCCACGTATTTTATGGTTTTAGAAAATCAGCAGGAAAAACAAGGTGAAGAGGCAAAGGACTGAGCTTCTGGACACTCAGGACTGTGGCTGCGGTCCTGGGGACAGGCTTAGGCAGTTCAGAGGTAGGGTCATGCCCATCTGCATGGGATAACCTTGGATGTTATTCCAAGCAGTTGACCCACTCCTGGGCAGACCTCCGGGAACTCTGCCACCAAGTCTGGTAAACAGGTCACACAGAAAAAGAGGAAGAGCTCAGTGAGAAGCAGAAAATAAATGTAATTCTTTATTTATGGCTGTGCAGTCATCGCAGATCATACATGGAGATCAGGCCCCAGAGCCTTCATTCCAGAGACCACTACAGGGGTAGTGGGCAGAGATCTGAGCTCAGAGTCAGGAAACCATTGGTTCAAATCTTGCCTTGAAGCCTGACCCCAGGCAAGTGTAAAATGAAGAGGGCAGACCTAAGGGGCTCCAAGGTTTTCCCAGCTCTAAATCTATGCCCCACACCATAGTGCTTTTGTACACAGGAAATACTTTCAAAATGCTTTTCCATTCATTCACATACTAGCGTGCATCCCACCCACCCTCACCCCCACTCCATCCCAATCTGCCAAGCTACCACAATTCCCACTTAAAGCTGGAACAAAGAGTTTTTTTTTTAACTTGAAACAAAACCAGTTTTTCAGACCTTCCCCTCTTTCAACTTTATTGATGATAGGAAACCTAGGGTGGCATGAAACGCTGTGTGTGTGTGTGTGTGTGTGTGTGTGTACTGGGAGAGGGAAAGAAGGGCAGCCACTTCCCTGAGAAGGGAGTCCAGTCCTGGCCCCTGGGAAGTTGGGGGAGGAAAGACACATTGGAGGGAAGAGGGGGCCTAGCAAGAGACCCTAAGAGTGGTACATATGGTGCAACAGTTGGCTGGTGAAAAACCAAGAAGGGAGGCACAGTTCCAGCAGTCGCCTTGGGAAGAAAGTTCTGAGAGTGCTCCACAACCCCAAGTCCCATTTGTCCCATACAATTTATGTCTCTGCCCACCCTTCTCCATAGGATTGACATTTCCTATCTGATAAACTGATGTGGGACTTGTCCATCCTCCTATAGCGGCCCAGGAACCTCATTGCTGGAAGTCTCTTTAGCCTACAAGATAGAATCAATCCTTGAGAGTCCCCCCTGCCCTCAGATTGGAGGGTGGAGTCATGGGCTCTGAAACCTCTGTACAAGTAGGTCCCAGTCAGCTCTTCACTTGGCACTAGCTGCACTGGCTTAAACTTCTCCATCACACCCCCATGTCTGCCACCTTCTTCCACTCTCTTCCTTCTCAATTGCCTTCTGTGTGTTGTCTTCCCATGTTGGATGGCAAGCATCCTGAGGGCAGGTATTATCTCTCTCTTCACTTGTATGTCTCCCTAACTCTTAGCACAATTCCTGGCACAACACAAGCACTTAATAAATGTTTATTGACTGAGCAGACTGCTTGTTCATTCTGATGTAAGATGCCCTGGGAAGGCTCCTCTGCTCCCCCCAATGTCACACATATCCCCAATTCCACTATTATAACTTCATTCCTTTGGAATCTGCTTTGCCTTCTCTAGTCTCCTTTTTAAAAATGTAAATCCCCTGAAGGGATCGTGTATTCTATTCTTCATTTCTGAAAAGAGAGGGGTGGAACCTTTTCAGCTTCCTCTTAGGCTTAATCTTTCCTTGTGACAATATAAGGTCCTAGATGGCGGGACTGTGGTTCTTCCTGCTTATCTTTGTATACCCAGAGCTTAGCTCAGTGACTGGCATATTGTATGCATTTAATAAATGCTAGATGACTTGACTTTCAAGATCTGTGAGGCTGTGGGCACTGTTTCAGAGTCAGAAGACTTGGGTTCAAATCATGTCTCTGTGTGAACATTTTACCCCCCTGGACCTCAGTTTCTCCCACTATAAAACAGGGGGGCTTGGACAAGGCGACCTCAAAGCTTCCTCCTACCTCTAATGTGATCATCCTGTGACTAGAGAGAAGATTTTCAGACCCTGTTCTCATTCCATTCCACTGATAACAGGACACCAGGGACCCCATAAGGCCTTAGGTTCCATTGCTCTCAAGATTTTGGTTAGAACTCTGTGCGCACGTGTGTGTGATTAAAATACAGTTCTCCCTAGGGACACACTGCCAAAACATAGACCCCCACTAGTATTTTCCCACTTCCCTTTCTTGAACTGGCACACTCTGTCTCTCCTGGCACATCTCTGTCCTCCCTTTCATGTCTGCTTCTGGCATTTGAGTACTCCTGAGTCTTGACTTTGCTGGAGACAAGGCCATATCTGGTAATTGCAAACCTACAAGCCCAGAGATGCCAGGTTGGAATGTATGAGCCCCAACTTGGAGCCCTGCAGGCAAGCAACCTGGTATCCCAGACGAGGGAAGGCTTTGGTGTCTCCTGACTACAGGAAAGAAGGCTGGGCTTGCTTGGGATCAGCGGGCAGCAAACAGGCCCAGCAAGTTCTTAAAGATGGGGCTCCCAAGGCTTTGGCAGGGATTTCCGCGAAAGCTGAGCTCCTAGAGAGTGTGAGAGGAGTCAGGATGTGGCAAGTACCCAAGCCAGAAGAAGGAGGACCTGAAGACCAAAGATCCTACACACACACACACACACACACACACACACACACACTCACACTCACACACACTTTCACACACTTATGCTATCACTCACACTCACACTCAAACACACACACTTATGCCCACGAACACACATGCACACATTTATACTCTCACACACACTCATGCACATGAACACACATGCACACAAACACACTCACACACATGCTCACACACACTTTCACACACTCTCACACACTCTCACATACTCTCACACACTCACACACTCACACACACACTGCTATCAAGCAATAGGAAGGTTCTTCTGCTCCTTCCTGGGATTTTTCCCCAATCATCCTTATCCAAAGTAGGATAGAATCATTTATACATTTATTTATTCAATATATATTAATTGATAAGACTTAAAAAAAACAGTAGAGAAAGCCAACTTGGAACTTAAAATCTGAAGAAGAAATAAGAATGTTAAAATTGTTTTTATGTGTATTTGGGGGAAAATATTAAATCATATTTTTAAAAAGGAATATGGTTATACAAATATTTTTTTAAAAAAACAAGCTCACAGATCCCAGGTGTAGACTTTGTGAAAATACATGCAGATACCCACACAGATGCTCACAGAAAAAGTTGACCCTCCTCAGAGACAAAGGGGGCAGCTATCTATGTGATGTGATGTGAATGGCCTGGGAAGATCCTTCTGTCCCCAATGGATGTGTGAAATTCCATCATTAATGATGCTGAGAACTGGGTGGTGCAGGGATAGAGCACTAAGTTTGGAATCAGGAGGACTCATCTTCATGAATTCAAATCCTGTTTGCCTCAGTTTCCCCAACTGTAAAATAAACTGGAGAAGGAAATGGCAAACCACTCCAGTATCTTTGCCAAGAAAAGGGGATCATGAAGGGGGGTCATGAAGAATTGGACATGACTAAACAGCAACAAATGATTTCACTCCTTTGGATCAGAATTGCTTTCCTCTGGATTCTCCTTTAAAAATACAACCACCAGAGAGGTAACTTGAGGAACTTTGGGACATACATTTTCACACGTGGTGAATGCATGGAATAGTTCTGCTTACTTGTGTTTCTTTGTTACAAAGTTCCCTCCCCCCATCCTTATTGGAGGGGATTTGGAAAAAGAGAAGAAAAATGCTAATAGTGGTTCTCCCCTCCCCATCTAAAAAAAAAGTGAAGAAAGATAAGTTATTGAAGTCCTTTTAAAAACACACAGAAGAAAAGAGAAGGAGGGTCATAAGGAGACACAGACAAGCAGGACAGCTTTGAAACTTTGCTGGATTTATTATGTAATTTTGAAAAGAGATAAAAGCTATACAAAATGGAGGTGTGTGGTTTCATATGTAATCTCCTTTTCCCTTTCATATGGAAATACTGTTTATCAAGTCCAAAATATCCCCCCCCCAAATATCTTCATTTAGTGTGTGTATAGGGGGGATGAGATGGAGGGGATCTAAATGTATAGAAGGGGCTTCACAGTGGCTGGGCTAGCTATGGTCCGAGGTCTGGTCCACCTTTGCCAAGATTAGGAGGTTGGGGGACATGTGTACCAGCAACAGTTGGGGGGAGGAGGTAAGGAGGGGGCAGACCAGAGCCAGGGTGATGTTTTATCCAGTCTCCCTTTGGGTAGGAGAGGGAGACACCTCAGCTCAAATAGAGGAAGGAAGGGCATGATCTCACCACAATGTCGATTCTCAGTGGTCTCTAGATTTGCAGGCACTGACGTCAAGGGACATGATAGGAGGCAGCTTGTCCAAGCCTGGGATTCCAGTCTCTGTCTCTGTCCCCCCACTCAGATTTCTCTCTCTCTCTCTCTCTCTCTCTCTCTCTCTCTCTCTCTCTCTCTCTCTCTCTCTCTCTCTCTCTCTCTCTTTCTCTCTCTCTCTGTTAGTCTCTGACTTTCTGTCTCCCTCCCTCCCTTTCCTCCAGTGCTCCCTCAGGTTCTTCCTCATAGTGTCCCTGCAAACAATCAGAAGTCTTATCTTCCTCTGGGCACCTTGCACAGGGTCCTACTTCTCACCTGAGTGAGAGTGGGAATCACGTTTACAGAATCCAATCTCTTTTCTCCTTTTTTCTTGCCCCTGTAGCCGTCAAAGTCATATATTCACTATCTCTTATCTGGAGGGAAGGAGGTTAGGTGTTGAATGGCCCTGGATGACTGTTGGGAGGGGAGCTGAAATGTATGCAAAGGAAAGGCAGCTGGGAGAGGGGAGTCTAGGGGGGATGTGGGACAACCAAGTCCCCTTTGAAGGTCTGTCTAGGGTTAAGTATGGGCAAAGGTCAAGCCCAGCCCAGGAAAATGAATTCTTCGTGTCACTGCTGGACCCAGGGTCCTTGCAGAGCTGGATCTACATCCTTCTCCAGCCTGCTCTCATTCCATGGCTCCTTCTTGCTCTCAGATCCCTGCCTCCACAAGAAATTCTGGCTCTGGGATCACAGGGCCTGGGTTCAAATCCTGTCTCTGCCATTGAATACCTGCATGATTTTGGGTAAGCCATTTTACTTTCCAGGGGTTCAGTTTTCTTACCTGTAAAAGGGAGTGGCAGGGTTGGATGAGATGGCTTCTCACTCTATTTGGAGATGGCCAAAATTGTTAGGCAGTTTTTCCTTAATATCAACTTCACTTCAACTTCTAATCTGTGATCCTTGGGGTGCAATAGTAAAGTCGATTGTAATAAGTCTTCTTTAAAATCAGAGGGAGAGATTTTGCCTTCTAGAAGGATTGGCCATAGGATTCTTATAAATAGCAAACTTCCTTCAAGAGCTTAGTCACTATCCTTAAAGGACTGTAGCCTAACCAACTGGAGGGTGGAGGGTTGAGGGGAGAGACCAACAAATCCACCCAACCACCAATAAGCATTTATTAAATGCCACTGTGTACCAGGCAACAAGCTAGGTGCTGAATAGGTTATTATTTGAAATCGGTCATGTGTGAGAAAGCTAAGACCTTCTGAAAACATCTATAGTGACGCTTTGTAGAATAAACCTGTATAATAACTCCCAAGATAGACCCACGGGGCTCTATTTGATTCCAACCCAGAGTCTGATTCACTTAAATATCTAATGTAAAAGGCCGTGGAGTGGAAGAGAATTCCGGTTACCAAAGACCCTTTATGATGCAACAGCCAGGAGCATGGAGTCTGGCCCAGGCAATGGGTGGTTGGGGGGAGGGGCTGCCAAGATGTTTCCTCTATCCTATGGGCCATCTGGTGATGGTTAAAAGTGCCAATAAATTAAAAGCAACAACTCGTCAGAAAAATTCCAGCCGAAACCACCAAAAGGTTTTTTTTTCCTCTTAAGTGTGGGAAAAACTAACAAAATCGGAATTTTCAGCTTTTATCCAGGCTAGGACATTAAATAGAATAACTTTAACCTCATTTCCATTTTTTAATGATTATTTTTGGTTCCTTGCGGATGAGCCGCATGCCAGTGAGGAGACTCCTCTTCTCTCCATCTCCGGTAGAAGCTTCCTCATCCCTTTCACCTTTGCCACTAAGTGCTTCCAGAGGAGACGCTGGGGGCTTTCTCCCCCCACCTAGTCTTTCTCATCACCATGGGTGATGACATAGCACAGGTTCTTGTAATCGAGATTACCACGCACATCTGGAGGGAAAGCTGTAAACATCTGTTTGATCTGGAAAATAAATGCAAGAAACAGGCATCCACAGGGTCGGGGGTGGGGAGGAGAGAACCCCAAATCCCCTCCAGCTGGCCTCCTGTCGGACAAAGACATGCCTTGTCCAGTCTCACTCGAGTGAAAGCTCTGCTCAGAACCCTCATCCAAGTTCATTGAACCCTCCCAGCCTTTGCTGAGCTCGGGACAGCCTCTAACTCTCCTCCCCATGTGGGTCCTAACCAGCCCTTCCTTGGAGGGTCACAGAACATTGGCGGGAACCTCTGAGGTCACTGAGTCCAGCCTCTCTTCATACCTTCCTTGGACTCAGTCCCTTTGTCAGTTAAGGCAGGAAAGTCGCCATTCCTCCTCCCAGCCCACAGGATGTGTGAGAAATGAATGAGCAGAATTCTTTGCAGGATCCATATTTGGGCATCTGAGACAGTGGCATTACTTTCCTCCAGAATCACCCATCAGTAAGTATGACCAAAAAGAATACGGCTGAGTCCCTGCCCTCAAGAAGCTTACAATCCAAACCTGTGATTTCATCAGTACAAGCAGCTATGTGGGCAAGTAGATAGAGCACTGGGCCTGAAATCAAGAAGACCTGAGTTCAAATCCAGCCTCAGACACCTACTCAGCTGTGTGACCCTGGCAAGTCACCTAATCTCTGTTTGCCTCAGTTTTCTCATCTGTAAAATGGGGATCATAACAGTACCCAACTCTCACTGGGTTGTTGTGAAGATCGAATGAGTTAATATCTGTAAAAAGCATTTAGCACAATTTCTGGCACACAGTACATGCTTTGTATAGATGCTTATTCCCTTCCAACTCACCCCCCTGGGAGACGTTCCCAGCAAGGAGAAACAGATCAGCAGCTTCTGAGTTTTAGAGAGTGGCCTAGGGTCCCCAAGAAGGAGAATGACTTGCCTAGGGTGGCACTGTCCGTATGTGTCAGAGACCAGACTTGAACCCAGATCTTTCCAAATCTTAGGTCAGCACCTGCCTACAATCTAACAGGGAAATGTTATAATAACAATTCATTTACTGAGCATTTTACAATGGGCTTTGTCACAACCACCCTACTGGAAAAGACAGTAGAAGCGTTGGCCTCGCTCTACTCTCATACAGAGGGGTCTATGTTTTTGTCACTGTGGGGAATTCCTGGTAGCAACCAATCACTTTTCTAGGTGAAGGAAGACAAGTCCCCACTCTGAGAGGTCATTAAGTCCATTCCCCTGCCGCTGGGGAGGCTTGCAAATCCCAAGGATAGAAAAGAGGACCTTACCTCCTCCTCACTGAACCGGTCTGCCTGTGTCATGAGCTTTTCTTTGATGCTGTTAAAATACAAAACAAAGCAAATTACTTCATTTCATGGCAGGAAACAATCAGGCCTTGGAACTGTGGCCATGTTCCTTCCCCTGAGCCTCAGTCTCTCCCTCTGCAGATCACGGGGCATGAGCTGAACGCTCCCCAAGCTGCCTCCCAGGCCTCATGCTCCAGGGATTGTCTGGTCCGGCTGTGGCCAGAGACCCCCCACAGTTTCCTCCCCAGTGAGGACACCGGCCACATTTAGAAACAGCATCAGGGATCTATCTCCTTCCTTCCCACATTATTTATTACTGGAGTTATTTGCCTTGAAACAGAATATTGTTTTCTCCAGCTAGCCGGCTTCTGCTTTTTATTCCCCAGGGTAACAAGCTACAGATGATCATTTCTCCCAGTCGGTGATGGCTCTGTCTTCTCTCCCTGCCTTTCATTGTTCCTTGCTCTGGAAAACCCGCACCTTCATGAATCATTAAAGCCTAGAATTGGCGGGGACCTTCACTGTACAAATGGGGAAGCTGAGGCAGGGAGGGAGAAAGTGTCTCTCTCAAAGTCACACAGCAAGTTAATAGAATTGTAATTAGATCCCTTGGCTCCAATCTCCTACTCCATGCTCCCATGCTGGTCCCTAAGGACCTTCCAAAAACTTCTCCTTCATTTCTCAGCCTTCAGAGATGCCCCTGCTTGGAAAGAAGGTCACTAGGATCTTCTTCAAGACCAGATCAAAAAATCAAGAAATAATGCCTCGATGGCCTTCCCTCTCCCAACCTCCTTCAAGGCGGTGAACCTTGATTAGAACCCAGCACTCAAGCACTAAAATATTGATTTATTTTACCTCTAGTCATTCATTCTTCTATCTTTCACAGCCAGCAAAAGGTATCCCCCTTCCTCATACCAAAATTCTCCTCCATAGCTTCCTCAGTATCTCCAAAAAGAACTCCCTATCTCCCCTATCAGATCCAGCCCTCCAGCTCAGTAAAACTGGAAACTTCTTGCCCTGGTTTTCTCCTTCTGAATCTTTTAAGGCTCAGGATTTACTAAACATCTATGGGGATCCAGGGGCAAAAGAGGGAGCTTCCCATGCTTCATAATATGGGAAGAATCAAGTAGATTACTCCCTAATCCCTGAAATTCCACTTGGGTTGGAATCCTAATTCCTCAGGGTCACCCTTGCCCTCTCCAGGCACCTCTCTTAAAATGCAAGCACCACCATAAATCTCTGGCAGATCAAAGATGAAAGATCATTATGCCCTTTTTGAAATAGCAAAGAACTAGGAACAAAGGAGATAGTCATCAATTTGGGAATGACTAAACAAACAGGAATGGAATGGAATTTTACTTCACTATGAGTAATGGTGTATGTGATGAATTCAGAGAAGGATGAGAAGACATGTAATGATGCAAAAGGAAGTAAGAAGAACCAGGAAAATTACACGGTGACCACAAATAATGTAAATGGAAGGAACAAAAAAAATACCGAATGCTGTATAATTATAATCATCAAGCTTGGGCGGCCTCCCAAAAGAGGGGACAGAATGTCAACTCATTTTTTCACATGAGGAAACTGAGCCTTATCCACCAAATTATTTCAAAACTTTAAAATGAGATTGGCCATAGAATTTTAGGATAGTGCATTTAGAACTGGAGGGAAAATTAAAGGCCATCCAGTCCAGCCCTCTCATTTGACAGATGAGGAAACTGAGGCCCATCAGACAAACAATTGCATATCCTAGATGTAGAAAGACCTTAGAGGTTATCCAGTCCAAGTCTTTGTTTTACAGATGAGGTAACTGAGCCCTAAAAAGGTAGTATGAGAGAGAAGCTGGATTGGAACTCAGCTCTTTCCACTGCATGGACAGCTGGTTTTATCAGCATTTTCCCCTGGGAATCCATCATGATTTTCACTGCCTTATATGTCCCTAAACCTTCTGCAGTAATTCCTGCCCTCCTCTCTCTCTTACCACCAAGGTCTGCCATGTCTGAAGTCCTCAGAGGTGCCTTCCACACTTTTTATGTGAGCCACTACCCTTTGTCCCACTGGGCAGTGAAAACATCATGGGTTGTGAAGGTGAAGGTCATGGCAGTGCTGGTGGGGGAATAACGCCTCCCCAGCCCATAGACATAAATTCAAGAATCGTGGGCTTGACAGTCCTATATTTTTACTGGAAAATTTGAACTGAATACTCATATTGGAGGAAGTAAGGGTATGGAGGAGGGGTGCCGAGAATCCAGTGTCTAATTATAATCTTCTGATGCCCGGCCCACCCTCCATCCCCTGGCAAGGAAACCAAGTTAAAGACCTGTGTGCATTTTCCATGGTTTATTTTATAGGGGAAAGAGAAGTCACAGTTTCCAATGTTGAAAGTCATGTCCTTTTCACATACTATTTATTTTTGGAAGAAAAACAAAAACTTCCCCCTAAACAACACAACAACCAGAGCCTTCTGGTTCCTTTACAGAGATTCGTGCCTAGAGTCTTGATGTGGGTCTCTCACTGATGAGCAGTCTGGCCAATATCAACTGGTTCTAATATTGAAACGATTTTGTTGTTCCTTTGATTTGCATACAATCTTTTAAAAGATTATCATTGGAATCTGTGGGGCAAGTGACTTCCCGTGATCCAGCAGCACATGGAGTAAGGGCAGAGGAAGAATGAAGGGGGTGGGGAGACGAGGCCTCATCACAGGGACCTCAGGAGAACCACTTTATTAGGAACATACTAGGAGAGGCTGCTGTCTACTCCCTGAATTCTCTCTCCCTCCCTGGAGGAGGAGGATGCTGAAGGTAGAAGGATAAAGAAAGCCCCACAGGATTCTGTTAGAAGTGAGAAAAAAGGGCCAGGGCTGTAAATTGGTAAAATGTACTGTCCCTAGCCCTTCTGAAGGACCATTCCAACCACCGTCAGATGGACCACATGAGACACAACTTTCCAGACAAGAGGTGAAAATTCAAAAGGAGATGGGGCACAAACCATGGCCCCCAGGCCTGTTCATATGGAGATGAACAAAATAAATGTTGATTAAAGGTCATCGTGGCTTTTTTCCTAGCATTATTTAATTATTTTAATATGGAACACAATTATCATTAAAATTTAAAGTTCTAAAATATGACATTAATTGGGCTTGGAAGATCCATCACGAAGTGGGGAAAAAAGCATCAGCCCAAGAATCTGTTACAAAACCTTCAAATCTCTAACCCAGGGGAGCCCGTGAGCACAAACAAAAACCTCAAAGACATTTCAGGAATTGATTAAATGGTTTGCTCTGCAATGATGGGCATTACCCTCAGGTCTAATAAGGAAACATCGCAGTCTCCAGTGGGGACAGACTAAAGTAACTGTCTATTGTGAACAGAGCAGAGAGAAGGGAGCTCTGACCTTTCGAGAGAGGGGAGTTTGGCTGGGGGGAGGGAACTGTCTTCACTTTGACTGTGAAATATACAATCCATAGGAAATAGCCCAAGAGAGTTTGGACAGAGAGGGACGTTGCATCTGACTGCTGTCACCACAACGGCAAGATTTCCAACTGGGATTCCTCTGCCTTGATTTCTCACCTTGTAATCTATGTCCAGAATTAGAAACCATTTCAGAGGTTCACCTCAGAGCCCCTTCAGGTCATCCATCAGCACCAACTTTCCCAAGCCTTTCTTGAAAATCATCTCATAAATAGACTCTAGATTTATTTAAAAAACTCTGGACCATTGCTATCGTTTATCAATACCCTTTCAAGGACCCAGTCAACCACTGAAAAAGAAGGCATTGGACAAAGTCCAGCCCTTTGTGACCTTGGGCAAGTAATTTAACCTCACTGGGCCTCAGTTTCAGCTCAAGAGTTCATGATTCTTGTGATCCAAAACTTCAGAGACCTATACCTGAACTTGGGCCATGCCACCCACTCCAGGCCAGAAGCCATTATATAGAATCAGTGGATTTCAGAGCTGAAAGGGACCTCAACTGTCATTGATCCATACCTGGGGAATGCTGGAGCCAGATTATCAGTTTATAAGAGGTGCTTGTTAAATGTTCAGTGTGAGAAGTTACACCTCAGTAACTGGCAAACACTACACACCAGAGATATTGCACCTGTAAAGTCAACAAACCTTGGCAATAGGTTGAATATGGTGGGGGGCATGCAGGTAAGAGAAATTGAAGAGTTGAAGGTAACACCTAAGGTGGGAAGCTGAGAGTCTGGCAGGATAATGTCACCCTCTACGGTAAAGGGAAGGCAGGAAGGGGATAGGGTCTAGAGGGGAAGATGATGAGTCTGCTTTTAGACATACTGAGCCTCCCAGATATCCAGTTTGAGACAGCTGAAAGGCAATTGGAGATGTAAAACTGGAGGTCAACAGAGAGGCTAGAGTAAGATATGTAGATTTGAAAACAAGCAGAGTTAATTAAATCTGTGGGAGTTGAGAAGATCACCAAGTAGTATACAGAGGGAGAAGAGAAGGAAGCCCAGGACAGAACCCTGTGGAACACCTGTGCTTAGAGGGCATGATCTGTATGAGGATTCAGCAAAAGAGACCTAGGAAGAATGGTCAGAGAGGTAGAGTAGTGTCCCCAAAACCAAGAGAAAAATGTATCCAGGAGAACAGGGGGACTGACAGTGTCAGAGGCTGCAGAAAGGTCAAGGAGAATGAGGACTCAGAAAAGGCCATCGGAGAGAGGTGAAATAAGAAGGCCAGAAGCCAGACTGTAAGGAGTTAGGAAGAGAATGAGAGGAAAGTGAAGGTGCCTATTGTAGCCTTCTCAAGGGGTTCAGCCACAAAGCAAGAAAGAGATCCAGCGTGATAGCAGGGATGGAAGGACCAAGTGAGGGGGTTTGGGGAAGAGGGAAACATGGGCATGTTCGTAGGAAATGAACCAGTAGAGGAGAGTTTGAAAATAGGTGGTAAAGTAAGGATGACAAAGGGAAGAGTCTTGTGGAAGGATCAGGATGGAATGGGACCATTTGAGCATTGGTGAGATGGGTGGAGGAGGAGAGAGCGGCAGAAGACATCTGCATGATATGAGAACAGGAAGTGGGAGCTCATGGCAAATGGCCTCGATTTCTTTTTTGTAAAATGTGATGCAAGTTTCTGCACTGAGAGAGTGAACAGAGGGGGATCCATGGGAGTTTTGAGAAGAGATAAAAAGGTTTAGAAGAATCAGTGTGGAGAGTAGGATAATGAGTTGATGAGAGAGGTGGAGGAGGATTGCCTGGCAGCAGTGAGGGCCCAGTTGAGGTTATACAACAAATTCATAGTGAACCCAACCAGAAATCTTGTCCCTTCACTGAGCAAGTAACTCCTTTGGGCCTCAGTTTCCATATCTGTAAATATGAGAGGGTTGGATAATATAATTCTTAAAGTCCCTACCAGTTCCAAATGTATGATTTCACACACTATACTCTTTTATATCTCTCAATGAGATTTTGTTCTTTCTTTGTAAAGGGTTAATCCAGATGTGGAGAGTTAAAGATAAAAGTGATTGCCTTCACACTTTAGCCTTTGGATAATGCAAAAATATAAACAAATGTCTTCTCAGAAGCCACAAGGAGACTTTGAGTAGTTTCTACACTAGAAGAGAAACATCCAAAGGCAAATATTTTCAAGGAAAATGAATGCCCTCCCCAGGGAAACCTTTGTCTCTGTGTCCTGAGTCTTAGCAAGAAATGTGATAGCAGCTTCCCTCTGGGCTATGTCTCCTCACACATTGCCAAGAATCATCTGTATATATCCAATAGGTGGAGATTTGGGGGTTGTAGGCTGATTTCTCCCCAAAGCACAGAGATCAGTATATCTAATGCCACGAGTGTCTGGAATTCTTCAAGTGACCACCTATTGTCCTTTCTCATCTGGGGAAGGCAGTGTTGGAAAACTATTCATCCACTCTGCTGTCTTCTGCACGTATGGAGAAAGGAAACATTTGTCTTAAAGTGGATCCTCTAACAAAGCTAAACAGTGATTAGCTATAATGACCAAACCTAGTCCTAAAGAAGTGATGAGAAAATCTCCTTCCTTTATGTGTCCCAGGGATAATTCCATAATTATCTACCTGTCCATGGGTAGAGATGAAATGAAGAAATGCTTTGCCTTGTGTTGCTCCGGGTGTGGGAAGCCAAACTAAATGCTGTTTCCATTTCCCTTTCCCTTGGAGAAGAGGAAGACTATGGTGGCAACATTTTTCATACGCTGTGGGGTGCTGTCCCTATCGTAGCTGGTCTTGCTTCATTGTTTTTCTTTGTTACAAAGGAAGACTTACTAGGTCACTGGAATAGGGGGATTATATCTGGAATGACTATAATTTTTTAAAACCATCAATAAAATGTTCATTTAGAAAAAAAAATGAATGGGTCCTTTTGAAAGGTGAACTTACAAGTCTGCCTTAAGGAAACCTTTTCCTTCAACATCAAAAATCTTGAAAGCATGTAGGATGGTATCCTCTGGATCTGTGCCTGGAAGACAAAGCAAAGCAGGTGAATGTTTCCTGTAGCCAGAAGTCCTTGCAGAGAGACTGAGGCTACGGTGAAGCAAGGTCTGCTCAATAAAATCAGAATGGTCATGGCAAAGACAGACTTCTTCACCAAATCCCACAATTTCTCTCTCCCCTCCCTTGAAGTTTAGACTAATTTATTTTTTTGAACTGTGTCCCTTAAATTTTTTTTCTAAATTAACATTTTATTGATGCCTTTAAAAAAAAATCAGTCATTTCCCTACTCCTGCCCACCCAGTAAGCATTCCTTTTGTAACAAACTAAAACAGCTAATTAAAATCAGTTTTGGAAGGGACCCTGGAGGTTAACTCACCCCCAGCCCCCAACTCTTGGTTTTACCAAAGAGGAGAGCAAAGGCCAATATGGTTGAATGACCTATCCAAGGTCACAATCAAGCTAGCCGCATAGTTGGGACTAGAATATAGGTCTCCTGTCTTACTGGAGGCATGCACAGAGATAGGAGAAAGCTGGATGACTTCAGGGACCAGCTAATAGTTCATCGTGGCTCATCCTAGCAGGAGTGTGAAGAATAGTGAAATCCAGCTGGGGAGGTAGGCTCCAATTGGGATGTAAGGTACCTTAACAATTTTGTCCTCAAGATAACAGGGAGTCACTGAATATTTTTAAGCAAGGACGTGACAGGGTTCATTAGAAAGATTAAAGCAGCCATCGGTGGAAGGCTTGATTATTCATATTTGTCATCCTTGTTCACTTTAATTGATGCTTTATCATAAGCTCAGGATTATGGGCAGCACTTGGGTTTGATGTGAGCTAGATTTGGGGAGGGGGTGGAGAGGGAGCTTGAAATGTGGTCAAATACAGCAAATGAAAGTTATTCATCTTATTATTATTCAAATGACTACACCTTGCCCAGGGCTATTTCTTGGGTTTTCAAAGGGTAATGGACATGACCGATTATAGTTTAGTGAGGTTTTTGCTAGTTGATATCGTTGTTTTTAAATTTTGGTTTGGATGTTTTAAAGATGCTGTTTTCTTGATAGGTGGAGCAGGGGAGAGAGTCTGGAGGCAGGAAGAGTTCAAATTCGGCCTAGCTGTGTGACCCTGGGCAGGTCACTTCACCCTACTGGCCTCAGTGTCCTCATCTGTAAAATGAGCTGGAGAAGGAAATGGCAAACCACTGCAGCATCTTTGCCAATAAAACTCCAAATGGGAACATGAAGAGTCAGACATGATTGAAGTGACTGATCAACAACAACTGTGAGCTAAGTGTTAGGCATACAAAGAGTCTAAAAACCATCCACGGTACAAAGGCGCTTACAGTCTAACGGGAGAAAACATGGTATAAACAAACTACATTCCGGATAAACGCGAGAAATCAGCCTAGGTAGCAGAAGGCGTGATTCCAGGTCTCTCTCTATGCTCCTATGAAGTTCAAGGCCAGGTGCAAGGAAGAGCCCCATTCCCAGGGTGAGAATGGGGCCCATTTGGAAGCAGACTCCGCTGCGTGTGGGCAGGAGATGGTTTGTGGGGGCGTGGGGAGGCTTCCTTTCTTTCCCTCCTGCATGCAAACTGCCTCTTCTCCCCTGCCCAGCCCGGCTGCTCCAGGCAGCCTTTATTGATTAGCTGGTAAATAGCGCGGCTCTTTTGATGTGCCGGCATCCCTGCTTTCTGGACAAATTGCATTACTCTGTTTCCCTGTAGCTACAGTTCCATGTGGATGGCATTAACATAAATGGAGTTTTGTTAGCTGTTCATCTGGCACCGTAATATCAATGTACAAGGCTCGGTCTTGTCTCCAGAATCCCAGCTCACCCTTTATGACAGAAATCAATTACAGCGCCACAGATTTCCCAGGGAAGGCACCTTTCAGCATCCTCTTGGAACGGTGGTTGGCAAATGAAAATCCCAGTCCAATGGCCAGGTCTGGCTGCCTGCGTTCTGCTCCCTTCCTGACTCTGTTCCCCCTACAAAGGCTCTTCATCCCAATTAGCTTTGATTGGCTCCGAGCAGGCTTTTGGCTCAGTATCGTTTGCATGACAAAAGCCCAGCCAGAAGGGCCTGACAGGCCCAGCTGTTTCCCCCTTGTCAAATGAAAAAAAGCTGGCCTCCTCCTGGCCAAGAGGAAGCCTGAGGATGGTGGACTGGGGACGTGGCACCCGCTTCCTGGGGCCTAGGGCTCTTGGTGACTTGAAGGGGGGACACAGAGGTTAGAGAATCAAGAGAGAGAAAGAGTGGCAGGGACCCTGTGAATCAAGGGCTGGAGAGGGAGGACCCCAGAAGCCATCTCACCAGCCCCATCATCTTTCAGGGGAGGAAACTGAGGCCTGGGTGGAAAAGTGACTTAGCCAGGGTCACACAGCTGGCAATCATAGCCTCATGGACCTAAAGTTGGAAGGGACCCTCAGACACCATCTAGTCTAACCTTCATTTACTGATTGGGGAAACTGAGGCACATGGTGGCAAAGTGATGTATAGAAGCATAGAATAATGAATGTAGATCGAGAAGGGACCCAGAAGTCACATAGTCTAACCCTCTCATTTTACACGTGAGGAAACTGAGGCCCAGAAATGTGTAAGTGACTTGCCCAAGGTCACACAGGTAGTAAGCATCAGAGTAGGATCTGAATCCAGTTCTTTTGACTCTAGAGCCAGTTTTCTTCCCACCAGACTGAGGTGCCAGGGCAGTCTACCTTCTTGCCCAGTTGCCTGCATTAGCTGCTTCCTAGGTTCTATAGCACCTTTCCCCTGAACACCACAGTGCCACAGACCGATCCTGAATTGTTGTCAATTAAGGCAAAAATAGCTCTTAATTCACAGCTACTAGACTGGAGAGATCCCCTTTTGTTCTTAAATCATGCTACAGGATAATCCCAACTCAATGAATTCAAAGTCCATCCCCCAATCCCTTGTGTTTCACATTAACAAGGTTCTGCTGTATCTTATAGATAATATTTTTCATAAGGAAACCTGAAAACAAGCTTATTGGTAGGAGGGAGTCCCTCCCGGTGTCTGTGCTGACCCTCCTGAACAGAGCCAGACTGAGACATGCGCCGCTCCTTGAGGAATTATGAGGCCCATTGGGCCATGGGAGGGAGAGAAAAGTAACAAACTTTGAGGCTGGAAGAAAGGGAGGAGGGTCAGAAAAGGACAGAGAAAGGAAGGAGAAGAGGAAGGAAAGAAGAAAAAGAAGGGAGAAGGAAGGGGAAGAGGTGGATGATGAAGGGAAGGGAAAGGGAAGAAGAGGGAGGGAAGGGGGAGGGGGAAGGAAGGGAAAGAAGGCAGGGATGGGAGGGGGGAAAGGAAGGATTTAAGGTCATTCTTTCCCTTCTTCCTATCCCTGCCTATTTTCCTTCTCTTTTCCTTCTCTTCTTTTCCCCCTTTCTTCTTTTTTCCCTTCCTTCTTCTTTTCTTTCTCTTCCCCTCTTCTTCCTTCTTCCCTTCCTGTTCTCTTCTCTTCCCTCCTACTTCCCTTCCCCCCTGCCCCCTTTTTCTTTCTCCCAACCTAAAGTCCTGCTTATTTTCTCCAAATTCTCCACATCCTCCAGAGAAGGAGGAAAGTGAAATCAGGACACGAGTAATGGTCTGAGAAAGTCCTGAGGGGTGGAGGGATGGCAGGTCTCTATGATGGCACAGAAGCTACTTAAGAAAGGTGAGTCATAGGAAGAGGGAGAATGCTGGGCTACGACTGAGATGCTTACAACCACCTCTCCTGCTTTGGCCATGTTTGAAGACACACTTTGCCTCAAAGAACAGAAATCTCCAGCCTAGTTTGTCATCACCCAAGGACATCCCTCAAGGCCAGACAGCCCCTCTTCAACTTCCTCCTTCCCCTTTCCAGACCCTGAGACCACAAACACTTTGCCCCATAGGTGGGAGTTCAGGAGGGCCAACAGGATGAAGGGGAGGATCAAGCCAACTGAATATCATCAGAAAGTCTGGTCATATGGAAAACCCGTGTGACTCTATCATTGTCATTTAACTTGTCTGCCTTAGTTTCCTCATCTGTAAAATGGGGGACAATAATAACATCTACCAGGATTGTTGTCAGGATAAAAATGAGATAATACTATAAAGCACTTTGCAAACTTTCAAGTGCCAGATAATGCTAGTTATGATTATTATTCATTATTGTTTTAATAAGGGAGGCAACATGTAAGTAGTTTGGTAGATACAGGAGAGATAGAGAGTAGATGGAAAGTCATTCCAGAGAAGAAGGAACTAGCAACTGGGGAGACAGGGAAAGGCCTTCTGCCAAAGGCAGAGTCTTGAATGTGGCTGGAGAAACCAAGAGGTAGAAATGAGAAAGTGTAGGGTTTGGGGGAGGAGAGGGAGTGGGCAGGGCAGGAGACACAAAGATTCAGAAAAAGGTTATGGCGGCTGATGTTAGAGGAATCACAAGCAGCCAGAGTTCGAACACAGCTGCCTTAACGCCAAGACTTCCCAGAAAACCTTCCTCTGGGCCACCCCTGGCCTGGCACTCTGGTCCCCACACCTGTCCTTCCCACTGCTGCTCTGAAGGATGCTCACCCTTCAGCTTCTCACCAAACATGGTCAGGAAGACAGTGAAGTTGATGGGACCAGGAGCCTCCTTCACCATGGCTTCCAACTCTTCATTCTTGACATTGAGACGACCTGTAAGGAGAGGATCAAAAGAAGTTATGGCACCTTTGGTGGATGATGGGAAGTGAACTGCACTTGGAATCAGGAAAGGAAGGCCTGATTTCTGACTGTCACTTACTACCTGAGTGATTTTGGGTAAGTCATTTGACCTTTCTGAGCCTTAGATTTCCCATTTATAAAATGAGGTTAGTAATACCTACCCATGGGGGCACTGCAGTGCACAGAATGCTGGACCTGGAGTCAAGAAGACTTATCTTCCTGAGTTCTAATCGAGCCTCAGACATTTACTAACTGTGTGACCCCGGGCAAGTCACTTAACCTTGTTTGTCATCTTTTTCTCATCTATCAAATGAGCTAGAGAAGGAAGAGATGAACCACTTCAGTATCTCTGCCAAGGAAACTCCAAATGTGGTCCCCAAGAATCAGACACGACTGAAAAAGCAATTGAAATGAACCAAGGACCTCTGTGGCTTCTCTGCCCCCTCAAACTGAAGAAGCCAGGAAAGCCTGATGCCCATTACTCAACCCAACTAGATAAGGCATGGCCTTTGATAATAGCCAAACGCCCCTCTTTTCATTGGCAGAGACTTTGAATACTAACTAGTCACCAGTTCCCCAGGGATTCTCCCCAGCTTGAAGCAGCACCAGCCCCTAAACCAAAGACCAGATGCCAGGTCAAGATTCCACCCTTCCTCTCTTCCCTCCTTTAGTCAGTCGGCTCAGTCCTTCTTGACCCAGATAAGAACACACCTACAACATATGACAACCTGGGACTCTACCCGGGGATCCCAAACCTCACTCAAACAGGATCCTCGATGCTGCTCCCATCAAGCTCTGCATAGAGTAGGGGTTTGCTAAAAACTGAACGAATGAGTGTTTTTACTACTCACCTCACAAGGCTATTATGAGGATTAAATAGCAACATATGTGAAGTTCTTTGTAACAGTAAATCATTCTACAAAGTGGAGCTATTGTGAGCATCATTATAATTCTTTATGTCGGAGCATTACCCAGGGCTGCAAAGGTATCTCTCAGGTCATTCTTATCAATGAAGCCATCCCGGTTCTGATCCATGATGGTGAAGGCCTAAGGAAAAGCAAATGGACCATTAGTGCCTAGTTCCTTCTCAACCTCCTGCTTCCCTCCCTCCCTCCCAGCCACGACTATGATTTTATTATCACATGAGAACAAGGGTCCAGATTGTGTTCCACATTATTCATCTCTCTTCAGCCTATGGAACTCTTGGGCATTACATACTTTCAACACATCAATCCATGTTGGTGAGAAGCTTAATCAAATCCACTCAAACTTCCCTTTACCAAATTAACACTTGGTGAAACATGGAGTTGGGTCTCAGCCAATGCTGTTGGCTCCAGCAATTCACTCTTTTAACCCATGAAGGCTTTTTTATTCATGAGGCTCAAGGGATGGTATTCCAATGACCCCAGCCCTCTTCTCACCCATTTCTATGGACAGACCAGCTAAATGACCAATTCTTTCTTTCCAAACAGAGGAAACTCAAGGTGGGAAAGATATGGGCACAGTACAGCAAACCTTGCCATGATAATTGGCAGACAGAGCTCAGGAAGAGTCATTTTGGATTACAGATTTAGAGAAGAAAGGAACCTCAGAGGCCATGTAGTCCAACCCCCTCATTATACAGATGGAGAAACTGAGGGTCAGAAATAAAGCAATTTACCCAAGATCTTCCTTGGCAGCCCAGATGCAATGGGGTTAAGTAATGAGCCTAAGATTCTCTGACCCACTCCCATTCTGCCCTGGAAGACACTCCTTTGGGGCTTCAGTATCAAGTCCTTTTGAGAGGGGGAAAGCACAGTTTTTAAATCATAGTATGATAGCTCTAGCAATAAAAGGAGCCTTAGAGGCCAATTTCAACCTCCTCATCTTACAGCAGAGGCCCAGGGAAGTGAAATGGCTGCTCAAGGTCACCCAGGTATTAACTGTCAAGAGACAGGATTCAAAGCCAGGTGCTCAGGCCGCAGTGGTCTTTCTGCTTCACTATGTTGCCTCCTCAAGGCACCCTCACTTTAGGAAGTCAATGTGCTCTTCAAACATTGGGTATAAATCAAAGTTTTATAATGAGTCCAATTTCACATGTACTCGGGGGCTAAGCATGGGAGTTGATGATCTAAAGAAAGCTTTGGGAGGTGTATTCTTAGAGCATCTTCTAGACAAAATCTACTTCTTCCTTCTCTACTCCTCTCTTTTTTCTCCCCCTTTGTTCTTCTCATCTCTTTTTGTCCCCTCTCCTCTCCTTTCTTTTTGTCTCTCTAGGTGTCTCTCTATACCTTCTCTTGTCTCTGTCTCTCTGTCTTTCTATATCTGGATTTTTACACACAAGATTTGCTTAGAAAAACAGGTTTTTATTCAAGTTTGGACAGGAGGGGGCCCTGACTCCATTTTGGAGGAACCAACCTCTTTAAATTCCTGGATCTGGGATTGGTCAAACATGGAGAACACATTGGAACCAGCTCCTCCCTCTGCCCTCTTCTTTGCCTTTTTGGGAGCCTGCAATAAACCAATATATATGTGACATCAGTCATTACCACTTTGACAAGCAGACACAAGCATTGGCAGCCACCAAGGCCCTCAGCTTTCCAACACTGGGAAAGAAAGTCCCCGTGAAAATACCTTGGAGAAAAAGTTAAAAGCCCTATATTATTAAAAACCATATTATTACCATCCCTACCTGTGTTAATAGCCATACCAGCTCCCCACTCCCAAAACAGAGAAAGAGCAAAATCTTACTGAAGCCTTGTAAATAAGTATCACATCTTCCCAGTCCATTACTGTCTAACCAGCCCACCCACCCTTGGGGCATAAGAGAAGGGATCATTAAGCTATAGGGCAATGGTAATCCAAAGGATGTAACAGTCTCCACCCTCTAGGACTGGAAGAATAGAATCACAGAATTTCTAAGCTTAGAGATCATCTAACACAGTCCTTTCATTTTACAGATGAGAAGATCAAAGCTCATTCTAATTGCCATTTCTTATGCTTTAAATTTCCATTCACATCCCAACCCAAGCTCCCCATGCTGAAATGTTCTCCATCGTTCAAATGCCACCCTGTCCATGAAGTTCCTTAAGATAACAACCACCTCTCTTCTAGGGGTGGGAGAGGGTTATATACATTTATGTTCTTCTTTTCTCCTCTACTAGATTATAAGATCCTTGAAGACAAGAACCAAGTCTAATTTATGAGTTAGAGTAAGTGATTGGACTAGAAGGGGGTTGGATTGGGTGATGGCCAGTATCTGTTGGACAAATGAAGATATGGTCAACCTACAAATATGGTTGACCATACTGGATTTCAACAAACATCTGACAAAGTTGCCATGTGATTCTCTCATGTAGAGTCTTGGGGACAAGTTGGACAGATCCAAGCATGATGATGATGTGACTGAGTGAATTCAGCAGTAGCTACATGACTAGTGTTCTCCATCTGATTGGCCTCATAATTCTCCTCTCTCTTTCTAACCTCCCATCTCTTCTTATCCATTGTTTCCTTCCCAGCTGCCTACAAGCACTCCTAGATCTCCTCTAGCCTTCAAAAAAAAAACCACCCTCACTAAACCCTACCAACTCCTCAAGGTAGTTTCCTGTGTCTTTTTTTTAAAGCCAAACTCCTCAAAAATGCTGTCTATACTCATGGCCTTCCCTTCTTCCATTCTCACTCTTCAGGACTCACTACAGTCTGCCTTCCATCATCATCACTCAGCAGTTACTGCCCCTTCCAAAATCCTTGGCGATCTCTCTCGTCATCCTCAAAGCTCATGGCCCTTTCTTCATTCTTGACTTTTCTGAAGTATTTGACCCCATAGACAACCCTCTTTTCTCGATAGTCTCACTTCTTTAGATGTTCAGGGCCTTTCTCTTGGTTTTCTTCCTACTTATCTGACAACTCTTTCTTGGTTTCCTTTTGGAAACTACATCATGCTCCCTAAATGTAGAGGTACCCTAAGTCTGTGGTCCAAGATTCTCCCATTCTCTCTCTGTCTCCCTCCATCTTTCTCTTTGTCTATCTCTCTGTCTCTCTTCGTCTCATTGTTTCTGTCTCTCTATCTCTGTCTCTATCTCTCTGGCTTTGTCTCTCTCCTGAACCCCACCCCACCTTTATAGTCTTATTACACATTACTTCCCTCAGAATTATAGTTAAACACTGTGGTCCAGCCAAAGTGCATTCTTAAATTTCCCATCTCTATGATTTTGCACTGACCGCATCCCACATCTGCAATGCCCTCCCTCCTTACTTCCATCTCCCAGAATCCCTACATTTTTTAAAGGCTCAACTCATGTGTGACCTCCTATGTGTGATATTTCCTGATATCCTTAGTGGTTAATGATGAGAAAACCTGGTATTGTTTATGACTTTCACTGGCATATGGGGCATTGACACAGATAAATTCACTGATTCATCAACATGTGAAATTCAATGTAAAGTCTTATACTTTGGTCTAAAAAACAGGATAGACAGGATGAAAGAAGGGTGTGACTAGGCTAATGTCCATGTAAAAATGATCTCAACTTTCTAGTGGACTTCCAGCTTGTTATGAGTCAACACTATAATATGACAGCCAAGACAGTTAATGCAATCTTGGACTGCACTGAGAGAGGAAAACTATCCAGAATAAGAGAGGTCCCAGTCCTGCTGTCTCCTACGCTGGTCAGATGACATGGGGCGGTGTTGTGTTCAACTCTGAGCATCCCATTTTTAGGAAAGACATTGACAACCTCAAAGTCATCCAGTGATGGGGAGGAAATTGAAGATTATGCTACATCAGAATCAGTCAAAGGAGATAGAGATATTTGGTGTGTAGAAGAGAGAACTTGGGTGAGAGAGGAAAGCTGTCTTCAAGTATTTGAAAGATTGGATTAGACCTACTCTGCCTTCCCCCCAAAGGGCATAAATAGAAACAATGTGTGGAAGTTACAAAAAGACAGATTTCAGTTGATGAAAGGAAAATTTCATGATAATTAGAACAATCCCCAAATGGAATGGGCTGCCCCAGGAAGTAGTGAGTTCCATTTTGCTGACTGGAGACCAAGATGAGCCTGGAAGACCACCCATCAGTATTGCTGTAGAGGGGGTTTGGTTTATGTAAAGCCAGCAGGAGGGGGAGAGTTCCATAGTGGATAGAGAGCTGGCATTGGAACCAGGAAGTGTTGGATTCAAGTCCTGACTCTGACACTGACTGTGTAGCTTGGGCTAATTCACTTTACCAATCAATGCCCCTAGGCAGCTCTTTCAAGCTGAAGAGGAAATGAACTGATTTAGGAGAGAAAATTCTTCCTCACTAGCCACCTACACTGATGAAATCACCATTCCAGGCTAAAAAGCAACAACAACCAAGCTGAACTAAATTGATAGAATCTCAAGGGGAAGGGTGGGCAGGAGAGGGTGTGGACACATCACTGCTGATCAGGCCCATTGATTATTTTAGAGCTTGGTGCTGGTGCTAAAGAAATCATGGCAGTAGAAACTGGCCCCTGGATGCATGAACATGGTGTGTGTGTGTGTGTGTGTGTGTGTGTGTGTGTGTGTGTGTGTGTGTACAGGTAGGTGGCACAGTGCATAGAGCACAGATAGACATCTCCCTGAGTTCAAATGTAGCCTCAGACATTTATTGGCTGTGTGACCCTGGGCAAGTCACTTGGCTCTACTTGCCTTGATTTCCTCTTCTGTAAAGTGAGCTAGAGAAAGAAATGGCAAATCTCTCCAGTATCCCCGTCAAGAAAACTCCAAATGGGACCACAAAGAATCAGACAAAAAGGATGTATAAAGTGAGAAGTGTGAGCATCAAAGACAAACTTCCTGCATCTGTCAGCTATTAATAGAAGTTGATGTTGGTCCTGCCGAAGAAGCCACATGCCATCATCCTTTCCCCATTGAAATGACTGCTTGGTAATCTGGCTTTCCAAGACTCCAGAGCCTGTGAGACTCCCAAGTCTACACCCCACTCATCAGGGATCCTCGTGTTCAGACCATATTCCAAGCCTGGTTCCTACAAGTCTCTATGATTTAGTCTGAAGGGCAGGGGTCTATGAACATGAAGGTAATGCAGGGGCCAGGACAAAGGTAGGGCCATATAAGATGGAGCCCTGCACACTTGACCTCATAGCTGTGGGGCAGCAGAGAGTCCTGAATTCCGAGTCAAAGGACCTGGGTTCAAATTCCATCTCTTTTACCAACCTTGAGTCAATCACTTAATTTCTCATGGGTCTCAGTTTATGAATCCATAAAGGAAGAGTTGGATTGGGGGGCCTCTAAGACCCCTGTGGGCCTGTCGGCCTAGCCTGGGCTTGTGGGAGCAGGGCAAGCTCCCCAGATGTGAAGATACTTCTCCAAAGATCTCTCTCCCTGCATGACAGACAACACCAGGTGGGATGGGCAAGCCTGGCATGACTGAGAAAAAGATCCACAAAGAAAGAAGCCCTCGCCAAGAGAACGCTGGCTGAGCCAAAAGAGCATGTAATTCAAAGCAACTGCCTTTTCCCAGATTCCAAAATACATGGCTGTTCTTTAACAAAGGGCTCTTGGGTCACCCAGACCAAGACGAACCCAGGCCATACCTTCCTCAGGAGCTCACTCATGCAGTGCAGAATCAGAGACAGTCTGGGCTAGCAGGGAACATGGGGGCATCCCGCCCAACCATTGCTAGCCCTGAGAAATAAGTAGCTATCCAGAGGTAGGTGGCACCGTGGTGGATAGAGCACTAGGCCCAAAGTCAGGAAGCCCTGAGTTCAAATCCAGCCTCAGACAATGCCTGGGGGGGGGGGGGGTGCCCGAATAAGTCATTTAACCCCTGTTGGCCCAGGTTTCCCCAAATGTAAAGTTGGGATAACAGCAGACTCTACCTCAGAGGGCTGTCATGAGGACCCAATAAAATAATATCTGAAAAGCAACTTTAAAGTGCTATTATTATTAACTAACTATTATCCCTGCAACTTTTGCCCATTGCTTTATGATTATGTGATCACAGGCTCTAAAGCTAAAAAGACCTCAAGGGCCACCTCGTCCAAACCCCTTCATTGTACTCTCAAGGAAACTGAGGCCCAGAGTTGTGAACTGCCCATGATCACACAGGAGGAAGATTAGAGGATCATTGACTTAGGATAGGGCAGAATCTTAGAGACAAACTAATCTAACCCAAACAGAAAGTGGTAAAGTGACTTGGCCATAGTCACACAGAGAGTAAGCATAAAAGGTGAAATTTGAACCCAGGTCCTTTGGCTTCAAAGCTAGCTCTCTTTCTACTGTATCATCATGTAGTCATAGGATTCAGCATTGGAAGGGGCCATGAGATCAACTCCAAACATCTAATTTTTCAGAGGAAGAAACAGAAGCACGGATAGGTTCAGTATTTATCCATAGGGAGTAAATAGAAGAGTCTGTATTTGAACCCAGCCCCTTTGACTCTGTCCACCAAACAACCAACCCTCAAATATTTGGAGACAAATATCCCAGTTCCTTGGACCAATCCTTCTATGGTATTTCAAGTCCTCCACTATCCTAAGGATGAACTTTAGGTCAACAAGATGATTTCAACAGTGTGGGAAACTTCCCCAACTCTTGGTAAGCTAGTCTTCAATTTAGTCGCAGACAGTTCTCTGTGGCACTGGGGTAGGTGACCTGCCCGGGGTCACACAGCCAATATGTCTCAGAAGTAAGATTTGAACCTAGGTTTTACTGATTCAGAGGCCTACTTTTTCCCTCCTACACCATCCTGCCTCTCACCAACATCCTGTCTGAAATGTGGTCCCCAGAACTGAGCTCTGTTCCAGGTGTGGCTTGACTTGGGCAGAAGGCAGGGGAATTATGCCCTCCATTCCTCCCTCCACACACTCCATGCACTCTTCTTATTTTCCTCAGCTTCATGGATGCCTCCTCAGTGATGTCCAGTTGGCTCCCTTATATTCTCCTTCCTCACATTGGGGAGAGGGCTCAGAGCCAGGTGCCTAGGTGGAGTTGGAGGGGTGGGGGTAGGGGGAGCAGCAGGAGGGCTGGGCCAGCTTGCAATGAGGTGGTTTATATTCCTCCTTGCATCCCTTAATCACCCCTCTGTGCTGAACAGCACAGTTCCCTTTGCTGAATAATTAAAAGGCCAACTTCATAGCCATCTCTAATCACTTTATTACATCACAAATGCTAATGTTCTTTCAACTGGGCTATTTCCCAGAATCTTTTTCGTTATTTTTAGAATTAAAAAAAATAGTAGTAACAATAATAAAAACAATCAACATCTCCTGCCCCTGCCCCAGACTGGGTGCCGGGGCAACACATTGTACCAGCCAGCCTCCTTCCTCTTCTCTCAAGCCTTTTGTCGAAATTCTTAGATTACAGTAACTTGGAGGTTTTGAGGGGAAAGTGTGATCTAGGGCCCCAGACATGTCAGAGCAAAAGCCAGCACTGTGCCCTCCCCCAGTGCCAGGGCAAGGTCTGGCATGAGGGAATTGCTGGTTTGAGAAGGGGAAGAGGCCTCGATGGCCCTCCAGAGCCACAAGGACATGATGGCCAGGAAGTCAAGAGTAGAAAAGGGCAGGGTGGGGAGAGGTTGGGCAGGGTCATGATGAATTTAAAGGTCATCACAGGCACAGAAGTCTGGGACTGATTGACCATCACAGGCTCTTGGGATTTAAGGTTGGAAGGAATTTCAGACAGAACCTAGCTCAATCTTCTAATTAGGTGCAAAAGAAAATGGCAACCCAGAGATGATCCCTGACTTTCCAAAGAGCCCCATGGTACAATGGAAAGAAAACTGGCTTTGGAGTCATAGGCCCTGACTAGACTTTAGGGTGTTAGTACAGTGTAGGAGAAGGGCTCTGGGTTCCAATCCTGCCTCTGATTCTTAATCCCTGTGTGACCTGGGGTAAGTACTTTCACATCCATGGGCCTTCATTTCCTCATCTATAAATGGAAAGGGATACACTTAATGGTCTCTAGAGCTATTATCCTATACTCTCCCTCCTCAACTCTGTCCCTTGCTTTTCAGCTCAAATCCCACCTTGTGCAGGATCACCATCCTGGTCCCTCTAACTGCTAGTGTTCCCTTCTAATGTTGCTTACATCAACTTTGTGTGTATCTTGTACTGGCTGATTTATGTGCATGTCTCCCCCACTAGCATGTATGCTCCTTGAGGGCAAGAACTGCATTTGCTTTTTCTTTGTAGACCCTGGATTCAGTCAGTGTCTGAGACATGGTTAATACATGGCCGATCGTATGACTAGGAAGCCTCTAGGGGCCCTTGCCGAGTTTGTGATCACAGAGATTCCAACCTGTAACTGTGAATTGAGGCGAGCTATCTAAGCTCTCTGTCTATTCATCTAAGGAGGACCCTGAGCTAGTTCCTTCCAGCTCTAAATCTCATTAACCTATGATCTTGCATGTATCCTTCAGGTGTGTGCCTGGAATAACCTCCCAACCCTAGCCAACGGTCCCTACTATTCACTCCTTTTCTGTTGACTTCCTGACCATATTACAAATCCCAATCAAGTGTCTTCTCCTCCAGGAAACCTTCCCTGCTCTTTCTCCACTAGGACCATAGACAGCACTTTATTTCCACATGAGTATCTCAAACAGTCACTTAGTATACATCATTTGACATTATGGTTACTTTTGTATCCATCATATCCCCCTACCAGACTGTAGAATGGAGGAGGGGAGGCAAATAGGAGCGTGGAATTTATAATATAATAAAATATAACATATAATATATAATATATAATTTTGTGTGTGTATGCATATATGTGTGTACGTATATGTGTACCTGTATACACATACATATAAAGTAATTATAATTACTATACTGTTGCTCAATTGTGTCCAATGCTTCATGACCCTGTACAGGGTTATCTTGGCAAACATACTAGAGTGGTTTGCCGTTCCTTTCTCCAGTGGCAAACAGGTTAGATGACTTGCCCAGGGTCACACAGCTAGTGAGTGTCTGAGGCTGGATTTGAACTCAGAGCTTCTTGACCCCAGGTCTAGCCCTCTATCCACTGAGCCACTTAGCTGTCTCCCATTTTTATAGCAGAGTATGTTTTTATTTAAAAGGTTTTTTGAGGAGGAAAGAGCATGAACTTCTAACTCTCTTAACTCTAGCCATGGAAAGTTGGAAGAAGGAGGGGTAGTGATGAAAAAAAGAAAAGAAGAGAGAGAGATTGAGAGAGAGAGAGAGAGAGAGAGAGAGAGAGAGAGAAATTGAGAGGGAGGGAGGGAGAGAGAGAGGGAAAAGGATGGAAGGAAGGAAGGAAGGAAAGAAGGAAGGAAAGGAGGGAGGGAGGGAGAAAGGGAGGAAGGGAGAAAGGGAGGAAAGGAGGAAGGAAAGAAGGAAGGAAGGAAGGAAGGAAGGAAGGAAGGAAGGAAGGAAGGATGGAAGGAAGGAAGAAAGCATCAATAAAATATTTTTAAATGCACCAAAGTGAGCAGAAGGAAGCTTAGAAGGGACACAGGTGAGCATTGTTGGTGCAATTGCATTAAATTTAACAAACATTTTATGGAAAAAACATAATAGATTCATGGTTTCCTCTGCAACTCTTTTTTTTCCGTTCTTGGTACAGTGAAATGTTCGTGTTCAAGTTTGTAATAAATAATTGACAATGTAACCAAAAACTATAAAAGGAAGAAGAACAGAGAAGGAAGAGGGAGATGAAGGAAGAAGTGAGCAGGGAAAGCTCGCTTTAAACAGTCCTGACAACATGTTTCACTTACTGAGAGAATGAGATGAATAATAATTCTTATTAGTCTTAGTGTGTTCTTCCATCAAAGTGGGGCAACTAAGTGGTGTCATAGTTCGTAGAATGCCAGGTCTAGAGTCAGGAAGACGTGAGTTCAAATTCAGCCTCAAACACTTGCTGCCTTCAAGTCACTTAACCCTGCTTGCCTCAGTTTCCTCATCTGTCAAATGAACTGGAGAAGGAAATGGCAAACCCCTCCAAGACGAGGGTGTGACGAGGAGTCAGACATGACTGAAAACAACGGAACCTATTAATGCTTTTTTTTTTTTTGGAGGGCAGTTGGGGTTAAGTGACTTGCCCAAAGTCACACGGCTAGTGTGTCAAGTGTCTGAGGTCACATTTGAACTCAGGTCCTCCTGACTCCAGGGCCGGTGCTCTATTCACTGCGCCACCTAGCTGCCCCAACGGAACCTATTAATGCAATTCTGTAATTGCTTTAGCTACTTGGGCTGCTTGGTCTCGCTACTCCTTGCACGGATCTTGCAACCCACAGGAGTCCCCAGAACTTTTTCATCTGAGCTGCTGGCCAGTCATGCCTAGGAGTGAGCATTGTTTGTCCTTTGTTCTCAAAAAGGATGGGTGACTTCAGGGAGGTGATGCCATGACATGCAGTGGATGGGATTTAAGTGAAGCAGGGCAGTCACCAGCCTCACTTTCTCCTCTAGAGCCATCAGGATGAATGGGAGAGAATGGCCTTAGGCTGTTAGGAGGAGCTAGCACCTGGGCCTTGAAGGGTGGGTCAGATTCAGAATTGAGAAATGAATGTAGAGTAATGGAAAAACCACAGTGAATATGGAGTCTTCGAAAAGACCTGGGTTCCGATCCTGGCTCTGCCACATAACAGCTGTGTGACCTTGGTCAAGTCACTTGCTTTTCCATGTCTCTATTTCTTTATCTGGAAAACAGGGATAATCCTATAAGTACTCTCTATCCCAGGGATGGGGAACCTCTGCCCTCCTGGTGGTGTGTGTTCCTCTAGGTCCTCGAGTGCAGCCCTTCGACTGAATCCAAACTTCACAGAACTAATGAGGCCTTGAGGCCTGGTCTATGGGACTGATATGAGGGTAGCCCAAAGCAGGTAGGAAAGAGGGAGTTCCTGATGGAGGGAACAATGGAGGGCAGCTCTGGACAAAGATGTGGCGATGAGAATTCGCAGGCAGTTTACTGGCCTGGCTGGAGCAGGTATTTTTTATAGGTGAGCAATGAGAAATGAGGTTTGGCGGGGTAAGGGTAGGGCCAGGGTCCGGTGGGCCTCAAGGTCAAACCAAGGCCTCCAGCTTTTCCTGCAGTCTTGCCATCGGAGTGCTGGCAGACCCTCCATGATGGTGGGGAGGGGGTGGGCCTTCATCTCTGTTGGCCTCATTCATTATGAAATGAATGAGATGCCCCAGTCAACGGGAAGGGCCCGCTGCTCATTGCTGCCGGCCCTTTCTGGGGCAGGTGAAGGCCAGATGGACCATCAAAGGACAGGCCTGGTCGGGGAGGACCCAGGAGGAGATGGCCTGAGAGACCTCCCGAAGGCCACAATTTGCATTTCAAACAGGGATTGCCTTCTATTTAAATACAATTAGCATTTGCAGTCAGAAGATGCTCCAGCTTTCTTCATCAGACCCTCCAAAATCAGTTCCCATTCCTTCCTTGGTCAGCCGCCCATAATTACTCATAACCCCAATTTGCTTCCTCCCGCTGCCTAGGCTCCCGTGGGAACAGCAGCACCCTCTTCTCTGGCACTCGGTCTGGCTCCCTGCCTCACTTGCTCTCACCACTCCTGGTCTCTCTCTGGTTCTCTCTGTCTCTGCCTTTTTCCTCCCCCTTGTGACTTCTTTAAATCAGCTTTTCTCTCCTTTCCTTTGTTTTTCCAAGCTGAATTTCCCTGGTTCTCTTCTCCCTCTGTCCCTCCTGTCTTTCCATCTCTGTCTCTCTCTGTCTGTGTCTTTCTCTGTCTCTGTCTCTCTCTGTCTCTCTGTCTCTGTCTTACACACACACACACACACACACAGTCCCATCACCTCTGGGACCAGTCAACCACAGCCACTACCACAAACATCTTAGATTTTCTCTCCCCCACCTCCCCACAACCCCTACCTCACCCCAAGTGTCTAGAACAGTCCTGTGCATACAGTAGGTGCTCCATAAATACAGATTGGCTTGTATTTGCCTTACTTTTAAAAAATATACAACACAAACTACCATCAGCCTTATGTTCTTGGTTCAGTCCTTTCATTCTGCACAAACTAGACCCAAGGACCAACACACGCAATCACATTTTGCACAAAACACATATCCAGCCCATTTCCCTTAAAGGTCATCACTGAGTCCGAGTGCATCCCCCCAAAGGTCATCAGTCTCTTCCCTCTGAAGCAGGCTGGGGTGGTGAAAGGAACACTGGGCTCAAATCCCATTTCTGAGGCTTAGCATCTGTGTGACCGTGGACAAGTCACTTAACCCACCTGGCCCAGACTGTCCTCCTCTATACAAGAAGTGGGACCAGACAGCCTGTCCTCTATAGTGAGGCTCCTGACCATCCCCTCAGTCTGGATAGTCAGGGTCCCCTTGGAAGCTTGTCAGCCTTCCCTTAGATCACATGAAGTGTTCCAGAGGACTTCAGAGGCTACAAAGCTCTTTAAAAAATCTGAATCTAGAGACTTTTCCTCTCCCTGAGCTTCGGTTTCCCCATCTGTAAAATGGGAGGGTTGGACTAGATGCCTCTTAGGTCCTTTCCAGATTTAGCTGTGATCTCTTAGTCTGTTTTGGAGGAAAGTGAGATACTTTGAACTGAGTTTTCCTTCTCTCCCAAACAACTGAGGAAACAAGCCAAGCTCCAGACCAGAACTCAGAAGAGCCTGACCCACCCTCCTCAGCCCAGACAGCAGACACCCCAGTCTTGGCCTGCTCCTCTGTCTCAGGGACACTCCCTCTTCCCAGTCCTCTTCTTCTCCCCAAAGGCAGAGACCCCAAGCCCAGACACCCAAGGCAAGTGGGGGGCCTTTCGTGCAGTGGAATTTGCTCCCTGGGTCCTCTGGCCCTCTGAATTCCATTCCAGAGGCTCTGTGTGGTCTCCCCCTCGTTCCCCAATGAT
Source organism: Pseudochirops cupreus (assembly GCA_028627135.1). Classification (NCBI taxonomy): domain Eukaryota; kingdom Metazoa; phylum Chordata; class Mammalia; order Diprotodontia; family Pseudocheiridae; genus Pseudochirops; species Pseudochirops cupreus. The sequence goes on along the minus strand of CM053584.1, from coordinate 381,136,063 downwards.
CTCCCTGAACCCGTCCATCTCACCCTCTCTTCCAAGACTGTTTGTCAGAGCCTAGAAGCACTCTGCTGACTTGTAATTATTTTTACTATGGTTCTTTGTCTCTACTAATCCTTTGAAAGAAGCTTTACTGAACAGCTGAAATATTATGATGCTATAAAATCTCTGTAATATTTATAAATCCCTTAAGACATCATAAAGAAAAAAAAACCTCCCCACAGAGTTCATCTAACATAATTACATATACATTTCCCTCTGATTAATAAAAAATGATCACTTCCTTATGGAAAGATAGACTGAGCTCTCTTTCCTCCAGCCCCCTCCCCTTCCCTTGCTCCTGCTCTCCCTCCTTCCCTGATCTTTCTCTTTTCTTCTCTGCAGAGAAAGGTGTCAGAAAGTGTAAGGGCTTGGCCCACCACAACGGGACCTTTCTCCCCTGAGCTCCTGCTGCCTGGAAAACAAACAGGGATCAAGTTCCAGGAGCAAAATTCCTTTGTTCTTCTAAGACCATAGGACCCACTTACTGGGTAGGAGGATCCAGGGGCTCCTCAATGAGGCAGAGGAGTCAGCCACTTACAGAGAAAGCTGTCCACAGAACCTTTTGGGAGCCTGAAATTCCTAGGCTCTAGAGATAGAAATAATTTTAGTCTGTGAGGCAGGCACTGAGTATGTAAGGCAGTGTAGTATAGTGAGTAGGGAATTGAGGCTGGAATCAGAGGATCTGCTTTCAGATCCTGCCTCCAAGACAGATGGTGCTGGATGGGGAGCCAGGAATTCCTGCCTTAGACACTTATCAGCTATGTAATCCCAGACAAGCCACTTAAGCTTGGTCAGCCTCAGTTTCCTGGTCTGCAAAACCGGGATGATAAAGCACCTACTTCTCAGAGTTTTCTTAAGAGTCAAATGAGGTGATGTGTGTAAAGCACTTTATAAGATGTTAGATAAACATTAGCAACAGTGATTACTAGACATGTGACCTTGGCCAAGGCCCTTAGTAGACAAAGGTCTACTGTGTGGTCCACTCTGTTTCCTCCAATGTAAAAGGAGGGAGTTGGACCACATGGCTGCTAAGGTCCTCTCCAGCCTTATGTTCTTGGTTCAGTCCTTTCATTCTGCACAAGCTGGACCCAAGGACCAAGAAGATTAAATGACCAGCCCACAGTCACACAGGTAGTGAGTTAAAGAGTCAATATGCTCATTCAAAAACTGGTCTAGTTCTCCCCTACCCTTCAAAGGATCCTAGCCCTAGACAATGGGCTCAGAAATCATTCTTTCTCCTGGTACCTGAAGTAAATCTCTTTCCCTCCCCAGGCCTCAGTTTCCTCATCTGTAAAGAAGAGAGTTGGATGAGATGGCCTCAGAGGCCCCTTCCAGCTCTAGGGTTAAGATCTCCCAACTGTTGGCACCTCATCCCTTTGGGTTCAGCCCTACTTTTTCAAATGCTTTGAAATCAAGGCTCCCCATCCCTCCCTATGAGTCACAGGCAAGCTCCTGTCTGTGAATGAGGGCATCGGACCCTTTATTCCCTGCTAGCAAAAATTCAGAGCCGCTGAAGGCCTAGAGATTATTCAGGAAAAAGAAGATTGAAGACAGCTTAGCTCTGCTCCAGTCCCATGCTAACCTCCATTCCTGGAAGAATTTAAGTATCATGATAATTCATTGGGAGAGCAGGACCCCGGGAGGGAACCAAGAAGAATCACAGGTTTCAAGCTGGAAGGGACTTTCAAGGCCACCCCATCCAATCCCTTCATTTTACAGAGGAGAAAATTGAGGTTCATGAGAGTGAAATGAGTTGACCAAGGTCACTCAAGTAGGAAGCCAGACCCTGCACCCCACACCATGCCCCATTTTAGAGGGAAGCTTGGGAAGGGGTAAAGACCAGTCCTGAGCTGTGGCTTCAGAATTTTTCATTCCAGTCCCCAGTTCTGAGCAAATACAAACTCCTCCTGTCTCCCCCTCTCTTTCTCTTGCTCTCCCTCTTCCCTTCTTTGTTCATCCCCCTTCTTTTCACAGTCTCCCCATGAACCTAGTAAAAAGGTGATTGTTAAATAAATCAGATCAGCAGACTGTTATTGCCAGCTGATGACAAAGTGGGTGAGAAACTTCAGATAGATGGGGTGTGGGCATAACTAGGGAGAGGACAGACTGGAAGCTGAGGCCACAGCTGGAATGAGGTGGTAAGGTCAGGGGTGGAGGGAAGGCCATGGCAGGGTTGGGGGTGGAGGCTGGGGGAAGGCAATGAGATGATGATTGAAGATGAGGTTAAGGATGAGGGGGGATGGTCAGGGCTGAAAGAATAAGGTCAAGTTTGGAGGGAAAGGATGGGTTAAGGACTGGTGGAATGAGGCCAAGGTTAGAAAGGAGAACAGAACTAGGAAGATAAGATCAGCTTTGGACTGGTGGGATGGGGTTTGTGTTGTTGGGATGAGGTCTAGGTTGGAACCAAGGTCAGATTAGAAGGGTTAGGGGGCTTTCAGTGAAGTTGGGGCTGAGGGAAGACAAAGTCAGGGCAGGAGATGTATGGGCAAGGTTGGGAAGACAAGATCAAGGTAGGGGTAGGGTAGAGGAAACCACTATGAGAAGCACAGGGAGGAGGCCCTATGGGTGCCTTATTGCCTGTGGCTAGACCCTCAGCACCCTCTGGGAATGGCTTCACATTAGAATTGAAGCCCCTTGGGCTCAATAGAGATGGGGTTTCTAGCTGAGCTCCTGCTGTCTCAGGCTACCTCCCATCAGGATCTGCAGGACAGATGATATGGAAGAGAGAGAATGAGGGAGCAGAGAGGAGGGGGAGACACACAAGAAATGGGGCTAAAGGGAGAGAAAAAAAAGAAAAGAATGAAATAAAGAAGAGACAAATAATCACATCCTACCTACCATCAAGCTGTTCTTTCTGCCGCCTCTGTTGTGCCAACCTGCAAGATAGCACATCAACTGGCAATTTTATAGTGTTGCTGAAAATGAGGGCAAATAAGCCCGTTCCAAGTTTAGACAATAGATGTAAGGTGGTAAAAGTGTGGTAACCAGAGCCCAGGAGAATCTCAGGCATCTCATCTGTTCAGGACTTGGGATCTGCCCAGCAACAGAGCTGGAGCTGAATGTTGGTCTAGAGCTGCCCTTGAGAAATGCCCCCTCCCCGAGAGTACCAACTGGGCACTCAGAAAGGCATGGTGGACAAGTGTGGCTCATGGGGGGATGCTGTGCCTTTAGCATAAAATGAAAAGAACCGTAAAGATGCACTTTGCCAGACAGCATGATCTCCTGAAGACGAATTCTACTAGACCACAAAGTCTCCAACTTCATAGGGTTACACCTGACATTTCTGCCAAAGGATTTGCTGGTATTCAACAAATACTGGTCAACTGGATGAAAGAAGGTGATTTCAGCTGCCCTTCCTGCTTTTCTCCATATTTGCTACTCCATTTCCCATGTCATCAATTTCAAAATGGTGGTGCCCCACACCTTCCTCAGCTCTATCTCTTAAACACCCTTATTTTCATCAAAAGTTTGCCCCAACACTCCCTTCTGCACCAGGGGTTCTTCACTTTTTTGCATGTCATGGCCCCTTTTGGCAGTCTGATGAAGACCTGTGGACCCCTTCTCAGAATAATGTTTTTAGGTGCAGAAAATAAAATACACCATATTATAAAGGACACTGAATACTGTAATCAAAATGCCCAAAGTCCCAAGTTTGTGGCCCCCAAGTTAAGGACCCTTCTCCTACAGGAAGCCTTTCCTGATTCCCTTCTTAGCTGCTAGTACTCTTCCCCTCAAGTTCACCTTGTATTTGTTTTATGTATATTAATTTATGTGGGCAGCTAGGCAGTGCTGTGGGTAGAGCACCAAGCCTGGAATCAGGAGGACTCATCTTCCTAGTTCAAATCTGACCTCAGAGTCTTACTAGCTGTGTAACCCTGGGCAAGTCACTTAACCCTATTTGCCTCAGTTTCCTCATCTGTAAAATGAGCTGGAGAAGTTAAAGGCAAATTACTCCAGGATCTCTACCAAGACCCAAATGGGGTCACAGAGAGTTGGACATGACTGATAAAGAACTAAACAACAAAAACATTAATTTATTTATATCTTGTTGCCCTCAAATAGAATGTGCATTCTTTGAGGGCAGGGATCTCAGTGCCCATCACCATGCCTGACATAGAGTGACTGCTTGTCGAGTGAATGATTGCTTCAGACACACTCCCTTCCGGCAGGTGCTGTCCATGCCAAGCTAAGAAATGGTGCCCATGTTCCAGAAATGCCTCCCACAGAGATGCCAAGCTGAATTGGCATGATCTCCTCGGGTTCCTCAAATGCTTTCTCAGAACCATCATGGGCTTGAGCTCTAAGGAGCAGAAAAGAAAAATCACTGCCTCTGGAGTCAGAGGACCTGGGTTCAAATGACTGTGGACAAGTCATTTTCATTCCCCAGGTCTCTGTTTCCTCATCAATAAAATGGGCAGGATGGAGTATGAGACCTTGAACTGTGAGGTCCTTGAGAACAGGAGCAGCTTTTTGCCTTTCTTTGTATCCCCAACACTGAGGCACACAGTAGGGACTTAATCAACTTAATCAACTCAAACGCTGATGAGCTGAATGACTCTGAAGTCTCTTCCTGCCCTAGATCTATGAGACTGTGAACCTAATGTGTGTACTTATCACTGGGGATCTAAAGGAAAGAGAAGCGTGGCCCCTGCCCCCAGAGGGCTTAGATTCTGATGAGGGTTCGTCTGTTTCCTGAAGAATCCAGAGAGAGACCCAAGGGACAGGCAGCTGCAGGGTCCATTTGCCAGTATCACCACCAACGACTGTGTGCCCTTCTAGAGAGACAAAGCCTTTACATGCGTCAGAGTCCATCTGACCCTCTCAAGAATACTGTGAAGAAGTAAAAAGAACACTGAATTGAAGGCAGAGGTCCTGAGTTCAAATCCTGACTAGCTTAGACAAGTCATTTATCTCTAAGTCTCAGTTTGCACACCTGAAGAATCAACCTGGTTGAGTGCAGCTTGGTGCGGAGGAAAGTGTGCCATAACTTCAAGGACCTGGGTTTGAATCCCACTTCCACCACCTCCTGACTGGATGACCTTGAGCCAGTTAGCTGACCACCTTGGGCCTCAGTTTCCCTTTTTGTAAGATGAAGAGGCTGGATTCTCTGACCTCCAAAGCTCCTTTTAGCTCCAGCTCTCTGATCTCTGACTGTCTCTGGCCAAGAAGGCTGGTTGGGGGCCGCCTGGTCAGATCCTTTGCCAGGGAAAACATAACTCAGATTAGGGTCTGACCATGTCCCCAGGAATGTGAGGGCTTAACTGTCCCATGGGGGGAGCATCAAGGCCCATGAAGCTTGGGGAAGCGCGATGAGCATTATGCTCCAGAATTTGCCTTTGATGCTGACACACAAAAGATTTCATGCAGTTGGATTCAGACTGGAAGATAAGCCAGAGTCTCAGTCCTGGTGGCCTTGGGCTCAAGGTTGGGAATGGAGGCTTAGAGGGGCTTTTCCTGGTGGTAATGGAAAGAGTCAGTAACTTTCTGCCCATCCCAGGGGAGAAGTGTGACTTCGTGTGACTATGTCAGTTCCATCCATCCTTCTAGGCCCATCTTAAGAGCATCTCCTCCAGGAAGTCTTTTCTGATTCCTCTTCAAAGTTCAGCCTAAATAATGTCTTTAGCAGGAAATTTTTCCTGATCTCCCACCCCAGGTGCCAGTACCTCCCCCAACAAATAACCTGCTATCTGTTTTATATCTATACATGTGCAGGCTTCCCCTATAGAATGTAAACTCCTTGCAGGCTGAGGCTACTTCATAGATCATACATCAGAAGCTAGGAAGGACTCCAGAAAACATACTTTTACAGATGAGGAAACTGAGATCTGGGGAAGTTAAGTGACTTTTCCAAAGAAACACCAGCAGTATCACCAGTAGGAAATGAACCCAGGTCCTCTGACTTCCACTTTGCTGTGCTGCCTTTCTTTCTTAACTATTTTTCCTTTATCTCCCTATTTAGGAAAGTGCCTGAAACATAGTAGTATCTTTAAACAAATGCTTTCTGATTTATAGGCCAATCTGATACAGTCCCTGCCCTCATTGAGTGATAAGAAGCTACCCTCTTATAGCAAAGATTTGTTGAATTGAGACTAAATCCAAGTCCAGAAAAAACCTGGGATAACAAGATGTATGTCGTCAACAAGCACCTACTATATGCCCGACACTGTGGTGAGAACTTAGTGTACAAAGAAAGACAAAAATGAGTCCCTGTTCTCAAGGGGCTCACAGTCCAATGGGGGAGACAACATGCAAGCAACTGTGTGCAAGCAAGAGAAAGACAGGCTAAATGGAGATGATCCCAGAGGGAAGAGTCCAAGGCTGAGGAGGGCTGGGAGGAGTGAAGAGGCTTGCCACTGAACCAATCAGCAAACGTTTATTAAGCATGTATTGTGTTCAGGGCACTGTGCTAGGCACTGTGGGGAGAGAAATGCTGGCTATTATTATATTAGGAAGGAAAAATCCCAACTCACAAAGAGCTTATACTCTAATGGAAGAGAAAAGAAGTTTCAATAACAGTAATAATAATATTCATAGTAACTGGCATTCTATAGCAATTAAAGGTTTACAAAGTACTTTCTTTGCATGTGTTGACTCAGTTGGTCCTCACTAAAACCCAGAGAGCTATTATTAAGTATTAATAATATTAATTATTGATACTAACAATATTGTTGGTGAGTTTTCCCTTTTATTGAACCCAAATCATCCTTTCCTTTACTTCTCGTCACAGTTCTTTGTTCTGCCTTCTGTTCTGGCTTCAAGTGGGAAAAGTTACCATTGTGAATGCCAAAATTAGTGCAGATGCCCAATTGACTTGGCCCATTTCAGCTCAGGGTAAATTGAGGCACTGAGAAACTAAGGGACCTTACTGGAGGTCATGCAAAGGGGAGCTAGGTGACTCAGTGGGTAGAGCGTCGATCCTGGGGTCAGGAAGACCTAAGTTTAAATCTGGCCTCGGACACTGGACTTGACCCTGGGCAAGTCACTTACCCCTGTTTGCCTCAGTTTCCTCATCTGTAAAATGAGCTGGAGAAGGAAATGGCAAACCACCCCAGTATCTCTGCCAAGAAAACCCCAAATGGGATCACAAAGAGTCAGAAACAACTGAACAAGAACTGAAGGTCACATAAGGAGTATCACAGAAAGGATATCAACCCACAGCCCCTGATTTCAGAACCAGAGCTCTGTGCACCTGCCTGTACCATCTCTCTTTCTTGTCTTTCTCTCAAGCTCAAGAGATCCAGCAGCCTCCAGGTGCACACTCCTACACCTGACACACTTGGAATGGCCTCAGGAAGGTTATCAGTTCATGACAAGTTTCTCCCTGGCAGTGAATTAGCCACTTTCCTGTGTTCATTCAGTAAGTAGTTATTAAAAGCTTAAGATGTGCCGAGCACTGTGCTAGGCTTTGGAGGTACAGAGACAAAAATGAAAGTCTCTTCCTTCAGGGGACTTATGATCTATTGAAGGAAACATGAAGTACATAAAAAATAGGTGGAAATTAAAGACATGATTTGCTTGGCTTTTAGTAAGAGGTGCTTAGCAGCAGAGGGAAATCAGACTTCTTGCAATTTCATGTGTGTGGGGAATTACCAGGTGAGAAAACTCCCTCCACCATTGCAGATTGCCAACTTATAATCCTAGAGAGAGCCCTGAGAATTTTATTGACTTGTCCAGGATCACACAGCTGGTACGTGTCAGAGGCTAGACTTACCCTAGGTCCTCCTGGGTGCAAGACTGGTTTTCTCTTGGGGATGTTACACTGTCTCCCATGTCAAGAGTGGTACATAATCTCTCCTAGCCCACTGCAATAAGAGATCTCCTGGAAGTATGGCTACCATCGACCCTCCCAAACTTCCCCAACATTCCCAAAGTGTGTAAGCAGCAATAAAGAAACTTGAAGTGATTCAGGATCTGGGAGAAAGGAGCTCAAGGCTGCAGAGTTCACTGAGTGTCTTCATTTTCTGTCTGCTTTAGCCATTGTTTGGGAGTAGAGCATGTCTAACTTAACTGGCTTCCCTCGATGGGAGAGGATGAGAAACTGTGTTCCCCCAGCCACCCAACAATGAGTGTGAGCCATAAAGACTGCCAGAGCCAAAGATGGAGTCGTTGTGGGTTCTGAGACTTTGAGAGAAACAAAATAGAAATGACATATTCTTAGTCAATAATTCCTGTCCCATTCCTCCACCTTCCATGCCTTCTATCCCCCAAGCCCTTTTTAATCATCTGCTAAGAGCCCTAAATGCTCCAATCAGAATCAAGCTAGAACCACAGAATACTTAATCTGACATTGACCTGGGTGTTTGGAACATTTCAAAAACTTAGAGAAGATATAGCCCATGTCTCAAGGAAGACCCTCTGTACCGTCACAGTGATTCCTGGACTGATAGCAACTTGGGGTGGGGGTCTGTCCAGTGCAGCATCCAAGGTATGAATACATCCAGTGGGTGAATGAAAAGGCATTTCCCCAGTAAGAAGAACAGATTGGAGGAAAGGACAGGTGGAAAGAGACAATAGAGAGTTAGAGAATATCAACCTTTTTTGGTCTAATTCCAGAAGAAAATTATGATGGAGCCACCATTGTTGAGGGGAATAAGCTAGAGATCTGTTCTTGACCCAGTGGCATTTGACTTTTTTTTTTTTATCAATGACTTAGATGAAGCCAGAGCTTTATAGATGTTAGGAGGAACAGATAAAATATTAGCTGTCAGAGTCAAGCTTCTAAGGTCTCAACAAGCCAAATGAGTGAAATCTAAGAAAATGAAATATGACAAGGATAAATGCAAAGTCAGACACTTGGGATCAAGAAATCAATCTCACAAGTTCAAGGTAGGGGAGATATAGTTAAACAATTAATGCATGAAAACAGTCTTAGAGATACGGTGGATTGCGAGCTCAGGCCATGTGAACAGCAGGAATAAAGCAGTCGGAAAACCTCGTTTCTTGTTCTCTCCCATCTTGGGGAAGCCTACTGAGTTAGAAACACTCTACTCCCAAACAATGGCTAAAGGAGTCATGGGGGACTTTTACTTGGACCACCACGTCCATGGCTATAGATACAAGAGTCCTCCTGTATTATGCTTTGGTCATAATAAAGTAAGTTGGGGGTGAGGGAAAGGGCACATTTTAGGAAAGACCAACTAGAATAGGTTGGAAGAGGGTGATTAGAATGATAACGGTGGCAATGCCATTTAAAGGTTGATTCCTATCCTCCAGTATTTAAGGGGCTGTCCTGTGGAAGACAGACTAGACTTCTCTGCTTGGCCCCAGAAAACAGATCCAAGAGTACTCGTCAGAAGTATTCTTTCCAGTGCAGTGAGACAGATTTCAGCTCAATACAAGGGAAAACCACCTAGTCATTGAACTTCCTGGGGAGGCAGGGGATTCTCCCTCACTAGAGGTCTTTAGGCAAAGGCTAAGTGATCACCTGTCAGGGACATGGCAGACCCTCCATCCCTGTCCCCAGACCTTTGCATAGGCTTCCTCTTTTCCTCTTCTTCTGCCACTCAGGATCTCTGGTTTCCCTCAAAGCTCAGCTCAAGAGTCACCTTGGATCTAGAGTTGGAGGACTCCAGGTATGCCCTTGGTGTGACCTTTGGCAAGTCAACCCCAACCCCTAGTGCTTCCTCCTTCCCCCCTCCTTGACCTTGTTTTGATTTTACGAACATCTTTTCCTTATAAAGGGCATTCCAAAAGTTTTTGTTCAAAAAGCTCCAGCCTGCACCAAGATTTTTGGGATACCCTGCCTATGTGCATAGAACACAAGTTCAATGCAGGGCGAGTGACTGTTTGCTTTTTTGTATCCCTGGTGCTTAGCATAGTTCCTGGACAAATAAGCGCTTGTTGACTAACTGACCCGTGGGTGGCATTTCCCCAGGCTAGTTCAGCCTGGCTCACAGGCTCAACTTTCAGGCAAGTTCTGTTGATTTTTGGTTCAGTCACAATCTTCAGCCCTCTCTTCCCTCACGATCACCCTAGGATTTCTAATAAATGAGGGCTGGCGTGGTCAGGACAGGCTTGTATCACAGAGGAAGCTCAAGAACTTCTTCCTGGTGCCTTGGGTTCAAGGGTATAGCCGCCATTTCCCATCTGAAATCTTTTCCTGAAGACTAGCCCAGAAAGCTATCTGCCTGAGCTCATGGAAGGAAGGAATGGGGTGATCCCTTGGAGTCCCATCGCATCCCAGAATTCTCTCTCTGGCTCCTCAGAAGCCTCTTAGCCCCAGGGCTGGACAAGTTGCTTGTTGTCTAGAGGAAGGGGAGGCTTCATGCTCCCCACAGCTAATAAATCTCTGGAGCCAGTGGCCACCAAAGCATGCTCTGCTGGGCTTCCTCCTTCCTGATTTCTGGTATCTTAAGCCCTTGTTTGGGAGTGGAGCACGTCTAACTGAACTGGATTGCCTGGGATGAGAGACAACAAGAAATCTCGTCCCCTCCAGTCATTGAGTGGTAATGAGTGTGAGAGCAGCTAAGACTGCCAGCGTCATAGATAAATCCTAGATGGAATATTTGTGGGTTCTGAGACTTTCAGTGAATCAAAACAGAAATTATGAGCTCTTAGCCAATTATTCCTGTCTAGCTTCCCCCTCTCCCCCCACCACCACCCTCTTTCTTTTTCATCTTATAAAGACAGAAACAACCACAATCAGAATCGAGCTGAGGCCATGGAAAACTTAGCAAAATGAGACCGTTGTGAAACAAATTGGCAGCAGAGAGCAGAGACAAGCTTCAGATGCCCATAAGGAGGGGGAACTGTGAGTTCTGACCCTGCTTGGTGCTCTGGAAATGCAGTGTGACGTTGAATAAATGAGTTCACCTCTGTTTCCTTATCTGTAAAAATGGCCTAGCAATATATCTGTTGTATGGTTATTTTGAGCACAACCTTTTTTTTTCTCTTCTTTTTCTAAAACTGAGTGATAATATGGCATTTGACAATACATTCCTAAGACAGTCTCTGGAACCACCATGCTACACTGGAAAGAGCATTGGATTTGGAGACCGAGGAGCTGAGTTCAAATCCCACCTCTGACTTTGAGAGACTGAGTGACCTTGGGCAAGCCACATCTCTGGTTTGGGTTTTCTCATCCATAAAATTAAGGAGGTGGATTGGATGGCCTCTAAGATGGCTTTAAACCCTAAACTTTAGATCTTAGGACTCAGTTTCTCCTGGAGCTTTGGTCTCCAGCATCAGGTCCTGTCCCACTCAGTCCCAAGCATGCCCAGAGAACTATGCTTATAGACCTCATCAGGGCACAGAAGGCAGTTTCCACATGGGGCGGAACTAAGGACGAAGAGAGCTCTTTACCAACATTGGTTTCCATTGGATAAACTGAGATTTTCACAAATCCAATGTCTTCAGGGAAAAGAAAGCTTCTCTGAGTGATGTGCCTAATTTTGGAAAACATCACCGGACTTTCATAGGTGCCTAGATCTAGGGCTAAGAGGGACCTAAGAAGGATCATGTCCAACCATCCCATTTTACAGATGATGAAACTGAGGCCCAGCAGGGAAAAGTGACACAAGATCGTAGCCTCATAGATCTAAAGTTGGAAGGCAAGCGTCTCCTCCACTAGATACCTAAAAGGACATCAAGTTTCCCCCATTTTACACATGGAGAAACTGAGTCCCAAAGAGATTAAGTTGATTCACTCAAAGTCACACAAGGAGTAGTCCTCAGATATAAGGATTTGAACTGAGATCCTTTTCTAAACCCAGCACCAGATTTGGAGCTGGAGGGAATGTCAGAAGCCCCCTAGTCCAACCTCCTCAAATTACAATTGAGGCAAGTTAAGAACCAGGGAGCCTAAATGATTCATGCCAGGTCTCACTGATAGGAGTATAGGATCACAGATTTAAGACTTGGAAGACACTTAACACAAAACTAGCCTTGTGACCTTGGGCAAGTCACTTAACCCCAATTGCCCTACTTTCTCCCCTCCAAAAAGCAAAATAAAATAAAATAAAATAAAAGACTTGAAAGAGCCTTTATAGGCCATGTAGTCCAAACCCTTCTTTTACAAATGAGGAACAAAGGCCCGAGATGGAAAATGACCTGGCCAAGGAAATATATCTCATAAGCAACAGAGGTGAGATTCAAACCTAGATCTTGAGTCTCCATTAAAAAGCATCTTAAAATGTTTATTATGTAATTCATTGACTTGTTGTTGTTCAGTTGTTTCAGTCGTGTCTGATGCTCTATGACACCATCTGGGGTATTTTTGGCAGAGACACTAGTGTGGTTTGCCATTTCCTTCTCCAGCTCATTTTACAAAGAGGAAACTGAGGCAAACAGGGTTAAGTGACTTGACCAGGGTCACACAGTGTCTAATTGTGTTCTATCTTAAAACCGCTATATGAAAACCTGTTTTTATACACAAAAAGCAAACCTACCAATAAGTCTATAAACCAAGTATCTGTTATTTAGCCCAAGTAATGGACAGGATGATTTTTCACTTGACGATGGGATTTTTCAATTTCCAAGAGGGGTTACCATAGGATGCCCTTAATTCTGCCAGTTCATCTGATGTATTTTAAATTGGTCTCAATTTATTTTTCAAGAACATACCCCTCAAAAAACAAAAGTCTTCCTGTAACATTGCCACATGCTGCCCCTAAAACAATTAAATTAATGCTTAATTTAATTAATGCAATTAATTAAAGTTTAAATTAATGACAGCATGTTTCCTATTATAGGTAGATAGATAGATAGAGGAGGTGATGGATGGATGGATGGATGGAGACAGAGAGAGAGAGAGAGACAGACAGACAGACAGACAGAGAGCACATTTAATGCTTACTATGTGCCAGGAACTGGACGAAGCACCAGGGATAAAGTACAAGCAGTCACAACAGTGCCTTCCTTCTGTGAGCTTACATTCTCATGGGGAAAGAGCATATTAAGCAGAGGTGAAAAGGAGGGAGGGAAGGACTCTCAAGGCATCATGAAGAAATGAAAGAGAAGTGCTTTGGAGGCCTGGATCCAAACAAGACAAGGTGACCACTCACCCGTCAGAGTCTCAGGTGGTTCCAGGGCCAGTTTCTAAGGCTCTGCAGCCCCTGATCTGAGTGGAGAAATCACAGTGTGGAGATGGCCAGGGAGTACTTACTGTTTCTTCCAGATCCAATGGAGTTAGATCTTGCCTTCGTCATTTACCCCCTGGGTGTGACCTTGAATGTGTCATTGGACCTCTCTGGGCCCCAGTTTCTCCATCTCTACAATAAATGGGCTGGATTAGGTGGGCTCTGATATCACCTTCCTCTCTAGAGCTGTGCTTCTGTGATCTCTCTCCATCAGATCAAATAAAGACATTACAGCTGAGATGTGCAGGGTGGGTTGGATTTGAACACACAAAGGAGAAGAGAAAGGAGGAGGGCATTCCTGGCACAGGGGAACCATGTGAGCAAAGGTGCAGGAGCTGGAAAGCAAGGTATCTGCATTTGTATAGTTATGTAGTGAGTAGCATATGGAAAAGAAGATCAGCCCAAACATCCCTTTCTCCCAGAAGCCTCCCAGCCCCTGCCCTTAGCTCCGGGTGCCTCCTCCCAGAGTTACCATGGAGCGGTAGAATATCACAAAGTAGCCAGCATTTGTCTAGGCTTATGGTTGGCAAAGCACTTTGTATGTTTTCCTGCACCATACTGACCCCAAGAGGAAGGTGTTATTATGTTTACCTGGAGGCTGAGCGACACTAACTGACCTGCCCAGGGTCACATGGCTAGTGTCTAAGGCAGGATTTGAACTCAGGTCTTCCTGACTCCAAGTCTGGCACTCCAGCTGGCTGCCTTCTTAGCACAGTGCCCAGCATATGCTGAACACTTAATTCCTATTGACTGATTTGTCTTTCTGTATACCTACACAGCTATGGGTTTTGGTCCCCACTAGACTGGAATCTCCTTGAAGGCAGGAATTGTTTCTCTCCTCTCTTACTATCTCCAACACTGTTCACTCAGTTGTTGTTCAGTGGAGTCTGACTCTTCTTGACCCCATTTGGGGTTTTCTTGGTTTCCAATTTCCTCCTCCAGTTCATTTTACAGATGAGGAAACTGAGGCAAACAGGGTTAAGTGACTTGGCCGGGATCACCCTGCCAGTAAGTGGTCATATTTGAACTCAGGCTTTTGGCTTTCAGTCCCAGCGCTCTGTGTACTACGGCACCACCTCGCTGCCCTATGCGCACTCAATAGCAGGCACTCAATAAATGCTTCTTGGTTGCCTGATGATTAATCCATAGGAGCTTTCAAGTCAACTTTTCAAGACAGATGCCGTGGAGATGGAGTGCCGGCAGTGGGAAGGGAATCTCTCAGGGCTCAGAGGAGCAGGGGTGCTCATCTCGGGCAGAGAAAGTAGACCACCTGCTAGCTCCCTATTTTGACAAATTATTCTGGCTAACTAAGCACCAAGCTCAGTTGCTTAGGCAGCTAGATCGAATGTTGATTAGAGCTGTGGCCTTGGAATCAGGAAGACACAACTCAAATCTTACCTCTGAGGCTACCTTCCTATCCTTGGGCAAATCATTTAACTTTCCTGGGCCTGGGTTTCCTCTTCTGTTAAAATGAGGGGGTTAATTTAAATGCATCAGCAAGCATTTATTAAGCACCTGCTGTATGCGAGGCGCCATGCTTAGTGTTGAATACAAAGACAAATGGAAAGTTTTTCACTCCTGCCTTCAAGAAGCTTACATTCTAATGGTCCAGGGGGCCTCCAAATTCCCTGTTAGCAATAGACCTATGATCCTAAGATTCCATGATGTAGGTAGGCTTTAGTCTCAGCCCTGCTATTTCCTATTTGTTCAATCTTGGGGGAGACACTCACTCTCCCTGAGCCTCAGTTTACTACAGTGTAGTAGGAGCTCCAAAGTCTTGCCCAGGTTGAATTCATAGGACTTTATGAGTCTGTTAAGGGAAGCAGACAATCGTGGTGGGTGGCTGGGTAAAGCTTCTGAGATTGGCTCTCGAACCCTCCTGGTCTCTCAGCATCACCTTCCCTGAGGATTCCTGTTCTTCCATTGGCTTGTACCAAGGCCATCAACAAGGCAGTTATCTTTATGGCGAGGTGGGTTAGGATATGACCCCCTTGAACTGTGTGTTTCTTACGTGCCTGTGCAGAGAGAGCAAATTTGCCAGATCCCTCTCTACTCAGACTATAAAACATCCACAGAGGAATTCCGGGAGACATACTTCTTGGTTTTAAAGGTTTGCTTGTCTTTCTGTAACTGCCTCCAAATTAGAGAAAGGCTCCAGACAAGAGGAGGAAGGGAGGGAATGGGGGACACCACGGGCTCGAAACCAGAAATGCTTCCATTTAATTGCCTAAAAATTTCAATCGTTCAATCTGGTAATTAGAGAGTTGGCTGATTCAAAAGGCAATTTCCTTTGGAGGATGGGGGAAAAAAGGCAAAAAGAGGGATAATTGAATCTAAGTAAGTGTTTTACCTGAAATATTAAATACCAAGTCTCAGGCTGCCTCTGGGGATGCTCGGCTCTCCCTTTGGGGTGTCTGTTTGTCTCCTCGGTGGGGGCTTCTGTGGGTTGGGCACTCCAGCCTGGCTGGGCAAGAGTTCTACCAGGAGTCTGAATTAGGGGTTGGGGAGTGGGGGGAGGTGGAGAGGAAGGAGAAAGAAAGAGTTCGAGAAGAGATTTATGAGGGAAAGGAAAATGTCAGAACAATGAGCAGAATCTTCCTCTGTGAACTGTGGGGTTTTTCCACTGGCTGACCAGCTGTCCTTGGAAATGCTTTGATAAGCCACCCGAAGTGAAGGTCATTCTCTTCAAACTCAGAAAGGCCTGATTTTTAAAACGGAATACAGTAGAAAGTCTTATGGAAGGGAGTACTCAGAACCAAGGACAACCAAAAGACCACACCTGAGTCTCTGTATTTATAATGGTCAAGCTGGACCCCAAAGAAGAGAGATGAGAATGTACCTCCCTCCTTTCCCTGCAGAGGTGAGGGACTATGGAACACTGCATAGACTGTCAGGCTTCGTTAAGATTGTGTTTAGGGGTGGCTAGGGAGCACAGTGAATAGAGCACCAGCCCTGGATTCAGAAGGACCTCAGTTCAAATCTGACCTCAGACACTTAACATCTACTACCCGTGTGACCTTGGGCAAGTCACTTAACCCCAATTGCCCTGCCCTCCCACTACAAAAAAAAAGTTTTTAAAAAAAGATTTTGGTTAATTTGCTGAACTGCTTCTCTTCCCCTCCCGTTTCCTTTTTCTTCTCCAGTCTTAGATACTTTGTAGCTGTGTGACGCTGGGCAAGTCATTTCACCTTTCTGCCTCAGTTTCCGCAACTCACCTCACATGTTTGGCTTGAGGATTATATGAGATCACAGACCAATTGACCATCTGTAAGTATCTGAGTCAGAATTTGAATCTAGATCTTCCTGACTCTGGGGCCGTTGCTGCCTCTAGTACCAGGGTACTGGCTCTGGAGTCAGCAGTCAAGTTCCAATTGTTCCTCTAATCACTAAAGCTGGAGGAACTCAATTTTCTGATGGCCCCTGAGACCCCTTCAAACTCTAGACTCTACCAATCTCTTCAGAATAATAATTATTATTAATCATCATAGCTAACATTCATGTAGTACCTTGCAAAGAGATATATGTATGTATAATATGTGTATATGTGAGTATATATTATATATGTGTATATACATATAAAATTATATTTGAGCCTCACAACAATCTTGAGAGTAAGGGCTAGTATTTTCCCCATTTTATAGATGGGAAAACCAAAGAGAGAATCATTTGCCTGGAGTTATACAGGTAAGAAATGTCTGGGGCAGGCTTCAAACTCAGGTCTTCCTGAAATTCAGTGACGTACCCACTGTGCCAACTAGCTATCTGATATACTGAAATTATCTGTGCTTATATAGTGTGTGCAGCTGGAAGGTTCCATTTTTAAGAGGAAACAACACCATCACATCCAAAAGCCAGTTCTCAAAGCCAAGGAGACGTCACTACCTTTGGCTTCAAGGAGAGATTTATGGGGATGGATCCCCAGGGAATTAAGAGACACCTCCAGAAGGGCTCCCTTCCTTACCCAGGAGGTTCTGGCATCACTGAAAAACTTAGAGCTCTTAGAAACTGCTTTGACTCCTCCTCCCAGGGCCAAAGCCCTCTATCAATGCTGACACGAGTCCCATCAGATTCTAGCTCAGGCTCTCTCTAAAATCATGCGCATGATCACTCAGTGTGTGGGCTGCTAGCCAACAGAAGAGACCCCTGGGGTAGATACTGGAAGCCATCAGGACAGAATTGTGAACAGGTTATCTTCCCTAGGGAGAGATGCAGCTGAGCCGAGCATGAGTGTTCTGAAACCAGCCCAGGATTCTACTTGGAGGAAACATCAACTCTCTAGGATTTCCCTGAAGCACTAGGGAGCTCTGGATTCTGGCCATCACGCCAATCCATTTTCCAATGCTCCCAGCTTAGGGCAAGGGACAGCCCTTGATACGGAGAGAACTTAGGACTCTGGTCTTTCTGACCTGAGCAGGTGGAGGCCAGAAGTAACCTTAGTATTGGGAGATGGAGAAAGATGCTGAGTTTCTATCAGTAATCTGTCTTGATACTACCTGGGAGCAAATTGGTTCTGAATGGGAGACTCAGCATCATAACCACTGAATGATATGGATAGAACATTCATCAATGGGGCAAAGATCATATGTCACAAATTTGAAGATGGAAGGACAATCAAAGGCCATGGAGTACAACACCCCCATTTTACAGATGAGAAAACTGAGACCCAGAGAAGTGAAATAACTTAGGATATTCATTCTAGAACTGAAAGGCATAGCAGATGCCATCAAGTCTAACCCTCTCATTTTACAGATAAGGAAACTGAGACCCAGTGAGGTTAAGTGACTTGCCCCAAATCATCATTTTTAGAGGTTGGATTTGAACTCAGGTCCTATGACTGCAACATTGTCTTGTGCTGAAACCTGGTGAGTTCAGAGGGCATGTCTTAAGCCTTACCCACCAATGGGGTCCCGTAAATTGAAGCTGCAGGGTGGTTGGTGTTTCCCAGCCCCCCTCCCCACACTTCCTTGGCTTCAGGTGGGGTGCCAGAAGCTAGGCTCTCCTGACAATGGAAGGGCTTTTGAAGTGGGCATTTTGGAGCCTATAAAGCAGGAAGCATTTTGCAAACAGGGGAGTAGAAGGATTTGTGAAACGGAAGGTGAAAGACATCACATTAGTCACCCAAGCTTGGCATTCAAAATCCTCCCCGAGACTGAGGTTGAGCTGGAGACAGACACGCCCAGCCCACCCCCATCCCCTCCCTCTGCAGGTGGGAAGACAAACCTCGCCCAGCAGGAGGGCAGATCTCAGGCAGCGGGGACCTGCTGTCAGGGGGCTCACGCCCTGCCAAGGCGCAGACAGGCACGGCCCAGGTGAACAAAGGGTAGGATAAGCCGGAGAGAGCCTCCGCAGAGGGTTTCGTGCCCGCGGAGGGACGTAGCCGAGAAAGAGCATGGGGCGAAGCCAGCATCTGGGAGACAGTGGCCTCGGGGAGGGGGACAGCGGAGAAGAGAGGCGAAGGATCAAAAACGACAGAACCCTGATCCAGCTTCGTAGCTATGGGCTCTCCCCTGCACGGCGCTTTACTCATAGTGGAGATCTGATGAGTCTGGGATGGATGGAAGAATCGATGAATCAACGAAAGAACCGACGAATGAACAAACAAACAAAAAAAAATCAATGAATCCATGAGGAGGTTGGGGGCAAATTGTAGAAGGCTGGACCCACAGAGCTGGGCGGCTAACGTGCCCTGTAGTTTCGCCCCAGAAGGCAACAGGTTTCCTTGGTGGAAAGGCAGTTTTAATGGAGGAAGAGTCTGCCATCTCTCTAGCAAGGATTTCAAGGAGAGGGGGAGAGGCAGTCTTGCCTTCTGAGTCCTGAAGTACTTGTGCTGAGAGGAAAGTCTTTTTATTCCCCAGTAGGAATTAAATCTGCATATATGTATATTTCTATATATGTCTGTATATGTGTGTGTGTGTGTATGCGTTGTGTGTGTATTCCACTCCCCCCCCAAAAAAAGTTTGGGAGGATGCTACTGAACAGTTACATGGGCCTAGAGGCTTAGTAGGGCCATGTTGCATGGTCAGATTTAAATTGTAAAATCATTCACCCACAAATACAAGAAAGAATCATGAAGTCTTCAGATGGGAGCATCTCAAAGCAGAAACACCCTCCACCATCACATATCAAAACCCATCTATGAATAGTTAACCAGACTTAGAGAGCTGGTTAAAGCACAGGAAAACTTTAAGTGACCAGCCCAGGGTCATACAGCTAGGAAGCACCATGGGCAATATTTGAATCCAAATGTCCCTGACTCCAAGAGGTGGTGAGTAGAAATGGCGCTGGCAGAAGTGTAAGAGGACCTCTGTTCAAAATACTGCCCAATGCTCACTCCCTGTGACCCTGCACAAATCACTCCACTCTCTGGTCCTCATTTCTTTACATATAAAATGAGGTGGTTGAGTTTTATGAACCTGCCTGTTCTGGATCTTTATGGTTCATTGGAAAGAGGAGTGGCTTGAGAGTCAGGGGTCTTGGGTTCAAATCCTACACTGATATGTCTATTACATATGTGACTGTGTTCAAATGCTTGACCGTCCCTGGAGCCCATATTTCTCATCTGTAAAATGCAAGGATTGGACTCAATGCTGATATGTTTCCTTCCACATCGAGTTCTATGATGCCATGATTTCTACATACTCTGCCAAGCTGCCTCTGCTCAGCTCCTTCACGTGGAGGCATACATAACAGGGATAACTTACATTTATAAAGCACTTGAATATTTTCTCATTCCGCACACAACAACCCTGAGAAGCAGGTCCTATTACTCCCATTTTACACATGAAGAAACTGAGGAAGACAGGTGAAGTCACTAGTCCAGAGTCACACAGCTAGTAGTAAGTGTCTGAGGCCAGATTTGAACTCGGGTTCAGTGCTCTATCCACTGGGAAACCAGGATAGGAACTGAACCTGTTTGGGATAAGGAAATCCCAGGGGAGGAAATTCACTCTACCAGTCCAGGTCAGCGGCACCTTCTCTGCTATTCAAACTGAGAGGTTAAGTGACATACCTAAGATCAGAAAACCAGACTGTGTCAAAGGCTGGATTTGAACCTAGACCTTTTGGCTCAGTTTCAAGAGCTCTTTCTATGACATCATACTGCCCTAAAAACAGGATCTGTGTCAGGGATTGGAGTGGGGGTGGGGGAGGATGGCAGAAATGGTCATTGAATACAGAGATCTCGGGCTGCACAAAGACATACTTTCTGGGGATAAGCAGGTGATGGCTCCTCTGGCTCCTGCCCTTGTCAGAGCACATCTAAAGTAGAATTGGGTTCAGCTCCAAGTGACACAGTTTAAGAAGGAAATTGGTGAGCTGTAAAAGTCCAGTGGAGGCTGACCAGGGTGCTGAAGAGCCTGGAGTCCATGTCATGTGAGGTCTAATTGAAAGAACTAGGAAAGAGAGGAGAAAGAGACAGAGACAGAGGAGACAGAGAGAGGGAGGGGATGGGGAGAGACAGAGGAGGCAGAGAAGGAGAGGAGAGAGAGGGGTGGGAGAGAAGAGAGAGAGAGAGAGGCTGCCTTGAGGAGATACATGAACTTTACAAAAAGGCACCTCTCTTCACATGGGTGCCCTGGCTTCCTTCAGGACTCAATTCAAATCCTGCCATTAGGCCTTTTCTTTGCTCTTAGTGAGGAAGAGGTGGCCTCCTTTGTATCCCTAGCACTTATCACAAAGCTTGGCACACAATAAACACTTCTGAAATGCTTGCTGACTCATGACTAACTGGTCATCCCAGTAGGTCCATCTTCATAAAAATCCCTTGCTCCATAATTTCCATGGGTCCCACCAGAATCCAGCACAATGAAGCAGAGAGAGTACTGACAGGAACTCCTGGTTTTACCACTTATTGCTGGTGTGGCCTCAAGTAGGTCACTTCACTTGAAACCTCAGTTTCCTCAACTATAAAATTAAGGAGCTGGAGCTGATGACCTCTAAGGTCCTCCTGGCTCTCAATCTAAGGTTCAATGGTGATAGACATTGACCCAGACAAAGTGATGCTGAGATTCCTCCAGAGGACTGAGCCATCAAGGTCATAAATCACAGCACATTGGAGCTGGAAGAGGCCTTAGGCATTATCAAGTCCAACCCTCTTATTTTTACAGATGAGGAGACGAACGGACCTGCCCATATTCACACAGCCAGGAAGGAGCAGAGCCAGGACTGGGATCCAGGTCTAGGTTCTTTGACTCTGACTCCAAGGCCAAGGTTGTTCCCACTCCCTGAACACCACCTGCCAACCCCACCCCTAACCTCCAGTGTCTGGATCCAAAGAGCTAGCCAGTATAGACCTAGAGGTTCCCATCTTCCGTAGGGTGGAGGCAGGGAGAGGGAAGGAGGAGTCACTCACTGATGGTGCTTAGAAGGCATACTTCACTGACTGAGAACAATATTTAAGTTGAGATCAAGCACCTAGACTCTCGCCAGCTCCATTTTGGCAGCTCCAATGCAAACAGAGCCAGATTGCAAGAGGCAGAGGCTGGAGCAGCCCCAGAAGCTGCTGAATTGGGGCGGGAGCCATAGTCCCTTCAAAAATTGGCAGGGGAGGGGCTGTCCTATATATTTTGAACACTGGGTCAATTTGAATCAACGAAAAATTTACAAATGTCTAGATAGAGATCTGGAGGCACTGGGGTGTAGTGCATAGAGCCTTCAATGTCAGAAAGCCCTGGGTTCAAGGCTAACCAGTGCCACATATTGCCTGGGTGACCTTGAACATGGCACTCAAGGTCCCAGTGTGCCAGGAGACTCTCTAAGAACATAAAGAGAAAGTTTCCTCTGCCAA
>CM053584.1:381098107-381113666 GCA_028627135.1 Pseudochirops cupreus | reverse complement strand
AGATGCCAGAATTCTTAGCACTTAGCACAGTGTTTGGCAAATAGTAGGCACTTAATAAATGTTTGTTGACTTGACTTCAACACGAGGTTGCTATTGGGACAAGGGGAGACCTTGGTGCATCCCCTTCCCCCAGCATCCTGCACAGTCCAACAACACTCACAGTACGGCCCATGGCTTGAGCTCGCCGGACATTGGTCTACCAGACCATGCAGAAGGGCCACTCTCTTTGACCAGAGTCCATCCTCTTGAGTCTCCATCACAGCCACTGACCTTCTCCAGGTCCTAATCACCTCTCACTCTGCAATAGCTTTGTTGTTTGGGCCCTTAACAGATTGCTATTGATATGGTTTGATTTCCAATCTCCCACACTTCCCCCACGAGCCTCCTCTTCTGCCATCCCAGAGCACCATCTGCCTATTCGGTCCTAGCAAGGGCCTAGTACATGATGTTTAGTTCATTCCTGTTGAGTGATTGATTGATTAGAGAGGAAGGGAGAGATGGGAGAGATATTGCAGAGGTAGACTAGACGAGACTTGGCAAGGGACTAAGGCTCTTATTATATCCAAATGTGGAGAGAGGGAATGCAAACAAGCCAAACCACCGCAGAGCAGCCCGAGCTTCTTGTCCCAGGAGGCTGCAGAGCAGAATCCCTTAATCAATCACTCTCAGCAAGCTCTCACAGCTTTTTGTGCGCTGTGCTCTGGGCTCTGGACTCAGCCTGCCTGGAGGAGTGAAGACAAGGGGGCCAGAGAAGACATCCACTGCCCTCCACCTGTTACCAGTTCTATGGGGGGTGCAAAACAGGCCTCCCAATTAATTCAATAGAAGAAGGCATCTTATGGACATTGTGAGATGCAGGCCATGAGGGATGAAGGAACCCAAGAGAGGAAAAGAGAACCATGGCCTGGGCAGGCTTCTTACAAAGGGAGGGGTTTAAACTAGGCTTGGAGGGAAGGACAGGATTTGGATAGGTGGGGGGAGGGGAGGGGAGGGGCTACCCTGGATATGGTCATGGAACTAGCTTGTAACAGCGAAGAGAGGGTTTGGGGTAGGAGGGACTGGGGGGATGATGGTTTTCCTCATTGATTTTGAATAATTTTTTAGTTGTGTCTGATTCTTCACAACCCTATTTGGGGTTTTCTTGGCAAAGATACTGAAGTGCTTTGCCATTTCCTTCTCCAGCTCATTTTACAGATGAGGAAACATAGGCAGACAGGGTGAAGTGACTTGCCCAGAGTCACACAACTAGGAAGTGCTTGAGACTGAATTTGAACTCAGGAAGATGAGTCTTCCTGACTCCAGGTCCAGTCCCCTATCCACTGTGCCACCAAGTTGCCCTTTCCTCATGTATTTGGAGACTATTTGTCACATGAAAAAGGGATTAGCCTTCTTCTCATTGACCACAGAGTGAAGGACAAGGAGTGGAAGTCAAAGAGGCACAGAGTTCAACTCCAGTAGCTAGAAAGCTACATGACCGCTTGGGTTTAAAAAATATTACTGGGAATCTTTTGTTTTTACAGTACCTTCCTTTTCAAACATATACTCTCTGGAGGGCCATTCATTGTAATAAAGAAGAAAGAAGGACAGGGAAAAATTAGTTCAGCAAAACTAACCAACATCTTAGCTGATTATGACATTATTGCAATATTCCACATCCCTGGTCCTCTACCTCTGCGACGACGACGATGACGACAACGACAAAGATGATGATGATGATAACATTTATATTGCATTTTAAAGTTTGCAAAATGCTTTGTTTTATCTCAGTTGAGACTCACAACCACCCTGTGAGGTAGATTTTATTATCTCCATTTTAAAAATGGAGAAACTGAGGCTGAGAGGTAATGACTTGCCCAGGGTCACACAGCTAGGAAGAACATGAGTTGGGATTCAAACTCAGGTCTTCTTGACTCCAATACACTCTATGCTGCGTCTCACAAAGCCAAAGGTGGGGAAGAGGAAGGTGCATTTTGTCTTCTTGTCTTTGAGTCCAAATCTGGGCATTATAAACACATAACATCTAGTTCCCTCTTTTGCCTGTTTATCCTTTCCACTTACATCATTGTCTGGATGACCAGTTGTGGGAGACATTGGTCCTAACTCCCTCCCCGATTCCGACTGGTAAATGCCTCATGTGCCACTGATTTACTAATTGGTAATGCCTATATCTGGGTGGTCCATATTATTACCTGTTGATCTTCTGGACCACCTTGCTGCTGAGACAGCTCCCATACCTTTGAGTTCTGACACCACAATCAAATCAACACTGCCATTACTATTGGAAAGCATCAGTCAGTCTACTTCCCAGTGATCTAAATTCACCATTCCCATAACTTCCTCCCCGGACACGACCGCATTAGAATGCAAATATCTTGAGAAAAAGGTCTAGACTGTCTTGACTTTTATATTCGTGCCCCGAGAGGGGATGAGTACTTAATAAACACTTTTTTCATTCATTTGTTCATTTATTCATTCATGTTAGGGAGGTGGGGTTCCTGTTCGAGTACAGATGATACTGAATGGCCTCTGAGGTCCCTTCTAACTCTGACATTCTCAATTCTTTGCTTCTAATATCTCTGCAAACCCAGAAGCAGAGCAGGAAGGAGGATGCCAAGGGTATAACACAGTAGGAACCTAAGGAGGGATGCTCTAATATTCTTTTTAATTCCAGAACATGCTGTTCTTCATAGTCCATAAGTATCTTGTGTCAAGTCAGGACTTATATATTTTCTATAATGAAGGCTCCAAGCTCTGGCAAGCAACACTACATGGTAAGCGGTAATGGGAATGGGAATTTGAAGATCTTCCCTGCCCTTTAATAGATCTAGGGGGGAGTTTGAAGACCTCCCCCAGCTGTGAAAGTAAACTCTGCCCCCTGATAGGCTGAATGTAATCACATGGAGCCTGTGGTGGGAGGAGTTTGCTGAAGGTAAGCAGAGCCCACAGGAAGCTGGTAAGAGCTAGCCAGATGGTGGGGGAGAGAGGAGCCCAGGCAAGGAGCTAGAGAGGTTTGTGAGTAAATATTGATCTTGTATTGGTTTGTGGGAAGGCTGAAGGATGCTGTGGCTCTCGGCGTTATTATGGCTTCTGAATGTCTTTGGTACTATGATGGAATGGGCTTACTTGTTTTGGGATTCAGTTTTATGGTGTCTAAATAAATGTTTCAGTTCTGTTCTCTACCTGGAGAATCTGGTATATTTTGCGATACTTATAGTCACGGTCTTTATTATGATCGTGGACACTGTAAATATTGCATTGGTGCTATACAAGTGCATGAAGGTTTTGAACTACCACCTTATCTTTGTTCTGCCTGGAAAGCCAGTCACCCTTAATGAAGACCAGAACCCCAAATAACCTCCAAAGCTCCCCATCAACATCATACTTCAATGATCTGTGAATTAGTGGGTGTGGGTAGTCTGCTCATTCCATGGGATCAATGATCATTTATTAAGCACCTATTATGTTCAAGTCCCATCTCTGATAAGTACTAGCTGTGTGACCTTGGGCAAGTCACTTAATCTTCCAATGCTTTAGGCAAATCTCTAAGCCAGGGCTTTATAGCCTGGGGTTCATAGACCTCCTCTGGGGTCTGTGAATAGATTCCAGGGAGCCTACGAAAGTTATTGGTGGGAAATTATATCTTTATTTTCACTAATCATTGGTCCCCTTTGTCACCCTATATACTTGATTTTCTGCATTTAAAATCATTATTCTGAAAAGCAGTCCATAGGCTTCACTAAAGTGCTAAAGGGGCCTATGACACAAATACAATTACCAACCCCTAGTCCATGACTATATGTTGTAGAGAAAGTGCCAGCCAGCCTGCCCAGGTGGAGGGAGTTCCCTCATCTGGGAGTTCCCTTTAACCAACGAAACCACAAGTCAAGTTTTTAAAACCTTATCCCTATGAGCCAGACACTAAACCCCATTCATTCGTGCAGACCCCAATCCCTCTCTAACTTAGCAGACAAGAGTTGCTATGGACAAACAAATTTATCACTCTCATGATAAGTATCTTTAAATTTAACTTGGTTCATTCTCTGATGACAGCCATGCATTGACTACCAGGCTCTGACTCAAAGCCTTCCCAGTGTGGCAGGGACTGATAGGGCTAACATTCTGCTGCCATGATATTTGAGAGCCCAAGGTCACCAATGAGCCATAATGAGCCATTGGAAGAAGACTCGACCTTCCCCTAAACCCATTCCACTCTCTTGGGTAACTCCTTTCTCTCTGTCTGGCTTTGCCACGTTCTAAGAATGGAAAGTTCAAAGGCTCAATGAGGAAATTGTAAATTGTCCTTTGTCCTCATCACTCTAGCACCGGGATGGTCCATACTGGCTAAATAAAAGACAAGCTCTCAGACTTCCCATCCATTGTCCTTAGGGCAGGGGTCATACTGAGGTGTCTGGGCGCAACGATGATCTCCCCAAGCCTTCCAGTGGCCTCCGGCTGCCCTCCCTTTCCCATGGGAGGCTGATGATTCAGTGGTAGTACCTTGGGTCTCTGCTCCCAGGCCACCAATCACTGCCAAATGAGCCCCAATTTGCTATGCTAATGTGTGCTTTATGCTGAGCTGGGACTCATCAAACTCCTTTTGCTCAGGACCTCAAGCGAGACTCCAGCCCCGGCAGAACAAATTGTAATTATGTCAAGCCACAACCTGCTGCTTAGTCAAGGCAATTAGTGAAATTGTTTGGCATTCCACAAGCCAGGGAAAAGCAAAGCCATGAGCTACGTGCAGGTATTGAAACCAGCAGTCAATCAGCAACCTCCTGGCCCCCACCTTCATCACCCTCCAAGTCAATTGCAAAGGGGCTATGAGCTGCCCCCACCCCAGAAACCCACCTGGCCACAATTAGGCTTCATTCTATGCTTATCACTCCAAAGGCCCTGCATCATCTCAGCCACCTTCAGGAAATTCACTGGCATAGCCTGGACAAAGAAAGGAAGAAGGGTGGGTTAATGAAGAAAGAGAGTAGGAATCATCTGCAACCCACTTGTGGACCAATGTGCTCTGAGGAGGCAACTGATTTGTGTCCTGATGTGCAAGGGCACCAAAGTCCGGCAAACAGACAGATGAGCAGATAGAGTATTACATGCCCCTTCACCCAGAAGCATCACGCTGCCAGCCATCCACACTGGGGCAGGCCCATAAAGGATGGAACCTAGCAGAGCCTTCAGAGATGAAGAGCAGGAACTGGAGACCCAGCTAGCCTCAGCTGAGAATCCTAAGTCCGTCTATTCTTCATTCAGCCAACAAACATTTAATAATAAGTGTTCATTGAGTGGTCCCCATGTGATAGGGCTTATAGGAACACAAATTCAGGGAAAAGAAGACAGTCCTTCCCTAATGAAGTATCTAGGTTAGTGGGGGGAGGGGGGTTGACTAGACATGGACACAAAGGATTCTAACACTAATTAGAATGTTATTAAATACTTAAAAAGCACTCTGGTGTAGTGAAAGGACAGAGCTAGCCTCAAAGTCAGGAGGTCTGACATGTATTGGCTATGCTACTCTAGGTAAATCACTTAACCTCTCTCTGCCCCCAGGCAACTCTCTAAGAGAATTAATGTGTAGTAAGTGGCAGTCTGGGCAGCTAGGTGGTGTAGTGGTCAGAGCTCAGCCCCAGAGTTCAAATCCGGCCTCAGACATTTACTAGCTGAGTGACCCTAGGCAAGTCACTTCACCCAGCTTTCCTCAGCTCTTCATCTGTAATATGGGCTGAAGAAGGAAATGGCAAACCAGTCTAGTATCTTTGCCAAGAAAACCTCAAATGGGGTCACAAAGAGTCAGACAGGACTGAAATGACTGAAGAACATGTACCATTGGTAAAGGGAGTTTCTTCACCAGGAGTTCCCTACATCAATAAAATCACAAGTCAGGTCCCCAAAAATATAGATGTGAACTGAAAGGATGTGGTCTGAGAAATTATGAGAGGAGGGGATTCCTCAGAGCTGTGGGAACCCTGGAAGGATTTAGGAAGGAAGTGATAACTGACCTGAGTTGGGAAAGAAGAGACAGAGACACGGCAGGAAGTTCTTCCAGGCCTGATAGACAGTCTTTACAAGGGCAGGAGAGAAGGGCGGCATGAGATCAGAGAAGAGGCATCAGCCCAAGATGACCAGAGTACAGAATGATTGGAGGAGAGGGGTATGCAGTAAAACTTGACAGTAGATGAAAGGCAGATCCCAGAGGGCTTTAAATGTCACTCTCAGGGGTGGAGGCATTTCTTTTATTTCCTTGGCAATGGGGAGTCAGTAGAGATTTCTGAGCAAGGATGTGACGTGAAGAGACCCAGAGATTGGCTGTGTAAATGGCAGATGGGAGAAAGGTGACAGGTAAAGAGAACTAGAGACCAGACGTAAAAGCTGCTGAATTAGGGCAGTCATCATGGGGGGGGGGGGGAGGGAAGGGGAGAGATGGGAGAACAGATGCAAGAAGGATTTAGAGAGAAAATCTATGGGGCTTGGCAACTTACTGGATGTGGGAGGTGAGGATCAGTCAGTCAATCAACAAAATTTATTAAAAATGAAATAATCCCTGCTTTCAAGGAGCTTGCACTCTAGTAAGAGAGGAGAAGGAGAAGGTAGAAGATGACATTCCTGGATGAGGGATATCAAAGATGGTGCTTAAGCTTTGAATTGAGGGGCCTGGGAGAAATAGGGAAACTGAAGGAGAAAGAGAAGATTTGGGGAGAAGACAATCAATTCTGTCTTGGACATGTTGGGTTGGAGGTAGGAGAATGATGTCCAGGTGACGATGTCTCAACAGCCGTATGAGATGTTGGTGTGAGGCTCAGGGGTCAGATCTGGATAAGAGATATGCATGGAGAGATCACTGGCATAGAGGGAATGATTAACTTCTCAGGGCCCTGGACAGCTCTCAAAGACTACAAATTGAAGATGCTGTAAGCAACTTATCAG
Organism: Pseudochirops cupreus; assembly: GCA_028627135.1. NCBI lineage: Eukaryota > Metazoa > Chordata > Mammalia > Diprotodontia > Pseudocheiridae > Pseudochirops > Pseudochirops cupreus. The sequence continues at coordinate 381,106,739 of CM053584.1, read as the reverse complement.
AAACTCTCTGCATAGATGTAATCATAGGTGTGTCTTTAAAAAATAAGTATAATAATAGTTAGCATTTATCTAATGCTTTAAGGTTTTTAGAGCACTTCACATGTTAACCTGGAAATCATCTCCTTCCCTGGCTGCTCAATTTTGCCCTGGGCACCATACTTTAGGAAAAAAACAAATTGACAACTGAAACAAGTCCTAAGAAGCAAAGTTAAGATGGCAAAGAGTTTTGAGTCAACATCGTATGAGGAGTGGTTGAAGGAATTCTGGATATTTTGCCTGATGAAGAAATTATTTATGACATCCAGGATACCTGTCTTGAAGTATTTGAAGGACTTCCTATAGAAGAGGGACGAGACATTTTGCCTTGTCCCAAAGTGCACAGCAAAGAGAAACAACATATAAAAGTTGCCAAAATACAAATTTAGGCTCCATATAACCCAAAACTTGCCAACAATTAGAGATGCCCAGAAGATGGATTGCCTTATACAGTAGTAAGTTCTCTGTCACTGGAGGTCTTCAAAGATGAGTCTTGATGTTAAGAAAATTCTAATACAAGAATGGGTTGGACTAGTTGACCTTGGAGGTTCCTTCCAAGATCCTATAATTTTCTATTGCTAACTCATTCATTCTATGAATTCTCTCAGTCTGTCCCTGGCTCTGAACATGAGAATATTTATAGGAATATTCATCAGATTGAAGTTTTATCACATTAAAGGGGTATATAAACTCCCCTTCCCAGATTGAGACATATACAATTTAAGGTTAGACTCTTCCCTATTCCCAAGGATGCAACCTGTGAGGACACCTATTCTGTGGCTTCATTGGAGGAAGGGAACTTGAACCCATAGACAGTGGACACAAACTGGACACAAACAATTATAATGCAAGGCAGGATAGACTAAGTACCCTAAGAGAATGAAGACCAAAGGACTATGGTAGACCAGGGGAAGGAACTGCCTCTGTGTGTGTGTGTGTGTGTATGTGCACGTGCGTGTGTGTGTGTATGTGTGTGCATGTGTGTACCTCAGCCAGGCTGCATTGGAGGTTGTCTAATGGTGACAATGTTGTGTCTGAGCGCATCTGTGTATATGGAGTAGTCACAATGGGAACTGTCCAAAAGGGAATGGTGGCCCTGAGAGGAAGTAGGTCCTCCTCAATGAAAGTCTCAAAGCAAAGACAAATGAAAACTCATCTTTTTGTCACCTAAAGCCCCTCCTAATCCAACTTCAGAATTCTATTTCTGGTATGAAATAGAAAGTTTAAAGATGGAGGTCCACCAGACTTTACCATATGCTTTTCCTCTATGCCTTAGAATCCTCGGGGTCACATCACCTATATCACCACAATGCCACCCAGACTGCCATCTGACTGACTGATGCACCCTAAGGACCCCTGAGCCTTGCCATCTGTACTACTGCAGTACTCTTGGGAGTTCTGGGTATTTGGGTTAACTATTAGATCAGAATTGAAAATTACACATAAAAGTCCTCAGTAGAAAAACTTGCTCCTTTCTTCCTGTGGGCCATAATGTGTGAGGACAACTCTCTAAGATCCAAAAGGCTAGGTAATGAGTATTGAGGAGATACTGACTGTAACTGATGACCAATATTAAGGGGAATAGACCAGAATTGGGGCTTAAGAAAATAGCCCTCAATAGCATCGCCTCTAATGGATTCCCCTAGAGCCTTGGGGAACCCACTTGCCAGTGTGAGTGGGTGTTGTGACAAGGGAGTCTCAGAATATCTACAGGCTCCAAAACTGTAGATCTACAGAAATGTGAGCTATTGTGTAGGTTAGATCCCCACAGATGCAGGCTCTGGTAAACAGCAGCCTGCTGCATCATGTTCAGCAGGTCCGATGCAACCATTCCTGCCTTCCTATCTCCCCGCTGCCCACCCGGCTTTCTAGCCCAATCACATGCCTTCACAGAACTATCCTCCAGTTGGAGTGTTTGGCCAAGGGCATTGTCAAAGCTCATTCTAAAGGCTGTGTTTCTTTTCTTGGTGTGGGTTTCCTTTTCTTTTTTTAATTGGGCTATAAAAGACTCACAGAAATCCTTTTTTTTTCTTTTCTCTTCCTTTCTCCACTATATTAGAGACACAACAGGAGCTGCTCCTTCCCAGGGATAATTGGAGGAGGCTCTTAGCAATTAGTGGGTTATATAACAAAGGGAACAGAATTTCACCTGGCTTTCTGCCTCTTAGGTCTGGAAAGGAGGATGATCTAGGCACAAATAAGATGACACATTCAGGCCCAGTGATGCTGCCCGATGCCTGTGTTCATTGCTAACAAGAACAGTATCTTCACTAACTTCCCTGGGACCTTGGAGCAGGAACAAACCTGAGAGGCTGTCAAGTCAGTCACCTTCCTTTCACAGATAAGGATACTGAGTCTCAGAGAAAGGAAGTGACTCACCTAGAGTCACATAGATGACAAGTGCAAAGGCAGGGTTTGAACCCAGGTCCTCTGAATTCAGAATCAGCGCTGTTTCCATGGTGCTGATTTGCCACCAGCAATGTATTCCAAACATCTTCAGTAGAAGTGACTTCCAAGAAAGCTAAAGACAAAAAGAGGAATTCAGAGACTGTAACCCCCTCAGGCCATAAATCACCAGTTGTGTTCATCTGGATATGTGAGCCTCCAAGAGAGCATGTGGGTGTCTATGTCCACGTATGTGCACGTTCATCCATTTCATTCAACAAATGATGACCCAATGTCTACACTGTGAAAGTTACCAACCTGGGCTACAACATGAGGAATACGGACAAGGTCTAACACGTGGTTTCTACCCTGGAGGAGTTTAGGTTAAAAAGAGACACACAAACAATTATAATGCAAGGCAGGATAGACTAAGTACCCTAAGAGAATGAAGACCAAAGGGCTATGGTAGACCAGGGGAAGGAACTGCCTCTGTGTGTGTGTGTGTGTGTGTGTGTGTGTGTGTGTGTGTGTGTGTGTGTGTGTGTGTGCATGTGGGTACCTCAGCCAGGCTGCATTGGAGGGTGTCTAATGGTGACAATGTTGTGTCTGAGCGCATCTGTGTGTACGGAGTAGTCACAATGGGAGCTGTCCAAAAGGGAATGGTGGCCCTGAGAGGAAGTGGGTCCTCCTCAATGGAAGTCTCAAAGCAAAGACAAATGAAAACTCATCTTTTTGTCACCTAAAGCCCTTCCTAATCCAACTCCAGTCTTGTCACCCATTCCTCCCCTTCACACATTCTGCAACCGAGATGAACTATCCTGCTTGCACGTACATTATGTCTCCAATCTCGATACCATCACACAGATAGTCTCCCATGCCTGGGATGTGTAGAATCCTTAGCTGAAACATTTATCTGAACAATTTGAAATCATGTAATGCAATGCAATGTAATGTAATGAAATTATGTGAACAAGTGACCAAATATCCATACTGTTGACCTAGAGATTTCATTGCTAGGCATATGTCCTACAAAGGCTCCATGTCCTCCACAACATCAATAGCAGCTCTTGTCATAGCAAAGAACTGGAACAAAGCAAATGCTCATTGACTGGAGATTGACTAATAAGCTGTGGCATCTGAAGGCAATGAAATATTATTGGGCTATAAGAAATGACAATGAATCCAGAAAAGCATGGAAAGATTTACATTAACTGACACAAAGTAAAGTAAAGCAGAACCAGGAAACGATACATATAACAACAACAACAAAAATGGAAAGAACAACAGACAAATCTAAAGTGAAAGCTGCAAAATTATATTGACTAAGTTCGCCTCCAAAGACAAACCATGAAGATGCCCCCCCCTGCCCCTCTTCAGGAGGGAAGAGAAGGGACAACAGGTGTGGGGCTTCGTATGACAACAGATGTTTTGGGGTATTCATTGCTTTTGCTGATTTCTTACTCTTTTTCCCTTACTAAAACTCTTTGAGATAGCTCTTTGGAAGTGGGATGGGAAAGAAAAAGGGAAAGTATGTGATGCAAAAATAAAATGTATCAATAAAAACTATTTTTTTTAAATTCAGTTCAACTATTACCTTCTTCATGAGACATTTCCTCATCCACCTGCTGATAGTTGTCTTACTTCCCCAAATTACTTTGTGGTGGGTTGGTGTTCCCCCCCCACACACACCCATACTTAGATAGGAACACACATTTAGAGCTAAAATGGACTTTTGAGGTCCATAGTCCATCCTTCCCATTTTATAGATGAGGACACTGAGGCTCAGGGAGATTAAGCAACTGGCTCAAAGTCACACAGATAGTAAGTAAGTGGTAATGGATTTGATTCCAAGTTAAGCATTCTTTCCATAGTGCCATGTTGACTTCCTTGATAGAAGATAAAGCTTGAGATCAAGAATTGCTTCGTTTTTGTTTTTATGTCATTAGCATCTGGCATATTGCCTGGCCTTTAGTGGGTGTTCAATAAATACTTATTCATTGGTTGATTGATTGATTGATGACTGCTGAAATCCCTTCCAGCTGTGAGATCCTGTGACTCTGCCAAGTGTCCATCTGGGTCTGATTGTGTCTTTGTATGAATTTACTTGTGTCTAAGGCAGCAGGCTGAAAGGGAATGGCTTACATGATAAGCCTATTACCCTCACCACCAGCCAGTGCTTCCAATTTGTATGAATTTGGGGTTGACAGCAGTTACAAGCAAATCTTTTGGGGCCATGTCCAAATTTGTAACGACCTATGCTGGCATTTTCTTAGGACTTGGAGGGAAAGTCTGGATTTGGAGATTCAGGAGTGGTGTCCAATGGATTTCCCAAGCAAATGAGGGCTCTAGTATCTGCCTCTAGCCCTGGCTCTGTCCTTCCTGCTACCACCACACTAAGCCACAAGGATGTGTTAATTCTTAACTTGTATTGATCAAACTGCAAGGGAGGGAGGGGAGGAAGGAGAGTAAGGAAAAGGAGGGGAAAGAAGAGAGAAGGAAAGAGAGGTAGGAGAACTTATTTTCCCTTAGTTCATCCAAGAAGTGATTAGAGTTTATCTTTCCTTAATTTTCAAATGCATATTAATATATTTTGTTTTAATGTTAACTCCATTTCCAAATATATGTTTACCCCCTTCCCTCCCCAGAGAGTCATAAGCCATAACAAAGAATAAAAAAGAAAGAGAGGAGGGACTTTTCAAAAAGGCAATTCAGAAAAACTAATCTACATGCCAATTGTGTCTTACAATGTTTTGGAATATTTAGCACCTGTGGTCCCTCATCTATAGAAAATGGGGAAAGAAATAAATTTCTTCATCATTTCTTTGGGACCAGTCTTGATTACCATGATTATATGGTGATTGTTTTGTTTTGTTCTTGTTCTTTCTACTTAAATTGTTGCCATCACAGCAATATGTTGTTTTCCTGGTTCTTCTTATTTCCCTTTGCAACAGTTCATACAAGTCTTCCCAGGCTTGTATGAATTCTTCATAGCTTTTGTTTTTTATAGTGAAGTAAGACTCCATTATTTTCATGGATCACGATTTATTAAACCATTTCCAAATTGATAAACTTTTTTTTTCCTCTAGTCTTTTGCTGCTACAAAAAGTGACCTAAACAACTCAAATCTACCAGCCTCAGGTTGTGTTGGTTGGTACACCTTTAAAAAGCACATCAATCCCCATCCTTTTTAGTCCTAGAAATTTTTGCCCACAACCCCCCCTTGGGATGTGGCATAAAAAGACATCCCTAATTTGGGAGAATGGGAAAAGAATGAGACCTTCAGTCACTGGCATGAAGATGCTGCTCAGGAAGCCTCCATCGGGAGAGAGAAAGTGGGGGTAGCATAGAAAGAGCACACCCCCATCTGCCATCTGGCACCTGCCTTTTTAATTAGTGATTTTTGCTAACTTTGTGCTCAGCTCTGCACCTTCTAAATCCTGCTCCCTACCATAGTTTTTATTCTGTTCTTTCCTCAAGTCTTTCTGGGGAAACCTGTTCCAAAGTCCCATTTTTAGTCCTTCAACATTTTCTCTTCAAAACACTTCCTAAAATCATGGTTTCATAGAGCCAGCCCTGGAAGGAACCTCGGAGGGCACGCAGTTCAGTTCTCCCATCTTAGAGGTGAGGAAACTGAGACCCAGAAAAATGACATAATTTGCCCAAGGTCACAGAGGTTATGCACTGTCACCTTGCCCCCAACTGTCTTCCAGAGAAGGGATTGAGAGACAAGGTGCACTCCACATTGCCAAGTTCCCTGGGACAAAGGAAGAGGAACCCACTAGTGGAAAGAAATATCATTGTTTTCATAGCTACCTAAAGACTCACGGAAAACACTTGGCACCATGCCTGGCACAGAGTAAGTGCTGCAGAAATGGTGGCGATAATGATGGTGATGATGTTGATGTCGATGTCAATGTGGATGGTGTTGATGCTGCTGCTGCTGCTGCTGCTGCTGCTGCTGCTGATGCTGATGGTGTTGATGCTGCTGCTGCTGCTGCTGCTGATGATGATGATGATGATGATGCTGATGCTGATGGTGTTGAAGTTCATGTTCATGTTGATGTTGATGGTGTTGATGCTGATGCTGATGCTGATGCTGATGCTGATGCTGATGCTGATGCTGCTGATGCTGATGCTGATGATGTTGATGGTGTTGATGATGATGCTGACGTTGAGTTGATGTTGATGCTGATGCTGATGGTGTTGAAGTTCATGTTCATGTTGATGATGTTGATGTTGTTGTTGTTGATATCTTGATGTAGATGTTTCAGAGCAATACTCAGGAAGGTTTTCCTGGACTTTTTGGTCATCCCATGTTTTTCCTCCTCTGAATTTGTACAGGATTAAGAGCTAGCAATCTTCACTTTTGGCTTGTCCAAAAACCTGAGGTTATTAGTTTTTATTAATGCCTCAAAAATCCTATGGTGGCATCCTCAAATTCAAGAATATTTTCTACCTGAACTGCACCTTCAAGTCCTCTGTATTGCAGGACAATAGAAAACAATTACCCAGCACTTTAGTTTTGCAAAGTATTTTACATTTGCTACCTCATTTGATCTTCACAACAAACCTAGGATATAGTTTATATTATTATTCCCATTTTACACATGATGAAACAGGTAGACAAGCTAAGTGACTTACCCAGGGTCATTCAGCTAGTAGGTGTCTGAGGCAGGACTTAGACTCTAATTCACATGCTCTGTTTGCTGTACCACCTCGCTACCAGGATGTGTGTGCATGTATGTGGGTTTGTTTTTACATGTGTGCCCATGTACACATGAACATGTAGGCCCTAGAGTAGTTTCCATAGTGTCAATCTTTTTCAGTACTCTATGATTAATGAGGGGCAACTAGATGACTCAATAGATAGAGCACTGGGTCTGGAATCAAGAAGACATGAGTTCAAATCCAGCCTCAGACACTTACTAGTTGAGTGAGCTTGAGCAAGTCACTTAACTTTTGTTTGCCTTAATCCACTAGAGCAGGAAATGGCAAACTGATCTAGTATCTTGCCAAGAAAATCCCATGGACAGTGTGATTCATGGAGTCACAAAGAGTTGGACATGACTAAAATGATTGAACAACAGGATTTATTAACAAAATGAAAGGTTGTCCCTGATACCCAGTTGGGTCAGGTATGGCATTTGTTCCTCCTTAGAGTCTTACTGACTAGTATTCCTGGGATATTCCAAAAAAGCAGTATTTCACCCCCTTATGTCCCAGGTACCCATAGTCACATGAATCTCTCAGTGTAATTAAAGAATATGTTTAGATTGGGATCCCCATATTTCATCCAAACCACAGTCTCTTGATTCTATATTATCCAATATCATTCAGTTTCAATGTAATCCTACCTTGCCTGACAAGCTAGACCACACACTCTCTGAGGGTAGAAAATGTGGCTTCTCCTCCAGTCCCTGTCACTGCATAGGGTGGTATATACCATGGACACAGACAGCTCTTTTTCCTAGGTCTTAGGTACCAATCTGTGCTCTTCTCCAAGAGACCCACTGGTTAGGAGAAAGGACAGTCTCTTGGCTCTTGAAGTAGCTAACTTAAAGGTTCCTATAGAGCTGAAACAACATAGGAGAGGTTACAGAAAAGCGGGCCTCTGTCTATAGATAAGTACACTGAATATGGGAGCTGGGTTCAAATTCAAGCTCTGCCACTTATTTCCTGTGCAACCTTGGGCAATTCACTTAACTTCTCAGGCATGAGGTATAAAGGGAACTAGGGAGATCTGAGTTCTAATCCCATCTCAGATACTGATTAGCTATCTGACCCTGGGCAACCAAGTGGTCAACAAGGGTTTATTAAGCATCTGCTATGCTCAAGGCACCATTCTAGTGTCTGGGAACACAAATACAAAGAACAAAGCAATCCTTATGCTTGTGTTGCTTATAATCTTTTTTTTAACATTTGTTTATTTTTAGTTTATATCATTCATTTCCATGAGATTTTGATTTACAAATTTTCTCCCCGTCTTTCCCCTACCCACCAACCCAAAACAGTGATCCCACTGTATGCCCCCTCCCCCAATCAGCTGTCTCCTATATCCTCCCCCATCACCCCTCTGACTTTCTGGTAGGGCAAAATGGATCTCCCTACCCCATTACCTGTATATTTCCCCCTTTCTATTCCACCCCCAACTTGTTCTATTCTCTACTTTGTCCCTGTCCCTTTACAAAAGTATATGCTTCTAACAACCCTC
>CM053584.1:381050589-381097607 GCA_028627135.1 Pseudochirops cupreus | reverse complement strand
CTGGCTTCCTTACTGAGTTCAGTGTTTTGTTTAGGCAGCGTGGCCACAATTAAGTGACTGATGTTGACCCAGAAATGCCATATGGTAAAAGTGTGGTCTCTTCATGAACTACAGTTGAATATTCTAGCATTATGATATGATTGGGAGGTTTTGCAGGATTCCTGATGGGACACTCCCCCCCCCCCCCCCCCTCCGGCCACTTCTCAAAAGTTGGGTGTGGGGCTGTGTGTCCACAGGGATGGGCCAAGCCACCATGTTGGGCAGAGCATGCTTGTCTCCCAGTCTTGGAGTGAGAAAGAAGCCTGACACTTCCTAGTGGCAGCCTGGGGGGAAGTGCAGTCTTACTAGATATAAAAGACCCAGATTGGAGAACAGAGAAAAGAAGGAATAAAAATATAGACAGCTCAGGGGCAAAGTTGTCCCAGGGAGAAGCATTGTACGGTGGAAAGAGAATTATTTTTAGAGTCAGATTCTGCCTGGGTGACCTTGGGCCTCAGTTTCCTCATCTGTAAAGTGAGGGAGTTGGCTTAGCTGAGGTCCCTTTTAGTTCTGTGTGAGATGCTATGATCTGGACTCACTTGACCTCTCCTGGCTTCAGTTTCCTCAGCCAATTAGATTAGGGTTGGGGGGTAGACAGTAGGAAAGGGAATAAACATTTATGAAGTGCCTCTTATGGACCAGGCACTGTATTAAGTGTTTTGTTTTGACAAATATTATCTCATATGATTCTCACGAGGCAGGTGCTATTATAACCCCCATTTTAGAGTTGGGGAAACTGAGGCAGATAGAGGTGATGTGCCTTTCCCAGGATCACACAGCTAGTAAGGGTTGGAGACTTGATTGAAGCCTGGATTCTTTTGGAATCCATGATTCCTCTAGCTGCCTCTGGTTCTTGGGCTACATGGTTTGTGATTCTGTGACCAGAAAGTTTTCATGGAATGCAAATAATAATTAAAACAATAGGTAAAAGGTAGGGCTTTGAAAGGCTGCAGGAGCTTGAGGAGCAATTCTGATGAGGAAAGAGGGATGACTGAGCCTCAGTTGATTGCTTATGGGGGTGGGGAAGTCAAGGAAGGAGCCAGAGAGAGGGGAGGCACACCATGTGGCATGGTCTCCAGGGAACCTGAGATGACTAGAAGCCTCCACCCTGGTCCAACCACTCCTGGAGTTCTGGGTTCCATTCTTGCTGTCCCCCACTCAGAGGGACATCAATAAGGTGCAGAGCTCTAGAGAAGGCAACCGGGATGGTCGAGATCCTGAGGATTGTTGGAGGGCATCAGGGGTGGTTAGTCTTGGAGAAGCGAAGACTGGGGAAAGAGGGGCATGACTGTCATCTTCCTGTACTCAAAGACGGAATGGACTCTGTGGTTGGCCCTAGGGGGTAAAACAGTGATGATGTGTGAAAGTTACAGAGAGGTAGACTGAGACTTATAGAAACTATTCCCTAATCATGAGCACTGTCCCAAAGTGGGGTGGGCTTCCCCAAGAGGCAGTGGATACTCCTTCATTAGCAGGCTGCAGCCAGATCCTGAATGGGCACTGGAGTATGTCATACCCTTTTTCTCATGCACTGTCTAGCCTCTGACACTCTCAGCTGGGTGATCTTGGGCATTGGTGGAGGGAGTTTCCCCATTATGGAGTTCCTTCTATCAATGAGATCTCAGGGCCAGTGCCTGTCCTATTCTCTGCCTGGGTCAAAGCTCTCTCCTGTCTACCATGTTAATTGGTGTGGCTGGCTTTTTGATTCTCCCTGCTAAGAAGCCAAACCTGAGAAATGATTCTGTAGATTAGTTTCTAGTGACCCAGTCATTCAGGAATGCTCCATGTGGAAATTCCTGAGGGCCCTGAGCTCAGATACAAGGAACATTCCTGTGAGGGTTCAGGGACATCTTTGGAAAATTTTTTAAGAACTCTACCTAGGTCATGGCGTACCTACTGACATTGGCAATCATCGACTCTAGGAGATCATCACCCAATCTCCCACCTGCCCTTGGGCACAGGGGCAGGATTCAGAATCCTTGCCATAGGTGGGCATGTTGTTCACTTGGAAATTTTGCCTGATGCTTCTCCAGATAACAATCTCTCCCATCCACATTCCCACAGCTTCTGTGGGTGCCTGGGGGAAGGGAAGGCCCACACACAGAGCAAAAGACTGGCCAGGAAGAATTTCACAGGCTGCTTTTGGTGGACAGCAACTACTTGGCTCACACATCAGAGATGTTACCACATCAGTGAACTCACTGATAACTTTTTTTTTGCTAAGTCTCCCTCTCACCTCCAAATCAAACCATGATCTTAGGTGTTGGAGATTGTCTTCCAAGGCTTGATAGGTGGGAGTCAATTTATGTTCCTCATAAGATGTTAAACCAGAAACCCTGGTTAGGGCAGAGATACTCAGATCATAGATGTAGGGCTTGAAGAGATTTCAAGGGCATCTAGGGATGGGGTCATAGATTTAGATCTGAAGAGAACCTTGTAGGACACCTGGTCCAACTCTCTCATTTTACAGACAAGGAAACAGTCTAAATAGATGAAGTTATTTACCTAGATTCACACAGCTAGTCAATGTCTGAGGCAGGATTTGAACTCAAATCTTCCTGACTCCAGGACCAGTACCTACAAAGCTGCCTACCAGTGCCACCACATCATGCCATACAAATAACAACTTATTTTACAGAACTGGAAACTGAGCCTCCAAGAGGTTGGGTGGCTTGCTTATGATCACAGAGATAGTTAAGTGTCAGAGGCAAAAGAGATCTGAGCCTCCAAGTTACAAGATCAAGTCTTTCTCTGCTCTGCCATACTGCATCCCCTGGAGACCAGCTCCAGCTTTACTCCAGCCTTTGGTCTCTGGACTTGGGGCATTTCAGCCTGCAGGTGAAATCTGATTTTTTGCTTCTAAGAGGAGAAGTTTCCTAAGATTTTAAATGAGGCTCATAGAGGTTTTGGGGGACAATAAATGGCTCTTACAAAATACACTGATGACTTCAATATAAATTATTCAGGAGAGAGACTGAATTTTCCTTAAATACATAGGGTGGGGAGTTGGGGGGGGATTTGAAGTTAAGGGGCAAACTTGCTTGGGGCCAACGCCATATTTGAGGAAGAATTAGGAAACCAAATGAACCAGTCACTCCCCATTTCTGGTTGACTTAGAAAGACTCCTTCTTGTCCTAATGGAGGGGACCTGCAGTGGCACTGCTAGTCTGGAGGTTGTTTGGGACAGTGAAGATGACTAAGGTGGTCTCCTCTATGTTAGGCTCTTGACTATCTTGGCTGCTCTACAGCTTTGGTTTTTGGTTTTTCCAATGTGGATTTGGCCTTGGGGGATACTGAATCATGTGATTACAACTCAGAGGAGATTAATTTGTACACCAGGGTTGGGAGAACAGTGAGGACTTTATCCTGAGAAGTAGAGAGTAGATAACCATTAGTGTGATTTCAGGGATATTAGGAAGGCCATCTGGCACACTTCCCCCTCTCAGAATTCCACATGCCAACTCTTCAAATATGTGAATATAGGTATCTTGGCCTCCCCTCCCCAGATCTTTACACTGCCAGGTGTTTCTTTAACTGATCTTCCGATGGCATGAACTCCAGGCTCTTCAGGCTGGCTGGGTAGCACCCCAGTGGATAGAGCACTGGGTCTGGAGTCGGGAGGACCAGAGTTCAAGTGTAGCTTCAGACACTTACAAGCTGTGTGACCCTGTGCAAGTCTTTTCACTGGCTATCCCTTATAGCTCCTTTCCTCTGTCTCCAGGTCCCTCTCTTCCTTCAAGATTCAGCTCATCTGCTACCTTCTATGTGAAACCTTTCCTGATCCCCCAGTACTAGTGCCCTCTCTCCTAACCTACCATGTATTTAACCGCTTTGGTATAGATTTGGATTTTCTAACTTTATACTTAGATTTTATATTGATCAACTTTACATTTATGTTTTATATTACCTGTATCCTTATTTATATTAACTTCACACTTATGGTATCATACATACTTGTTGTCTCTCTCATTAGAATGTAAGGTCCTTGTGAGTGGGGATTGTTTGAGCCTTGGTACTTGTAGATGAGTACCCAGCACAGGGCCAGCCACATAGGAAGTCACCAATGGGCACTGGTTGGTGGACTCCTATTTGAAGTCACAGAAGCACAGATTCTTGGCACCTCAGTGGTCATCTATTCCAACTGATGCCTGAATAAGACCTCCCTCTACCATATCTCTGACAGACAGTCATCTAGTCTCATCTTGAAAGCCTGTGTGGGTGGGGGTACACCTATTACCACTTCAAACAGCCCATTCTCCTTAAGGACACCTAGATTCATCCTTCTACCACAGCCTAAATTGCTTCTGCTACTTGACTCCTTGTTCTGTCTCCCTGGGGTCAAAGAGAACAAGCTTAATCCTTTCTCCCACTAGACAACCCTTCAAATACTTGAAGACAGTTATCATGTTCCTCATAAGTCCTCTTTACTCAAGGCAAAGCATCCCCACTTCCTTCTGCCCTTTGTGGACAAGCAGAACACTTCCTAATCCCTTTTACATATGACAGCCCTTGTCAATTCTACCAGGATTTCTAATTTCTTTGCTTCTTTATCCTTCACAGCAGACTTTGGTGTAAGAGCCACATTATCTTCTTGATGGCTCCGTTTCTGAGACTCATCATGGACACTGCAGGGCACCATGACAAGTATCCCACCTAACACTGTCTATTGTTGCCCTTAGACCCCTGATGAAACAAACCCCACTAACTCCTTTGTGTATCTCTTGGAGGAGAGCTTGTAAAGCTCTCCTTCTGTATAGCTACAAATACTTTATGTCACGTCTCAGAAACTTACTATAGGAATAGCTTTTACTTTAATCTGTTTCTGCATCTGTCAAAATCCATCTGTAAAAGTATTATTATCCCATTTGGTCCTCATAACAACAGCTAACCAGCCTCCCACAGTTGGGAGGACCAAATAAGATAATATATGTAAAGTACTTTGCTATACAAAAATTAGCTAGGATGATAAGGAGGAAGAGGAGGGTGGGGTTAAAATCATCACTCCCCTCACACATTCATCAGGTGAGAAAACCTCTTGATTATTCACAAGGTGTGAACAAGTTCTGGATGACTCCCTAGGTGAAGGGGAAAGTCTGTTTGGATTGGTTGATAATGCCCTGAGATATCAGGCAATAATTGGAATAAAACATGTGACTAAGTGCTAAGCCAAGAGTTAACTTTCCATTTATATGCTTCAGTTGCTTGGGAGTAGAAGGAGAAGAACAGCTCATCCTCAGTCTTCTTCCTTGACCTTTGACCAGAGGAGGACCTTAGGAGCTTGGAAGGGTCCAGCAGGTTGGGACTTTTCCATTGATGTCCTTTTGATGTTGCTGGGATGGTAGTGACTAATGTAGTGTTTGCATTGAGAGCTGAGAAAAGCCTGGGTGAGTGAAGAAAAACAGAGCATCTATGAGCTACAAAGAGCCCTGGCTGAAAAGCTTTACCCACATACTTTTTACCTTTATACCACACCTGAAGTTAACATCTTAGGGACTCCAACCCAAATCTGCCAAGATCTGTTTGTTATTCTTTTGACACATGAGTTCTAAGCTTGAATAACTTCCTTCTGGACTTTGTATTGATGAGAGAACATGTCATAGGTATTTTGGGGGCAATATTTTACACAAACTGTTTTTTGTGACCGTTTTTTTCCTGTATCACCTTAGTAAATGCCCCTTTCCAAATGTTAATTCAGTACAGTTGAGTAATTGACATAGACAATCATTGAGTAAAGTACACCAGTAAGACTTGACTTATCACACTAAAAGAAACTCCCTAATCTCTCAGGCTACCCCTACACTCTGGGGGGGATACGTCCATCGGACAATTTGTCTTCCACTCAGACTATTGCTCATCTGTGTTGTTAGATCCCTTCCAACACATGACCTTGTGATTTGTTCCTTTTGTCTCTTCCCAATTTTCCTGCCTCCCCCCACTCAGGAGAGTTATTAGGCATTTCATGAACTTACTATAAGCTTCTTTAGCCCAAAAGGGAGCATTAGCTATTAGATATTATTATTATTATAATTACAGATTATTATATATTAATATCACATATAATATATAACATCTACATATATTATTATTAGATGTTATTGTTATTACTAACGAGAACTAACATTTATATAGAATGTTAAGTTTGCATTATTATTACTTAAAATGTTCTGGTATGTAATTATATGTTATTTTCAACACAAGAAAAACCAATTCACTGAAGAATATATATTACCCAAATTGTGGTCATCATTGAGTTATCTATGTGTATCTCTTAGACAGGTGCTATAGGAAGAAGTTGAGCTGAGTGCCTTTGGGTTAATCAAGCAATCCTTTTGATGAACCAAGCTGCTGACCACCAGTATTCTTTCGGCAGTGCTTTATGAGTGCAACTTGCTGAATACTCAAGCTCAAAA
The DNA here is from genome assembly GCA_028627135.1 of Pseudochirops cupreus. Classification (NCBI taxonomy): domain Eukaryota; kingdom Metazoa; phylum Chordata; class Mammalia; order Diprotodontia; family Pseudocheiridae; genus Pseudochirops; species Pseudochirops cupreus. Next base: position 381,091,158 of record CM053584.1, on the reverse strand, counting down.
TCATCAAAACTGCATGTTATTCAAAGAGCAATGGATAGACAAATGGCAGGCGTAAGTTGGCTTCAACTTACTTATACCAGTGACTTGTGAGCAAACACTGGCATCAAAGACATCATCGAGAAGTACACAACTGGAAAAGGAGATGGGCTGGTTATGTACGGAGAATAAGGGATAAGCAGATGGACTGCCTCAGGGAGGCTTTGCTAGCCATGAAATATTAAAAGACCCAGAGGAAGGCCTTTAGCACATTGGGTAGAACTTCTATGGATGACTGAGGGGAAAACATGGACAGCAAATCACACAGGATGAGAAGATAAACTTGGGTTGTCATTTACATTGGCAGAGGGAGAACCCACAAGGACAAGATACCAGACCCAGACAAGTATTGACATTTACTGTTCAGAATTTTTTTTCCTATAAATTTAAATAAACAAATCCATCTTCTTTGTTTCTAGAAATCTCTTCCATTTGAGAGAAGACCTTAACTACCCTTCACTTTCATAATAACTATATTATTCCATTTTTCTTTTGACTTTTTGTTTATTAATATTAATTCAGTTGGAGTTTATTATAGTAAACACTGTGAGGTCTGTACCCTTTCTCTCCCTCTCCATCTGCCATATACCATCCAGTTTTCTGAATGCCATTTCTTGAACAAAGATTCCTTTCTTCATTGTTTAATATCCCTATGATTATTATTCATAGGATCATGGTCTCAGAGTGAAAGGGATCTTAGAGGCCATTTAGTTTACCCCCTCACTTTAGAGGAACTAAGAACCAGAGAAGGGAAGTGACTTAGTCAAGGTCACTGTAGAATTTTATTGTCCACTGATATATTTTTCTGTTCTCCTACAGAATCACATAGTTTTGATAAATACTATCATATATAACATGTTATAAAACTTGGTAAGGCTAAAGCACTGTCACCACATCTCTCTTTTCTCCTTTGAAAAGTAACTCTTGACATTTTGGGGTGTTTGTTTTGTTTAAATTTCAATATTGCTTTTTTTAGTTCTATAAAATAACACACTGGCATTTTGTTGATGGTTAAATTTGTGGGTGAATTTAGGAAATGGTGGCATTTTATTGCATTCATGTATTCTATTCAGATATGCAGGGATAACACATGCTCATTTCTTTTATTTCTTTCATCATAGTCTTGTAATTATACTTACAAACGTCTAGGGCATGTCTTAGTAAAATATTTAGATATTTGATGCTATGGCTGCTATTATAAATGATACATTTTATTGAATATTCTTGGTCTTTATTGGCAGATATCTGTGCTAAAATGAAGATGATTTTTGTGACTTTCCTTATATTCTGTTTCCTCAATGAACTTATTTATTATTTAATTTTTTGTTTGTTGTTTAGGCCTCTAGAATTTCTAGATATACTATCATCTTATTTGCAATAAGAAGGCTTTTTGTCTCTTTTGAAAACCATTTTAATTTCTTTTTTTGGTCTTACTATAATTACAAGATTTTTTAAAATGTTGTTAAGTAGAATCAATGAAAGTGTACACCACTGGTTTCCTCTCTTTTTAATATTAAAATATTAGTACCTTGATTTCTGATAAAGTCATTTGCTTCCATTTGCTCCACTCTAATTTTGACAGAATTATTCTCTTCAGAGTGCTTTTGAGATTCTTTTTCCATCTGGCAAAGTCGACTTTTTAAGGCACTCTTCTTCTCCTCATTGGCTTTTTGGACCTCTTTTGTCATTTGAGTTAATCTATTTTTTAAGGTGTTAATTTCTTCAGTCAGGTTGTTGACTCTCTTTTCATGATTTTCTTGTCTCATTCCTATTTTTCTTCCCAATTTTTCTTCCACTTCTCTCATTTGGTTTTCAAAATCTTTCTTCAGCTGATCTCTAGCTTTTTGGCAATCTTCATGTTTCTTGGAAGCTTTTGGTGTGGGAGTTCTGACTACGTTGTCTTCCTCCCTTTCCCTGCTTTGTTCCTTCTTTTCCCCAAGAAAGGGGTCTAGGGTTTGGTTGCTGTTCTTACTTCTTTGCTTCCTATGCTTATTCATGGTCACCATTCAATGGTTTTTTTTTTTTTTTAGTTCTGTAGAACTCTGCTTCCAGAGGGAACAGCTCTGTCCCAAATTGCTGGGGTTTTCCCAGCTGACAGGGCTTTTAGGAGGCTGCTGGGTCCCTTCCCAGCTCCAGCTCACTGAAAAAAAACCCCAGGACCACCACCCAAGACTGTGATTGGATCCAAGCTGCTCAATGTGAGAGCACTTGGCCTCTGAACGATCGCTTGGCCCCCCTGCAGTCTGCAGGCTGGGAGCTCTAAAGCAGCAATGTGGAGGCGGGTGCAGAACCTCCGCTCCCCACTTCTTTGCCCTGGAGGCAGCTTGGCCAGACCTGCTTTTCTTCCCTGGTTTTTAGCCAAGTTCTACTAACCTTAGTCCTTTTTTCTTATGGCTTGATAATTCTGGATACTGCCACAGCTGCTGCAGATCTGCTCTCCTGAAGCTCCAGCCACAGCCGGGCTCATCTAGTCTAGCCATCCCCAGGGCAAAAGCCACCGTTTCAGGTTGAGCTGGTTTTGGCTCTCAGAGCTGAAATGGTTGCTTTGCTTTGAGCTGAGCTGCCTTCAGCAGGAAATATATCTGTGTCTGTTTTAGAGCCCTAGAATTTGTTTAGAGTCATATTTTTGGGGTATTTGATGTGGCTGTGTTGGAGCTGTGATTTCTTGCTGCTCCTATGCCTCCATCTTGGCTCTGCCCCCTAATATTAAAATATTAACTGTTTTTTCATTATAATTGTAGCATCCTCTCCACCACTAACTCTCACATTGGGGTTCTCCAAAGAGGTGGCTGCAACTTTGAGTTCTAAGAATAACTCTTGTGGGTAGCCACACTCCTAACATTTAGTTGAAACTCTGTGTTCTGTGTGAAGCATTTTTCTCTGTCTTGCTTTCCACTGTCAAAATGTCGGCAATGGGGGGGGGGGGAACAAAAACAACAAACCAAAACCCTTGTAACAGACATGTAAACACCTCTCTGCCAGGAAGTGGGTAGCAGCCTTCATCACTGGTCCTCTGGTATGGTTCATCATTAATTATATAATTATGGTATATTAATATGGCATATCATTAATTACACAATGTTCTTGAGTCAGTTGATTTTATTTACAATATGTTCCTGCTATATACATTGTTCTCTTGGTTCTGCTTACTTCACTGTGTGTCAATGAATACAAGTCTTATCAGGTTTCTCTGAATTTCTCATTATTTCTTACAGTGCAATTGACAATCTCAGATATTCAAACAATATCACATTGATGGCAGAAAGTGAAGAAGAATTAAGAAGCTGTTTGATGAGAGTGAAAGAGGAAAGTGTGAGAGCTGACTTGAAGCTTAAAAAAAATAAGATCTTGGCAACTGATCCCCTCACTTCTTGGCAAATAAAGGTAAAGGAAATGGAGGCAGTGTCAGATATCATGTTCTCAAAGATCACTGTAGATAGCGACTGCAGCCATGAAATTAAAAGACACTTGGAAGGAAAGCTATGACAAATCTGGATAGTGTACTAAAAATTAGGGAAGTCACCTTGCCAGCAAAGGTCTGTACAGTTAAAGCTGTGGATTTGGACTATAAAGAAAGCTGAGTGCCATAGAATGAATGCTTTTGAATTGTGGCTCTGGAGAAGACTTTTGAGAGTCCCTTGGATGGCAAGGAGATCAAATCAGTCAATACTTAAAGAAATTAATTCAGGTTCTTCACTGGAAGGACAAATACTGAAGCTGAAGCTTCAATAGTTTGGCCATAAAATGAGAAGATGGGATACATTGGGAAATTATGTTGGGAAAGATTAAAGACAAAAGGAGAAGGGGATGGCTGAGGATGAGATGGATAGAAATGTCATGGAAACTATGAACATGGGTTTGGACAGACTTGGAGAGATTGTGGAGGAGAGAAGGGTCTGGTGTGTTGTGGTCCATGAGGTCATGAAGAATCAGACATGACTGAATGACTGAACAACAGCAACAGCAACAATGATATTCTATTACATTCATTATCTATAATTTCTTCAAACATTCCTCAACTGATAAAAACTCATTTAGTTTCTAGTTTTTTGCTACTATAAATATTTTTGTATGTAACAGTCCTTTCCCCCTTTCTTTGATCTCTTAGAAATATAGTTTTGGAAATGGAATTTCTGGATCAAAAGGTCGTATGATTGAATAATTTAGGGGGTATAATTTCATTTTGCATTTTGGAATTGATGGATCAATTCACAGGTCCACCAAGAGTACATTAATGTGCCCATTTTCCTGTAGATTCTGTGACAATTGTCACTTTGTCATCTTTGCCAATCTGATGGTTATGAAGTGGAACCTCAGAGTCAATTTAATTTCATTTCTCTAAAAATTAGTAATTTGAATTTTTTTAACATGGCTGTTGATAGCTTGGATTTCTTCCTCAAACTGTCTATATTTATCCATTGACTATCTATAATAATGGGAAATATTCTTTTCTTCTATATTTGAATCAGTTCCTAATATATGTTGAATATTTATCAAACAGTCAGCAAATAATTTTCCCCAGTTAACTATTTCCCTTCTAATTTTAACTGAATTGGATTCCCCCCCCCCTCAATTTTTTAAATTTTAGTTCTTGCTGGTCCTTTATATCCCTTATTTTGTTATGAAGTCTTACCTTATCTTTAGTTGCAAAAAGTATTTTCTTCCTTGTTTCTATAATTTGTTTTTGGATTTTTAAAAAACACCCAAATCATGTATCTATTTGAAGCTTGTCTTATGAGGTATTTGATGTGAGTCTGTATCTAATTTCAGACTGCTTTCCAGTTTCCCTAGAAGTTTGGTTTGAATAATGAATACTTACCTATGGACCTTTAGTCTTTGAATTAATTAAACACTGTTCTACTGTGTTCATTTTCTTCAGTACGTTTTGTACCTAATGTGTTCCACTGGCCAGCTTCATTTTTTTTAAACCCGTACTAAATCATTTTGAGGATTATTACTTTGTAGTGTATTTTAAGATCTTGTACTGCTCGGCTCCCTTCTCCTCCAGCTTTTTTTTTTAATTGTTTCCCCTGAGATTCTTGACCTTTTGTTCTTTCATATTGATTTTTATTATTTTTCTACCTCTATAAAATAATCCTTGGTAGTTGGATTTCTATGTCACTGAAAAAGCACGTTTACTTTGGAAGTATTATTTTATTATATTGGCATGACCTACCCATGGGCAGTTAGTATTTCTTCAGTTATTTAGGTCTGTCCTTACTTTTTTTTTTTTAAAAAGTGTTTTGTAATTGAATTCATATAGTTCCTGGCAATGTCTTGTTGGATAGATTCACAAATACTTCATACATTTTGTACCTATTTAAAATGGAATTTCTCTTTCTATCACTTTTTTCTCATCATTGTTGGTAATATACAGACATGCTGATGATTTATGTGGGTTTATTTTATATCCCACAAAGCTTTTGAGGTTATTATTTCATTATTTAAGTTTGAACTGCATATTTCCATTGGGCTGGAACCAATTACCATATTTTACATAATTATAACATCAAATAGTATAGCTCTGAATACATGCAGTCACTTCAGAGCATTTGTTATTCTCACTAATCAGGACCTAGCTCTGTAGTGTTGTTATCTTTCAGACAAACTATAGACACAGTTTATGCAGATAGTGAGGAATTGGTCCAGAATCATAGGCTCATTGATTTAGAGCTGAAAAGGACTTTAGAAGCTTCATCACCTAATTGCCTCATTTTGCAGATGGAGAAACTGAGACCCAGTAGGGTTAAGTAATTTTCTCAAAGTCATAGGAAATCTCAGAACCAAAATTTGAAGTCAAGGTTCTGAGTCTAAAGCCAGTAAGCTTTTCCCCCACACTATACTACTTCACTTCCAATTTATTCATCGTCTTTCTAAGCATTTATTGTGTGTACTATACTGTGATGGGGATAGAGGTACAAAGATAAATAGAACACAATGCCTGTCCTCATGAAACTTAGAATTTTGATCTCTGAGGTTATTCCATCTTGAAGGTTCTGTTATTCGATTATGTGATGGACAGCTATGTAGTACAGTGAATAGAATACTGGGCTTGGAAAAGCAGGAAAACTCATCTTCCTCAGTTCAAGCCCAGACTCAGACACTTGCTAGCTGTGTGACCCTGGGCAAGTCACTTCACCCCCTGTGCCTCAGTTTCCTCACCTGTAAAATGAGCTGGAGAAGGAAATGACAAACCATTCTGGTATCTCTGACAAGAAATCCCCAAAATGGGGTCACAGAGAGTTGGCCATGATTGAAACAACTGAAACAGCTGAACATTATGTGATGGGCTACAGGTAGGTCTCCTTGTCTCCAAATCTTTGTCCTATGCTCTGCCATAGGACCTAAATTTCCAATGTGAGAGTGTCATTCCTTTAGGTTCAATGTCCTTCCTTCAGTTTCCCTTCCCCTACCCTGGGGTACATATTCAGTCCCCCATGCCTCAGGGTGAAGGGCATTACCAGATGTTTCTCTTTAATGACAGGATGGATATAGGCTCAGCACAGGGGCCATGGGCTCCAGGATGAGGTGCTAGATGAGTGAGAATGCTAAAAGGGATTGGAAGGCAAGGAGGGAGGTCCATAAAGTTAGCTAGATAAGGAAAGTTGTCCTCTGTTGGGGCTAAAATAAACTGACTTTCACTTTGCCTTGAAATCTTTCAGATTTATTTCTTTGGGCCCAGTAAAATGAAATTGCACTATAATAGATCATTGCTTTGGGTTCAGCAAAATGCAAATAATCCTGAAGGGCCGTGCTTTAAGCTTTTATGACCAATAATTTTGCTAGATATTCGATTTGTAGACTGCTGAGAGTAGGGCCCGGTAGGAACGGGACATGGGATAGTAACAAAGAGGGACAGATTGAGTGATGTGGGGTTGGGATCAGGGGGAGAGAAAAAAGTGTGGAAAAAGCAGATAAAAGAATGCCAAAGATAAACTTTGCACACATTTGCTGAGGCCTCACCCTGATGTCAGTTATCTAGGTCTCTAAGCCATGAATCATATCCTGGGAAACAAGGAAAAGGAAAAGAGAAATAAAAGAATAGTATTTCTAGAGAGCTCAGATTATTATAGACCAGTGATTGTAAAAAGTTATCTAGTCCTGGTCAAAAAATTGTAAAGTAAATCCATGGAATGAACAGCACAAGGAAGAGTCAGAAAGAATGTAACTCAGTTACCCAGTTCTGCTAAACCCCTAAACATAAATTATATGGGAAAGAACAAGCCATCGACAGGGATTTTGGGGGGAAACTAGAAAGTTTTCTGGTCAAAATTAGGTTTAGACCACCCTCTTATACCATATACCATAATAAACTCCAAATGGAATTCTTAGCCAAATGAGAGAGAGATAATCCTCTGAAAAGGGTGATTTTGATTACATGACATTGAAAAGCTGTTGCATGAACAAAATTAATGCAACTAGGATTAAGAAGAGAAGGGGTTGATTAGAGAAAAAATGTAGAGTTAAATATCTCTGATAAGGGTCTGATATCCAAGAATCACAAGTAAATGATACATACATACAAACACATATATAACATGCACACATATATGTGTATATAGTTCTATATGCATGTTTGTATATGTATGTATGGAGCCAAAAGCCATTCCGCAATAGGTAAATCAACAGAAATATGAACAAAATTCTCAAAACAATTGTCTAACCATATAAAAAATTACTGCAAATCATTAATAAGTAGAAAAAGATAAATCAAAGGGCTTCAGAGGTTTCTCTTCATACCCAGTAATAAGAATAACAAAAGATGGGAACAGTCAATGTTGGAAGAGTGCTGGATAGACATACTCATGCATTGTTAGTGGAACTGTGAAATAGTCCAACCATTCTGTAAAATTATTTGTAATTATACTAATAAGGTGATAAAAATGTCCAAACCCTTTGACCCAGAGATACAACTGCTAGGCATATAGCCAAGAAATATAATGCCAAAAAGAAAGGCACCATATACACCAAAATATTTATAGTAGCAGTTTTTAAAATAGCAAAGAATAAAGTTATATACCCATAGATTGGAGTTTGGCTAAACCAACAGTGGTACATGAATACAATGGAATATTATTGATCTATAAGAGATGATGAATATGATGAATCAAATGGGAAAATGTGAACCAAAGCAAAATCAACAGAACCTGAAAGACTAGACATATAAATATATATTCAGCATATCTATACGCAGCAATGTAAACAGAAATGAGAACAACAAACCAATCAGAACTAAATTGATTCAAATTGTAATGACCTAAAAGAAGAACTATAAGAAAACACACCGCTCTCCATCCCCCCACTTCCTTGTAGAGATGGAACACTGTTGGCCATGTATTCGTTAGTTTGGCTAAATTCTCTTTGTTTTCCTTTTTTAATCTCCTCTTTATTTTTTGTTATAAGAGACAGCTCTCTGGGAGTGGCAGGAGGAAGGATGTATTGGAAATATACATGATTTAAAGACGAAATACATGAATAACATCCATTTTGAGAGAAAAGGCATGTATTTAGGACTTAAAATGTGTCAGACCCTGTACTAAGTAATGGGGGATGCTAAGAGTCCTTGTTCTCAAAGAGTTTACATTCTCCTTGAAGGAGACAATGCCAAGTTGTCCAACAGAGGGTTGGGCTAGATGGTGTTAGAGGTCCTTCCAACTCTAGAGCTTATTCTCTCTAAGTAGAGTAGAAAGGATATAGTCTTAAGGAGAAAACCCAGTCTCTATATTCTTGAACCAGTAGCAACTTCTTACCCTACTTCATCACTACTTCCCCATCCCTGGATGCTCAAGCCCAGGATAGACCCCTGTGGGAGGGATGGTCTAGCCTGCCATCCCCAGGGTAACCCCCATGGGAGGGATGGTCTAGCTTGCCATCCCCAGGGTAGCCCCCATGGGAGGGATGGTCTAGCCTGCCATCCCCAGGGTAGCCCCCATGGGAGGGATGGTCTAACCTGCCATCCCCAGGGTAGCTCCCTGTGGGAGGGATGGTCTAGCTTGCTATCACATCTGCCTCCCAATCAGTGTCACAGTTTCTCACAGAGTTGTCTTAATAGTGACATTTGGTGGATAGGATCTTGAAGCCCAGAGGTAATTTGTTGCTGATCATCACCACTTGCAGCAAGGTCAACCTCTCTTTCTTTGATCAGCATGTTACTTTTTTGACTGACCAGACTTTGGCTTAGTTCCATCTCCACCCTAAGGTTCTGGTGCTTGGATTCCATTGACCACTTCCCTAAGGAGACGTATCACCCTTTGCCTTTGGTACCCTCTGAATTATGTTTGGCTTTGATCAGACACCCAGTTCTGGACTCATGGTGTTGCAGTCCTTCAGACAGGAGAGGTCATTATCTAAGACTTCTGGCCACCCAGTTCCTGGTGGCTGAACATGTCCATGTTGAACAGGACAAGGAAGAAGAGAAAGGAAAAGAGGGAAGGTGGAGGCTCCTATTTTCAGGAATTTCTGGAAAATAGTAATTAAGAACTCTGAGCCATCATCTCACATATTAGGATAAGGAAAAGATGGCGTATGGAATCCTGGAATCAATGGATCATAAACTCATAGAACACAGAATATGAGAGGTGGAAAGTACCTTAGTGGTTGGCACCTAGTAGGGAGTTAATAAATGCTTGTTGGTTGATTTATGAAACAAATATGGAAACTGAGGACTGGAAGGGGAAGTGACATGCTCAATGTCACACAGTAAATTAATAGAGGATGGTTATGAATTGCAGTCACTTTGTGTCAACCACAATTTTGGTGACTCCATACTTGTGAAAAACAACCAAAAATAGCTCCCCTCCAAAGAAACAAAACAAACCCAAAACCCAAACTTGCCAATGTGTATGTCTCAGTGACTAATAACTCTAATTTCCTTGGGTGAATTTAGAAAACAAAATGATTGGGCTCCAGGGCTTGGTCTGCAGAGGCCCCAAATGTCAGGTACCAATTTCCTGGCCATTGACTCTATTCCCACACCCTGAGCAGGGAACACCCTTTTTACAAGCTGGAATCCATTCAGTCTAATTCTCTAATACTTTTGTATTAATCAGCTCCTTTCATCTGTGGATCTCAAAGTGCCTTACAAACACTAATTAATTTTCATAGCAACCCCCAGAGGCAGCCAAGTCTTTTTATCCCTCCTTTACGGAGAGGCGGGGCAAGGTTATGAGCTCTGCTAAAGGCCACACAGCAAGCCCAAAGGGCGGCAGAGCTCAGAGTCAGGAACCTTCCCTTCTCATGCAAAGGGCCCCTGGGGGAGACCTGTCCGGGCTGAAGCTGGCTGCTCTGCAATAACTCCGTTGCAGACAGTGGCAAAGCAGGACAGGGTTACTCTGAAGCCTCCCAAGTCCTAAAGCTACAAATGCCAATATACCTATAAGTCCTTTCTTTATTTGCTGTTTTCAGACCTTACCCTTTCTAAAGTTTCTCCCTGTTGGGTGGGGGCTCATTCATGCTGTTTTGTTTCTGAGGATTTTTTGGACTCTTTAAAAGAATATTTGCTTTCATTTTATTTTTTCCAAATATATCCTTCCCCCTTCCCTAACTCAAAGGCCATCCCTTGTAACAAAGCATAAAAAAGAGAGAGAAAAATAGTTCATCATAGCCAAGAGGAGCTGAATGTGACAGAATATGCTATTTCACAATCACGGTCCTCCACTCTGGCTATTAAGGGAGGGAAAGTATGTGTTCTTTTCTCCTCTTAGGGAGTGGGGGGATGACTTGTAATTCATCCATAATATGCCATCCAGGTGTGTCCCACTTTATGCAACACACTCATCCCTGAGAAGTTGGTTGTAATCCAACATTGAAATCAAATACTATATTAAGCTCATCCCTGATGAATCCTTTCGTAAAACAAATGATCCTTTATAATGGAAATGGCATATGAAGGATCATAGCTCTTGAGCTGGGAGGTACCTGGAAGGCCATCTTGTTTAAGCTTGTCATGATACAGATAAGGAAACTGAGGCCTGGTCATTCAGAGACCAGATAGAGACCCACATCCTCTAACTCTGGAGCTTTTTCCACTGAATCACAAGGGGGCAAAGAAGAGGTGGTATAGGAGTCTGGAGAGCCTACACCTCAAGTCTCACCTTCCTGGGCTCTGGGCAGTTCTGAGACTGAGGACAGCCCTCCCTTGAGGTCAGGAAGACCTGAGTTTGAATCCTGCTTCAGACACTTTTGTGGCTGACCCCCTTAATTTCTCTGGTTCTCTAGGATCCTCATTTATGGATGAATTCAGTCTATGCCAGTGGAGGAAACTTCACCACCCAGAATCCCCTGCACTAGTTAAATTGCCAGTATGAACCAAAAAGAAATAGGGGTGGGGGGATGCAGGGCTCAGTGTGATTCGTGGGAGGAGGTAGAAAATTTAGAGAAGACACAGTCCCTGCTCCCCTAGAGGCGGAGGTGGGGGAGGGAGATGGGACACTTAGCCAGATAAATAATATTATGCAATATCCTGTCATCAGACAGGTGAAAAGCAAATATTATATGAGATCCACATAGGGCTTTGGTCAACAGCTGTGCATAGAGGGGGGAGAACAGGGCACCCTATGGCCACAGCTGTGCATAGAGCGGGGAGAACAGGGCACCCTATGGCCACAGCTGTGCATAGAGGGGGGAGCACAGGGCACCCTATGGCCACAGCTGTGCATAGAGGGGGGAGCACAGGGCACCCCATGGCCACAGCTGTGCATAGAGGGGACAGCATGGGGGTACTGAGGTGGGGAAGCCTGGAAGATACTGGGGAAAGGAGGGACTTGAAGACAAGCTTCATCCCAGGCTTCTGAATTTTGTCATCCTTCTCTGACCATGAGGGCCTGGACCTCGGCTGATGGAGTTTGCTGGGTGTGACCCTCACCACCATCTCTCCAGCGCTGTAAAAATTTCTGTTGCCAGGCTCCCTTCCCCACAACCCCACCATGTTGGAGTTCATCTGAGGACTGAGATGCCTTTTAACTCCCTAGACATTTAGATCTGCCTGGAGGGGTGTGGAAGCGCAGAGCTGGGGAGGAGGGGAGGAGAGGGAAGGGGTTAGCAGCCTCTTGGCCTTGTACACTTTCTTCTCTCCCTTCCCCCACCCCCCTACCTCCCACAGTGGGGCTTCTAGGCAGTTATGGCTGGGAGGCACTCTGGAGTTCAGCTAGTTCAGCGCTTTCATTTTACAGAGGTGGAGACTGAGGCCCACAAAGGTCCCACACCAAGCAGCAGCAGAAAGGCAGCCAGTGCCCTGGTCTGTATCCCAGCCCGATGCTGGATCCAACGGTCACAGATTTAGAGCTGAAAGGGTCGTCGAGTCCACAGCAGCCTAGTATAGAGAGGCAGCCTGGGAGCCTAGAGGAAGCCCTTCTTCTCCGGGAGCCTCAGTGTTCTCATCTGCAAAATGTTTGATGGACTCTGAGGCCCCTTCTGGCTTGAAGTCTATGTACCTGCATTTAAAGGCTGGATGAGAGGGGGATTCCTTTCTGATGTGGGCTAGAATCGATGTGTTTTGGCCTTTCTTTGTCTCCTCAGCACTCAGCACAGAGTCTGGCACACAGGAATAACCAACACTATTAAAAAGACAGATACGTGTGGTCTGACTGACAGATGGTCACGCGGCTCCTGTCCTCTCCAGCGCTGTGATTCTTGGGAGGCCACTCGATGAGGGCCACTGTTCAGTCGTTACTATAACTTTTATATATTTAAATATATAATACTTGTATTATCATTGTCAAAAGGTAGAAGGCAGCCCTGAAAAGGGCTTGGCAGCCATCACACCGCCCTAAACACACCCTACACCCTCGGGGTAATAGTAGTAGTAGTGGTGGTGGTGATATTGATAGTATTACTAGCAGTAGTAGCAGTAGTAGCAGTAGTAGCAGTAGTAGTAGTGGTAGTAGTAGCAGTAGTAGCAGTAGTAGTGGTAGTAGTAGTAGTAGTAGTGGTAGTAGTAGCAGTAGTAGCAGTAGTAGTGGTAGTAGTAGTAGTAGTAGTGGTAGTAGTGGTAGTAGTAGCAGCAGCAGCAGCAGCAGCAGTATTTTGAAAAGCACTTTACGTAGGTCATTTCCTTTGAGCCCCACAACAACCCTGTAAGATTGGGCTTATTACTATTTAGGGATGGCTAAAACAGTCTGAAAGATGGCGAATGATGTGCCCAGGGTTACCCAGCTAGTGAGTGTTAGAGGCTGGATTTGAATTCAAGTCTTTCCTGACTTAAAGGCAGCATTCCACCCAATGTCCTTCCTCCTTATTTCTAGTGGTTAAGTGGCAGAGTTGAGATTTGAACCCAAGCTTTCTAACTGTGAATCTTGCAGTCAGGATGCTGATGGGCTCTCATGATGGTGGGGGCCACACGCATGTGGATCAGGCAGAAGAAGGAAAAAGAAAGGAAGGGAAAAGACAAGAGGGACTGAAGTTTGCTGTAAAACAGCGGAGCAGGCATTTATAAAGCACACATTACCTGCCAGACACTGAGCTGATTAGGTGCTGGAGAAAGAGCAAAAGGAAGATTGTCGCGGGATGGACAGTGGGGGCAAATTTCATTAAAAAATGTTTTTTTCCCCTTTGGCATCCGTCTGTTCCTCCTCCCCCCCCCCCCACATTCCTCCTTTCTGTTCTTTCTTGTCTCTCTGAGCCTGTTTCTTGGGGGGGGGGCAGCACCACCTTTTACTTTCCTCCCCAGTGGGAAGTCTAGGGGTCACCCTTGGGGAGGATGAAGCTCCTGTGCCTCCTCTGGCCCTGATGCTTCTGGCAGTGAAAGCTGGCTTCCTGGTGGCTGGATGGAAGCTGCCCTGGTCCCCAGCATGCCTCATTGTTAGGCTCTGCAGATCTGAAAAAGCAAGGCGTGAAAAAAAAAAAAAACCCGACACCCAGATCCCTGGCATTCTCAGAGGCCTCTGGAGCCAATCCTGTACATGCTAAAAACAGCAATTATGTGCAATATTATTAAAGACTGCAGGGTTTTAATTAACAATGGAATTACCTGGTGGTGGGAATTGGGGGGAGGGATGGAATAATAATGTATTGCTTGGGGGGAGTTAATGGGCTGGAACTCCATCTCAGCCCTGACCTGCACTAGGCCTGAAGCATCTCTCTCAGAGCCTGCAAAGCCTGGAGAAGGGATGGGGCTTACCTTCCAAATCTCTAATGAGTAGGCTTTACAGCTCTCTTGCCCTGAGGAATTGGATTGTGGGGATAAGGGGTCAGAGCCGAGAGGGGGGAAGCAGCCCAGGTGTGTGCCTTAAGAGTGCCTCTCCCTGAGATAGAGAAGACCCACGCACACTCACACGAGTGTGTCTCTGGCAGTACTGATTGAGCATCCCCAGTCCTTGGAGTGAGTCATGCTAGGTGCAGTAGGGAGAGAGTCCAACCTCAGAGAACTATGGGAGGCTAGGACTAGAAGGTCACCAGGTCTGGGGGTTATTAACCTCAGGTTCACCAACTGATTTCAAGGGGGCCATGAACTTGGCTAGAAAAAATGACCTCTCTCTCTCTTTTCACTGACTTTATTTTCAGAGAGAAAACTGAAATATAGCATTTCCTTTAATTATTTAAAAACATGATTCTGACTGATTTCACAACAGTATCACAGGGCCCATGACACTAAAGAAGCCTGGTCTGGTCCAATCAGTCACTGAGGCCAAGTTAGGAAGACACAGGCTTGATTTCTGCCTTAGAGATGCTTGCTAGCTGTGTGACCTTGGGTACGGAGCGGGGAGGGGATTAGAAAACATTTAGACAGCCCCTACTATGCGTCAGAGGCACTCTGCTAAAAACTCTGTTATTGGATTCTCACAGCAACTTTACAAAAAAGCCACTTAATCTCTATGGGCCTCAGCTTCCTCCCTTGGACAACATTCCAGTTCTGTCTGTGCTCCTATGGCTGAGTTCAACCCAGTGGTTCAATGGAAGGAGTGCGAGATCTGAAGTTGGAAGATCTGGGTTCTAACCTTGGCCCTGACATTTCCTGCCTAAATGACCTTGGGTAAGTCATTCACCTCACCTGGACTCACAAAATGAGAGGCTGGACTTGATGGCCTCTAACCTCCTTTCTAGCTCTGTCTGTGGTCTCCCATTTTACAGAAAGTAAAACTGAGACCAGAAAGGAATAACTTGCCCAAGGTTGCGCAGGGAATTTGTGGTAGACAGTTCTCATATCCAGGTGTTCCTGAGGCCACACAGGAGGTTTGCTCAGCAAAGAAAGATTATGTACGGTTGGTCCAGTCATTGGAATGGACTAAGGCAGGAAGGAGGATTTGGGCATTTCAGAAAAATAGTCAGCAACAGGGGTAGGAAATAGTGGGCAGTCACTTCAGTTCCTGGGACTCAGTTTCCCCATCTGTAATGTCAAGGGGGAGATGCTTGAATGGAGTATATGATCAAGGTTCTTTGGCTAAAAGGGACCTCAGAGGCCATCAAGTCATGGTCTGGTGATTAAGGACTGTCAGGGATCTCCTGGGTCATCTAGTCCTACTCCCTTCCCCCATTGGTATAGATGTGCTGAGTGAAGCCTTAGCAAGTTAAGTGATTTGTTCAAGGTCATACAGATAGTGAGCACCAGAGGTAGCATTTGAACCCAGGACCCCCTGACTCCAGAGTCAGTGCTCTTTGACTTATGCCTTGTTGACCTCTGGAGGTCCTGGTCTGAGTCAATGATTCAGAAAGAAAGGTTTTTTTTTTTAAATTAACTGAATTAGCCACCAAAATTTAGTGTAGTCTGGAAGCTTTGCTCATTCCCAGGGCATCCTGCCCAATGTGGAGATTATACGTGTAGATAAATCCATCTTTCCTGCCCCCCCGAGCTGGCAATCTGAGGAAGAAGACTCTTGGAAGGCAGATGTAATAAAAGTCATTTTGGGGAAATAATTTTAAATTGGGAGAACTTTTCTCTCTGGCAGTAAAGGTGAGTCCTCAGCTCAATCCACGGAATTAATTTTATGGAAATGGTGTCATAAAACACACAAATCCGAACCCTGAGCAAACAGCTTCAAGTTCTAATAACTGAGACGGAGAATTAAAAGCACTTGTCTGAGCTCAGAGATTACTGCTGGTGATAGGGAAAGACTGTATTTCTCTAAAAATATAAATCACATTTCATTTTATTTTTGAAAAATTGCTAATACAATAAGCTTAAAGGAAGGAAACAAGCATTTATCAGGCTCTTACTCTATGCCGCATGCTGTGCTAGGTGCTTTATTTGATCCTTGTGAAAAACCCTGAGAGGTAGGTGCTATTATTATTCCCATTTTACAGTTGAGAAAACTGAGCAAGACAGAGGTGAAGTGACTTGTCCAGGATCACATGGCTAGTGTCTGAGGTCACATTTGAACTCAGGTCTTCCTGATTCCTGAGTTAACCCTCTGTGTACTATGCCACCAGTTACCTCTTGACATTGGTAGAGTCAATAAATAGTAGTAAATGAAAGGTCTTTATTGTTGAAATAATTCTTAGATCGAGTTTTTCTACCTGGTAGAATAATTGGACCTTTGCAAATAGACTACAAAATCCCAGAAGCTCAAAGATGGAAGGACCCTCAGGGGCCATCTAGTCCAATACTCTTGAGAACAAAAATCAGCTTCTACTATGCGCTCTAAAGCGGTCATCCTGCTGTAGCAGACTGCCTTTCTTTAAACAATTTTTTTTCTTTAGTTAAATTTTATTTATTTTTGGCTAAATTTGAAGAAATATTAATTGTCCATGGGTGGGCAGAGCCAATATAATAAAAAGAACAATATGCTATCTTTCAAGGCAGCACATTCCACTTTTAAATAGTTCTGATTATGAATATGATAAGAATTTGAGATGTGAAAGGCATCCTCTGGTTCAGAGGACCAAGCATTACCTCTCAGTCTAGAGAGTGATTGGGGTTCACTTGAAAGTATATTTGATTTGGGCCCAGAAGGGACTAGAAAGACACACACAATTTTCAAAAGACAGACCAGGACAAAGGGAGCAGGGACTGAAACAGTAGCAGTAACAATGAGAAGAAAGGCATTTCTTATCCCGCCTGGGACTTAATGAGTTTACACAGAAAGAATCATTGACTCAGGGGCAACAATCAACAGGTGAAACTAAAAAATTAGAAACTGGCAGGAGAAGAGGAGAGAAGGGCTGAATTGTGGCAGAGAGGGGAAAGACTAGAGAGGGTCATCAGGTCTTAAAAATATTTTGGAACAGATGACTAAGACTAGAGTTATTGACTGTTCTCATCCCTTTGAGACTTAGAGAAGTCTTTACTCCCTCCCCCAAATTTTACTCTTTCCCCAACTTCCCCTCCCTATTGTTGTTGAGTCATTTCAGGGTTCACTTGTGTCTGACTCTTCATGACTCCATCTCGGGAAAGATATTGGAGTGGTTTTCCATGTCCTTCTCTAGCTCATTTTATGGATAAGGAAACTGATGCAAACAGGATGAAGTGACTTGCCCAGCTAGTAAGTGTCTGAGGTTGGATTTGAACTCATGAAAATGAGTCTTCCTGACTCTAACCCTTCCCTCTGTGCCGTATGGTGCCCTGTAGCTGCTCTCCTCCCCATGCCTATCTAGAAAAGACACTATAATGTCTCTGTTCACTGCTTTTACTTCCCTTATAATACAGGTTTACTAAATGCTTGTTGAAAAGAACCAGAATTTAAGAGGATGCCTTTGATCGCCTCTTAGACAATGAGGAAATGGCTGGTGAAAATGATGAAATATTATTGCACCAATAGGGTGACACAAAAGAGGATTTTGGAGAATCTAAGGCAGTATGTATTACTGTAGAGTGCAGTGAGTAAAGCCTAATTTTGCCTCAAATATGAAGAGATCGGGGTTTACATTTAAATTAGGACAATGGGCCAAACCTCTGTCTGAAGGTTAGGGCTTTCCTATCTGGGGGCTCTGAGCTATTGTGATTGTAGTAGCAACTTTTTTTCTAACTTGATAGAATGGCAGAGAAAGAGGTTGCATGCACCTGAGGGCATTATATTGCACGTTGGATAAAAAAGAACTAGCTGATGTAACAAGGTATGACTAATGAAATCTACAAATCCTGATTGGAAGAAGAAGATGGATGAGGGTTAGAAAGGTGAGGTGCAGGTGAAATTCAGTTCTGTCCTTCCTAGGAGGGAGGAGGGAACAGGGAGCAGAAAGGACTGAGCACCTTCTGCAACATCATCCACTAGTATTGCAAATTTCTTAACACTGAGCCCCAAACACTCCTCTACAATTTCTGCTTTTTGCTCCTAGTACTTGCTTCTGGGGTCCAATAGGATAAATGTAATTTTTCTTCCATGTGAAAACCCTTCAAATATTTGAAGACTGGAGCTGTCTCCTTTCCACTGAGCCTTCTCTTGTCCTAAACATCATCATTCAGTAAGTCAATTAACATTTGTCAGGTGCCTACTATATGTCAGGCTCTAGGGATAAGAATAATATCAAAAGACAATCCTTGGTCTCAAGGAGCTCACAGTCTAGAGGGAGAGCGCATTCCAACAACTACATGCAAACAAGCTATAGATGGATAATTAGAGATAGGAGATAATTAATGGGGGGAAGGCACTAGAATTAAGGAGGTTTGAGAAGGTTTCCTGTAGAAGGTAGGATTTTAGCTGAGGCTTGAAGGAAGCCAGAGGGCAGAGAGGAGGATCAAGAAAATTCCAGGCCTGGGGAGATAGCGAGTGAAAACGCCCACAGCCAGTTGATGGAGTTCTCTACAAGTGTAAGAACAGCTTAAGGCCAGGGTCACTGAATCACAGAAAATGGGCATGGGGGAGGTGGAACATATAGGAAGACAGGAAATGTGGAAGGCAATGGGTCATGAGGAGCTTGAATATCAAATGGAGGATTTTGTATGTGATCCTGCTGGTGATAGGGAGCCACTGGGGTTTATTGAGCAGGGTAGGAGTGACATGGTCAGATCTGTGTTTTAGGAAGATCGTTTTGGCAATTGAATGGAGGATGGATTGAGATCTTAAGACTCTTCAATCTACTGAGCTCCCTCCTCTAGACACTCCTCAGCTTATCAATGTCTTTCTTGGAAAGTGGCAACAAAGACTGAACTCAATGCTGTAGATACCAGTCCCTGTAGAGCTGCTGGTGCTATTTCCATTGAATAAGGCTGCCTCATAGGAAGGAAAGGAGGGAGGGAGAAAGGAAGGGAGGAAGGAAGAAAGAAAGGGGAGGGAGGAAGGAAGGAATGGAGAAAGGAAAGAGGGAGAAAAGGAAGGACAGAAGGAAGGAAGGAAAGGAAGGATAGAAGGAAGGAAAGGAAAGGAAGGAAGGAAGGAAAGGAAAGGAAAGAAGGAAGGAAAAAAAGGAAGGAAGGAAAAGAAAGGAAGGAAGGAAAGGAAGGGGGTAGGGAAGAAGGAAGGAAGGGAAGAAAGGGAAAATAGAAATAAAATAATACAAATAAACATGTAAGAAAGAAGGCTGGATGCCCACTTGTTAGAGACGTTGAGAAAGGACTCTTGTTCAGCTACACCCTGGACCAGACGGCCTTGAGGTCCCTTCCAAGCTCCCTTCTGAGAGGTGCTGAGCTTCTCAGATTCTGGGAGGAGTAGGGAAGGCAATTTCATGGATGAACCAGAGGAGAGAGAATGCAGCTATAAGAATTTAAGGATCCCAAATCCCCTCAGCTGCTCCACTTCATTAAGGGAAGACCCCAGCGAGTGCAGAGACCTTGTAAGTGACAGCTGCATCATTGCACTGATATTGGAAGATTAAGAAATAGACAGTCAGCAAAAGAGCCCTGAGGAGGGAGAAGAAGAGTGGCAGCAGATTAACCACAGAAAAGTCCCTTTATTTGTGGAGAATATGCTTCAGAAAATGAGAGACAGAGATTATGCCCAGGCATTCTTCTTAAATGAATACCAGCTGGAAAAAATTCCAAATTCAACAAGATTGATTTTTTTCCATGTAATGAGCAAAGTCAATTTGTGTGCCTCATCCCTATTTATCTGTTTAGAATAAAGGCGGCCTGGCTGGGGCCATGGAATCATGGAGCGGTACTGACTTGGAGGCATTTCTCACAGTCCAAGCCAACAGCCTGTCCCCACGATCTTCCACTCTTCCCATCCTCCTCACCCATCCCATCTTGTCCCATCAGTGACCTCAATTCGCTTGGTCCATCTCTGTCTTGCTGTCCTCCTTTCTTCCCTTCTCCTTTTACCTTCATCAGAGATAACTTTTAACTCTTTATTCTACAGTTCCATGATTGTATTGCTCTCTCTGATGCCAATCATTATTCATTCAGTAAATGTTTATTGAGTGCCTTTGAGGCATGGTCTGTAGTCAGGGCTGTCTGAGGTGGGAGGAGGAAGAGCACAGCCATCCTCCGGAGATGGGGTGTTTTATGGAATAAATTGCATTGTTTAGCTCCCCCCTGCCCACAGCTGGATCCCCCACATGTTTCCAGGGGAAACCAGGTTAAGATGAACATTGAACTTTAAGCACTTTAAGGCTTAGTATAAAGTTTTGAATCCTTGATTTCCTTCAGGAGTCAGATCTAGTACCAACTTCTACATAAAATCTTTATTGATCTCCCAGCTACTTAGGAACCCCCCCCCAATTAACTCGTATATATTTTTCTCTCTCGTTTGTATATCACATTAGAATGGAAGCACATCGAGGACAGGAGAGATTTCACTTTGGTCTTTGTTTCCTCAGAGCAGAGCCTGGCATATCATAAACACTCAGTAAATGCCTGTGGGTTGATCAGCCACTAGTATACCACAAATTCAGTAGAAGACATTCAAAACATTTTTATTTCATCCTAGGTGGCATCGAGAGAAGTATAACATCCAGGACCAGGGAGGTGAGAGGTCCACTCTGCTCTGCCCTGGTCAGGACACAATGGCAGTATCATGTCCAGTTCTGGGCACTAGAATTTAAGGATGGTGCTAAACTGGAGAACAATCAGAAGAGAGCCACCAGGAGTGGGGAAGAATCACATGACTACCAGGCGAATGCTGGAGATGCTGAAAACTCTGAGGGAAAGAAGGCTTGGTGGGGAGGGGGAGACTGCCTTCACACACTGGGAGGCCCTGCATGTCCAGTTATGACTGTTCTTTTAAAGTTGCTCTCATTTGGGTCAGCTCTTTATTTCGAGTTACCCACATCTTTTTGAGTCTGACTCCAATACTGAAATGTGAGCACAACACTTCTCTGCTCTTAACTAAGTTTTGTTTCTGTTCTCATTCTTGGTTATTCTATTTGGCTTGGGAGCCTTTAGTGACAGGACCTGGCTTACCTATTCACTTTCATTGCCCTTGTCTCTTCTGAGAAATAGCTTTGGATTCACTGTTTACTCATGTCAAAACTCTAGAGGGATAAGGGGGAATTATTAACGTAACTCCCAAGTTTCAATCCTAGGAAGACAGTGGTGCCATCAGCAACCATCTTTTTAGGAAGGTCATGGGGAGTCAAAATAAGTTTGCTTTGAACAAGTTAGGTTAGATTCAGATGGAGATGTCAACAACGTGATCCCTACGGTAAGGCGAGTAGGAGTGGGCATAACTGAAGTCTGTTGTTCATCCTCATTCTTAAAGAAGGTGATGTCTTGACTTGTGTGGGAAATGGATTTAAGTGAAGCAGTTACACAAAGTCACCAGCCTGTCTCCTCCAGAGAACATCAAAATCCAGTGGCAGGACAAAAGTCAGGTGATGGACCTGGGATGTAGTCAATGACCTTGGCCTTCCCAATTTAAGGTCTTTCTCAAGCCTCAGTTTATCTGAGTCAATGATCTTTCAATGACTACTTGGGGAGGTGTCCATGATGCAAAAAAGGTTAATTACTATAACCTCTTAGTTTATGATAATAAACTCAAAGAGTAAAACCATAAGAACTGAAAAATTAATTTAATTCCAAAAATATGGGATGAACACAGGCTGATGTAGAATAAAATGTTCTGTATGCCCATCACCCCCATCCTGTTCAGGAATTCCTTCTATAATATCACTGATGTATGGTCATCCATCTTCTCTATAAGTAGTCCCCATGCTGAGAAGCTTTCTCCCTCCAAAGAGACAGGCCATTCTTAGTGTTTGAGAGTTTAGGTTTTGTTTACTCTCACTGCAATAGTCATTAAGCCAAAATCTACCTCCCTGTACCTTCCACCTATTGATGGAGGCCCCTCCAGGACCAAGAAAATAAGTCTCATCTTTCTTCCACATGTAAAACCTTCACAAAATGGGAAGAGAACTGTAGTCTTTTACCTTCAAATCTTCTCTATCTTTTCAAATTATCATTCCTTTCATCTGATCCTTACATGACTTAATTCCAAGCCCTCTTACCATTCAGTTTCGTAATAACACCAATAACGATGATAATGGCTAGTGTTTAAATTTGTAAAGTGTTTTATGAATATGATCTCATTTTATCCTCACAACAGCCCTGGGAGGTAGGTGCTATTATTAACCCCACGTTATAGATGAGGACACTGAAGCAGGTAGAGGTTAAGTGACTGGCCCAGGGTCACACAGATAGTAAATGTCTGAGGCCAGATTTGAGCTCGTCTTTCTGACTCCAGATCCAGAACTCTATCCACTGGCCCATCCAGTTGCCGCTTCTATTCTTAAAACATAGCCCATAGTTTGTGAGTGGGCCTTCTCCATACAGCCCACAGAAGGCAACACAGACCTCCAGGTATAGTCTGTCCAGGGCAGAGTTAGGTGGCATTATTAAGCTTCTCTTAGTGTGACCTACAGCTGGCTTAACTCTTTGACTAGGCTTTCATCAGCTAATTTTCTCAGATCCTTTTTTGTCCTCACATGAACTTCTATTAAATGTATACTTAGGTTTTTTTAGGCTGTAAATTCAAAACTTTAAATTGATCCCCATTATATTTCAATTTCAGTTTCAGCCCCGATCCATCTGCAGCTTTGTGGGATTAGGGCTCTGTGAGCAAAGAAAACAGCCTGCTGGCAAGGCTGGCGGTAGGGGTGACAAATCACATTCCACTAAAAAAAGGGAGGGGCACTTCTACCCAACCAGGAACTCCAGGGGCTCCCAGTTACCTTTGGGATCAACTCTAAACTCTCCTGTTTGGTATTTCCAATCCTTCATAAACCACTCTCACCTGAAGTTTCCAGGCTTCTCACACGTGATGCCACTCCACAAACTCTAGGGTACAACCATATTAGCCCACTCGCAGTCGCCAATACATGGTGGGCCATCTCCCCTCTCCATGTCTTTGCATTAGCTGTTCTCCATGTCTGTGATACACTCCTTTCTTCTTCTTCTCAAAATCTCTACTTCCCTTCAAAACTCAGCTCACTCACCACCTTTTATAGGAGACCTTTCTCAGCTGCCCTCTCTGCTAGAGCCTGCCCCCCTAGGGTTACCTTTCATCTTCTCTGTATGTATCTGCTGTGAAGCTACCAGATTCAGCCTCAAAAGTTTGATCTTCCAACCTCAGACACCAGAGGTCATGGAAAGGTTCAGGAGTAAGACAACAGTGGTCCATGGTTGCAGGGGCATTAAGCCCCTTTCTATCTATCTTGTGTATACGCCTTCCTGTTCAGTGGTGGTCAGAACCATATATGAACTGTGTTCTCTGAGTGTTTCTATGGGTCTGTGGTCAAGTCTCATCATTCCCCTTGCCTGTCCTGCTGTATAAACACCGTGTGCTAATGGGTTACAGCATGAGCTCAAGGTCTGATGATTTTCTAGAAATCAGACTCATCTTCTAATTTAACTTGCTTCATCATCCCTGGGGATGGGGTATCTGGCCAGTTGCCTCTCCACTATACCTTTGCTGTTGTTGTTGCTTAGTCACTAAGTCATGTCTGACTCGTTGTGACCCCCATGGACCATAGCAGGCCAGACCCTTGCAACCTGAGGGGATCATCTTCCAATGTCATCTGTTTTAGCATTTAATTCCATCTGTGGGGTTTTCTTGGCAAAGATACTGCAGTGGTTTACCATTTCCTTCTCCAGCAGATCACCTTTTGTCATAAATCTCCACTCTCACGATGACCCGTCCATCTTGGGTAACCCTACAGGGTGGAACTCATCCCTTCGAGGTACACAAGCTTCTCTGCCACAATGGGGAAGTAAGCCAGGAGGTGCCACTATACCCTACTGCCTCAGTAAAAACAAAATAATAATTTAAAAGGTTTTTTGAAAGAAAGGGAAGGAGAGGTGGCCCAGAGGAGAAATCCTGACAGTTTCATTACTTTGTTGAGGGCCCCAGGGAGGGGGGGGGGGGAAGGGCATAGATGCCTAAACCCATCTCTCTCTTGTTAGTCTGAGCATCCTGTGGATCAGAGCGGCCTCTTCCCCATCCCTTCACACAAACTGAAGCTGAGAAATTTGGCTCTGTATTTGAGGAGGGAGGGTGTTGGAGGAGATGAAGCAGATGCTGCCCATGTTTTGTTCTCTTAATAGAATAGAAGCACTTGGAGGGCAGGAAGGGTTTCATTTTTTTCTTTGTAGCCACAGTGTCCCCTCACAGTGCCTGGGACATAATAGGTGTTAATAAATGCTTGTGGAATGGCTGCATTCAACAGGGCGAGCTGGAGCTTGGAACAATCCTGTTTTTGCTCTTCTTTCCAAGCAAAACAGCAAAGCCTAGACTTGGCCTGAAGTCTTTTTGAAAGGAAATTGATATTTTTCCATAGATTTTATTATCTAATTCTGTTTCCATTTACATCTTTTATAGAAGCCTAAGGAATCATAAGCTCCAGGTTCAGGAATTTAGGGTCCCTGCAGAAAAGGTGCCAAGCCAGCATTCATTCTGAGGCTCCAGGAAGCTGGGCTAGATCCTTGGCCCTCCAGCATTCTCTTTGGGTTCCAGAGTCTGGGAAGATACCAGTGGCCAAAGACCCCAGGTGATTTTATCTGAGCTCCTTTCTGGGGGCTGGTGCTGCTACTTTGGCTTAGGGGATTTTGTGAGATGTGTCTAGTGATGCCACAGCTGAAATAATTTTCCTTACCCTATGAGAGGCAGTGTGGCTTAGTGGATGGAAAGCTAGCTTCCAAGTCAGGGAGACCTGGGTTCAAGGTCTACCTTCAAAACATACAAACTGGCTGTGTGACCCTGGTCAAATCCCAGATAACTCTTGAATACTATTAGTAGCAGAGAAGGTGCCATTGACCAGCATTGATAGAAGGGATTTCCTCACCTGAGAGATCCCAACACCAATGAAATGACAAGTACAAGCCCTATCCCTATCCCTAACCATTAGCCCGTTTCTGTTCATTTCATCCTACATGTGAGCAGTAGAGTCTCCAGGCTTCTTCGTGAGTGAAATCTAAGGCACAAGATCTCTCCTATCACACAGGAAGGCAGCTATTATTCTAAGGGAGAGGACACTGGTCTGGGAGTTAAGGAATCCCACTTCTAATCCCACCCCTGTCTTTCTCCTTGGTCAAATCACCTTACTTTTCTGAGCCACGTGCAAAGGGACAGAACTGGGACCTTCAAGGTCCTCATTTAGCTCCCCAAATCTGTGCTTCTAAAGTTCAGAAGCAAACAAAGCAATTTTGTTACTACATTGTTCAGCTTAACATACGTTTTAAAAATCAACAACATATGAGAAGAATTCACAGTTTCACAGACAATCCTTTTTGTTGTTGTTGTTCTTTGCATATTGAAATCGTTGTGTTTTTTGAAGTTTGTCAAATTCATAATAAAATACATTTTAAAAAGTCTATGATTCTAGTTCCACCAGGGAAACAAAAAGACTAACTTGTTTTGCTGACATCTCCCTGATTTAATGTAAGCTTCTTGAGGGCAGGAACTTTTTTTTTTTTGGTCTTTGAATCCCTAGCACTAAGGACAGTTCCTGACACATTGTAGTTGCTTACTAAATGTCTGTGATCGATCAGTTGATTGATTGACTGATGCCCAATTTCTCCAAAGGTTTTCTAAGCACAGGAATTTAAACCAGAGTATTCAAAGAAAAGCAAGGAGAAGGTGAGTCTGTCCTTCTTTTGCCTTCCTACCTCCAATAACACACCTGGAAACAATTCATCACCCATTATTTATAGCTCTACGAAACTTTAATAGTTTTGAGGGCTAGGGAGAGGTTGGAATTCCTGGAAGTCCTTTCTCTACTAAACCATTTCTGTTCACGTCATCTTAGGCATAAATAGAAGTAAATCCTACCATTTTCTGTGAAATAGGCAAAGCTTGGCACATCGCTTATAAATTATAACCTTAGAGTGTTACCTGGAGACACTGAGAGGTTAAGTTTTTTGTTCAGGGTGCCACACAGCTGGGAAGTATCAGGGCTTTCCAACTCAAGGCTGGTCCCTATCTACTATGTCACACTGCCATTCACTGCACTACATATAGATGTAAAGACATTTTCACAAACATCTCCATGTATTTCTACATTCCTAGTCACATGTGCACACATATACACACATCTCAACCATGCCCCTCCCCCCTCCATCACTTTCCACCATGATCACTCCCAACCCAGTCCTGTCACCTGCCTGGTAACTTTTTGATACAGTGGACCTGAGTTCTAAACCTGTCTCTGCCACTTATTGCCCAAATTCACAACCTTAAGTGAGTCACTTAGGCTCTCTGGGCCTCAGTTTCCTCATCTATAAAATGAGGGGGCTGGGCTCGTTGGCCTGAGAGATCCTTTCAGCTCTACATCTATGAGTAGAGGATGAAACAGCTTGAGGAAATGAAGATATCTCTGCACTTCTTCTGTGTGCCCATTTCCCTAGCTGGGAAACTGAGTTCTGGGTGGGATGGCAGCCTTGTCAAAGAAAAAGAGACGGCAGAAATCTCTAAAAATGATTTGTCACTGGCAAATAGAATTTATTTTTCCTCTTTGGTCTTTGATATAAGCTTTGATACCTCCTGTGGTTGTGTCTTCATACTTGTGCTTAGCACAGTCTCCTTCCTCAACCCTACTAAACATCTCCTGCTTCTTTCCAGACTCAGATAAAATTGCACTTTCTGCACGAAGCCTTTTCTGGTCCCCCAAGCTGCAAATGCCTCCCTTTACCACCCCCTCCCCCTTGCCAAGGTTATTTCCTGTCTATCAGTCAATTAATAAGCATTTATTAAGTGCCTACTACGTACCAGGCTCTATATAATAGTGATATTACAATGTGATATATAATATATGATAATAATACGATATGATATATAGATGATGTAAATACAAAGAATGAAACCATTTCTATTCTTAGCACATAGTAGGATCATTAAAATCTTTATTGATTGACTAGTTGGGGAGACAAGTACATATATAAGTATATGCAGAACACACATAAAGATAATAAATATAGATCTATACAAAGTAGTTTGGGAGGGAGGGCACAGCATTTGGGGAGATTAGAAAGGGGGTCATCTATCGGGTCTATTGATTTCAGGGGGTCCATGAACAAGAACAGTAAAAAAAAAATACATCTTCATTTTGATTAAGCTTTAACTGAAATTTAAGTTGTCTTGTAAATATCTCGTTATTTACACACCATCTCCCTAGAAGAATGCAAGCTTCTGGAGGGCAGGGATTGCTTTGGCTTATCTTTGCATCTCCAGGACCTAGAATGGTGGCTGACATATGGTAGGCATTTGAAAAATGCTCATTGACTGATTGGTTGACCTAGAATGAGGGGTGGAGTTGGAATCTGGGCTAGGGCTTTAGCTAAGGGCTGAAAAAATGATGGGATTGGATGGAGGGTGGGGTGAAGGTCAGAGTTAGGGTTTGGGTTGGATTCAAGTTTAGCATTGAAGTTAGAGGAGGGGTTTGGAGAGGGTCACAGAGAATGGAGTGGGGTGAGATACGTCTGCCCATCAGAGGGCCTAATTCCCTGGAAACTCTGAGCCATGTCTTGCCTCCCAGGAACAGCTGGGCCCAGCCTGAGGGCGGCCACCCACCTTGCTTCCCACATTCCACTTCCCCTAGATTCTTAACCTAAAGGCCCGGATTTTTCAAGCATGGGGAATTCTTGCTTTTCATTTTCTGGCCTTGCTGGTGTTCGGAGGATTCTGCTCAGGCTGTTGTGTTGTCCAGAGCCAAGTGGCTCAAAGGTGATGGCTTATTCCCTGTGCCAGCCCCAGCCTGGGCACTTCGCTGCTTGGCCTGCCGCTCCCTATGAAGTCACTTCCACGGGGCTAAATCTCCACTATCATGCTGGGCGTTTCTCAGCTCGTTTTCCATTTTCTCATGTTGACTGCTTATTTCCTAGATAAATGTGGGAATTCAAGGTGGCCACATTTATTTTTCCAGTTTGTCATGTCTCCAAGAAGAAAAAAAAACACCAACTACCAATAATTGGAGAATTATTTAAAAGAAGGAAAAATAGGAGTTCTCCTCAAACAGTTCTGACTCTGCCACTGACATTGACAATCTCTTCATGTCTGTTTTCTAAGGAATCCCTGTTATGGCAGTGCTGACATAAGCTTCTGACTTCATGGGGAATAGAATGGATGAAACCCATCCCTCCTCCTAAATTCCTTATTCCCACCATACTTCCAGTCACCCAGGCTGACAATCTAGGAATTGATCCACTTCAATTCTTCACGGTCCCTTCCTCTCCCCCTCCCTTATTCAACCAATTACCAGGTTTTGTCAATATTGCCTCAATATGTCTCCAACTCATGGTCCTTCTCTTGGCTCCCACCACAACCACTGGAGGTTAAAATGAACCATGGTAATAGTCTCATAATCTGTCTCCTTGCCTAATCTAGCCTCTCTAGAGCTTCTAAAGTGGTTTTCCTCAAGTAAAAAGGCTCCATCATGTCACTTACATGGCTACCCATTACCTATCTTTGCCTGGGATACATGAATTAAAAAACCATTTTGGTAACTGAATTTCAATATAAGTAATTCTCTTTGTAATTCTATGGGTTTTCTTTTATGAATTTAAAAGTATTATTCTGTGAAGGGGTCCTCATAAAGGTTTCACCAGCAGCCAAAGGAGACCATGATTCCCAAAAATTTAAGAATGCCTGCTCTAGAATAAATTACCTTGGGTGGGACCTAAAGTCTTTCACAATCTGGGTCTAGCTCCCTTCCAGGATGTTCATACATGTCTCCTCCTCATGAACTTCAATTTTTAGCTACACTGGCCCACTGTTGTCTCCCATACATCTCCTACCTCCGTGCTTTTGTACACACTGCCCCTGATGATTGGAAGTCTGTCTGTCTGTTTCCCTCCCTCCCCCTCTCTCCTCTTCTCTGTCTCTCTCTGCCTCCCTTTTGGAACCCCTAATTCTCTTCAAGGCTGGGTAGATGCTCTTTCCTTCAAGAGAACTTTCTTGATTGCCCCAGTTGTTAGCAATTCTCCCCAACCCATTTAGTATTTATCTGGTACATAGAGGCAACTGCATAATAGATTTAAAGCTGCCCCTGGATCCAAGGAGACTTGGATTCAAGTTTTGACTCTGATATATACTGGCTGTGTGGCCCTGGATGAGTCATATCAACTCTGAAATCTTGGGCAACTCTTAAGACGATATAATCAGGAAGGTGCCAACCTACGTTGGTAGAATAATTTTTCTCATTTGGGAATAAATGGCATTGCAAGTCTACCCAATCTCTGTCTTTTTAGTATATTTATCTCTCTGTGAACTTCTGTCTTCCCAGTTAGATGTAAGCTCCTTGAGGGCAGAGACTGTTTGCTTCTTGGATTCCTATCCCTGGTGCCTAGCTCATAGGAGGTCCGGTTAATTTAATTGTTTCATGGATTGCTGGGCCTGGGCCAGCTACACAGAGAAGAAAGACTCTTGATCAATTTATGAAGTCAAGATTGTTTTAGAAACGGATCAACTTGGCCTGATATCAAAGAAAGTCCCTGCTCCAAATGACAAAGTAGACCAGAACATGATGGTGAAGTGATGAGTTGAAGATAAAAATAGTTCTCAAAAAATCTCATTTAAGTTAATGGATAACACCCTCATTATGGGCTATGAAGAGAAATTAGAATTTTCTAAGTCAATTTCTAACCTTTAAATATGGCATCATCATCGAAGAAAATCTTGGTTTTTCTTGAATTCTCCACGGTCCTGTTGGGATAGACTCCTGGGGTGGATGGTTACAAGGAAGTTGGCAAAACCTTCCAGTTTTTCAGGTCAAGTCTTTTCTGGACTAGCTGCCTTTGTTCCTTTCTCTTCTTTCTATAATCTGCCAGAAACCTTTAAAGTTTCAAATCTCTATTTCTTACAGAGCCCATGACCATACAATAGAAGGTAAGTTCTTGGAGCCCAAGCACTGTTTTCTTTTTGTCTTTGTAGTATAGTGGCATATTAATTGATTAATTAATGCATGTTCTTATTAGTAATTAATAAATGCTTAATAAGTTAATTATTGTGATTCTTAAATGCTTGCTGATCGATTGATCTCAGATGTAGAACCAACAAGCTATGTCTGAGTAATATCCTATAAAACATTTGGTTATCTTTGGAATACCTATACTACAATGAGGTATAGAGGATTGAGGAGCCTAATCTCTCAAATTGGTGAGAGGTTGATGTGACCAGATGGCCAGTCCTGGGAGCACCTCTTGGAGAACCTAGACCAGAATTGCTTCATGCCTGAGGGCCTCTGATGACATCCTTCCATGATCTTTCCCCATTTCACTTTGAAGATGTTGGCAGAAGTTGGGGTCCCTGGGAGTAGAATATCCCAATTTATTGATTTTTTTTGAAACAATTTCTTTTCTTTTTTAAGTTCATTATTCTAACTAGTCGGAGGGGGAAGGATACAGGAGGGAAATCTAGGTTATATAAAAACAAAAGATAGCAAGAAAATCTATTTGAAGACAAATTCTTATTGGAGATTGTTAGAAGAAACTTTAAAGATCCTTTATCCCATGACTTGAGAAACTACAGTCTATGTACCAAACTCATCTGTTGCCTGCTTTTGCATAGTTGGCTTGCAGTTCATACAGAAACAAGATGGCGTGCTGGATTTGGCTGCAGTCTGCAGTTTGCTGAGCCCTGATTCAGTCCAAATTCCTTGTTGTACAAAAGAGGAAACTGAGTCAGTGAGGGGAAATGATGAGCCGTAGTCATGCTGCTCTAATTAGAAGCAGAGCTAGGACTCCTGGTTCTTAAGGCAGTGTCCTACAAAAGCCAGGTAAAATATTACTTGACCAGCACAGGGAAAGGCAAAGAGGAGGTGCTCATTAACTATCGATTAGCTCATTATTTGATGGGGGAGACTGAGGAAAGGGCTCACAAAGATCAGACTAGCAAACATTTATATAGCATTACATTATGTTATTTCATTCCATCCTCACAATGACCCTGGAAGGCAAATGCCAGTATTATCCCCATTTTATAGATGGGAAAATAAAGGCTAAGTGACCTGCCCAATATCACACATCTAGTAAGTGTCTCAGGCAGGATCCAAACCCAGGTCTTCCTGACTCCAAGTCCAGAGTTCTACAATGGCCTAGCAAATGCTTCTGATATCTAATGTCCTATGGACAAGTGTAGACAAAGTCCAGTAGAAGTTGACAGTTGGACTGGATAAATTTCCCAAATGCTAACTAGCTTGAGATGTGCCTGATTCTTCTTGGGGCTGGGACATTTGTGTCCAGAAATGGCCAAGGGATAGTTACACTCTACTATTGACCCCAAACCTTGTATCATACCCAGAATGACAGGGGGAGCATGGGATAGGCTTTGGAGTCAGGGAGACCTGGGAAACTTATTATGAGAGATAATAGTAGAGTATCTAGGACACCTAACACATAGTAGGCATGACATCAGTGAATGATATGAGTGTCACTTAGCTAATCATATAACCTCTCCGGCTTCAGTGTCCTACCCTGCAAAAGAAGGGGATGGCTTTAATTACCACTGAGGTCCCTTCTAGCTCTACATCTATGAATCTATTCCTAGCACCCAGGAGACCTAGGTTCTCATTTCAGCTCTGGTCTGGACCTACTGTGTAGTAACCTCAGACAAATTATTTACCATCCCTGGGCCTCTGTGTTCTACGACAGGGAGAAGGATTCTTTCCCTGCCCATCTCCAAGGGATCTGGTGAGAAATGGCAAGGTGTTAGCTGTCCGGCACCCAGCCCAGCCCCAGCAAAAATCAGCCAGTTCCTGAGAAAGGTGACTTGGGCCGTCTTCATGTTAGACATTGACTCATCATGGAGCCCAGGGTTGGGGCCACTGATCTACAGATGCAGACAGCTGATACGCTTCTCCCATGCCTGTCTGGTGAAGAGAGGCAGCTTTCAAACTGTCATTCCTTTTAAAATCCCGGCTGCACGTCCGTCTGTGGGCTCATACTGAGAGCAAAAAGAATGAAAGCAAATTACCAATTCAAAACATGAATTATGGCATGGAAGCCATACATTCAGTCCTAACTTGCATCCAGGGGAATTTGGCAATCGTCTTTATTTAGATGCTGTTTTCTTAACGACCTTCGGCACACTTTCAGCCTCCTACACTCCTAATCCCCTGCTCTGCACAAACATGAAATTAATCCTCTCAATACCTAAGCCAGTTCCAATAAGAAGTAAGGATGGGAGGGGAGGGAGCAGAGGAAGACTGAAGGAGAAAAGCCTGTTGGTCTATCCTTAGAATGGAATGGAAAAGCATTTATTAATCACTTTTCATGTGCCAAGTACCACACTTAGAGCTGGTGATACAAATAGAAAATCAAGACAGTCTTTGCTCTCAGCGAGCTCATGTTCTAAATGGGGAGATGATTCATAAAGGAGGCTCACGTTCACATATAGTTCAGGGCAGATAGAAAAGTTAGAAGGTACTCAGAAAGGGGATGTAGGGGGCAGATAAGCAACACCTATTCCATTCCCAACGGAGTTCAATCAGATCAGTACTGCCTCCCCTTGATTCATTTGACGGCCAACCCAACGACTTCCCCACTGTTCTTTTCTCACATTCTCCATCCCTTGTCTTTGTACCCATGCAGGGGTTGTCTACTTTTCCTGGAATGCATTCCTTCTTGCCTATGCCTCTTAGACTCTCTGATTTCCTTCAATGCTCAATGATAGCATCACCTCCATCATGAGCCCTCTCCTGATTGGCCACCATAGCTAATGCCTTTTTCCTCTTTGAGGGAGTAACATCTACTAAGGTCCCTGCTATGTAGGCCAGGGCAGCTCTTCTCTAAATATTAATTATTAAACTGTCCTTGAGACTTAATTGGTCCAGCTCCAAGTGGTGATGTGGCTTTCAAAGTCACCTTAGTGACAAAAGCTTAATTCACAAGGAGTTGGGGGTTCCCCAGCCTTGACACAGGCTTGTAACCAGTGTGTCCCATTAGTAAAGCTGGTGAGGGAGTCACACCCAGCTAAATCAGTGCTTTGTCCTTTCTGAGCATTCTTTCCATGAAATGCTAAGTAATTTCCTTTTGTTAAATATGAGATGATCTGTGAGTGTCTTATTTCATTTCATTTCCAAACTTGTATCAGTGGAAGGGCCCATTCTCTCCATCTCTGTCTCTGTCTCTCCTTTATGAATCATGGAGAGAGAGACAGAGACAGAGACAGAGAGAGAGAGAGACAGACAGAGACAGAGACAGAGAGACAGAGAGAGACAGAGACAGAGAGACAGAGAGAGAAGAAAGAAAGGAGAGAGAAAAGGGAGGAGAGAGAAAAGAAAGGGGAGAAAGGAGAGAAAAAGAGGAGAGAAGAGAGGAGAGAATAAAGAGAAGAGAAAGAGAGAGAGAGAGACAGAGACAGAGACAGAGAGACAGAGACAGAGAGAGAGGTTGAGATTGAGATGATATCTCTTGTATATACTGTGGTACAGTACATAGGGATTCAGCCTCAGATTCAGAAATAGTTAGGCTCAAATTCTGCCTCTGACACATACAAACTGTAGTATCCTCGAAAAGAAAGTTATCTCTCTGTTTCCCAGGTGGCCTTCTGAGACTCTGAGCTGCAGAGAAGGGGCCCGTGGGCGCCTGCAGAGAGTCCTCATTGGAAATTCCCCATACCAATGACATCGAGGTTCTGGTCCCCTTCTCACACCACTATGGGTCTATATTTTTTTTCTTCCCTGATAGAATGGAAGCTTTTTGAGGGCAGAGATCATTTTATTTTTTTCCTTCTATCTCTGCACCCGGCACAGTGCTTGCCACACATAATCGGCACCTGGTAGAGCACTGGACTACAAGACCAAAAGCCCTGGGTTCGAATCCCGTTTCAGATATACACTAGGTTAACAGACACAGTCTCTTTGGCCCTCACTTTGCTCATCTGTAAAAGGATAAGGGCCTGGGTTTGATGGTTCCGAAGGTCTCTTCCAGCTCTGAGGTGATAATCCCCTGATCCACACAGTAAATGTCGACTGACTGAAGGAATAAGTAAACGACCCGAGTTTTCTAGTGCTCCTACTGTGTGACGCAGAAAGGAGATCTTGGAGAAGCCCCATGCAGGCGAGCTGGCATGGGTGGGTCAACGTCAGGTCTAGAAGAGCTGAGAAGGCAAGCGAGGTCAGCTCGAGGCTTTCCATCTGTGAAAGGAAGAGAAAACTTCCGAGCCTCTGTGCTTCACAGAGCAGCTGAGAGGCTCGGCGAGATCCGGGAGAAGGCAAGGTGCTATTTTTATAAAAAGCCGAGCCGCGAGGGTGGGGAGGAAGCCGTACCTGTCCTGTCTGCCGCCCGCCTTCATTGTCGCCACAGGTTTGTTGTGCATTTCACAATCTTCACATCTTTAATTTATTGTACAACAAATCGGTGACGATGTAACATGTGTTTAATTAATTTGACGAAAATAGTTCAACAACTGTAAACAAGGCTGAGTAAATGGTGTTTGCTGTGAAATGGCACCACGACTATTCTGGTAGCTGGAGACCAACAATGCAGAAAGCTGAGATTGGCTCTGAATAATTGACTCTGCCAGGCTCCTGTGTTCAGCGAGACGATCCAGCCTTGGTTCTGCGTCCACGGTGTGCGCGCTACTGTGCTAGCGCCCGGGAGGCAGAGACAAAATGAAATGAAACAACTCCTGCCCTCGAGGAGCTTCTTTTGTCTTGGGGGTGTGTGTGTGTGTGTGTGTGTGTGTCTGTGTGTGTGTGTGTGTGTGTGTGTGTGTGTGTCTGTGTGTTTGTGTTCCCGCACAGGGGACAGGGTGGAGATACTACCAACACAAAATTGAAAGCTATATCAACTAATCAGCAAGCTTTTATAAAGTGCCTAGCGTGCGGCAGGCATAGTATCAAAGGGTCAGGAAGGATAGGACTGAGAAAAGTTTATTGGATTTAGCAGTTAAGAGATCTTGGGTAATTTTGGAGAGGCCCTTTTCAGGCAAGTGGTGGGTTGGAAACCAGATTGGGGTGGTGGGGGAATACAAGCTGTGCAAATGAATAAGTATAGACTTGCTAACTTGTAGATACATGACAAGTATATACGTTATACGAACAACTAGAGGACCAGGAAATGGCTTATTATGGGATGTGACCCACTAGCTGAGCCTCGAATAGAACTAAGGATGTCCCAGAGGCAGGGATGAGGAATGAGTACATTGGGGGCGGAGGTGAGGAGTCAGCCTGTACAAATGTATGCAGGCAGGAGATGAAATTCCAAATTCAGAGAAGATTGTGTAGACCAGTATAACTTGAACAAAGAGTGTGTACAAGAGAGTACAGTTAAATAAGCCTGGAAAAAGCATGGTAGAGTCAGATCATAAAGGCCTGTAGCTTTGGAGTTAAGAAGTTTTTATGTTATTTTAGAGACAACATGGGGTCAGTGAAGGTGGGTAAGGGAGTGGCGCAGGCAGACTTGTGCTTTAGATAGATTCTTTTGGCAGCTGGATGGAAGATGGATTGGAAAGGAGGAAAACTCAAAGCCAGGAATCCAATTAGGAGGCTGATTTATCACACCTAAGTCATACAACTCAGCCTAGTTGGAGATAAAGGAATTTGTGGCCCATGTTGCGCCAGTATATTAAAGCACTGGATGAAGGTATGGTTGTTTTGGCCAGCCCTCGGAGCATGAGCAGAGCAATGTAGACTGAATGGAGTAAGAAGAGTCAGGAGGAACCTTTGAGGTAGGAAGTAGCCTGGCTGTGGTGTTCCAGGTTTCCTAGGGAAGGACACTTCTCCCTTCGTATAAATTCATGTGTTTTGCTGGAACTCTCCTCTCTCGAAAGAGAAAACTCTATGGCACATCCTTTCCACAGTGTATGCTGCTGCCTTTGCTAGACTGTCTCAGAATTAGGGTGCCCCTAGAATGATAAGAAGTGTCCCATAATGAGCCTGTCCCTTCAGGATCAACAGAATAAATCTAGAGTAGTGGTGTGTGGCATGTGGGAGGGCTGGGGGGATAGAAAGGAATTTGTTTATGATGTTATTTGGGGGCAAAAGGTTTTGTCTCATTTCCAGAGCTCCCAAACATTGCTTAAAAAAATTACAACAAATTGAAGAAAAAAGTCAAGGTTTATAGGCATCTGAATGGTGTATAGTTCTAAGGACCTTTCATTTTCCCTTGACTTCTCATTTCTTTTTAAAAATATATTTTATTGGTATATTGTTTTTACATCACCTACATTCTGCAGTGTATATCTCCTTACTACCCTTTCCTCCATCTCCACCAAGCTATCCTGTATAACAAAGAATAAAAAAGCACAAGTCTAGCAAAATCAACCAATATACCAAACAAGTTTGATACTATGTGTTTCCAAGGTTCCCTGTCTCAGCAAAAAAGGTGGAAGAACTGCCTTCTCATCTCGATTCTTTGGGGACAAGCTCAGTCATTACAATATCATAGCATTAGGTTTCTAATGTTTTGTCATGCTTCCCATGTACGTTGTTGTAGTCCTTGAGTCAGTTCCTGGTTCTGCTCATATCACTTTGCATCAGTTCACAGAAATCTTCTCATGTTTCTTTGCATTCGTTGTATTTATCTTTTCCTTTAGCATAGTAACAATTGCATTTTATGTAGCACAAGTTGTTTATCTGTTCTCTCAGTGGGCAACTACTTTATTTATAATTCTTTGCTATACATCAAAAATACTGCTATAAAGATTTTGCTGGGCATGGGGTCTTCCTTCTTTCCTTTTTCTATCATTTTCCTCCTTGGAGTATATGATTAGTATTGGAATCTCCAGAATAAACACCATCATTGTCGTCATCGTCATTGCCAGCATTTATATAGCATTTTAAGGTTTGCAAAATACGTCCTATATGCCATCTCATCCATTCTTCATGACAACCTCGGGAAATAGCCACCATTTACTGAGGTTAATTAAGTGACTTATACAGAATCACACAGCTGGTAAATGTCTGCCTGGGATTTAAACTCATGTATTCTTGACTTCAGGCTCACCACTCTTTCTTCCATGCCACCTAGCTACACAAAAAGATGTGCTGCTTTTAGTAAACTTTTTGAATTAGTTTTAAATTGCCTCCCAGAATGGTTGGATTGATTCACAGTTGCACAGGCAATGTGTTAGTGTTCTTGTCTTTCCACAACTTCTCCAGCACTGGTTAGTGCCATCTTTTGTCATCATTTTCCCAATTTATTAAGTGTGAGATGAAACCTCAGCATAAACTCCCCCTTTAACATCTCTCTCTTTTTATTAGGGGAGGAATATTACGTCCGTGCTGATGTCAACATTAGTTGGCTGCTGAGGTGGTAATGACTGACATCAAGTTGATCAATCCCTCCTGGGGTCCTGCATGTTACAGTAGACCTTTGAAGACCAGGAGACTTAGAGAACGTAAAGAATGCCTCTCTAGTGGCTGAATTCAAAGCACCTCAACTTTTTTTATCCTATACTGCATCTTTATCTTTGTCAAACTCCATGGTGGGTGTCATCCAAGGCTGTATCTTGGGCCTTGTCTCAGTCTACTGAGATGTGTAAGATAATGCTTTAGACAGATGCATATCAGAGATGCAGTTCTACGTTGTGAACCTTAGTGACTAGAAAAGTAATGGTGCCCTCAGAAGTAACAGGAAAGTTCAGAAGGGGAGTGGGTTTGTGGAGAAAGATGATGAGTCATTTTGGACATGTTGAATGCTAGTGTTATTTTGAGCATGGTGAATTTGAAATGCCTATGGGATATCTGTTTGAAATGTACAATAGATAATTGGAGAGGCAAGATTGGAGCTCAGTAAAGAGAGTAGAGCTGGATATATAATGCTGGAAATGAGAGAGAGAGAGAGAAAGAGAGAGAGAGAGAGAGAGAGAGAGAGACATAGGAGAGCAGAGGAGAGGAGAGGAGAAGAAGAAGGAGGAGGAGGAGGAAGAGGGAGAAGGAGAAGAAAAGAGAAGAGAAGAGAAGAGAGGAGAGGAGAAGGGAGGGGAGGAGAAGGGAAGAGAGGAAAGGGGAGGGGAGGAGAGGGGAGGAAAGGAGAGGAGAGAAGAGAAAGTCCAGGACAGTGCTTTGGGAATATCCATAGTGGGTGTGACAAGGATGAAGATCCAGCAAAGAAGACTGAGGATTGGTGACACAAAGGAAGAGAATGAGAGAGAGGACAAACAGTGTCACAAAAACTCAGAGAGGAGAGGAGAGGATCCAGGAGGAGAAAGTGGTCAGCAGTGTCAGATGTTACAAAGAAATGGAGATTGAGGAAAACTCATTAGATTTGGTGACTAAAGAATCATTAGTAACTTTGGAGAGAACATTTTCGTTTGAATGACAAGATCTGAAGCCAGATTTGCAGCAGGTTTAAAAAAGAATGAGAAAAGAGTAAGCAGAGGAATCAAATTTAAATGACTTTGGCATAGAGTTTAGCA
The DNA here is from genome assembly GCA_028627135.1 of Pseudochirops cupreus. Lineage (NCBI taxonomy): Eukaryota > Metazoa > Chordata > Mammalia > Diprotodontia > Pseudocheiridae > Pseudochirops > Pseudochirops cupreus. The sequence continues at coordinate 381,052,528 of CM053584.1, read as the reverse complement.
GAGAAGGGAAGAGAGATTTGGGATGTGAGTGAGCCCAAATCACACGAGCTTGGAAAAATCATTTAACTTTAGCAGATCTGAGTACAGAGAATGAAGGGAAGGCAAATTTGGGGAATAAATAGTTCTGGATGGTGGCTAGTGGCTCAGGGCCAGGGATGACAGGCCTAATGTGATTTGAATACCAGTTAGGGGAGGGGGTGAGAAAGTAATTAAGGGGAAAATCAGGTGCTGTCAAAATCTATCTATTCCTATTTTACCACCAGAGTAGGCTCTGACCAGTGCAAAGAATCCTGGACCCAGGAGACCTGGAATCTACTTCCAACTCTGCCATTAACTTGTGGTATAACTTCAGCAAGTCACTGAACCTTGCTGGGTCTCACTTTCTCCATCTTCAAAATAAAGGGTAACAGTGGATTAGAGGGCCTTTGAAAACAAGTCCAGCTCTGATGATCTACGGTTTAATGGACTTACGTATCATAACATGAAAAAGGTAACATTAGCAAGATCAATGGGCAGCTAAGTGGGGACCCAGAAACTTGGCAGAGAAATGTCCCTCTGTCCTTCCAGTTCCCCTTTCGTGATCCCTCTGTTCTCCCACTCCACCCTCTGGCTCTCTGATGTAGAGTTGTCACTGCTGAAAACTCAGCTTTTTAGATCTCCTCCATCCCTCCCACTGCCCTGCCTTTGGCCATTCTCCCCGGGACAGCTGCAGCCTTCCTGTATTAGTCAGCAGGGTCTGACTGACTGCTTGGCTGGCCCCTCATCACCCTCACTACATTCCTCTGCCCCACACATAGCTCTCAGTTGGTCAGAAAGCAGTTGGCTCCCTGATCACAATGATTGGAGGCTGGTGTTTGGGCGGAAGCAGCATGATCTAGTGTACAGAAAGGCAGGAAACAGGAGTTTGGGTATTGGATCTATGACGAATTCACTGTGTGACCTTCAGCAAATGGTTCCTCCTTTGTGAGAATCAGTTTCCAATTTGTACAATGTTGGATTAGACAATTGCTAGAATACCTTCTAACTCTGACATTAATCAATCAATCAATTACTCAACTGACATTTGTTAAGTAACTACTATGTGTTAAATACTGGAGTTGCAAAGACAGAAGCTTTTATTTTATTGGGAGAGACAGTATATACATACATAGAAGTATCCAAAGATACACACAGAATGGACATGTTGGCTTTCCCTTAATTCTAAGATATTTAGATTTGCCTCTTGAATTGGCACGTACAGAGAAGGGAGTCTAGAACTATTGTTAGAGCTGTGAATTGGTCCAATCATTCTAGAAAACGATTTCAAATTATGTAAGGAAAACCATGGCCTTGTTTGGCCCACAGATCTCACTGATCCAGAGATCCCACTTCTGGGTCTATACTCCAAGGAAGGCAGGGACAGAAATGAGGCCCCTGCATAGAGCAAAATAGTCATAGCAGTGCTTATTTTGGTAACAAAAAATTAGAAACTGGAAGCTGGAACTGAGGTGCCTATTTATTGGGGAAAATGGTTGGACAAGGTATGGCACATGAATGTAATGAAATATTATTGTGGGGGTAATAAATGATAAATATAAAGAAGTCAGAGAAACATTGGAAGATTTGCATGAACTGGCGCAGAGTAGAGCAAAAAGAACCAGGAGAAAAATGTACTACATGGCTATTGGAAAATTGAAAATCAAAACAAAACAAAAAAAACAACAACTTTAAAAGGCCAAGAAAATGTAATGGCCCCTCTTAGGCTTTAGAAAAGACATGAAGAACCGCCACTGTCCTTGTTATGGAGGGGCAAGGCTGGGGTGTGGAACGTTGTGTGCCCTGTTAGACACAGTCACTTCTGGGACTGCCTTGGCTTAACTTGTTATTTATTATAGGGAGGGTTTGTTTGTTAAGCGCTTAGTCTGGGGTGGAGTGAAAATGACCGTGTTTTAAAAGTCAG
>CM053584.1:381034665-381050489 GCA_028627135.1 Pseudochirops cupreus | reverse complement strand
TCTTTCTTTCCTTCCTTCCTTCCTTCTTTTCTTTCTTTCTTTCTTCCTTCCTTCCTTCTTTCCTTCCTTCCTTCCTCTCCTTCCTTCCTTTTCTTTTTTAAAGGGAGCCTTGATCAAAACCCATTTACAGTGGGAAGGAATATGAGTAGAGAATCAGGCTGGAGCTCTAATTTCACTGACACAGAGAATTCCCAGATGAGGAAATTCCCTCTACTGATGCTAGTTGTAACCTTCCTATAATTCATATTCTTAGAGAAGTGCCCAGAGCATTGAGAAATGGAGGGGTTCACCCAGAGTCTCACAGGAAGGATGTGTCAGTTCTTCCTGACTCCAAAATCAGCTCTCTACCCCTCTCTACCCATAATGCCTCTCTTATGGGGGAAATTAGCAAAAAACAAATATTCTTCCCTACTGGTATATATTTTTTCATGAAAGTATCAGAAAAATGGGTATGGGTTATTTGTGCTCAGAGGTGTCAAACTTGTAAATGTCCTGAACCACATTAAAATATAATTGGGAAATATTTAATAAAATAAGTAAAAATACAATACATAGGCAATGCCAATTTGTGGTTTTCTGTTGTTTTGTTACTGTTTGTCCTTCATTCTTGGAGAGGACCAGTACATCAGGAAGATGATGCCATGACTTGCAAGTGAATTGGGTTTAAGGGAGGGAGCACTGTGTAAGGTCACCAGCCTCACTTTCTCCTCTGGAGTCACCTGAGTCCAGTGGCCAGATATAAATCAGGAAGACTGGAGATGGACTTTCTGTGGTTTTCTAAGTCAGTTAGATGTCACAATGCATAGAGGGCCAGGCATGGAGTCAGGAAGACATCTCCCTGAGTTCAAATTTGACCTCAGATTCTTAGTAACTGTGTGACCCTAGGCAAGTCACTGTTTGCCTCATTTCCCTCATCTGTAAAATGAACTGGAGAAGAAAATGGCAAACCACTCCAGTATCTTTGTCAAGAAAACTCCAATTAGGGTCACAGAGAATTGGACGCGACTTAAAAAATGAAACAAAGTCAAGGATCCATTTCTCTTTGAGATTGACCCCACTATTCCAGCTAATGGTTAGGTACTCAGGGCTAGGTTCTTATAGGCTTATGAGTCTTCCTGTTTATAGTACAACAAGGTATCTAGGAATCAGTCTTGTCCTTGCCCTTGGGTGTAGTTCATAATTTCAGTGTTCATACGGCAGGCAGCCCCAGGCTCTCAGGAGAGTCCAGAGCAATGAAGCCAAAGTCATAGGATAATCTCCATGTAGACTAGTGAGTTGCTTTTGAGTCATGGACTGAACTCCACATCCCAGCCAGTAACTTTACAGTGGTACACTCTGGGTCCCAAAGGGGCTAGAGAGTGCATATGGTAGGAAAAAAACCCCAATGAAGTTCAGAACTCTGCCATAAAGAAGCAAGTACTGCCCTTGCTGAGAGCTCCACCCAGGGTTGTACTGTAAGTCATGGATAGTATAGAGTTCCTGCTTGAATCGGTCTTCTGCTGGAGCAGGAAGAAAGTGCTTCAATTAGCCATGGACTCAGTTGTTGGTCTTTCCTAGTCTTTGGCTGAATAAATACATTTGTGTGCTTTATTATGAGAGTTTATTGATTGAGAGTTATATTGACTACACCAGACATTAGCTGGTGACCAGCCTTTGGGGGATGAACTTTCAAGATGTCTCCAGGATGGATCTCAGGTAATATATGCACATCTGCCACTTGGGCCCATGTGTGAAGCCTAGCCAATTTTATCGGCCCACTCTCAATTTTCTACAGCAACATCAGAGGAGGAGATTTGTGGAGGGCCCTAAAGCAGGCACTTTATAAATGCTTGTTGACTTTTATGAAATTGGGGGGCCAGGGACAAACAGCCTATTCCTGGATGACTCTTACTGTATTCATTCATGAGGCAAAATGTTCCCCCAAGAGTGAAAATGAAAAGATAATTGGTGGTATCTGTAAGGCTCAAACTTCTGAAGTTTGACATTTACCTAGAGGAAGAAGAAAAAAAGACCATGAGGTAGACTGATTTATTGCTAGTAGATGGGGCTAACTCTCATTGGGAAGCTGCAGGAATGACTATAGTGGGGGAGTAGAGTAAGGCTCATAACTAACTCTGAGATCCCAGTGAGGGGCTATGCCTTCTCCTCGTGGTGAGGGCCACTCCTCCCTACTTCTCTGCATTTTTCATTAATAGTCAGGGGAGTTACCAGGCTTGTAAATCTTCTTCTAAGTGAAATAGGGCCTCCCACTCTGAGGCGCATCAGACCCTATCAACACCAAGGGGGCACCAGGGGATTCCCAGTACCTCAAGAGTTGGGGAGGGGAAGGGGAAGGGAAACTGGTAAAGGATTAGACAAAACATAGCCTTGGCCAAAAATAATTCAAGAAGGAATTCAGATCGAGCCCTTGGGAGCCGGTTGGAAAGCAAGTGGGTAGATCTCAAGAGCTGAGATTCCTAAGTGGAAATCCTGAAAAGCTGAGAGCTTTCCAAACTGGATATGGAGATGTGTCCAGTTTTTCGCTTCTGAAGCCTTCAGTGAAGGTGAGTCAGAGCTTCCCATGGCATGGGAGAGAATAGGGACCTTGTCTGTTAATAAACAGAAATTGAGCCTTGAATTCCACCTCTACCCTTTCTGGGACTTGTGATTTCTTTGACAACAGATCCAAGGACAGTGATGGCAGTTTTTAGGGATTCCATCTTGGAGGGCTTCTGGACCAACTGGCCAAGATCCATTAAGTATATTAAATGGCACACTCTCAGATTTCTCTCCTTCCCTACAGACCGGGTCAACCCATTAATGGCCATTCCCAGTAGCGTAATAATGACAATGACAATCCATATTTTTACAGTACTTTACAGTTTAAGAAGCATTCTCCTACAACTGCTTTATGAGGATATAGGAGTATAATTATACCCATTTTACAGAGGAAGAAGTAGGTCCTGAGACATAAATTGCATTTACTCTGGCTACTACTATAATCTGGTAAAACCTTCCGATTTTTCAGGTCTGGTGTTTATCAGATAGGATACCTCTGCCATAGCCATACCCCTTTCTCCTGTCTGCCAGCCTTTTCCTTTCCTTGCTTCTGTTGAGCTAGAACTTTCTATGTTACATGCAAACTTACTTATTGATTCATTCCATGAATGACTGACAGAATGAAAAAAAAACAAAACAAAATAACCCAAACCATCCACTAAGTGCTTAGCAATGGGCAAAACGCTGTGATTTCCTCCAAAGTTGGGAAACCCATCTGCTGTGCCCCAATTTGCTGCTGCTTCTCCTTGTAAGACACCAGGCCCTTTTCAGTGTTAGAGTTGTCCTGAGGCCTGAAGGGATGATGGATTCAGGTGTCTTGTGCATCAAACCCAGTGGCGTAGGGGGCAGAGGGGGATGTGTTATAACAGTGGACCAGGACACAGAGACATCCTCTTATAGGATCACTGAAGACGCAGGGAAATCACTCACGGTTGACATCCTTCCTATGACTAACTTGTATTGACTTTGTGTATGTATGTACACACCTGCACATATACATATATGTACATACATATATACATGGGACACACGTTACAGTCCTCTTTGAGAGCAGGGGCTGTTTTTGCTTTGTCCTAATTCTCAGGACTTAGCTCAGTGCCTGGTACATAGTAGGTACTTAAACACTTCTCGTTTGGTTGATGGATTGCCAGTCCCCATGGAATATAAGCTTCCTGAGGGCAAGGATTGTCTTTCATTTTGTCTTTTCATCCCTAGAGGAGTCCCAGATGCAGTCATCATTTAAGTAATGCCTGTGGATTGACTGACCCTTTGAGTCCTACTTTCCTACACTCCACTCTTCAGTTTCTCCACCCTCACACATCCAGCCCTTGCCTCAAGGAGTCTCAGATCAGTCCCTTCCCCTGGTGGGGGGCAAAACATTCCAAATTTAGAGCTTTTGGAGTTGGGTGCTAAATCTGAGCGTCTCCTTTTAAGTTCTAGCAACTGGTAGAAGGTTTCTAGGACAGGACATGGACCATCAAATGGCTCATTAAGGGTGTAAAGAGGCATAAGATGTAGGAAGATTGGGAAGGTAAAAGGATCAGATTGGAAACGGATTTCAATGCCAACACGGACTTTATAATTGATCGTGGAGGTAATACGGAGCCATTGGAATTTATCGAGTAGGGGGGTGACATGTTTAGATATTTGATATTGGAAAAATCACTTTGGCAGCTCAGTGGATCGGAGTGGGGGGCCGAGGAGGCAGGGGGACCAACCACAAAGCAATGACGGGAGAGGAAATAAGCAGGAAAATACATGGGACTGGTATATAGTAAACACTAAGTGACGTTGGGTGACTTACTGATTTGGAGCTATGTAGTGGAGACAGTGATAAAGAGAACTAACATTGGGCCAACTAGGTGGCGCAGTGACCTCAGACAATTAACGTTTACTAGCTGTGTGACCTTGGGCAAGTCACTTAACCCCAATTGCCCTGCTTTCCCCCCTCCAAAAAGACCAAAAAAAGCTGACATTTATATAAGCTTGCAAAATACTTTGCAGTTATTAACTCATTTGATGTTCAAAACAACGCCATGAAACAGGGGCTCCCATTCTCTCGGTTTTACAGAGGAAGAATCTGAGAAAGGTGAAATGATTTTCCCAGTCAGAGAGCTCAGCTTGTTGCTGCCTCTGGCTCCAGAACTTGGGCTCAAACCTTTCTTCTGATAGAATCACTACCTGTGTGGCTGTGACATTTCACTTACAGGAGTCTCAGTTTCCCCACCTGTAACATGAGGTTCCTTGCAACTCTGATTCTCTGATCCTAGGACTCTCTGGCCTCAGATCTTTGTGATTGCAAGTCTGGAGCTCCGTCTGTGTAGACTGGCTCCCTAGCTAAGAAAAGGGAGGCTGCAGAGAGAGGGAGGGAGAAAACTCCCTCTCTCGTGCATAAAGTCCCTGAGTCTGGAGTATTTTCAGTCCCTCCTGGGTCACATGAGTCCCCGAAGCATTTGCTTTACGTAGGTGGTTGGTGCTTAGCTGTTTACGCTTCCGATCTCCCGTCTGAGAATGCCTGGGGCCAGCATGGCGGTGGTAGCCCCCCCTGTAGAGTCTTGGGTTACCTTGTGTGACTTCTCAGCTTTCCAAGGCACCTCAGCTTCCCGTTGCTAGAACTCTCCCTCGGCCCAGAGGGACCTGGAGATGGTGGGACTTCGTGGGTGTGGGCTCTTGGCCCCTAGTGCTGTCTGCGGCAGCTTAGTTTGGCACAGGAGCCAGCTGCTATCTGGTAGGGGAAAAGGGAGCCCAGCACCATCTTGGCTGACAATGGCGCTTCAGAACCCAGGTGGATGGCTGAGGCTCTGTCCCCTGAGAACCTTTAAAAATGGAAACTAATGAAATTAGATCCGAAGGCCCAGGGCAGCAGCCTGAAATGAGAACAAGGGGCGGCTCCTTGGCAGCGTTTCAATGTCCATTGTTATTAGGAGAATGGGACCCCAGCCACTGCCCGGGAGTCCTTGACCTTCCGGACAGAGAGGGCTTTAATCAGGCTGGACTTTTAAGTCCTAAGTCAGTCACAGGCTGGGCTGCCCAGCTGCCAGGAGATTAGATGGGGGCGCTGAGCTCATGCAGGCTAATTTAACCTCACAACCACTGCCCATCCCCATGGGCCTCAGAAAGAACAGAAAACGTCCCTGCCATTTATGGGTACAGTGGAAAGAGTACTGAATTTGGAGCTGTAGGACCTGGGTTTGAATTCCCAGCTCTGCCACTTACTTTCTATGTGACCTTTATGGGCCTCAGTTTCTCCATCTGTGAAATGAGGGGGTTTGAGTAATTCACCTTCCAGTTCTAAGCCTATAATCTTGTGGTCCTAAAATGCAGAGCAGGTGACTACTTGGGTGGGTAAATTGAGTTTCCTCACTTGTATTTCTCTATACTAAAGCAATCTCAGGTTCATAAAAAACCAGGTCTTTGGGAAACGCTACAGATGTTAGATTCAGAACCACAACATTGACTCTGGTTTCTGGAACAGTTATTTTGAGAGGACAGAAAACGTGTTAGACATTGACAAGTTCAACTGTAATTTGAAAACCTTCTCTATCCATTTTGTCAGTTATGAATAGAAAAATAATGTACCTATGTCTATCTATGTATAGCTAGCTAGGTGGCGCCATTGCAGATCAGGAAGTCTCATCTTCCTGAGTTCAAATCCAGTCTCAGACACTAGCTGTGTGACCCTGGCAAGTCACTTAGCCTTATTTGTTGCAGTTTCCTTATCTATAAAATGAGTTGGAGAAGGAAAAGGTAAACCACTTCAGTATCTTTGCCAATAATTGTGATATTTGGTACAAGAAACATTTGACAGCTTAAACTTATTATTCATACCAAATAACCTCTGTAGATAGAAGCACATCATAGGAATGAGAGCTGAAGGGCACCAGAGAAGCTGAGATACTTGTCCAAGGTCAAACTGTAAATAACAGTTGACCTTCAAACCTCTGATTCCAGAACCCACATGACCCAAACTGGTTTTCCTCTGCATAGTATAGCTGTCATTCCCAGGGCAGCTTAACAAGAGGCTTCCTGCCCTACTCTGCATGCCCAGGACAATATTCTCAGGAACAAAATTCTTTATTCCTCTCCTCTAGAGATCTGTACAAAATAATAAATGAACCTATCGTTGCAAGGGTATGACTTTTGGTTAGCTTTCTGATTCTTTAAGGCTAGTGTCAGAATTTTACAATTTAAGATCTCCAAGTAATATAAGTTATTGTTAGGTGACTCAGTAGGCAGAGAACTGGATCTGGAATCCAGAACAGAAAGAACAGTTCTTTCTGAGTTCTAATCTGGTCTCAGATACATACTAATTATGTGACCCTGGGCAAGCAAGTCACTTAACCTCTCAGTCTTAGTTTCCTCTTCTGTAAAAAGGCTAATAATAGCATATACCTCATGGAGCTGTGAGAATAAAATGAGATATTTGAAAAGCACTTTACAAATCTTAGAGCATTACATAAATGTTAGCTGTGATTTTTAAATCCTATACATGTTAAATAGGAAAGATTGAAGTATGGCAGGGGGAAATATTAATAGCTTAGATAGAGGGATAAGAGTATACTGACCTATATAGATGGATTCAGAGGTCATTTAATTACCAAATGGAATGATTGTTGATTGATGTCACCTGGTGAGAAGTTTCTAGTGGAGGACCCCAGAATTATCTCTTTGGCTTTGTTTTATTGAGCATTTTTGAAATTAGTCAAGTAGCACCCATTAAATGACTACTATGTCACAGGCACTGTGCTGAGCCCTGGAGATACAAAGAAAAGCCGAAGATAGTCCCTGCAATCAAAACAGCTTACAATCTAATGTAGGAGGTAACATGTGAACAATTTTATATATATGTGTGTATATATATATATATATATATATATATATATACACACACACACACACACACATATATATGTATATATATATATATACACACACATATATGTATATATATATATATATATATATCAAATGTATATATATATGTAGGATAAATTGGAGATAATCAAGAAAGGGAAAGCAGTAGGATTAAGGCAGATTGGGAAAGGCTTCTTGAAGAAGGTAGGGAGAAGATAGAGTTGGATATTTACCAGATTTGCAGGCACAAAGTTGGGAGTGTTAGTGAATATATTCAATGAAAGAATCAGGATCCAAAAAGATCTCAACAGTCTGAAATGATAGACCATAGCTAATGCCAATGAAAATGAAAAATTTTACCACTCTCATATAGCCTTGTTGTGAGGAGCTTCCATGGAAGAACTTTTTTTCTGCTAATGAAAATCTAACTCCTACATAGCTTTATAGTCTGAACAAGCTTTCTGTGTGCACTGAAATGTTAAGTGACTTGCTCAGGGTCAAAACAAAATGTAATGGAGATAAATATAAAGTTCTATGTGGGTTAAAAAATGAACTGCACAAAATACAAGATGAAGGATTGTTGGACTACAGTTCATTTCACAAAAGAAAAGATAACCTAGGCATGTTTGAGAACTGCAATCTCAGTATGTATCAGCTATGGAATGTTAATTTGATTCAGTTCAATTTAACAAGTAGTTATTAAGCTCCTACCATGTGTACAGTTCTTCACCAGGTCCTGGAGATACAAACACACAAAAAAGGAAAAAAAATAGTTCCTTCTATCAAAAAAGCTTTCATTCTATTGAGGGAATCAGACAATAAACATTTGTTAAGTGTCTACTATGTGCTAAAGAGAGGCAACTAGGCGGCTCAGTAGAACAGGTCAGTGGGACAGAAGAGATACCCAATGTATATAAAGGTTAGTGTATGATAAACCTAGAGACATACAACAGCAAGCTAAGCAAGCACAGGATCACAGATCCAGAGTGGAGACATTAGAGACCATCTAGTCAGCCCCCTTCATTTTACAGATGAGGGAAGTGAGGTGCACAGAAGTTAGATGAGTTGTTCAAAACCTCAAACTAAGTTTCAGAGCTGGGATGTACCTTGGAGGGGAGTATGGCCTCAGACTAGTGTAATATTTTCTCATGTCATTGCCTCCCTCCTTTCTGCCTTCCTTGTCTCTGGAAGTTTAATCAGCCAGATCCTGTTACAATAATTAGTTCACTTTTTAGCTTGGGGACAAAAGAATATTCTTCAGATCTACCCTCTTCTGTTGTTTGATGGAGTAAAAAAAGTTAATAATACATTGATCACATTAGCTCAGAGCCCCCAGTTAGGAAAATCCCCAACATTTCTAAAATACCTGTGATCATTATATTAAATGAAATCTGACATCTAGAATTTACAAAGAATTAATTCAATTATGAATAAATGTTCAAAATATATGAATATATGTTTTACAAAGGAAGAAACAGAAAATAGAGATAGTCATTTGGAGAAAATGATAATCTTTTATTAAAACAACTCTATGGTGCTCCTCAGAAGACCTATCAAATTAACAAAAGTAAACAGGAGCTCAAACAGTCTCACAGGACTGAAATAGGTCCACCAAGTCTCTGCTGGAGGCCTTACAAATTAGTTCAATTTTTTGATTTGGCTGAACTCATGATTTCATTTGTGTATTGGCCTCCCACTAAGGAATGTCCTCTTTTAATGAAGATTTAGATCTTCATTATCTTCAAATACTAGAACTTATAGTCCTAATATTCTTAGTCTGGGATCTTGAAAGGTTAAGCAACTTTCCCCAGCTCATACAGCCAGTATATGTTGGAAATCATGCCTGCACCATGTCTTGCTGACTCTTAAACTAGATCTTTATTAATTATAATACAGTGTTAAGGAAACTAGGTAGAACAGTGGGTGAACACTGGACCCAGAATCAGGAAGATCTGAGTTCAAATCCAACTTCAGACACTTGCTAGCTGTGTGACAATGGACCAATCACTTAACCTCTTTCTGCCTCAATTTTCTCATCTGCAAATTGGGGATAATAACAGCACCTACCTCCTGGGGTTGTTGGAGGATAACAGATTGTTTGCAAAGCACTTTGCAAACTTTAGAAGAGAGCACTATATACATGCAATTATTATTATTACCTCCCAATCCAAAATAAGAGTTATAAAATTTAGACAAATAACCCCATTATCAAAAATCTATAAGGAAATCATTGAAGAGAAACTGCATGGTAGAAACTTTATCTGACTTGGAGTCAGATAACCTTGGTTTAAATCTTGATTCTGTTACTGCCTTGTGAATTAAGGCAAGTCAATTACTCTCCTTAAGCCTCAGTTTTCTCATCTGTAAAATGAAGGGATTGGATTATAGGGCTTGTAAGGCCTTTCTATGATCCTATGACTTAAGAACCTAAAGATGTTCACAGAGGCATTATTTGTAGGAGTAAAAAGGTAGATGCCATTTCTAGACTGTCCAACAGCTGTAGGATGGCCGAACCATCCCTTCTTTGTTGTATATTAGTTTAATAAGCCACTACTATACCAGTACAAATGAGAAATATGAGTAACATAAAAAAATATGGAAAGCCAAGTAGATTCATGTAATTGGAAGCAAGCAGAATATGAGGAAATGTAAACACACTGATTGTGACAAGCCCCAAATAAATACAGGCATTCAAAAGTCAAGGGACAAAGAGAGGAGAAAGGGGTAGGGAAGGATAAATGGGCAAACAGGCTGTGGACTGTTTTAAAAAGAAACAGAAACAGTTCTGAATGCTGGTTCCTACTGGCTTCTATTAAATGCTGACATATAAGGAGCATAGATTGGGACAGGTGAGGTCTTCATAAACAGCAAAGGAGGAGAAGCTGAAGTCTGCCCACTTGGCTTGGGGGTGGCCATTAGTGTGCACCACTAAGGAAATGAAGGCATGCCATCCATCTAGGCTTTGATGTGAAAATCATCAGCAGAGCAGGGCTTGATTTGTTTGTTTATTTATTTATCTGCTGAGGGAATTACCTAATTCCTGCTTCAAAGAGAATAAGGTTCATTAGAAACTTCTAAAGCTTCCAAATAAAAAACAGCTACCGTATTTATTGGGTTATAGGATGCCCCCATGACTGAAGACAGTTTGTGATTTCTCTGTTTCATGGGTTTACGTGACTTTGAAAGTTGTTTTAGGCTCACAGTGATTCCAAGCTGCTCATTGCTGCAAAACCCATCTCTCAGCATCACTATTCTCCCGGTGTTCACTTTCGGACAGCTCCAAAATGAATTTAGAGATTTTTCCTTATATCATCTGCTCCTATCTTTGCCATTAGGTCTCAGAGACATCTTAAACTTAACTTGTCCAAACTAAAATCATATTTTTCCCCAAACGCTCCCCTCTTCCCAACTTCCCTGTTAATACTGAGGGCACCACCACCCTCCCAGTCACACAGGTGAACCAAGGTTCCAGCCCTGGCTTCTCTCTTACCCTCATATCTAAATTGTCACTTTAACCTTTGTGCCATCTGTCCTACATATCCCCTTCTCTCCTCTGCTGCCCCTCCAGTGCAGACCCTCATTACCTCATACCTGGACTAGCACAATAGCTGCTGGTGGGTCTGCCTGCCTCTAGTCCCTCCCCATTCTAATCTGTCTCCTACTATCAAAATGATATTCTTAAAATGCGGGTCTAACTAGGTAACACTCCTCAATAAACTCTAGTAACTTCTTATTGGGAAGATAGGTGACACAGTGGATCAGGAAGACTCATCTTTGTGAGTTCAAATCCAGCCACAGATACTTTCTAGTTATGTGACTCTGGACAGATCACTTAACCCTATTTGCCTCAGTTTCCTCATCTGTAAAATGAGCTGGAGAAGGGAATGGCAAACCACTCCAGTATCTTTGCCAGGAAAACCCCAAATGGGGTCACAGAGAGTCGGACATGAAAAGGACTGAACAATGAGCAGTTTCCTATTACTTTCAGGACCAAATAGGAAATCCTCTGTTTGGATTTTGAAGCCCCTGCCTACCTGACCTCTCCTATCTGTCTTCATATGCTTTATTCCCTTCTCCATTCTCTGTAATCTCATAACACTGGCTTTTTTTTTTTTTGCTTCACCTATAACATTCCTCCTGAATCTACATTTTCACTGGCTTATGTTTTCCTTTTTTGCCTCTGCTTCTTGGCTTCTTTCAAATTTCAGATCAGTTGGTCCTCTATGTATCTCATATGCCCATTGTTGTTTTCACGTTGTCTCCTCCCTTAGAATGGGAACCCTTTGAGGGCAGAGACCATTTTTGCCTTTATATCCCCAGCACGTACCCCATGGTACCTGACACATACTAAGTGATTAAGAAATGTCCATTTTTTTTCTAACACATTGAGGTAGATTCAATCTAACCTGTCATTTTCATGTCAACCCTTCAAATACTCAAAGGCAGCTATCAGTTCTCCTGTCTTCTTGAGGATATACAATCATGTATTTAAAGCCATAAAGGACATTGAGGGGCGACCCAATTTATTTTTATTGTTTGCTGTTCAGTCATTTTTCAGTTGTGTCTGACTCTCTGTGACCCCATTCGGGGTTTTCTGGACAGAGACACTGGAAGATTTGCCATTTCCTTTTCCAGCTCATTTTACAGATGAGGAAACTGAGGCAAAGAGGGTGAAGTGACTTGCCCAGGGTCACACAGCTAGTAAGTGTCTGAGGCTGATTTTGAACTCAGGAAGGTGAGATTTCCTGACTCCAAGCCTGGCACTCTATGCACTATGGCGCCACCTAGCTTCCCTCATTATATAGATGAAGAAATTCAGGATCCTAGATGATAGAATCATAGGTTTAGAGCTGGAAGGGACCTCAGGGGACATTGACTTGTACCTCTTGATGATACAGATGAGTAAACTGAGGCACAGAAAGTTTAATGACTTGCCTGGGGTCTTGTAACCAGAAAGTATTTGAGTTGCAATTTGAACGGAGGCTTTTTTTTTTCTATTCTATACCTGCTGTACCATGATGCCTCAGTTCCCTCAAGTCATTCTCGAACCTTTTATTCCAAATCTACTTGATGAAAAATGCTTCACTTATTGAAATAGAAATTTAAAAAAATATGACTTATCTTGAGAAAATTGACTAGATGTCAATGTCCAGTTGGAAATAAAGCCGGAATTTGTGTAGAACAAAATGAATTCTTATAAAGTCTTATGTAAATGTAAGTTATTACAAGATGTGGTGGCTGTAGCCCTTGAACAGGATCCTAAAGTTCATTTATCCTAAAGTGTCCATGATTGATAGTGGGTGGGATTGAGTGGCAGACTTGGAGTCAGAGAGGCCTGGGTTCAAATCCCACCTCAGATCCTAAATAGTTACGGGACAAGGGTAAGTCATTTAATCTCTCTGGGTCACTATTTCCTCACCTGTAAAATGGAGGAGTTGGACCATGTGGTCTCTTAGGTCCCTTCCACCTCTAAATCTATGATCCAATGATAATATCAATCAACAAGCATTTATTAAGTGACTACTGTGTGCCAGGAACTGAGCTAAATACTAGGAATACAACACACCAAGCAGTCCCTGTCCTCATACTCCTGCATAGGGTGACTGGCATCTTAATGGAGATATCTAAAGGATCAGTAGAGGAATTCCAGTCATCAAGGACAGAGAAAGGTCAGGGAGATCCTGAGAATAAGAAATAAACGGTGGTAGGTTATAGAAAAAAATGGAGCCCATGGGAAACTGGTTAGCTCTCCTGACTCCATGTTGGTCAATGTTCCCTCTCTGGGCTTCTGTTTCTTCAGCTATAAAATGTGTATGTGGGTTGGTCCAGATGATTGAATTCAACTGAATTCATTTCAAACATTTATTAAGAACCTACTGAGTGCTAAGCACTATGCAAACTCTACCTTTTTTTGAATTACTAGATGTTAGGGAAAATGAGATGAGATCAGAATAGACGAGATGGGGATAGATGAGAATGCACGAGAGAAAGAGAGAAAAGCTAAAATGCTGAGGAAGGCTGCAATAAAGAAGATACTCCATCTTAACCACTAGAGAGTTTTTTGAATTTGATATCCATGTCCTTGTCTTGACTTTTCTGTTTTCTTAGAGATGTCTTTGATCTAGTAGGATTTCTTCCTGAATCCTGCAAATGTGTGTCTGTATTTATTATACAAGGCTGTGACATCTTGTTCCCGTTTTTCTTAAAAGAATTTTAAAATGGGTGTAGATCATTTAAAAAGAGAACTGAGATTTAAAGAACCCGGGGTCTCTGCCAAGGATCCAGGTTCTAACAATTATGTTCAGTATGTCCGTGAGGTCCAAGGGTCTCCCTTCCTCCTTTCTCCCTCTCTCTTAGTCCTCTGTCCTCCATTTGTCACTTCTTTATGCTGGGCTTGCCTTCGTAAGGGTTGCTACAAAAACAAAGGTGACTCTTAATTGGATGTTTTTACTGAACAGGCAAAGTAAGAAGTTTGTAAATGAAAGGGCAGCTCCCACAGTATTATTAAAACCCACAGCGTCCTTGTATCTTTTAAGATGCCTCTCTAGCTCACACTGAGGAGGCTAAGGAGGGTGATGTGGTGAAAAGAGGGCTTGTTTTTGGCATCAGAGGACCTAAGTTTGAATACTGGCTCATATCATTTCATTTTTCTGGGACTCAGTTTCCTCATCTGCAAACTGAGATTTCTGGACCAGATACCCTCCAAAGTCCCTTCCACCTCTAGACCTGTGATTTTATGAGTCTATAAATCCTTCCTCTTTACTTGCATCTTTCTTTGAGGTCTTCCAAGGCCATGGATTACTAGCTTAGAGCTGAGAGGATATCTAGTCCAACCTTTTCATTTTATGGATGAGGAAATTGAGGTTCAGTGAGTTTAAGTGATTTGCCTAAGATCACACAGGTAGCAAACCTCCGGGGTGGGATTTGAACACAAGTGCCCCTGACTCTAGAGTCTTGCTCTTCCCACTGTACCCTATGGCCTCCTCTTGGGAAGGAACTGACCCTGGCTTCTTGCAGTTTTAGGTTTAGGGCTTGAAGAGAAGTTAGAAATAATCTTGTCCAACCTTTTCATTTTATAAATGAAGATACTGAGACCAGTGAAGTTAAATGACTTATCCACAGTCACACAGATGGGCAGAGTGTGAGTTCAAATTCAGTGATTCCAAATTCAGCTTCCTTTCAGTGGATGGTAGACTCTGACATGTCCTACCTGCTTGGAAAACTGCATATGGACCAAGAGATGGACCAAAGACCATCCTGGCTAGGTTCAGAGAGGCTTATCCTCAGAAATTTGGCCTCCAGGAGGTGAAACTATGGGCTGTGGCAATTCATGAGGAACATTTAGGAAGGACTGCAATCTCATTCAGTGAAAGGATCACCCCATAATGGATGCTTGTGCTCCATGCAGTGAGGAAAAGCATTTTGCCCATTCTATACTCTACTTCCTGTTCTTGGGTTCAGATCTCTGGTGAATCCTCCCTCCCTTCCTTCCACCTCCAATTGGGTGAAGCTATTTATCCCCATTAGATTATAAGCAACACGAAAAAGCAGCAGAAGTGGCAGCCCTATAACTGCCTCCATGTGGCTGCTTCAGAAGCTTATGGCCTGCAGATTGCAGGGGGGCCAAGAGATCACTCAGAGGCTAAGTGCTCCTGGCTTGAGCTGCCTGGATCGGGATCACAGTCTTGGGTGGTGGTCCTGAGATGCATTTTCAGTGAGCCAAAGCTGGTAGGGGCTGCAGAAATGGCAGCCTCCTAATAGCTCTGGCAGCTGTGAAAACCCCAGCAATTTGGGACAGAGCTGTCCCCTCTCAAAGCAGAATTCTATTGAACCTAAAAGTCAAGTAACTGACTGGCAACATGAACAGGCAAGGGAAGCAAAGCAAGCCCATCAATGTAACTTTAGATTCCCTTTTTGGGGACAAAAAGGATCAAAGCATGGAATGGGAGGAAGACAACACAGTCAGAACTCCCGGACCAAAAGCTTCCAAGAAAAATGTAGACTTGTTACAAGCCATAGAGTAGCTTAAGAAGGATTTTGAAAACCAAATAAGAGAAGTGGAGGAAAGATTGGGAAGAGAAACGAGAATGATGCAAGAAAATCATGAAAAGAGAGTCAACAACCTGACTGAAGAAAATAACACCTTAAAAAATAGATTAACTCAAATGGCAAAAGAGGCCCAAAAAGCCAATGAAGAGAAGAATGCCTTAAAAAGTTGAATTTTCCAGATGGAAATAGAATCTCAAAAGCTCCCTGAGGGGAATAATTCCTTCAGAGTTAGAGTGGAGCAAATGGAAGCAAATGACTTTATGAGAAATCAAGAGACTATTAAACAGATCCAAACAAATGAAAAAATAGAAGGCAATGTGAAATATCTCCTTAAAAAAACCACTGACCTGGAAAATAGATCCAGGAAAGACAATTTAAAATTT
>CM053584.1:380968957-381034165 GCA_028627135.1 Pseudochirops cupreus | reverse complement strand
TGGGTATTTTGGGGTGGCTATGTAAGAGCTGTGATATGTTGCTGCTGCTACGCCACCATCTTGGCTCCGCCCCCCCACTTAAGTATCTTTGCCAAGAAAACTCCAGATGGGGTCATGAAGAGTTGGGCACAACTACAAAATGACTGAACCACAAAAATATTCTAAAAGGACAGAGTAAGAAGAATCCTTGCTGATGTAGGGAGACCCAATACAATCCAACAAACACTTATTAAACACCAGCTGCATGCTAGGCTCTAGAGACTGAAAGGCAAGCTGAACCCTACATAGGTTTCAGGAGAGCACTTGCAATATAGTGAGAGTAAGAAGAGAACTTTGAGAACAGAGGAGATATCGATGTTTTGTTTTTTTTTTCCCCAAAGGGGATACACATAGCATAATGGTTTGGTTGGATTGTATGGTGTAATAATGGATGACAAAGATAAGGCAGACCTCATCTAGTCTCATTTTGTCCAATTTTTTTTCCTATGCCGAAAGGTGTAATTTTGTGTAAAAAGGAATGAAACAAAAATGGCTAATAGGTGGTTGAAACTGCTGCACAAGACTTGGAACTCAATCGCTGGGCTACTCCCAATGATCTTTGAAAGATTGTGGAAAATGGGACAGGTGCTAGAGATCTAAGGGAGAGTGAAGGTAAAAATTTTCAAAAAAAGGAAAGAATTAGAAATTGATAGGTCGATGAGTTCGTTTGATGAAATTCTAGAACATATCATCTTGTCATAAGGATGGCCAGTGAACATCTTGAAAAAGGAGGTGATTATCCCCAAAGCCAACAGGACCTCATCAAGTGCAAGCTATACCAGATGAATCCCATTTCCTGTTTTGACAGGATCGCTAGACTCAAAGCAATGCAATAGATAGAGTTTACTTAGATTTTGAGCAAAGTTTTGCAAAGTGTCTCATGCTATATTTAGAACCAACATGAAGAGCTGTTGGCCAGATGGTTAGGTGACTGTGCTTAGGTTGACTGGCTGGACCCAAAAGAGACATCATCAATGATTCAATGTCAACTTTGACCATTGTCTCCATTGAAAGGCACTCCCGAATTTGCCCTTGACTATGCTGTTTAATATTTTCATTACTGACTCCAATGGAGGGATAAATGGCATACTTATGAACATTGCTGATAGCCAACATATTGGAGCACAGAACCACAGAACCAGGAGGTCCCCAAAGTCTGGCTGGCTAGAATGTTGGGACATAATAGGATACCAATTTTATAGGGATAAATATAAAGTCTAACCAGAATGAGACATACACTTTTGGGTATGGAAAATGTGTGTATTTGTTTTGCATGACTGATTTTTATCTTGGGAGAGGAAGGGATAGCAATAGTATTGTCAAGAAAAGAAAAGAACGGAGATGAAAAGTGAGTTATTGAAACAGTTTAAAAATGGACAGAAAGGAACAGCAGACATTTCATAGGTGAATAGACAGGTAGGACAGCTTTGGAAACAAAGTGTTGAAAAATTTATATACTTTAGACCATGAGCTCTTTGAGAGCAGGGGGAAAGCATGGTTTTTACATACATACATACATACATACATACATACATACATGTATATTACTGTTCTAATTTGTATATGCAAATTCTTTCTCTCTCTCTTGATTCCTCTCTCCTTCCCTTCTCTTCCTCTATAGCTTCCTTCTCCTTTCCCTCTCTCTCTCTTCTCTTTCTCCATCTTGCTCTCTCCCTCTCTCTTTCTTCCTCCTCTTTCTTTCTTCCTCCCTCCATCCTCCTCTCTTGCATATCCCCCCTTTATCTGTTTCCCTATCTTCCTCCCTCCCTCTGGCTAATTTTCTCCCTTCTCCCTCTTCCCTTCCTTTCTGGTGTTCCTTAAGTTAAAAAAAAAGGAAGAAAGAAGGAAAGAGAAAAAAAGAAAAGAAAGAAAAAAGAAACAGAAATCTTAAAAGGAAGGAAATTAAAGAAGGAAGGCAAAAGTAGAGTAAGAGTTTAAGAAAATTCCATTATCTCCAGGACATGTGTATATATATATATATATATATACACATACATATATATATATGTATATGTATTTAAAAATGTAAAGCCTAACACTAAGGTTCAGAAAACCATTTTTTGCAGATATAGAATGAGATACAGGGCTAGATAGAAGGTTTTCTGAAAACTCTCTGAAAACTAAAATCTTGGAGTTTTAGGAGCCTGTAAACAACGGGATCTGGCAACCATGAAAGCTAGTTTGATCTTCGGTGTTCAGAGAGACACCAGGTCCCAGGACTAGGGAGGTGATGGAGTTCTTGTAATTTTCTGCCCTGGTGGGAACACATCTGGAGTACTAGCCTTGATTCCAGGTGTCACATTTTTTTTTGGAAGAACATTGCTAAGGTGTAGCCCATGCAGAGAAGGATGAACAGGATGAGCAAGAGTGAAGAAGGTGAACAAGGGTTCCGAGGACATACCCTCATGTAACTACCTGAGTATATAGCTTCATAATGTGTTTCTACTTAGGAACACATACTGCCTCAGGTGTCTCGTAAGGACAATAGTAGTCTATTGTGATCAGTCTCAACCATGTTCTGTTCCTCCCCACCCTATGCCCAATTTTCATTGTTCATTTACAATTAACAAAATAGATCAGGATCTTTCAGATATTTTGATGGGGAGCCAGAATTCTGACTGAAGATGCACTTGGTCTTTGCAGGTAGAGATAATATTAGTCCTGAATTGACAACCAACCTGTCAAAGGTCTCTCTCTACTCGGAAACATTTCCCCTTCCATAAAATTTGTGCTTAGCTTAGTTCAGGTTCTCCCTTAAAGAGCTTGGTTACATCAAGTTCACCAAGAAGAAAAGAAGAACAGAGTGTTACTATTGAATTGAGTCAGGAATCCTTCAATTCCAACCCTTCCTCTGATACTTAGATACTGTTGGACCAAGGGCAAGTCACTTAGATTCAAGCTTCTGTTAAATGGGGATGGTACTATTTGTGAATTGTGTGCAATAATAGATTTGTGTTATCTCCCTAGTAGAGTTGTTGTGAGACTCAACTGAGAGACTATTAAACTCAAATGGGTTCATAGAGTCAGATGCTCAATGACAACAACTCCATCCTGGGCACTGTGCTAAACACTAGGGATAGAAAAGAGGCAAAAGACAGTCTCTGCCCTCAAGGAGCTTACAATCTAATGGGATAAGTGATTTGCCCAGGGTTATGAGTCACAGGTGGGACTTTATTGATCTGTATTTGGATGGGCCCAGGTCATCACTTCTCCTTCCCCTTTGTCTACTGCTCATCCCAACACACTGACACAGACCCCAGGAGCCTCCCAGAGATGATGCTGCAATGGCCAGACCCTTTTGTTGCACACCAAACCTGCACAATCCCAACCTGGCTTCTGGACTGACCCTGTCACAGGCAGCTCTCTGGGACCTGGGGATGCTTGGTTTGGGAACCAGAGGGTTGGGCTTCCTGGCAGACAGCTCCCTGTATAATTGTCCAATTCCAGAGGCAGAGGAGGGCCCACAGACTCTGTTTCTCATTAAAAATGAAAGGGGGGAAAAAGCCCGTGAGCAACCATGCCCTTGTAAACAAGCTCCCGGGTTCTTGGACGAGCATCAGATGCATTGCTTGGTCTGTTGCGGTGGGCTTGGAGAAACCACAGCTCCGAGCTGTCCCTAACGTGGAAGGAGGACCAATGGGTTTGCTGTCCTTCTGGGCTGTTACAAGGGGCCTCTGGGAGGCAATTGTTCAAGGGAGTTAGTATTCTAGTCTCTCACCTACAAATAATCAAATCTTCTTAATTTTGACTCCACTGACTTAAAATTTATGATCTTACCACCTTCCAACTCTCTATGAAGAAAGGGCTTGTTGAGTGGGGTGATGGCTGAAACAAGACTGTAGGGGTTTTATTAAGCTTACCCAAGAGAATAATTTTTTTTAAAAAAGTACCTCTGTCAACTTTGGGGCATATATGGATGCTGCTGATTATTTTTGAATTTTATTGATTTATTTCAGGCTTCTTGTTTCTTCTTTTTTTAAAAAAAATTGATAATTCTTTTACATTTATTTCAATACAATTGACTTTCTTTGTAATCCTATGTACATTTGTTTTATGTATTAAAAAACATTATCCTGAGAAGGGATCCATCAGTTACACCAGTCTGCTCAAGGAGTCCAGGACACAAAAAATATAATATCCTGACTTGTTTAAAATCTTGTCCAACCAGTCATTCGGGGCAGTGTGGTACGATGGGTAGAAAGCTGACCATAGAGGCACGAGAGCTGGGACTCAAGTCCCACCTGTGGCTCCTGTTTTCTATGTGATCCTGGGCAGATCACTTACCCCACTAGACTGTAAGCTCCTTGAGGGCAGGGACTGTCTTTTGCCTCTTTCTTATCCCCAGTATTTAGCACAGTGCCTAGCATGGAGCTGTTATTGAGTCATTTAATTTGTGTCCTACTCTTTATGGCCCCATCTGGGGTTTTCTGGACAGAGACACTGGAGCAGTTTGCCATTTCCTTCTCCAGCTCATTTTACAGATGAGGAAACTGAGGCAAACAGCGTGAAGTGACTTGCCCAGGGTCATACAACTAGGAAGTGTCTGAGGTCAGATTCGAACTCAGGAAGGTTGGTTTTCCTTACTCCAGGCCTGATGATCCATCCACTCTGCCACCTAGCTGCCCACCTGGCACATATCAGGTGCTTATTAAGTGTTTATTGAGTGACTGATTATTATCTTCTCACTGCCCCCAGATAATTCCAAGACGACAAAATCCGTATAATCAATATACATAGTCAGTCAAAACAAGTTCTTTCATTGACTGTGTCTGAAAATATGTCTGTTCAGTACCTTGAGTCAACTGCCTCTCTGTGAAGAGATAGGGAGTATGCGTCATCCTCAGCTAGGTGGCGCTGTGTTTAGATCTCAGCATCTGGAGTCAGGAAGACTGGAATTCAAATCCTGTCTCAGATACTTACTAGCTGTGTGACCCTGGACAAATCATTTTATTTTCGTTAGCCTCAGTTTCCTAAACTGTAAAATGGAGATAATAATAGCACCTACCTCTCAGTGAGGATCAAATGAGATAATATTTTTAAAGTGCTTAACAATGCATGGAGCATAGTACGTATTTAATAAATCCATTCTTTCCTTCCTTCCATCCTTCCTTCCTTCCTTCCTTCCTTCCTTCCAAATCATGATTGGTGGTCCCTGAATTGATCATAGTTCTTAATTCTTTCAAAGTTGTTTTTCTGTAAAATGTTATTGTGTAAATTGTTTTCCTGGTTCTACTTCATTCTGCGTCAATTCATAGAACTCTTCTGTGATTTCTCCAAAACCAGCCTTTTCATCCTTTCTTATATATTAAGAGTCTGATTGTGAAAGGGAGGAAAAAGTATGGGAGGATAGCTTGAGGGGATGGTATGATCAAGGGAAAGTTTTTTTAAGGATGGAAAAACTGGGAACATTTGTAGGTAACAGGAAAAGAGTTAGTGAATAAGAAGAGGTTGAAAATTAAGGAGAGGGAGGGGATGTTTAAAGGGGTAATCTCTTGGGGATGGGAGGAGATGGGATCAAGGGCATAAGTAGAGGGTTTGACATTGGCAAGAAGAAGGACCTTCTCATCATCTGAGACTGGAGCAAAAGAGAAGATGGCAGATAATGGTGATTGAAGTATGGAACTGGGAAGGAGGGGAAGCTCATGTCACATGGTCTTAATATTCTCCATTATTAAAATGGGTTTGATGGGAGACACTTATTAGTGCTTATCTTAATTGCTGTATGTATCTGAAGGTAATATAGAGAGTGATATTTCCATCATAATAGCTCACATCTATCTAATACTTTAAGGTTTACAAACTTTTTACCCTAAACAACAGTCCTTTCAGGTAGGTCATGCAGGTGCTATTGTCCCTATTTTATAGGCTGGCCTCAGAAAGGTTAAGCAGATTTCCCAGGGTCACACAGTAAATATCAGTCAGGTTTCCCAGTCCTGTGCTTTACTAAACCAAGCTCTGACTTGCTAGGTCTTTCCCTCAATTATTTTGAATAAAGGGGGAGTTAGTTAATAGGGAAAAATACCAGAGAAGCTGGAGACCAAAGGAACTGAGGTTCAGAATTCTCAAAATATAATAGGTGAGTCTCAATTACCATATAAAGCGGTCTGATTATATACCTGGCTGGTGTCTGAGCACAGAAGCGTAGGGCTCAGTCACTAGACTCCTGAATTCAACTTGGGTGGCATAGATCTTACTTGGGCTAAGGTTCGACCAAAGCCAGGGGGTTAATGTCCCTGTGGGGATTTTCTTGACTAATTGCATTTTGAGGGTCCAACTCTTACTGTATGAAAGAAGAAGCTGGTGTTTCTAGGACAGAGGAATATGGCTGAGGCAGGAGGTCTACTGTGGGAAAACAGAAGGGGAAAGGGAAGGAACTCATATCTTATTTCTGTCTCTTTGTACTTACTGGCTATGTTTTAGAATCAGACAGTCAGTCAATAAATGTTGATTAAGTACTTGCTGTGTTCCAATCGTTGTGCGAAGTGTTAGCAATACAACTACAAAGAATGGAGCCATCAGGTGGCAGAAAATCTAGACTGAACAGGACAAGAAGACCTTTACTCTCATCTGGAAGATCTTTGAGCACTGGCCAACCTTCCCCAACCTGTGCTTCTCTGGTAAGGAAGGTCAGGAAAGGATATGGATCAACGCTTCTATTTTATAGACAGTCCTTTGCAAAGCCTATGGTTGCTAAGATGTGTGGGATGCAACAGAAGGTGTGCCTCATTGGGAATGAGAGAACCCCAGCGTTCCTATGTGCTACCTGTGTGATCTTAGGTTTCACTGAGCTTGACTTCACTGCTCTGGGACTCAGTTTCCTCATCTTTAAACTGAGCAGGTTGGAACAATTCCCTTCCATCTCTGAGTCCACAATCCTTTGATCTGTGGATGAAATTCCATCAAAGGATCACCAGTCTGGAGCTGGAAAAGATCTTTGGTCTAGCTGTCTCACTTTATGGGTTAGAAAGCTGAGGGCCAGAGAGGGGAAAGTGACCACACAGGTAATAAGTGTCAGAAGGGAGATTTGAACCTAAATCCTTTGACTCCAGATACAAACGATCTTCCCACTGCATCCCAATTCCTGCTTGGTTTTAGCCTTCTGGCAACCCACCAGCTCATAGCTGTGGATGACAATGATGATGATGGTGACCAAACTTCATGGTTTACAAAGTGCTTCCTTCCCCATCTCTCAGAGTGAATGCTAAAGTAATTAACTAAGAAACCCAGGTTTGTCCTCCTTCAGTGAGGAGGGCTGTTAGGCTCTGATTGGTGGTTGTCTTTCTTGCTCAAAGAGGACCAAAATGACATCACTACCAGGTCAAGGTACAATGTGTCTGACTGGCTGATCAGACCAAAACCCTATGTATAAAAGGACCTTAAGACTTTACTCTCTCAAAGTTTTCTGGGGAGACAGGAACCACCCTATGCAACATGAGAGAACAACAAATAACAGCATGGAACTGTGTGTTCCATGAGTTCCATGAAAGGTGAGATGAGTGGAGGCTGGAATCCTAGAGCTAAATATAATAGAACTGAAAGGGGCTTTAGAGGACACTGAGTGCAACCCCTTCACTCTACAGAGGAGGGTGTTGAGACCCTGAAAGGTTGGGTGAGGTTCAGGAGGCTAAGGAAAGAAAAGGAGAGAGGAGCAGCTCCTCCTTCAGGGTGGGGTGTCCTTCCATCCAAGGCTGTCCCAAACAAGTTCTGGGTGGACTATGGGCTCCTTTTTCCTAGTCAGAGGAGCTGGGTTCAGATCTTAGCTCTGCTAATTCCTAGAGCATCAATAAGTGACTTGGACAAGTCCTGTGGTTTCTCTGGCCTCTTTTGTAAAGAGAAGAGGTTGGATTGGCTGGCTTTGAATGTCTCTTCCACTTGAAGTTCCTCCCTGTACCCTTCCATCTTCCACACAACTGCCAAAGTGCGGGGCTGGCCATGCCACTCTTCAGGCAATAAACTCCAGTAGCTTCTTGTCACCCCCAGGATCAAACAGAAACGCTTCTGTCTGGCATGGAAAGGTCTTCCCAACCTGGCCCCAACTCTTCCATCCTTCATGTAAATGATGGTCCAACCAAACTGGTCTTTTTACTGTTTCTCCTAAGGGCTGTTCCATCTACAGTCAGTGCCTTTGCGTAGCCAGCCCCCCACACCTGGAATATGGCCCCTTTTCACCTTCCCCTCTTTAGAATTCCTGTCTAGACTCAGCTCAGGCATACCACCTTCTACTGTAGGTCTTTACTCAATTATACTATATCTATTTTGCATATGCCAATATATGCCTGAGTTGGCTTCCCTAACTAGATGGTGAAGCAGCTAGAGGGTTCAATGGGTAGAGCACAACTAGAAGTACTGAATTCAAATCTTGCCTCTATGTCTACTAGCTGTGACCCTAACCAAGTCACTTAACCCTTTTTGCCTTAGTTTTCTTATCTGTAAAATGAGCTGGAGAAGGAAATGGCAAATATCTCCAGTATCTTTGCAAAGAAAACCCCAAATGGGGTCACAGAGAGTCAGACAAGACTGACAAAACAACTGAAGAGCACCAAAAGCACCTTGTATTCCTTTGCCTAGTGTGGTACTTCATATATAGTGGGAGCTTAATACATTCCAATTAGTGGACGGATCCTGTGATCATGCATGTCTAAACTTCAGTGAGCATCTTCTTAACTTTCTCATGAACTAGTTAGTGCTTATTCTCTATATATTCTAGACATGTTTCTATGCTGGTCTACAATGTTGATGTCTCTCAAGATAATTGCTTGTGCTTTTTAAGTATCCCTCCCTTCCCATCCCCCAGATTGATACTAAGCTCCTTATTTTTCAAAACTTGGCTTTTTCCCTTTTTTCTTTCCTATCTCATGGTGCAGGCCACTTGGCATAGTATCCTACCTGCACATGCCTAGTGGTTGTTTAACCAGTTCTTACTGATTGATTGAGTCAGGCCCTGAAGAAATGATCCAATTTGAAAAGGGAGAGTAGGAGTGGGGAGGGCAGCCCAGATAGGGGGACTAGCATGACCAAAATTACAGAGGTGAGTGAAGGATAGTGAGGCCAGGCTTGTAGAACAGTGGGTTTAGGTAAAGAAATAGAGTTGGATGGGTGGGTTGGGGTAAGGAGTATTTGAAAGGTGTGTCAAAAAAGTGGCCTTGGCAAAATCAGCCTAACTTAGTGGAGAAAGTACAGGTTTGATCATGCCAACTCCTCCTCCCATTAGCTCTAGAATCAACAAGTGCTTTCTTTGGCATTTAAAACCCTTTACAGCTTGGCCCCTTTTGACACTTTCTGTCTTCTTGTACTTCAGTCTACGTACTCTATGGTCTAGTTATACAAGTCTGCACGTGATGCTTTACCTTCATTCTCTCTTCCCCATGCCTAGAATGCTTTCCCTCCTCATCTCCATTTCCTGGCTTCCCCGGCCTCTTTCAAGACTTGGGCTCCATGAACTGTCCTAGTCCTCATCCCATCAGCCCCCTCATCTCCCATTCTAGAACCTTCCCCATCTTCCATTAACACTGAATGTATCTCATATGTGAAGAGTTATTTGCATGTGGTTCCTTCCCATTAGAATGGGAGCTCTTGGAGGACAGTGTCCTTGGATTTTTCCTTTCTAACCCCAGGCTCAGCATACAGTAAACACTTAATAAGTGTTTACTGACTGACTGACTTACTGGGTAGTGTTAGTTTTGAATTCAGGAAGAACTGAATTTGAAACCCACCTCAGACACACTCCGCACAAGTCACTTTCCCTTTGTGAGTCACACTTCCCTCATCTATAAAATGTGGATAATAATATCTGGTGTACTCAGTGAAATGGACATCGATAAACTGGAGAGCAGAACAGTAAGAAGCCTCAAGTCAATGCTATGTGAAGATACATTGAAAGAACTGGGAGTGTTTAGGCTGGAGAAGAGAATACTTGGGGACAAAAAATAGCCATCCTTAAACATTTGAAGCACTGTCAAAGGGGAAGAAAAGTTAGACCTGTTCTGGCTGGTTTCAGAGGGAAGATCTAGGAGCAAAAGGCAGGAATCATAAAGGGACAAGTTTGAGCTCTGTTTTGGGAAAGGCTTCCTTAGGACTGTCCAGAAATGGGATGGGCTTCCTCGGCTGGATTGGGGTGGGAAGCTGCAGCCACGTGTGGCCCTTTAGGTCCTCAAGTGGGACCCAAGGCTAGAGACCTAGAAGGCCACAGGTTCCCCACCCCTGGGCTAGATCATCATGTATAGGGCATATTGGATTGACGATTTGGGGGATGGTGGCATGAGTTAGAACTTTGTAGCTGCCAAGGTCCCTGCCAACTCTGAGGTTCTGCACTTCTGTTCTTCTACAGATGAAATGCTTTGCCAATTTTAAAATGTAACATAAATGCCATTATTTTTACTCTTGTTATTAATCGCAGATAATTTTTTATCTGGTTGCTAGGGAATACAGTCCTGCATCATGATCCGCAATGAATGCCGTGTTTTAGGAAGGACATTGATAAGATAGAGAGTGTTTAGAGGAGGACGCCCAGGATGGCGATGAGTATGTGCCAAATGAGGTTCTAAGTTGTGAGGATGGTTAGCCTAGAGGAGAGAAGACTGAGGGGAGACATGATCATTGTCTCCAAGTGTTTGAAGGGCTGTCATATGGAAGAGGGCATCATGGGACAGAGCCAGGAACAGCAGGATGAGGTTGTCGAAAAGTACATTGAAGCTTGGTGTTAGGGAAAAGAAAAAACTTCCTAAGAAGTGAAGCATTCCAAGAGTGGAATGGGATAACACTGGAGGTAGTGAAGTCATCGGGGAAATGATGGATGGTGACCCCTTGTCTGAGGTGTGGTAATGGGGAGTCTCCCTCAGGTGCAAATTGGATCAGATGGCTTCTGAGGTCATCTGAAAACTATTCGCCCAGAAGGGAAGATGGAAATCTGTCTCTGACATTAACTAGCTGGGTGACTTTAGGCAAGTCACTCCTGGCCTCAGTTTCCTCATCTATAATGAGAAGGTTGGATTCCACCAACCTTGAAGATGTCTAGGCTTCTCTAGCCCTGATATTAGGTTATTCCACTCCTTCTTCTCTTTAGTTCTGAAGAGCATTGATAACTGGGAAAGAGACATCACGATTTTTATTTCTGACTTGCTTATGCTTAGGTCAGCCAGTTGGGTTTTATAAGAGACTTTGACTATCCCTTTCCTAATTTATTCCTGATATTTCCAAATCCCTGTGAGCTTCATACTCCCCAAAGCTTGTGCTGATTTGGAATTTCGAAAGAAAGGAAGTTAAAAGAGGTCAAAAGCAGGTGATGTGCTTTGTGCCCTTGCCTCGTGAATCACCAAATCCAAGTGAAATACTTAAGCAATAAAACAACACGGCCTGTGCCCGCAGATGATGAGGCGGGAGGGTAATAGTTTATGCCTAGCTTCATTACTCATGGATGCTGTTGCTCTCAAGGTGAAAGGGAATTAGTTATGCTGCTATATATGTCGGGCACTCACTTTCCTCCACAGCCTTTGATGTTTTCCTCTTGTGACTTCAATATACCAATATTTGCACACAAAAATATCTGATAGGGCAGTTGATGGACAGAGAAATTCAGGAATCCAGGGGAAAAGATGCTGGGATTCAGTCCTCTCGTTTTGTGATTGACTCATTAGATAGTGTCACATGAGTCTCTTTCTCGTTCTGTGCCTTGATTTCTCTCTGTGTAAGATGGGGATAATTCAAAGTGTTTCTTATTTGCATCTTATGAAAGTTGTGAGGACAACCAGAACATTCCTTGTTGTGGGTCTTGGGTCACATGTACAAGCATACCTCATTTTATTACTCTTCACTTCCCAGATACCGCATTTTTTACAAATTGAAGGTTTGTGGCATCCCTGCATTAAGTAAGTCTATCAGGGCTGTTTTTCTAACAGCATGGGCTTGCCTTGTGTCTCTGTGTCACATTTTGGTAATTCTTGAAATATTTCAAACTTTCTCGTTGTTATTATGTCTGTTATGGTGATCTGTGATCAGTGATCTTTGATGTTACTATTTGGGATGTCATGTACCATGCCCACATAAAATGGCAAACTTAATTGCTAAATGTTGTGTGTGTTTTGACTGCTCCACTGACCTGCCCTTTCCCATCTCTGTCTCTCTGTCTCTGTCTCTGTCTCTCTCTGTCTCTGTCTCTCTCTCTGTCTCTGTCTCTTTCTCTGTCTCTGTCTCTCTCTGTCTCTGTCTCTCTGTCTCTGTCTCTCTGTCTCTCTCTCTCATTCTTCCTACTCCCAGAGACACAACAATATTGAAATTAAGTCCGTTAATAGCCCTACAATGACCTCTAAGTATTCAAGTGAAAAGAAGAGTCAACCAATGTGGCAAACTTCATTGTTGTCTTATATTAATAAATTGTCACAGCCCCCGCAGCCTTCAGGACCCACCACCCTGATCTGTCAGTAGCCACCAACATTGAGGCAAAACTCTCCATCAGCCAAAAGATTATTACGCACTGAGGGCTCAGATGATGGTTAGTATTTTTTTTTAGTAATAAAGTATTTTAAATTAAGATATATACACCACATTTTTAGGCATAAAATTGCACACTTAATAGACTACAGTATAATGTAAACATAAGTTTTATATGCACTGGGAAACAAAAAAATTCATGTGACTCCCTTTATTGCCACACTGGCTTTATTGTAGTGGTCTGGAACCAAAGCCACACTATCTCCAAGGTACGCGTGTGTTAGTAATGCCGTGCTTTGTGCTTTTATTTGTGTTTTCAAATATTCATGTCATTCTGGTCCATGGCCACTGCTTGTGTCCCAGGTCCCAGACAATCATCTTGAAGTGTGTGCAAGGAGAACCAGGTGAGGGAGTGCATTTAAGCCCTGGTTTTATCACATACTGACGGGGTAATGTTAGGCCAGTCACTTTATCTCTCTAACCTGTGCTTTCCTCACCTATAATGCGAGAGTAAGAATATTCGCGCTATTCACCTTACAGCGTTGTGAGGACCACATGAGCCAGAGAACGGGCAGCACCTTGGGAGCTCCTCACAAGGGGGCTCTCTGGAAAGCCTAGCTCGCATTCAGGGGACTCTGTGGGCCAATATCTACTCAAAATGATGTGTTCACTTTTATTGTCTTGCCAGAGGACACATCAGCTCAAAACAAACTACATTTAATTTGATAGCATAACAAAGATCCCCAATGAGGGACCTACTCCCACACGTAACTATATCGATAGAGGTAAGATGTACTCCAAGAGAACATGTGTAATTGGGGAAAACACATAGAAGGCCCATACATACATAAGCAAAACATGTAAACAGGAAACATGTTTTAAGGGTCACAGAACAGGAATCTATGTGGCTATGTTGTTATCATGGATGTGGTAAATCGTACTTCTGACGCTGCAGAGCTGCTAATGTCCTCTGGTGATATTACAGTTCTATTCTCTGCTGTTCCTTCCTGGGCATTTTTTCTTTACTTTCTAATGGATATGTCATCTCTCCTAAGTACACTGTTTGGCGAGGATTAAATCGCTGTGCTGGGTGTAATGTTGTCTTGTCTAGGAATTTCCACTGGTTCTTATTGTTTGCTGTGCCCCGCTATTATCTTTTGGGTTTCAGCTCCCGTTCACTAGAGTGCAATGACTAGAAAGCCTCTCCTTGACAAGGGCAGGCTGCAACTCCTTTATTCCACGGCTGAAGCTAGGAGCCACCAGACTTGGCTAAGCAAAGCCAATGAAATCTAGAAAGAGTGACCCCAGGTTAAATTTGTCTTTTCTTTACACTGGTCTGTCTGGTGTTAGTTCAAAGTTCTTAGTCCCAGACAATTGAGATGAGAAAATTCTTTATGACTCCTGCTTAACCTTTGATTGGCATTCTATGACCCCCAAAACACACATCAGAGTTGTACAAGAGCAATGTAATTGAGCTAGAAGGTAGGAAGGCGGTAACTGAAGGCTGTCGTTCTGAGGAGTGTGCTATCCTCTCTTCCTTGATAGGGCTACCTGTAACTAGCCCATAAAAGTTGAGGTAAACAGTGGCAGTGGCCACAGTCGACCACTTCATGGTATCATTTATGCAGTCATATTGTGGTGAAGAACATGTGGGGAGACCAGTGCAATTCTAGAATTCACATGTACCTGGGCATCTTTTCTTTTCTTTTTGTGAATATTGCTCTGGTGCTGTGTTGTTCCAGAGGGACTTGGGAGACAGCCATTTGTATTAGACTATTGGGCTCCCAAAGGTCATAGGCACGTAATAGCTGGGATAGACTTGGGTCACAAAATTTGTACCCTTGACAGCAGCCTCTGAGCCCTTCCCTTCTTTTTTTCCAGAGTATTTTAGTAGCAAAGCCTGCAGAACCCAAAGAGACTCTCAAATGCCAAAATTTGGACTTCATCTGATAGGCAATGAAGAAGAGAAAATATGTATATGTTTATGTATATGTATGTATATATATGTATATGTATTTGTATGTATGTGTATATACATGCATATATTATATATATGCTTTTTTATTCCTGACCTGTGATTTCATTGTGGTAAGAAAGTCCCTATGAGAAAATTCCCTCTATCAATGTAGATCAGTATCTACTTTACAACTTCTAGTCTTAGAGAACTTCCTGGGGGCACAGAAAAGTTAAGTGATTTACCCAGGGTCACACAGTCCGTAGCTGTCGGAGGCAGAGAGGGTACCCAATTCTTTCTAACTCCAAGGCTGGTTCTCTATCCATTGCCTCATGCTGGCTTGGCCTCCTAAGACAACAAGGATTTGCACTTTTCTTCTGTAGGCAATGGACAGTGGAAAACCAACGATACATCAGAATATTTGTTGTTTCCTATTGGAGGCTTTTTATTGCTAACGTACTGAGCATTTTATGATAGAACAACCTGGTAACAGTCAAGTCTTTGGTGAGACAAATGCACCCAATTAGAGTATGGAGAGAGAGACAGAGAAAGAGACAGACACACACACACACACACACACACACACACACACACAGACAGAGACAGAGACACAGAAAGAGTGGCAGACAAAGAGACACAGAGAGAATAGAAGAGGGAAGGAGGGAAGAGAGACAGATAGAGGCAGAGAAACAGAGAATAGAGGAGGGGAGCGGGGAAAGAGAGAGAGAGAGAGACAGAGAGACAGAGAGACAGAGAGACAGAGAGACAGAGAGTCAGAGAGAGAGAGAGAGAGAGAGAGAGAGAGAGAGTTAGGAAGTGCCACAAACAAAGATGTTGCTGACTTAAACAAACCCCTGGGGAAAATCACAGAAATAATATTTCATTACTTAAAGGACTTGTGACTTCATTGATGTGGGTACTCTCCCTTCATAATCTTCTACCGTGTCTTAGTGTACTTTCTTCATTAATTGTTGTGGCCCAAACCATACATTTCCTGATGTCCACACTTGGGGTAATAAACTTCTCTGCCCTTAGCTGCAGATGTGCGATTTGTTTCTGAAGAAAGACTCAAAGAATTTCCAGCTTGGCTTTCTTGGTGTCCTTCATATGTGTTCCATTTCCCATCTCCAGGTCTTTGTGCAGGCTACTCTTCATGCCTAAACTGCATTCTCTCCTTTCCTCTGCCTCTTAGAAATCCACGTTTCCTTCAAAGTTTAGCTCAAATGTCACCTACTACATGAAGTTTTTTCTGATCTCCCCAATTTCTAGTCTCCCCAGTGACTCTGTACATATTTTGGGGATGTATCTGTGTGCATGTGTGTGTGTGTGTATATATATATATATGTATATATATATATATATGTATATAAATATATATACCTACATATGGATATATATATGTATATGTATACATATGTATATATGTATATGCATAAAATATATAATGTGTACACACAAATGTTTGTGTGTATGTGTGTGTGTATGTGTGACCTTCTCTGATTGAATATAAGCTCCTTGAGGGTGGGAACTGTCTTCTTTTTGTCTTTGTATGACCAACACCTAGAACAGCTCTTGTACACATCATGGACCCTTGGTAAATCCTTGATCACTAACTGTTTGGAAGGATCTGCTGGAGCTTGGTTGGCTTTTGCTGGCATAGTCTTGGTATGTCTCTGCACCAGGATGAGGTGTTGAAGGAAAGTTGAAGGAAGATGAGTGCAGCAAACAGAATAAAACTATGAAGTGGTTTCTATCCAGGCTCTAAATCACCAAATATCATAAAAGGAAGGATTTTGTGAAAAGAAAGATCAGCAGCACAAACACTCTTTAAACACTATCTATCCTTGTTTAAGAAGCAAAAAACGAAAAACCCAGGTGATTTCTAATAGTCACTCTGGCACATGGCCAACTTAGGAGTTGGGGATTTTCAAAGGGCTTGATGAATTGGAACACAGAGAAAGCCTTTTTTTTTTTTTTCAAATTCCAAATGGGGAGAAAAGTAGAGTCTCTTTGTCATTATGGGTTTTATTTATTCCTTATTTTGTGGCTTATTTGGAGTAGGAGAACAAACATTTTTACCAGAAGATGGTCATTCTTCCTTAGTGTGTGTGGCTTTAAAAGGTTTTATGGATATCTTCTGTCTTTGGATCACCTTCATTTTGACTACATTGCTTTCCCTTTTACTTCCCAACAAATGATCCCTGTAACAAACAAAGAAGAGAAAACCCAAAGCGGTTACCCAGAACTGATGGTTTCCTCACTCTTGAGTGTAACTTTTAAAAGTATTACTCTTGGATCTCTGCTTTCTGACATTAACATTAACATGCATTAATTTTAAAATGAGATTCAATCAACAATTTGACCAGATTGTGAAGTATGTGTAGGGGAGCTATGGGAGAAAAGCCTGAAAGCAGATCAGAGCAATATTATGGCTAATTCTGAATGCCAGGAAAATGAGTTATGAGAAACTCTCTTTTAAAAACTTTGCCTAATAAAGGACCTCAAATTAACTTCTTAGCATCATTTCTTGTCATTGCTGCTGCTTTGGCTGGCACTTGTAAACAGATGATTACTCATCTTGCTGCAAGACCGTCCACTGAGAGACATAGTCTCCAGGAATGCAGCACATCTAAGGGCAGAGCCTATCTGGACCAATTTTCATTTCACAGGAATGCATTTATTCCATAGAGTAAGGCATATCTATGTCAGAGATAGCAATGCCTTGGGGGAAAAGAGGGTGGAGGAGAGGAAAAGACCTTAGTATGAAGTTTTAGGCATGTAAATTGGAACCGAGTTGGAAGGCATCTGTATTTGTCAACAGACAATTCCCCTGGAGGTCTTCCAACTTCAATCTTTGTGCTCTTTACCTCTGTGGTCCCAGATGGACAAGGTGAGTGGCATAGTCTATAGCTGCTCCTCTAGGAGCAGCAGAAAAACCTGCAGAAAAACCACCTTAGAATGAAAAAGGGAAGCCAATCATAACATTGACTCACCTGATCAGAAATCCCTCTGCTTTCCCTGTCACTCATACTGTATGGACTTTGGTCTGCTGCTGTCAGATGACACTGATCATTCTACAATAATATGAAAGCTGAGATATCAATGGCACCTACCATTGAAGAAACAAGAGCAAAACCCATGTAACAGATACACATATTCAAGCAAAACAAATTCCCACATTGGCCAGGTCTAAAAATAGCATGTTTCAGTTTGTACTCTGCATCTATTCCCCACTCTGTCGGGAGATGGACAGCCAACTTCATCATTGGTCTTCTAAAATTATGGTGGTCATTGTGTTATCCAGAATTCTCAAATGTTTCTAAGTTGTTTTTCTTTATGTCATTGTCGTTATTGTATAAATTATTCTCCTGGTTCTGTTCACTTCACTCTGCATCAGTTCATATAATTTTTCCCAGATTTCTTCAAAACTGTCCCCTTCATAATCTCTCATGGCACAGAAGTATTCCTTTACATTCATATGGCATAATTTTTTTCAGCCATTCCCTAATTGATGGGTACTCCCTTTATTTCCAGTTCTTTACTACCACAAAAAGAGCTGCTAAAAGTATTTTTTTTAATATATGTGTCCTTTTCCTTTTTATTTCAAAACTCTATCAACTCTGTCAACCAGTAATATAACTGGCTTCACACATTTTAGTGACTTTGGGGGCATAGTTCCAAATTGCTTTCCAGAAAGGCTGGATGAATTCACAGCTCCACCAATAGTGCATTAGTGTGTAATATGCCTGTTTTCCCACAGCCTCTCCAGCATTTATCTTTTTTTTTTCTTGGTCCAACTTTGTCAATTTGTAGGTATGAGGTAGAGTCCTAGAGTTGCTTTAATTTTCATTTCTTTAATTATTAGTGATTTGGAGCACATTAAGTTCTTGCTTTGTACTGGGGGTACTCAAATAGATTTATGACCTTATTGGTCTGGAAATCTCACCCAGTGATATAGATTTCATCCTGTCTATTCTGCCCATCCTGTGGAACTCATGTCCATGTCATCTCCTAGATGCAACACTGAATTTAATATTCTGGAGGTAGAAGGGCAGCTGCCTTGATGTCTCTTGACATCACAGACATAACAGGGCACACTTTGGCCACTGTTTCCTTTTTCCAATTCCAAATCACCCGCTCACCTTCTCTACCTATTATCCAATTCCTTAAGCTATATGCTAGATGTCTCCTTTTATCAATCAATCAAATCTATTGACACGCGCTTATTAAGCACTTACTACATACCAGACACTGTGCTAAGTGCTGTGGATACAAAGAAAAAACAGTCCCTGCCCTCAAAGAGATTACATTCTGATGGAGAGGACAAAAATGTAAATAACTGGTACCTACAAGATCCATATAGAATAGGCGAAAAGAGACCTTCAATTGGAAGGCTCTAGCAGATCAGTGGAAATGAATTCTTTAAGGGCTGGGGATGCCAATGGAAAAAAAAAAAGAGAAAATGCCTGCCTTCGAGGAGTTTACATTCTAATAGGGAAAGACAATGTACAAAGGATATGTGCAAAGGGTAACCAGGGAAGAGAGTTTTGGTTTGGGGTGTCACAGGGTAAGTAGAATCATAGGGCAGTAAATGACAAGTCCTTAATGGCAAAATGACTGTGATGGACACTGGATGGGATATGTAGCATGGTCTGGAGCCCAGGGTGACTATATATGGTGGGTTAGATAGATAGACACTCATTCAATCACCAAACAAGATGTCTCAATTTTCACTGAAAATGGGAGATGGAGGTATCAGAAGGTAGAAAATCTCCATGGTCTTTTAAGATGATGGGTGAATAAAAGTGACTTTTGTTTTCTCTATTAGGAGTACCTATGGTGCCTTGATGTGAAAGTGACTTGTGGATAAGGAAAAGCTGTCCAAAGAGTCTCTTACTTGCCTGGGGCAGAGAGATCTTACACATTAATTTTGTTTCTTGCTTACAGACTGACTATGGCAGCTCTAGCAGCCCCTGGACTGGACCTCCCTTGTCAAAAAGCCTTCTACCCCAGCTTGTGGGAAATACAATTCCCTATGTGTCATAAGAGGAAGACTGATTTCAAAGAAATGCTCTTTACTTCTGCTTAAGACTGCTATGGAAAATATCTATCGCTGTCTGTTTTCTTGTCATTCAGTTCGACAAGTGTCTCATGAAACAAATTGAGAGGTCTAAATCTCTGAGACAAAAATCAATACCTGGGATAAGTAAAGAATTGGAGGGAGTTGGCAGGTTCAGATTTATTCCCCTGGAAATGTTTTTTTCAATGGTTTTGCTAATAAATCTGAAGTGGCTGGTGCAGCAGGCTTTGATATGCAATATCTCCTTTGGTAGATGAAAGTCACCAGTGCAAAGAAACCCAGGACTTCAAACTGGGGACATGGGAATGGAGGACTTACTACCAGAATAGGCGGTAGACTATTGGTCAGGTCTTTCCCTTTTTCTTCTAATTCAATTTCATTAAGCCAGAAAGCCTCTGCACATCCCAAGGGAATTGGGTGAGATGGAGGCAAATTTAGTGACTGTTGTTGCCCAGATGTCCAACAGGAGAAGAAATCATGAAGGTCTTTGGGGTAGAATCTGAGGGAAGAGTCCAGGAGAAAGAAAGAGAAGGAATGGGCTTTCCTTCGGAGAGCTCCTCCCCAGCTCAGTCGAGGATGCATGAATTCAGTGCAATGTGTGGGGAAATCCAACATGATATGCATCTATGTGACAGTGCAACATCACACAGGGGGATACAGTTCAATGATGATGTGATTCCTTACAGTGCAATACAGCACAACATGAAACACAACATAACAAGATACAGTGCTGTATAATACAGTCCTACACAGGACATCACACACTAGATAATGTTATACTCTGTTGTGATGAAATTACACATCTATCATGAGGCATCATGATAGAATTCAATAAAATAAACCAGCACAACCACAGAACAGGATGCAAAACAGCACAAAACAATGCAGTACAACACAGCAGAACACAAAACTTTGCAACACAATAGAACACAACACCACAAATACTAGATGGTACAACAGTGCATCTCAAAACAAACTCATGTAGCACAACACAATGCAGCATAGGACAATACAATACAAGGTGATACAATCCAGCACAAGACAATGTAATGTAAGCCAGCATAAAATGACAAACCACAACACAATATGGACACAATAAAGCCCAACCCAACCCAACAAAACACAACTGACCAATTGCTTGTTGATCCATTCTGCCAGGGAAATGGAGTGACTTGCCCAGAGTTACACAGATGATAGGCACTGGAAGTGGTCCTCCAATTCCCAATCCATCACTCTTTCCACTGCCATACTGCCTCTTGATGAGCAGGAGAAGTTGGAAGGGAGAGGAGAGAGACCTAGGAGAAGGAAACAGATGGTAGAGAAGAGCCAAGATGGATCAGGGATGTCTTTGCCCCAACACCCACTTGGGTTCTCTGATGTTCTCATCGGCCTTTCCCTTTAGTTACTTGGTCAACTTAATTCAATATTTGTTGAGTGGTCATCATGTATTTATTAGGGGTTCCATGTTTGCCAGCCTCAGCCCCTCTAATGAGTCTGTGGTTATGGTGGGTTCTGTACAACAGAAGTCTTTCTGATCTGGTTTTCAGATGGTTGGTGACGGCTGCTTGGACATCTAAAGTGGGGAGTAGGCCTACTAGAGCCTACAGGCTCTATGCAGTAGTGGCTCCAGGCAGATTATGTTGATTCTGACACTTCCCAGGCTTTGACTGGGTCCTCTGTGGCAAATGGGAAGCCAGCCATTTTCTACTTAGTTCACCATTTGTGACTCTTCAGTTGATGCTGGAGATGGCTGGGGAAGATGTTTTACATCAGCTATGAGAAACCTGGTAAGATTCAGTCACTTTCAGTTTATTGGGATAAAAATAGGGCCTGGGCCTGGGATGCTATTGGGACAACCTACCGGTGCAGGTTGGCATCTTCTCTGCAGCTTATAATCTAGGAGGAGGGGAGTGGTGGCATTGAGGAGTTAAGTCACATGCCCAGTTTCCCACAGTCAGTATATGGCAGGAGCTAGATGTGAGCCAGGGTCTTCCTGGCTTTGAGGACAGTTTAATCCATTCTGTCTGTTTAAGGATCCAACTCATAAATCAGAGGAAAAGCTATAAGAAATAGTACTCTGATGGTCCCATGCTTCTTGTGGGTCTGGTTTTATGGGAGACAAGTCATTGTTGTTCAGTAATGTCTGACTCTCTGTAACCCCATTCAGGGGTTTTCTTGGCAGAGATATGGGTGTGGTTTGTCATTTTCTTCTCTGGCTCATTTGACAAATGAGGCAACTGAGGTAAACAGGGTTAAGTGACTTACCCAGGGTCACACAGCTAGTATCAGATCTGAACTCAGGTCTATGCACAGTACTATCCAGCTACCCTTGAGTCACTAGCAGCTCTGAAAGCTCCATTTATGATCATTCAGTGACGTAGCTTTTCCTGGGGACTTGGGGCTTCCTGTAGTCTGGCTGGAGAAGCTTGGTCCTCTATGGGGAGTGCCTGTACAAAAGAAAGAAAGAACTCAGTTCCATTTTTATCTCTTGATGGTCATGCAGTGACCATTGTGCCTTTAGGCTCAATCATAGAACCAAAGTTCTAGAACTGGAAGGCACCTCAGAGGCCATCTAGGCTAATGGACTCATTGTACAGAAAAAGAAACTGAGCCGCAGGGAAGGGAAGTGACGTGGTAGTGAATGGCAGAGCCAGGTCCCAGGATCCCAAATCCACTTTTATTGTCTTTAGTACCTCCTTTATTTCCTGTCCCCCTAGTTTAAACAAGGCAGTGCTAGACTTATTACAGCAATGCTTGTAGGTGGAAGCACCTGGGAAGAGCTGCTTCAGCTGGGGACCATGTCTTCCTTTTCATTTGATGTGAATCAAAATTTCCTTCTCCTCCTTCTTCCCCTTCTAACTCACTGCTGCTAGGGATCCCCACAACTTCCCTTGATCCAGGCCGCTCACTGGGGTATCTCACGTCGTTTCCATGTGCCCGAGATGTTCAGGGGTCTGTTGTGGAGAAGAGAATGGTAATACTGAAGCTGCTTTCTCTTCTTTCTCCACGCTGGATTCTCTCCTGGCCCCCCATATGTCCACAGTCAACACCCCCAGTCTCCATTCTGAATCCCCTCCAGCTACCTCGTCCTCTTGTTTCTTTGAGGGGAGGTTCTTAAACTGGAATCCATGGGTAGATTTCAGGGGTCTGTGAACTTGGATGGAAGAAGAATGACATCTTTATTTTATCTTTCTTCTAATGGAAATTGAGCATGTCCCCTAATTATGAATAGAAACAACAAACAGTATTGTGAGAATGGGGTCCATTGGCTTCAACAGACATTGCCGAAGGGGCCCCCGGCACAAAGTGTCAAGGGCTCGGCAGGGTCCTCTGGCTTCCATCCTCTGGAACCCAGAATCCTGCCATTTTACCTTGGTCTGGCCACAAGACAGTATCCTGTCTTTTTGTGTTCTGCCGGGCACCATTTCTGTTACTGCTGAATCCTTTAGAAAATCCCAGAGCCAGAAAGAACCTCCGACTTTCTTGACTCAAACATTCTCCTTCCTGGTCACCACCACCCTTTCCTGCTTAGAGTGTAAGCTTTTTGAGAGCAAGGACCATTTTGTTTATTTATATTTCTGTCTCCTCAGGCACTTACTGGCTGTGGGACCCTAGGCAAATCACTTACCCCTGTTTGCCTCAGTTTCGTCATCTGTAAAATGAGCTGGAGAAGGAAATGAGAAACCGCTCCGGTATCTGCCAAGAAGACCTCTAAGAGGGGCAGTTAGGTTGGTGTAGGAGATAGAGCACTGGCCTTGGAGTCAGGAGGAGGAGCTGAGTTCAAATCCAGCCTCAGATACTTACTGGGATGCAACCTTGGGCAAGTCACTTGACTCTAATTGCCTCCAAAAATCCCCCCAAAATCAAAGGGGGTCATGAAGAGTCAGATATGACTGAGAACAATAGCAACAACAGCTTGTTATGTTCAGTGCTTAACAAAATACCTGGTACTGTACGAAGTCCCTAATAAATATTTTCCCATTCATTCAAGTAGTCACCCTAGTTGAATCATAAGATCCCAGATTTAGAGCTGGAAAGGAAATTCATCTAACTCTCATTTTACATATGGAAGAAACCAAGGTTCATCGAGTTGAAATGACCCGTCTAAAGTCACTTGGGCAGTATTAGAATTGAGACTCGAAACCGAGCATTCCTGATTCCAAGATGAGCTCGATAGCCAGCGCTTGGGCTGCCTCTCCCAGGTGGCTGTTTCTTCCTGCCCGTGTGTCCTCTTATTTGAGAAGGAAATGTGGTGTCACAGATTTACAGACTGTCACAGTTCACAAGGAGTTTAGAGCTCATAAGGACTGTAACTAGGATGGTGCAGCTGGAGCTTTGCTCTGGGTGTCAACATCTTGGGGGCATGCTTCCTTTCTGCTATGCCCCTTAAACTGGCAGAGAGGGTCCTCAAAGATCACTTAGTTCATTCTCCTGATAAGCTTATCTGGGCACTTACTCTTTGGCCCCAACTTGTGAGGCAAAGTACAGTGAGCTCCCATTTGTAGGGTGTGTTCTTGGCCAGAGCCCCATGCTGCCCCTCTGGAAGGTGCCCACTTCCCTCTTAAAGCAAAGGTAGCTTTGGAGGAAGGACCAGGAGCTGTGGGACTCTGCTGCTTCTTCCTGAAAGTGAGCAACTATCCTGGATTAAAGTCTGCTGAGCAGAGAGAGAAAATGTGGAACCGAAATAGGTCTTTTCCATAAACAAAGCTGCTTTGCATTTGGGTAATGTAAACAGGCAGATGCATTAAGAGATCATGCCATCCGGAGCTCAGGAAACAGGCGACAGGGCCCGTTTCTGTTGTGAGGAGGAGGAGGTGGAGGAGGAGGAGGAGGAGATGCCAGGGAGTTGGGGCATAGAAGAGGGACAGAACTTTCTGGGCCCAGCTCTTGCTGGGTTGGTGATGACTGGGAGGCAAATTTCACTGGGGCCAAGGAAGGAAAGCAGGGAGCCTGGCACTATACGGGGCTGAGTTAAAAGTCCCATGGTGGGGCATCAGGGTATGAGGGAAGGATGGCTCAATCACTGGCCTCTTTCACTGAAGCTGTGGTCACAGCATCCCATTGCTCTGGGGTAGGTGGGCAAGAATGCCTATGAAAGCAGCCCGCATGGAATGAGGTGGCCTCTGCCAACTTCCCCCAGGAGCTCACGTCACCAGACTCATCTCAGCACCAGTGGTTGTGGTTCCTCACATGCCACGATCTTAGGGTGGGACACATCACCCGAAGGCCTTGTGGTTTCTGCCCTAGAGAACTGCTTCTCCTCTGAGCTGCCTTCTGCATAAGAGGCTTTCCCCACATGGGATGTGCATATATATATATATATATATATATATATATATATATATATGGGTGGGAGCCATTCCTGCCTTCCAGGACACCTTGGTAAAACAGGGTAGGAGGCAGAGTGTGTCTCTAGGGCTTCCTGCTCCAGTGCCCACGGTCTGGAGCCAATCCCCCCAAACTTCTGGGGTCTCCTTCTCCTCCCTGGTATTGGCTTTGCACAAACCCATTTATATGCATGTTACTCTCCCATAGAACATAAGTTCCTTGAGGCCAGGGACCTTTTTGCTCCATAGTAGATGCTTAATAAATGCTGATTGATTGGTGACCTCCCAATCTCCCAATGGAGAGGTTCTGATGGACTCATTCCATGTCAGAGAAGACCTATGACCATGTCATAGGTCAGGTCTTAGGCCTTGGGAATTTTAATAAGGAATAATATGTTAAGTGAAGGAATGGATTTTTGATAGAAGAGCCCCAAGCACCAGGGACAGGCCAGGGGGTCTCTTCTCTGCCTTTCCTTGCTGATTTGTTTTAGCAGGTTAGACTAGTCTGCTTTTTGAGGGCAAAGGAGGACTGCTCTGCCCCTGGGAATCTTGGGAGCCCAGTGTTTTTCATTATGTCACTACTATGTGCCTTAGGCCAAATGTCCCCGAGCTTTCCTTTGAAGCAATGTATCCTAGTGTCATTAATCAGTCAATAAGCAAGCACTTATTAGGTGCCACTGGTTAGGCACGGTGCTAGGCACTGTAGGAACAGAGACAAAAGGGAGTGTCCCTTGCCTGTAAGGAACCTACAATCTGTCCCAAGAGACAATCAATCCAAATACATTCATGAAGGGTCTGCTACTGAGGCAATTGAAGGGATTCGAACTCCAAGTGGTCAAGGGAATTGACTGAACCATATGGACTCTGTCTTGTGACTCAGTTGTGGAGCTGGCTCGGTTTCCTTCCCGTTCAATTAAGGGTCTAGTCCAATTTTTATCCATGAGAAACTATTCAATAGTGGCAATTGAGAGAAAACCTTATCGAGTTGTTGGAACCTAACTCTTCGTGGCTGGAAAGATGGACTCCCTCTCCGTGCTGCTGAGAGACCCCTAACTAAGGACCAAGGTGACGTTGAGCAGGAAACCCATCAGATCCAAAGACTGATGCAAGGAGTTTTCTCACAATTATACATCTAAGGCAACTCATATGTTCTACCTGAAAACTGACTTTGAACCGCTCAATCAGCTACTATTTCCTTGTTCCTTTGATTCTTTCAAGTAGTTTTTTTCACTTGATTCTCTAAGTATATCATCATATTATTTGCAAAGAGTGATAGTTTTGTTTCTTCATTGCCTATTCTAATTCCTCCCATTTCTTTTTCCTCTTGTTGCTAAAGCTAATATTTCTGGTACCCTATTGAATAACAATGGTGATGAAGAACATCCTTGTTTCACCCCCGATTTTATTGGAAATGCATCTAGCTTATCCCTATTACATTTAATGCTTGATGAAGGTTTTAGGTAGATGCTACTTATCATTTTAAGCAAGAACTCTATTATTTCTATGCTTTCTAGTATTTTTAACAGGAATAGATGTTGTATTTTGTCAAAAGCTTTTTTTTTATCTGTTGAGATAATCATGTGGATTCTGTTAGTTTTGTTGTCGATATGATCAATTATGCTGATAGTTTTCCTAATATTGAACCAGCCCTGCATTCCTGGTATAAATCCTACCTGATCAAAGTATATTATTCTCATGAGAAGTTGCTGTAATCTTTTTGCTAATGTTTTATTTAAAATTTTTTGCATTTACATTCATTAGGGAAATTGAGCTATAATTTTCTTTCTCTGTTTTGACTCTTCCTGGTTTGGGTATCAGTACCATATTTATATCATAAAAAGAATTTGATAGGACTCCTTCTTTGCCAATTTTCCCGGATAGTCTATGCAGTATTAGAATTAATTGTTCTTTAAATGTTTGGTAAAATTTGCTTATAAATCCATCTGGTCTGTTCTTTTGATTGAATAGACAGTTGATGGAGTGCAGTGGGAAGCCTCTT
Organism: Pseudochirops cupreus; assembly: GCA_028627135.1. NCBI lineage: Eukaryota > Metazoa > Chordata > Mammalia > Diprotodontia > Pseudocheiridae > Pseudochirops > Pseudochirops cupreus. The sequence goes on along the minus strand of CM053584.1, from coordinate 381,007,340 downwards.
TTTCTGAATTCAAGTAATTGCACCTATTTGCTCTCTCCCTCCCAAATTGAAAAGTCCTTAACCTTTCATCCAATTAGAAATCAGATTACCTAATCTTGTATTCTGGTTAATTGTTATTTTTTGAAAATCAATTGGCCTTATTTGATTGTTTTTAATTTATCAAAATCTGTTTCCCCCTGTATTTGGGGTCCAGCCCTAAGCTGAGGAAAGCACCTGGTCCCTATTTGTCAGGCAATTGGCATGCATTGCTTAATAAATTGACATGTTGGGAAGATAGAATCTCTGCTTCCTCAGTCATTTTATCTTTCACGTGCCACACTATGTGCCAGGTACTATGAGTGAATGAATGAATCAAAATGCATTTATTAAGTATTTATAATGTTAGGCATTAGGGTTGTAAAGATAAAAGTGGAAAAATCCTAGTTCCCAATGAGTTCATATGCTATTAGAGGAACTGGTGGCTATGTGTATCTATACACATGTGATATGTATATGTATATACACATATGTGCATACACATACATAATAGCATGTATGTATATATCATGTGTGCACACAGCATACACACATGCATGTACACAATGTGATATATCGTGTGTGTATATATGTATTGTGCCTGACTTTGTGATCCTATGGACCACACTGTCCATGGGGTTTCCTTGGCAAAGATGCTGGGGTGGTTTGTCATTTCCTTCTCTAGTAATTAAGACAAATGAGGTTAAGTGACTTGCCCAGGATCACATAGTTAGTAAATATTGTTGTGCTTAGAGTCAAGAAGTCCTGTGTTCAAATCCCCCATCAGACACTTATTAGTTGTATGTCCTTGGGCATGTTACTTAACCTCAGTTAGCTTAGGAGGGAGTTAGGTGGAGCACTGGATAGAGCGCTGGGCTTGGAGTCAGGGAGACCTGAGGGCTAATCTGGTCTCAGACACTTAATAGCTGTGTGACCCTGGGCAAGTCACTTTACCTTGCTTGCCTCAGTTTCCTCATCTGTAAAGTGAGCTGGAGAAGGAAATGGCAAACCACTCTAGTGTCTCTGCCAAGAAAACCCCAAATGGGATCACAGAGAGCCAGATGTGATGGAACAACGCACCTACACATGCACAATGCTATATATATCTATTTGTGCATGTGTGTGTATGTGTGTGTATATGGGATATATAGCATGTGCGTGTATATATTGTATTCATGTATACAATATGCCACACATACCCACATGATATATCTTGTGTGCATACAATAACACACATGCATGTATTTATGTAGATTTATGTGTGTATGTATACACATGATACACAATGCCATATATGATTAGTTTCTTCCTGTGTGAAATTAAATTGGACCAGATGGACCCTAAGCATTTAGGGCTGGAAGTGACTGTGGGGACCGTCCAACCTCCTCATTTCATGCAGTAGGTTGAGGGACTTTCCCAAGGTCATCCTAGCAGTAACAGAATTTCTCTTCTCTTCTCCTCTCTTCTCCTCTCCTCTCTTCTCTTCTCTTCTCTTCTCTTCTCTTCTCTTCTCTTCTCTTCTCTTCTCTTCTCTTCTCTTCTCTTCTCTTCTCTTCACTTCTTTTCTCTTCTTTTCTTTTCTCTCTTTCTGTCTTCCTTTCTTTTTCTTCCTTCTTTCCTTCCTTCCTTCCTCCCTCCCTCCCTCCCTTCCTTCCTTCCTTCCTTCCTTTCTTCTTTCCTTCCTTCTTCTTCTTCTTCTTCTTCTTCTTCTTCTTCTTCTTCTCTCTCTCACTCTCTCTCTCTCTCTCTCTTTCTCTCTTCTTTCTTCTGTCTATGCTTGGTAGGAGTGAGAATCATCAGGTGATGCTTGTCTCTCAGAAATCTAAGATAATTTCTCTGGAAGGCAGCATGATGTGCGACCTGGCATCTTTCTGAGCCTCCAAGTGTTGGGAGGGCAGTCACCTCTGAACTTGGGCCTGCTCCAGATGCACCAGAACTGTTCTAATCCATTCCTCAGTTTTCCCTTACTTGATTTTCTGGGCCTGTTCACTAGCCCTAGAGTATTGCTGGTGATAAAAGATGAGAGGTTCTCTTTCCTGTAATTTTCTATCTGCTCAGGTATTTCTGAAGCCTATCAGCTTTCCCTATCTTGGGTGGATGAATTACCATGTAAAGCCTGGTGGCAGGGATTCCATTATCTTTGGGAGCCTGGGGGGCACCTCCCTTCCCCCAACCCCAAACATTCATGATTTCCCAGTGGAATTGATGAGATCATGTGTCTGAGCCATTCTCCCTTTCCCTCTCTCTCCATTTTCTCCATATCTCCAACCCCCAGTTTTAATTGGGATTACCTTATATCCCCAATCAGTCCAATCTTGTTGTTCCTCATGAGATCAGCCCCTTGGGTCGGTTGCTAAGGTTGGAACTATCTCATGCAGATGAGGGTTTCAGGTGAAACCCAAACTCTAGGGAAAGGGGGATGAGATGGTGATTTCCCAGCTACCAACCCATTGGCCAGAAGTGGATGAGAGCTCCAACACATATGGCAGAAATCTCCTTGTCCTCCTTCATGACCAAGTGTTCCATTCCAAAGGCCCCTGGGCTTTGGAACCCAAGGTCCCGTTGTTTCCCTGTTGGGCCATTTTAAGCAATTTCTATGACATAGGCTTTATTGAATGCAAATGGTGACATGCTCTCTGCAGGGACTTCTGTGATTAAAATCTGTTGCCTCCATGAGGTCATAAGTTACCTCCACCTCCAACTGAGCAAATGGGCCAATGGAATGGAGAAATATTAGCTTCTATCAAGCATGTTCTCTTCCTGCTATCTCTGTCCACCATCTAATTACGTTGGGAGTTAATTCCTCTGGCATTTTCTCTGACACATTGAGATTTCTTTACCGAGTCTTCCCCTCCAGAGCCAAAACAACCTTAAGGAAACTCCAGCCCTGAAGACAACAAGTAATATTGCCAAACACTCACCCTTCCCTATCAGCACAGAGCACATGCGTATAAATGTATTTGGACAGGAGAAGTTTATGACAGATCCCATTATTTCTATTGCACAAGGGTAAAGTGTTGAAATAACCAACTGATGATGACAGTGTTGAAATAACCTGTCGTTTCAGCATTTTCACCATCATTAGCCAGATGTTTCAGCCTCCAGAAGCGATCACATTCACTGGCAGGAGGGGGGTGATGGTGGGGGATGGGATGGATGGCACTGGGGGGAAGGGGAACACAGGAGGCAGAAGTGGAAAGGGGCAATGATATTGTTAGAGATCTGAGAATGGTCAAGGTCATGGCTGACAATGGAAAAGTAGATAAAGATTGGAATTCTCAGTTATTAAGGAAATAATCCCAGAAAAAGAATATATGAGGCCAGTCTAAGGGCTGATTACGACCCAGGTAAAGAAGGTGATTTTAACACCTGGATACTGGAGCTGTATCTTCTTTTTTCATGGTGGCAGGCTGACTATTTTATTTCCTTTTTTACAGGACTGACATGAGGTACTTAGATCAGGGGAATATTATTGTACAGTTTCCCAAGGAAATTTGACCTTGGAGTGGTTTGGGACTTGAAACACGTTGGTGTAATCCATAAAGGCTAGCCATTTGTAGAATGGTAGATAATGGAGTGGATATTGAGTGAAGAAGGGATCATGAAAGGGTACAGTTAACCATAGAGGAAGAGAAATCCTAGATTAAGAAATGGAAGGGACCCCAGAGGCTATCTGGTCCCAACACCTCATTTTATAAAAGGGGAACCTGAGGCCCAGAGAAGTAATACAACTTGTGCAGGGTCACACACAGGATCATAGCAACTTCAAAAGACATCTAGTCTAACCCCTCCATTTATAGACGAAGCCAAAGCAAACAGAGGCTAAGTGACTTGCCCAGGGTCACATGGGTAGATAGATCAATAGTATTTTATCATTTGCAAAGCACTTTACACATATTATCTCACTGTCCCCCCCCCCCCAACACCCCGGGGAAGGGGAGGGTGCTATTGTTATCCCCATTTACAGGTGAGGAAACTGAGGGTGAGAGAGGTTAAAGTGGTTTGTCCAGGATCACACGACTAATAAGTGTCTCAGGTAGGATCTGAACTCATGTCTTCCTGACTCCGGGGCTAGTGCTCTGGCCACTGCTCCACCAAGTTGCCTGTGATAGACTGATAAGCATTTATTTAGAGGTCCTGGCTCTATGCTAATTGCTGGAAATACAACTACAAGCAAATAACACAGGACCTTCCATTAGGAGCTTCCATTACATTCCACTGGGGAAAGATAGCATGGAAAGGAGAAAGGGAGGGGAGGGGCAGAGTCCCCATCAGGAGAAGGTGACTGGCAGGGAGGAGATGTCCAGAGACAGATCTGAGGCATGAATGAGGAAAAGCTTGATCAGGCCTGAAATGACAGCCCTGGGGAGAAAGGCATCAGTCAGAAGAAGAAGACCTCAGGGCAGGGGTTTCTCTAGGATGTGAAGCGGCTAGTAAAGAAAAGGCTCACGAGCACTTGAGTTAGTGCCCATCTTGCTGTTGGAGGGAATCAAAACTAGGGTGTCATCTAAGGCAGGAAGTTTTGGGGGCCTTATCTCTGGGGATATAGGAGGGAAGGTCATGAGTGAAGGGAAATGGGTGGATCTTGTTTGCTCTCTGGGGTGGAGGTGGGAGAGGTTGCTGCTCTAAGGCCCAGGGTACTAGGGTTGGTCTAGATGCTTGGGTTCTCTGACTCACATACCACCTCCTGGCAGCAGATGTGCCTGTCCTGCCCACCTCCTCTTTCTCCTTGGCTCCCCATCACCTGAGCGTCCCTCACTGTCTTGCTCTCCTCATCTTGACTCCTTTCAGGGATTGGGCTATTTATGAACTGTCTGTGAGAATCATCACCAATTCACCAGAGGTATCCCTGAAATATTCTTGTGAAACTCCTATGCTTGCAGGGCACCCCTGTCACTCAGGGAGTTAGAATTCAGCCAAGATGGATGCTATTCATGTACCTCAGTTTAAGGAAACATTTTGGTGGGCATGTTGAACCCCACATCAAGAAGGAACTTATCCATGTTGTATTCAAGATAGAGCACTGTGAACTGGGGACAGATTTAGACCATTTGAATAAGTGGAACCAAAGATTGAAGATTGATAGACTAAAGTCATTCTGGAGGGAGATCCTTGGTGGAGTGGCACAGGGCTCTGACCAGGGCCCTCTTCTGTCTGACATTTCTTATCAGTCATTTGGATTTAGGATCAGAGAAGATGCCACACTTAATCAAATTTGCAGATGACTGAAATCTGGGAGGAATATGGGTGCGTGGACATGGGATGAAAGCATTTGGATTCAAAAAGATCTAGATGGGCAGAATCTAAGAAGAAATGGAATAGGGATAAGTTTAAATTTAGGTCCTGAATTTGAATGAATAAACTCAGCAGCATGAATAGGGGGTAGGGAGGACCTGTGCACACAGTACCATATCTGAGAAAGACCTGGGGTTTTCCTGGACTCCATAGGAGTCACCATGGAGATGTGCTGATAAATAATGAAGGAGGGGAGGAAGGGAGGAAAGAAGGAAAGAGGAAAGGAGGGAAGGAAACAGGTATTTATTCAGTGCTGACTGTGGGCCAGGCTCTGTGCTATAGGCTTTACAATTATGATTTCACTGGAGACCCACAGTCCTGGGAGGTTGATTAAACTGAGGCAGACAGAACTTAAATCACTCGCCCAGAGTCACACAGCTAGCAAGTGTTTGAGGCAGGATTTGAACTCAGGTTTTCCTGACCCCAGGCCCATAACACCTAGATGCCTCAGAGACCTAGGGAGCTGGCCTCTGGGTGTGAGCTCCACCAGCCCCAGGCAAGTCACTTCCTTTCCTGCCCCAGGCAGCTCTCTAAGCACACAAGTGGCAGAGTGAGCACCCACCTGCATTGTTAGAGAGGATTTCCTCAGCAAGTGTTCCTTACAGCAGGGAAAGCACGGGTGGTTGTGCTTGTTGTTCTGTTGGTCAGTCGTGGCCTATTCTTCATGATCCCAAGGACTTGTCTGTGGGATTTTCTTGGCAAAGATACTGCAGCAGTTTGCCATTTCCTTCTCCAGTGTGTCCCCACTTTATAGATGAGGAACTGAGGCAGAGAGAGTTTAAGTGACGTGTCTAGGGTAACATAGCTAGTAAGTGTCTGAGGCTGGATTTGAACTCAGATCTCCCAACTCCAGGCCACTGCACTATCCACTGCACCACCTAGATGCTGGAAAGCACAGGTATAATGCCATCCCCTCTTCCTCCCCCTTCCACCTCCACCAAGTGAAAGATTGTCTGTGGGTCTGGAACAGTGGTTCTCAACCTGTGGGTCGCGACCTCTTTGGAGGTCAAATGACCCTTTCACAGGGGTCGCAGGGGTCGCCTAAGACCATCGGAAAACATATATGCAGATATGCCCACATGCAGATATGCGCAGATACGAATATTAAAGGGTCCCAGCATTAGGAAGCTTGAGAACCACTGCTCTAGAACAAAGATTGGAAACTTATTTTGTTTGGCAGTCAGGATGGTGAATCCCACTGACCCTTTCTCAGAAGCATGCTTTTCAATGCACAAAATAAAACAAACAGGATTATTTACAACTGATTATATTAAAATAAAGATGCATTTGTTTCCACATCCAAGTTCTTGGACTCCCTACAATCTAGGAGGTCTGTGGAGCCCAGGGGAAAAACGTCTGGTCTAGATCCTGGAAGGTGTTCATTCTTCCTTACACTCTTTCCTTTTCTTTCAGGCTACATTTGGAATATTGTGCTGAGTCCTGGGCATCATCTTTTAAGAGAAACTTTATCATAATGGAAAACGTTGTGAGAGGGGTGAGCAGATGGTGAAAGGTCTGGAAAACTATGCCATATATGGACAGTTCAGGCAACTGGGAAAATTTAACTTGGAGAAGAGAAAATTTAAAGGCTCTGTGGTGGCTGTTTAGAATGTCTGAAGGGTCGCCATATGTGAAAGAGGCTTCCTTCAAGATTTAACTTAAATCCCGCCTTCTGAAAAATGCCTCCTCTTAACTGCCAGTGCTGTGCCTCCCAGATAACCTCCCTCCTCATTTATACCATCCAGATTTCATACATAGGCGGATGCTTGCTTGTCCTCTCCTTCATTAGAATGGGAGCTCCCTGGGATCAGGGACTTGGTTTTTTGCCTTTCTTTGTATTCTCAGGGCTTAGCACGATGCCTGGCATGTAATAAATGCTTCATAAATCCTTGTTGACTTGATTTATTGCATGTGACTCCAGAAGGCAAGAGTAGAACCATTAAGGAATTTTAGCTCAATATAAAAGAAAATTCCCCCCCAATTAAACCTTCACCAAGTTCTTCTGTGTGGCCTCATTCTGGCATGGAAGTAATTCTGGGGTTCACAAATTGCCCAGTGGAGAGCAAGTTCTGACTGGTTCCCCAATTTGGGAGAGGCTTCAGGTCTGGCCCTGGCACCAGAGTGAGTATGTTTTCCAAAGACCAGACTACATATGTATGGGAAAGCCTTGTCGCCATTAGATTGGCCACTTGAGGGTTGATTCTTCGGCAGGCTATCCCAGGATACAAGGAAAAAGACAAAATGGTTCTTGGTTCACTATACCTGTGGTTGAAGTGAGGACAGCAAGATGGTGGAGGAGGGAGGTGCTAAGAGTTAGAGAATTTCAAAATTGTCTATAACCATTTACAGCTTTTGGTGTTCTAATTATGAGAGTTTTGTCCAAGGAATAGCAAGGAGACATAGCATTACGGGGAATGAATCATACCAATATTTACGTTTCACTTATAAATGAAGTCAGAAGACAAAAAGGCCAATGGTACAGTGGGGATACAGTTTTGGGTTCAAAGTTGGGAAAACCCGAGTTCAAATCCTGCTTAAGGCAACAATAGTGGTGGCAATGATGATAACAGTACTTGTAGGTTAACAGAGGACTTTGCTTGGCCATAGACAAATCCCTTAATCTCAAATAGCCTCTGTTTTCTCACATATAAAAAATAGACATAATGATAGCTCCTCTCTCACAGAGCTACTGTGAGGATCAAATGAGCTTTGTAAAGTACTTAAAGCACTAGATAAATGTTAGTAGTTATTAAGGGTGGGGCAACTAGATAACTCACTGGATGGAATGCTGGACCTGGAGTCAGGAAGAGCTGAGTTCAAATCCAGCCTCAGATACTTACTAGCTGTGTGACCCCAGGCAAGTCACTTAACTTTGTTTGCCTCAGTTTCCTCATCTGTCAAATGAGCTGGAGAAGGAAACGGCAAACCACTCTGGTATATTTGCCAACAAAAACCAAACCCAGACGGAGTCAGGGAGACTAGAACACTACTGAACAACAACAATATTATTAAGGACAAAAGGAAACTGGAGCCCAGCGGAGGGATAATTTATAGTTTCTCCTTGGAGGAATGAATAAGGGAGAAGATGGAATTCCTTTTTATTCCGTATCCAAAGCCAAGGAAATCTATCATTTCTTGGGATATTTGGTCATTTTCTCTTGCAGCAATAATGATAAGCATTAAAAAAAAAAAAGGAAACAAAAAAACCACTGTGAAGATAATTGGAATTTATATGCCAACATCTGTTGCAGAAGGTGAGACTGAGAAATTCCCTGAAAAACTTGATAAGACCCTCTAAATTAAATCAACATATGCTCTAATACTTTATGACTTCAGTGCAAAGGTCAGCATAGGGGAGAATGGTAAAAAAAAATGTGTTGGAAAACACTTTAAGGAATAAAAAAGAAGAAAGATTATAGACTATAGACTATAGAATATAGACTATAGAATATACTGTGGAATATGGAATAAAATAGAAAATCTCATGTCTATATGCCATGAATAATTTCTTTGAGAATGGAGTTGGGAGGTGCTGGGTACCACAAAAATGAAAGTGATTATATTTTAATAGTCAGGAAACAACTGGTTACTGATGTGAGAATTATTACCACATTAGTTTTCTGTGTATAGTCAAGCTACTGACTTGTTAGAAAAAATATTAAAATTAAACCAAATTAAAAAATTAAGAATGAGACATGATGTTCAATTGAGACAACTCTAACCTGGTCTATTTAAACAAATTGTTGATGCTGAAAAATAGGAAAGGAATCAAGGAACAGACATTGACACAAAGTATCACCAGTTTCTAAGGATATTTAACTGGTTGTTTAACTCAGTTGAATGTTAAAGTCAATTGTTACTTGGAAGAGAACAAAAGAGTCTAGAAACTGACTTAGCCAGCAAATTCTTGATGTTGTTAAGTCGAGATATTGGACAGCCAAGGGCAATACCAGGTTAGAATACAAACTACTTTGCAAAATTTTATGGAGGATGGTGGAAGATTTTGAACACTGTCACCTCATAAAACATTGAGAAGCATCAGAGGAAAAACAAATTTAAAGAAGCTTGGCAAAAGAACTAGCTAAGTCAAATCATCCCAAGGGCGTTTAAGGATGAAACTGGAAGGACAATGAACAGACATATAATGAGAAATATCTGTCAAATTTCTATAGGCTCATAGATTGAAAGCTGGATGGGAACTTGGAGGCCATCCAGTTCAGCTCCCTCATTATATAGATGAGGAAACCGTGAACAAGTCTTTGTTTCAATCAATGACCGTGAAGCCACTGCATTTGGACTCTAGCTTAAGTCTCCCAATGTGCCACGTGAAGACACAGAAATGATACAAAAGAAAACAAAAACGGAAAGAACTCCAGCAGCTGGGCCGTGTGCAGAAGAGGTCTGTGTTTAATTTTGAAAGGACAGTGGAGCTAATTCTCTGAATTTACCCAATGCTTGGAAAAAGTCTTGTATTTTCCCCAAATATCCAAAAAGGGTCTTGTCAAAAGTCTTGTATTTTTTCTTGCTACTCACAAAGGCTACTGAGAGAATAGGATGTTTTCTCTATCTCTACAACTATTTTTACATCTCTACAAAATTATAAGAGTAACAATGGAGGATCTTATTGGTGAAAGTTTTGGAAAGGGGCAGGAAAGCTACAGTACAGCTCTCCTTTCATAGGATCAGCACTGGGAGCTGGAAGGGACCTTCTAGTTAAGTCACTTAGTTCATATCTATCAATGGAGGAAATAGAAACTCAGAGACTTAAATTAAGTTGCCCCAAGTTGTATAAGTCAGAATTTGAACCCAGAATACCTTGATTCCAGGTCTAGTCAAATGATCATGGATCAATCAACAATATTTGTTAAATGCCTACTCTGAGGCGGGCACAGTGCTAAACGCTATGGTTATAAAGACAAAAACTGAAACAGTGCCTGCCTTCAAGGGGCTTACATTCTAACGGAGAAGACAACATGCTTATATATAAACGTATCCAGAGTTTATACAAAATGAATGAATCAATCATTCAATAAGCATTTATTAACTTATTAGTATTATTTATTAATCCTGCCATATTCCAGGGACTGTGCTGGCCCTGTGGATACAAAGATCAAAGTGAAACAATTCCTGTCCTCAAGGAGCTTGCTTTCTAACAGCCAGGATGACATTTGCAAATATAGGTCAATATAAAAGATACAAGGTAGATACAAAGTCACCTTAGAGGAGAAGGCACCCCCCCCCCCCCATTGCATTGTGGAGCCATTTTTCTTTAAGTGCCGTAGTCAATTAATTTAACCAGTCATCTGGCTCAAGTGCTACCCCCTCTTAAAGCTTTTCCTGATTCTTTTTTTTTGATTTAATTTTTTTGCAGGGGGAAGGTAGGGCAATTGGGGTTAAGTGACTTGCCCAAGGTCACATATGTTAAGTGTCTGAGGCCAGATTTGAACTCAGGTCCTCAGGTACTCTATTCACTGCCTCACCTTCCCTGATTCCATCTCATGGTGCCTTCATCCCTTTTTTTACTTCCATTCTGATTATTTTTGTTGTTTTTCCGACACAAATGGACAGCTGGCTGGCAGAGTGTACAGGGCACTGGGCCTGGAATCAGGCAGACCTGAGTTCGAATCTCACCTTAGACAACTGGATAAGTCACTTAAGCTACGTCTGTCTCAGTTTCCGCTGTAAATGGAGATAATAGCAGCCCCTACCTCCTGGGGTTGTTGTGAGAATCAGATGGAATGTTTGTAAAGCACAGTACATTACCTGGAACATAGCGGACTATAGATATATGAATGCTTGCTCCCTTCGTCTTCCTGACCGGATTCTAAGGCCTGGACGGCAAAGCTCTTTGCCTGCCTCCTGATTCTGTTATTCCGCAGCAGCTGCCACTCAAGTCTTATCTTTCCAGCCAGGCTGCGTGTGTGTCTTGGGGCCGTGGACCGCGTCTCCTTGGTCTCATCTCTCTCATAGTTCCTCACACAGGCCTGGAGACACAGCAGTTCCTTCTTTCACTCACTTAAGCACTTATTCAGCTGCCTACGTGCCCAGCACAGGGGATTTAAAGATGAGAATGAGAGAAGCCTGCCCTCAAGGAACTTCCATTCCGAGGGATGGGGAGAAGAGAGCATCGCCTGTGTAGAATGTGGAGCATACTCAAGGTGAGATAACACTTTGTTGTTGTTTTTCAGCCATTTCAGTCATGTCAGACTCTGTGACCCACTTTGGGGTTTTCTTGGCAAAGATACTGGAGTGGTTTATGCCAGTTCATTTTACAGATGAGGAAGCTGAGGCAAACAGGGTTAAATGACCTGCCCAGCGTCACACAGCTAATAAGTGTCTGAGGCTGGATTTGAACTCAGGTCTTCCTGACTCCAGAGGCCTGGTGCTGTATCCACTGCACCATCTGGCTACTCCATAATGTTTTATTATTCCTGGCATTTAGTTGGGATTGAGCGAACATCTCTTTATTGGATGAATGAATGAAGAAATGAATGGCCAATCCCAAGGTAGCCAGTATGGGAAACAGAAACATCCTGAGGAGTAGTTGATCCTCTCAAGATGCACAAGCGATCTAGTCAAAGAGATGAAACATGCAGGCACAAAAAAGTTAATAATGTGAAGCAGAAGACACAATGTATCAGGGGGTAGCAGTGGGGGTGAGAGCAGGTGTGGTTCAGCTAAAGAGCATTGGATTGGAGGTCAAAGGAACTGAGTTCAAATACCTACCATGGCCTCAGCCAAATTGCTTAATTCTTTTTTGGGGGCAGTGCATAGCTTCTTCCTCTTTTGAACTAGGGGGTTGGAGTTGATGAACCTTGAGGTCTCTTCCGATCAGACCTCCAAACGGAACATCTCACCAGATCTTTTTATATTCCGGCTTCTTTCCAAATATTTAATTAACTATCTCCCAAACTCCTACCCTACTTCTCTTTATGTCTTTTGGATATAGTTTAAAAAGCAATAAAAGAGAAACTTATTTGGAAGACAAAGGCGACGGGCTGGAGGATTGGTCTGCTTCCAGTGCTGGTAACTTGGGTGTGATCCTACATCTGATTCAGGCAGAATTACAACCTGTACAAGTGCCTACAAGCCCAGGCTGGGTGGGGTTTGAGCAAACAGGGCATCGAATGCAGACACTCACAATCAGACTTGTAGTAGAGAAAATTGTGGCCAGATAGCATCCTCCTCCTCCATTCCCCAGGAAATCATTTGATAAGTGGAGATAGGGGAGAGTGGGAGGCAGATCCTTCTCTTCTTCCTCCCTGTCTTCTTCCCCTTCATCTTCAGTAAAAAAGCATTTCCTAAAGTCATTTATCCATTGTCTCTGCTTTTTGAAGGGATGAGTTTCTCAGATCAAGATGCTGGGAGTCAGTCCTCATGGAGTGGAATTTGGGTTTACAGTCAGATAGATTCAAGCCTTGGAGATATTGCTTGTCTGCCACGTGATTTTAGGCAAGCCCCTGGGTCTTAGTTTCCTTATCAGTAAAGTGGAGTTAATTATATTTTCACTACCTAACTCATAGGATCATGTATCTAGAGCTGGAAAGGGCCTCAGAGGCCAGCTAGTCCAATCTTATTTAACAGAAGAGGAACCTGAGATGCAGGGAGGTCACATGGGTAGCAAGAATCAAAGGTGGTATATGAACTCAGATCCTCTGACTCCAGAGCCAGTCTTTCTACATAGGTTTGTTGGGATGGTCACAACAGATTTCGTTTGGGAGTTCAGATGCAGTAATGCATGTGAGAGTGATTTCTGGGCATATAGCAGTCTATGAATAATGAGTGATTATTGTTATTGTGAGCACAGATAAAGCAGAGGATATACAGGTAGGACTGTAAAGATAATGAACAAGTGTGTTAATAGATGAGATTGGGAGTGTTGACATTGCTATGTTTAAGGATAAGTGAAGCCTTTCTTGTTTGGAGGTGTGAACAAGGCGGGTTGCATAGGAGACTGCGTGGAGCCAAGAAGAGCTTTTCCTCTTTCACGATCAGATCTGGAAGGTTTCATGGAAGACAGAGGATTTCAGGAGCTACCTATGTGACTGACGCCAACTCACGGGCTGGCAGTTTCTCTGTCATTCATTCTCCATGATGGGATTGAATGACCAGCAAGTCAAGCACTGTAAGCACTGATTCCACTCAATCCAGGAAACTTTCATTAAAGTCTTCTTGTAATCAAGGTAGAGGAGATGCAAAAATGAAACAGGGTGCGAGACTAGGTCCCAGACTGGGTTCAGATCCCATGTTAGGCACTTATAGCTGTGAGATCCTGGGTAAGTCATTTAATTTTTTATAGCCTTAGCCCTAAACTGGTATGGTATCTTTTCTCTCTGCATCTATGATTCAAGATCCCACGAATCTGACTTTAAGAGGTATAGAAAATGACAGGTGTGGAAGCTCAAAGGGAAGATCCTCAGAGATTTGGGAATGGAAGAATCATTTGTGAGGACCAGAAGTCCAAGATGGAGGCAGCTCCTTACAATCCCCCTTGCAGCATGACCTTCATGTTGTCGAATGAATGAACGTATCAACCAATCAACAAGTGCTAGTGCCTACTCTCTGTTGGGCACTGGGCTAGGTACTGGGGGTAACAAATGCCACTTGAAATAATCACTATTTGCAAAGAGCTTTTGTTCTAAAGAGGAAGCTGACAATCCTGGTCCCTTGACACTGAATGGCATGTGCTTTTCAAAAGGAATTCAGAAAGTACTTTGAGCAATAGCATTTTCAGTGTAACAAGAGAACAGTCCTTCAGTGTGACTACTCTGAAGACAGCAACACTCCTATGGACATATCAATTCTATATGCGTTTTTAAAAACCCAAGCTCATTGCTCTGTAGTTGGTCCTCCAACTTTTTTGGTCTCAGGACCCTTTTACGTTTTAAAAATTATTGAGGATCCCAAAGAGCTTTTGTTTATGTGATTCATATATCTACCAATATTTACCATATCAAAAATTTAAAAATACTCTATTAATTTATTTGAAATAATAATAATAATAGCAATAATAAACAAACCCATTACATGGCACACATAAAAAAATAGAGTTTACGGAAAGAAACTCTTTTCCAAACAAACAAACAAAAAAAAACCTTAGTGAGAAGAGTGACATCATTTTACATATTTTTGCAAATCTCTTTAATGTCTGGCTTAATATAAGACAGCTGGATTCTTATATCTGCTTCTGCATTCAATCTGTTGCAATATGTTGTTTTGGTTGAGGTATATGAAGAAAATCTGGCCTCACACAGATATGTAGTTGGGAAAAGGAGGAGTATTTTAGTAGACCAATAATATTTTGGTATCATTATAAAAATAATTTTGACCAAATAGACCCCCTGAAAGGCTTTTGTGGCTCCACCCCCAGGGGTCCTCTAGCCACACTCCGAGAATCACAGCTCTATGCTAACACCTGGTACATAATGGTAACTCCTTCCATTTATACAAGGATCAGAGAATTTCGAGAATCCCAGATGTGGAGGGGGAAGGGATCTTTGAGGTCGTCAAGTTGAACTCTCACTTTACAGATGAAGAAACATAAGCCCAGATTGGTTAAATAAACTGTCCTTGGTCCCAGAGGTAGTAAATGGCAGAGCTAGGATTGGAAACCAGATTTGCCCCGTTTCCAGGTCCAGTTCTCTCACGAAGAAGCTTTGTAGTAATGTTAGGAATTTGGCAGGGCTGATATTTTGCACCTTTCTCTATAGCTGAGGAGACTGAGGTCTGAAGGGAAAGTTAGTGGCTTGCCTGAGGTCCAACCCAAAGGGGTTAGTCGGGGGCAATGCTGGCATGGGTTAGGGTTAGGTCTTTCGACTCTTGGTTTATGGGTTTGCTATCATATCAGAACACACACGCCATTCAAGAGGGAGATCATAAACTCTCTAGAGGAGTGGGGCTGGTGACATCTTTAGTGGTGACATTTGGGTGAAAAATTCATGATCATCAGTTACTCAGGGAAGAGAGGGGGAAAAATGAGCCATTTTTTCCAGCTAAGGAACACGACTTTCCCTTGGCGAGAGTCCACAAATCTATTTTATGTGACTAGATGTATAGCCTAATAGAGGAAGCTTATCATAGGCTTAAGAAAAAGTGTATAATAATGTACCTTTCTTCTCCTCCACCCTTCATCCTGAGCAAAGCACCCTTCTGTAAAATGAAGGTAATAGCACTTTTGACAGAGCCACCCAGAGTTCAAGGGACAACCTGGAGACACGGGGAGTCAGGCTTGGGGGAGAACCACCTGCTTTTTTTTGTTTCAGAAACATCCAGAGGCCCTTTCTTTCTTCATCTGTCATCATGCAGTGCTGGGTCCATTGCGAAACCTGTCAGGCCCATCAGGCATTAAATCTCTTTCAAAGGCATTGGAGCATGGTGGTGCCAAAGCAGAGACTGTCTGTCTGTCTATCTGTTTGTCTGTTTGTCTGTCTGTCTACAGCATGGTGATAGCTCAAATTCCCCTCTTCCCTTTGGGTCTCACCCCTCCTAAAAGAGGAAAGAGCTAGGCAGGCACAGGTGACTGAGAGCAGGGAGGAGACAGAGCAGGAATGTATCAAACATCTTAGAGACTTGAAGAATCTTGAGTTTGGGGGTAACTGAGCAGAGCCAAAGTCCCCTCTTGCTGGGAAGAAAGGGATTAGAGTCTGTTGGGAAATGCAGCAGGTTTTGAGCCTGCATTTACTCATTGGTAGACCCTGTTAAAAATTGATCTCATTGGATACTTATTCTGGGACAGAGAAGGGTCCTGAAGGGAGGACCTTTTCAGTGTGGCATAGTGGAAAGAGTGCTGGATTTTGAACCAGGGGACCTGGGTTCAAATGCTGATCATGCTACTTGTTACCCATGTGACCTTGAAGTCATCTAACTCCAGGAGCCTCAGTTTCCTCATCTCTCTATGGAGAATATTGGACTAGAGCCCAAGTAATAGATCAGCCATAATGTGATCCCAAGGGGCAAATGATCAAGCAAGCAGAGGAGGAAATTAGATCCTATCCCATCCTCTCCTAATTGATGGTTGTGGGGCTTATCTCCAACACAACCACACCTCTCCTCCTCCCCACCCTAAGCCAAAACCTCTGTCTTCTGGGCAGGTTCTTAATCTCTAATGCCAAGGAAGTTAGAACCCATCCAGGTCCCCTCAGTAGCAGGTGCTCAGGTGGTCCCTAAGGACCCGATCCCACCCCCAGCATTCCTACTTTTCTGGGTAAAGTGATCACCCAGATTCCTCCGTGGTTGTGGGGCTCTGGGTTTTCATCAGTGGCCAGTGAGTAAGAGCCCTTCCTCCCCTTTTCCATTCGGGGTGGGGCACAATGAGTTGTCCAGGATGAGCAGCCGTGAATAGATTACATCGTGCGTCACAAAGTTCATTACATTCTCTTCCCCCCAACCCAGCCCTCATGAACTTCCCTATTTCTATCAAGGGTGCCACCATCCTCCCAGTCACCCAGTCTCACAGTTTTGGCATCATCCTGGATTTCTCTCTCTCCCTTCCCCCACGTACCTGAGGAGTTGCCAAATCTGGCTTCTCCCTCCACATTTCTCTTTCGATTCTGTTCCATTCTTGCTAGTTAGAATCATTCCCTTGGCTTAGGCTATCATTGCCTTTCTGTGGACTTTTGCAATGTCCTTCTAATTGTTGCCTCTGGTTTCTCCCCATTCCAATCCATCCTCTCTACAGCTGCTAAGGTAGGGAGGGGCTCTTTACTTGGGGTCCATACATTTCAAGCAGTCTAAGAAAACAGATGGGGAAAGTGACGTCTTGATTTTCACTAACCTCTCACTGAAATTGAGCATTGCCTTCTATTATTGAAAAGTAATATTCTCAGAAAGTGTTCAAAGACTTCAAAAGATTACCAAAGGGGGTCCATGATACAAAAGATTAAGAGCCCTGTAAAATGATTTTTCTAAATTTCAAGACTGACCATGTCACCTCTCCCACCCCCTTGCTCAACAAATGCCATTGACTCCTAGGATCAAACGTTGCTTCATCTTGTTCTCATTTTTAAAAAATTTCCATTTTAATGTAAGTTGTATAATGCATATATTGTAATTATTAGTCAAATCGTCATTGTTCAGTCAGTTTTGATCATGTCTGACTCTTTGTGACCTAGGAGGGGAAGTGATTATCCCAAGGTCACACAGTCACTTAATGGCAAATCCAAAACCAGAAGTCAGATCTCTTCATCCTTGGCAAAGGGCTCATTTTGTCACAGTGCGCTACTGTCATTTTGTTGTGATCAGACCATCATGGTTCTCAAAGCCTTTATAGCCAGTGCTGTGTGGTGGAAAGAAAGGACAGAAGGGACCTTGGGAAGGTCCTTTACTTTGCAGATAAGGAAACTGAGGTCCTAGGTGAAATGATTTGCCCAGAATCTCACAGCAAATGTCTGAAGCAAGATTTGAGCCCAGTTCTTCCTAGTCTCCAGTCCAGTGCCTTCTTCATTACACCACACAACAAAGAGACAAAACAAGTGGTCAGAGAAATAGGAGGAAAAACTAGGAAAATGACAGAAGGAGGCAATGGTCAATAGTGTCACATGGTGCATGGATATTAGAGAGCGTTAGAGCTGAGAAAAGGTCACTGAATTTGACAAGTAGGAGGTCATTGGTGACCTTTAAGAGAACAGATTTGGCTGACTGCTGGGGGTGGACGTCAGCTAGCTAGCAGCCGAGGAATGAACAAGTGGGCTGAATTAAGCATTTATTAATTGCCTCCTATAATAAATAATAATAATAATAATAGCTAATCCTTGTATAGCACTCTGATGTTTGCAAAACATTTTACATACTCTGTCTCATCGGGCCTTCCTCATAACTCTGTAACATATGTAGTATTACTGCCCCAACTTTCTAGATAAGAAGGCTGAAGTTGAGGGTCATTGAGTGACTTGCCCAGAATCACACTCCTAGTAAGTTTTTGAGGTAGTATTTGAACTCCACTCCAAGTCCGGTGCTCTGTATGCCAGCTACGATGATAGGCATTGGGGATACCAAAAAAAATGAGATAGTCTCTAATCTCAGAGAATTTATATTCTACTATGTAAGGCATGAGAAGTATTGAAGGTAGGTGACTTCTTAGTAGTTTAGCCTCAAGAGGAAAAGAAAAAGAGGGCCATGGCATGTGCGTGTGTGTGTGTGTGTGTGTGTGTATTCAAGACAGGAGACACTTTAGCAGGCTTATAGCAGAGGGAAAGGAAGCATTGGGGAGACAGGATTTGGGATCAAGGACACAATTTAGGGTTAGCCTTGCCAATGAGGAGGGTCACCTCATCCTTACAGCTAAGGAAGGGAGGAGTGGAGAAGACAAAGTGGGTTCTTCAGATGTGTAGGGGAGGAGATCATAGGAGCCTAAATTTAGAGATAGACCACTGACTCTAATCTTCCCTCCTCCTCTGTTATGGGAATCTGAAGATCTTCCCTGCCCCTAGGCCCTTTGATAGGCTTAAGTGACTCTGAGAACCTTCCCTGATTTGAAAATATACTCTGCTGAATAATAGGCTGAATATAGTCACATGGAGTCTGTGGCGGGAAGCTTGTTTTTCAGGAATGCCCACACCTTATTACTTTGTGATTAGGCAGTGGGTCAAGAGGGTTGTGACATACTCTGATCCAGGAGAAGGCTATATATACCCTGTTGTGAGTTTTGGCTTTGGGGCTCACTTTGGAAAGAGTTGTGTGATTTGGCCCAACAAGACTCTGGGCAGCCGTTGAGCACCTTGGCTTTGAAAACCAGATGTTGGTGCTTCTCTCTCTGGTAACTGACTAGATAAGGATGTAAGGGTTAGACAGCTGGAAGCCTGTCTGCTGATCTGTTTCTTTGTCTGCTTATAACTTCTGCTGGTAACTTCTGTTTGTATTCTCTGAAATTCAGGGTGTTGACTTTTTCCCCTGAACTAGGTAAATGATACCTTTGATTAAAGTAGGATTGTTAACTCTTTTTGAGTTGCTTTCCTTTAGAAAAGCAGATCTAAGAACCTGTGCTAGCAGCCATCCTGGGTATGCTAGGGTGCTTGCTGCTACATCCTCCAGCCTCATTTCCCTGATGAAGCACAGAGGTTAAGTAACTTGGTGAGAGTCACAGGCTTAATAAATTTTTGAGGTAGGATTTGAACCTAGGTACTCCTGAGGCCAAGCCCAGTGTCCTATCCACCATTGCCTCTCAAGGGAGATCAGGCAAGGAGGAGTTGACTTCAACCTCAATCTTCTCATTAGAGTAGGACCGAGGACAGGGACTGAGAATAGTGTTGGGGGTCAAGGACAAAGGCAGAGTTAGACATCCCCAATAGGGATGTGACAGGGAGCTGAGAAGAGATTCCCAAAAGAGGCTCCTTGAGCAGTAGGGATCCTCAGCTGACATCCTGTAGCGTAAATTTAAAGATGGAGGTGAAGAAGCACTGAATCTCTTCAACATTTCTGGGTCGCAACACACAGTTTAAGAAGCGTTGATGGGATTGTGAACAGAAAAGGTTTAAGAAGCCCTGTAGATCATAGATTTAGAACTAGAAAGGATATGATGTTAGGAAAATGCTTGTTTTATTACATAAATTAAAAATAAAACAAATGAAAAAAATAAAAGGATAAAAGGGGGAAAAAAAGAAAGAACCTTGGAGACCATTGAGTACAACCTGAGTTTGAAGTCTACCTCTGATGCTCACTATTTGTGGGGTTCTGGGCAAATCACTAGACCTCCCTTAGTTTCCTCATTTGTAAAATGAGGGGGTTGAAGCAGAGAGCCTTGGAGATCCTTTCTAGGTCTACTCTATGGATCCAGTTGGCATGATTGGATGACTTTCTCGTCAATGCTTGGATACCTAGAATGGGGAACAGAGAACAGGGCTGATGGGTGACCCTTGTCTGGGGGAAGCAATGGTGTCCAAGAATGTATAATCTGACTGTCCCTTTTTGCATCAAAGTAGAAATTCAAGGAGAAATGTTTGTATTGTATATCTAAAACACGACAAATTCTAAATTAATGAGGAGTGCAGATGTTGGATTAACGATGGTAGAATGGGTCTCTGGGCCATCCTAAAGCCCATTTGCTCGGTTTGTGATTGATCAACCTTGTTCTCTCTGATCACTGCCTGCAGTCATTTCTAGATGAGATTTGGGGCTTGCTTTATTATTTCTTGGATCCTGAGTCTCATCAGTTATCTTCCCCCAACCTTGTTACTGATTGTCCCAAAGAAGCCTGGAGGTAACACAGTCATCAGATGTTTGAGCTCGAAGGAGCCGTAGAAACTCTATGACAATACTGACCCATTTGGTGGTATCCCTGGGATAGATGAGGAAGAGGGAAATCAGTATATTTTTCCATGTCTACCATAAGGGAAAACACACAATAAACAAAGGGGTAAAGCAGATGTTACAGGCTTGGTCTATGACAGCTCAGTGGAAGGTGAAGAGAGGAGGACATAGTGACCTCCAAGAGAAAGGACGACTCTGGTTTCCTGGGATGGCCAAGTGGGCTGCCAAAGTCCGCTGCTGTCCTCCAGCTGCCCCCTTTGGAGTTGACTTTGATCTGGGAGGCTCCAGCTGGAAGGATCCTCTTCAAGGAACATGAGCCCAGAATGAATGAATGAATGAATAAATGAATGAATGAATGAATGAATGAACGAATGACCTGAGAAGTAGTAGAGCAGAGTGGACAGACTACTAGTTTTAGAATCAGTAAGACCTGCCTAGATTAAAATCCTGTCTCTGAAGCTTTCTAGTTGTGAAACCACAAACAAGTCCACTAATCTCTCAGGGTTTGTTTCCTCATTCTTAAAATGAGAGGGTTGAATTTGGTGTTTGTAACGTCCCTTTCAGTTCTGAATCTGCCATCCTATGAACCCATCAGACAACAAGCCTTTATCAAGCGCCTACTCTGTCCTGGGCACTGTTCAAGGTGCTGAGGACACAGAGTCCAAGACAGCAAATGTTTCCTGATCTCAAGGAGCTTATATTTTGTCTTATGAAATGTCATTGTGACTTTTCCTATTCATCAAAGGGAAAATGAGGGTCTGTCCTGGGAGAATGGTGGAGGGGGGAAAGTTCCCCAAGGTTCCTGAGGTTCCCCCTATGACCCACTCCTGCTCTGACAGGTCCCAAGCTTTGCTTCGAGGTGCCCTTGAAGCCTTGTTCAGAATACTGTCTCACCTTGGGCTTGATGGGTGCATTAGTCATTGAGCTGCCTCCCCAGAAAGTGGGAAACAGAATTGGAACAGTTACACAAGATAAGGTGGTGAGAACATGGTGAAAGATGACGGGGGGAAAGGCTGGGAACCCGTTCCTGGGGATGTGCCGGGAAGGTCTTGATGGCCTTCAAGGCTCATACAGGGGAAGACTTGCTCCTGAGCTTTTTGCAAATGCCTGGGTCTCAGAGCTGCATATCTCCAAAGCTGAGTCACCCCCCTTCTCCAAACCACATACCACGGGCTTCACTGCACTGAGTTCCAAGCAATGCCTCCCCCCCCCCCCCCCGCCTTTAGACACAGGCGCCTTTCCTTTGAGTCATTTTCTTCTTTCCTGTCTGTCTGTCTGGGCCTTGCTTGGCCAGTCAGGATTGCCTCATACATTTGAAGCTGGCAGGGACCTCAGAGGCCATCAAGTCTAATACCTTTATTTTACAGATGAGGAAAATAAGGCAGATTTACTTAAGGTCACATAGGTAGTAATTGTCAGTGGTAGATTTTGAACCTGGATCCTCCGACTCCAGACCAATACTCTTCTGCTATAAAGTATTGGTTCCCACTGTACCAACCTACCTTAAAACATTTCTTCATGGGAACAGATAATGGCAGATTGTACTTGGATTCCGAGTTCATCCAACTTACAAGGCTTGCAATAAGAGGTGGAGGTGCGATGATGTTGGTTCTTCATTCAAATGAGCAATTCAACAAAACTCAACACCATTAATTGTTTTAGTGATCAACAACCTTTCCTTAGAATTAATGGGAACTTGGGCAGCTCTCTAGTCCAATGTCCTTCCCAGTGGCTTCTCCAAGAGAAGCCATCCACTTTCTGTTTGGATGTGTCTGGTGATGGGGAACCACATTCCATTGTGGGCCAGCCCTATTGTTAAGAAAATTTGGCTCCTAACCATGGGTCACCTCACTGATTTTTCTGTCTTGAATCCCCTGAGACTTGTGCTTTTTTGAGTCTTAAGGGGTATAGGGAATAGAGCCTTGGGCAGCTGGATTACTTCCATGGTTGTCCAGAAGTCTCTAACATCAGAGAAGTGATGAGAAGTCTAGGCAGGGAATCCAAGGACTCTGGGAGCTCTTATTAGGAACCCCAAAGGATGCTTCATGCAGGAGTAGCCTGTCATCAGTCATTCATATGTATAAGTCAAGGGTAGAGGAGAATAGTTCTGGCTAAAGGGACTGTCCTCCTCCAACCCCAGTAGCCCTGTTTCTATGTGTCAATAGTGAGAAAAGGCAGGAACAGCAGTGGCAATTGTCAGTCATATGAGCATAGATTAAGATCTGTAAGGGACCTTAGAAGTCATTGAGTTTTCTCAGCCAGCCATATGAAACAACAGCCCATGACCCCTTTACCTTCCTGGTCCCTGTCACAGGACAATAGATCTGGAAGGATCATTTATGTATGTGGGCCATTGTTAGTCAAAGAATCATTGATTTAGACCAAGAAGAGACTTCAGAGGCCATCTTGTGCAATACCATCCTGGGGAACTGAGCTCCAAAGAAATTGCATAACTTTCCCAAGGTCATAAATGTAGAAAGTGGATAGCTAGGATTTGAATCCAAGTCTGCTGATGGAAAATCTGATACATTTTCCAGGGCACCACACTGCCTTAGTCAAGAGTTTATGCTTCAGGGCTGGTCTGTAGTGAGCCTAGCAAGGCTCTCTCTCTCTTTCTCTTTCTCTCTCTCTCTCTTTCTCACACACACACACACACACACACACACACACACACACACACACACAGATATGGAACACCTAGTTGGGGAGATGGGATGAGCACATAAAAAGAGAAATGATAAAAGGTACCATGTAAGCATTGACTGGTATAAGTAGAGCAGGTGGTGTGGTGCAGGGCTGGTGGGTCAATGGACAGCTCGTCTGACTATGCAGAAATGTTCTAGGTTGGGCTCCTGCTTGGCTTCCTCATTTACCAGCTGTCGTGTTTTAGGGAGGATAGTGACAAGCTAACCTGTAGCTAGATTGGCTCTGGACTCAGATGAACTGAGTTCAAACCCACCTTAAGCTGTTTGCTATCTGTGTGACCTTGGGCAAGTCACTTCACCTCCCTGGGCCTCAGTTTCCTTATCTGCAAAATAAGACGAGGTCTCTCAATGAGATCAGGATAGTGATGGGGTGAGGGACTGCTGCTGTACCTGATTGACTGAGAGGTATATAGAATAGAAGATCCCCACTGTGTTTACTTTTCGATAATTACAAAAAATGTTTCATTGAGCAGGGGAAAGGCCCCTAAAGACTTCTTTCACCAAGGAGTGACCCATGCTCACATTTAGATCAGACAGGATTCCTTGATGGCCTAAGCCACACAGAAAACTTTGCTCAACAATCATTGATCCAACAAGGCCCAAAGTGGGAAGACCCATGCCTGCCAAAAGTGCACTTACAGACTTCTTATGCAGAATCCCTAGAGAAGAGGGATTCTCTAAAGATGGCAGATGTTCTTAATGGAGGATGACATGGTGTTGGGGGCTGAATGCATCAAGACCTGGAATAAAACAGTTCCTTCTCAGTGAGATCCATGGATTTGGAGTCAAAGGAACTTGGTTCAAAAGTTGGCTTGGCTACTTACTCCCTATGTGACTTGGGGAAAGTCTTTTCTCTCTGAGCCTCAATTCCCTCCACTGTGCTGGGAATACAAAAAAAATAAAAATAAAAAGCCCTTGTCCCAATGAGTTTATATCCCGTTGTAGAGATGACATGTATATATCTAAATGTGTACAATGTATATTGTCTAGATGTGTATATATTCGAGGCCAGGCAGTAGCTTCCATCTACTTTGTATGTATCTTGAATATAACAAGTTTTGGTTTTTTGTTTTACAAATTATTTTCCTTATAGAGGCAGGGACTATCCCCTGTGTTTATATAACTACTGGCCCATTGTAAGCTTTTCATGAATGACCAGTAGCAGGTGTGATGAATGTTTGGAGATAATCCCTGTATTCAAGGTGTTTACATTCTAATGGGAGTCAGGGTGGGAGAAGAAACGCTAACATTGACAAAGATAAATAGAACCTGAGTCCTGGAGCAGAGAAGTGCAAAGGACAGATCTAGAAAACTTGAGGAGGGAGAAGACACTTTTAGCCTGGAAAGCCTTCGTCATGTGCCCCTTTGGCAGTCTGGCGAAGCCTTCTCAGAATAATCTTATTAAAAGCATAAAATAAACTACATGGGATTATAAAGGAAAACACTTATTCTGAAATAGTTATCAAAATACTTTTAATTTTCATTTAAAAAATTTATATGTATTTTTTCAATTACATGTAAAATAATTTTTAACATTCATTTTTTAAGATTTTGAGTACCATATTCTCTCTCTCCTTCCATCCTGTCCCTGTCCCTTGACAGGCAAACAGCTTGCTATAGATTGTACATGTGCAGTCATGCAAAACATATTAGCCATGTTGCATAAGAAAACACAGACAAAAAACCCCAAAGGAAAATAAAGAAAATTTTAAAAAATGCTTTGATCCACATTCAGACACTATCAGTTCTTTCTCTGGTGGTGGAGAGCTTTTCTCATCAGGAGTCCTTTGAAATTGCCTTGAATCATTGTCTTCCACAGTTGGTCACTGTTACAATGTTGCTGTTATTGCATACAATGTTGCTGTTACTATGTACAAAGTTCTTCTGCCTCTGCTCACTTCACTTTGCATCAGTTCATGTGAGTCTTTCCAGGTTCAAAGCATTTTTAAAAAACAAGTTTACAAACCCTAGGTTAAGAATCCCTGGCCTAGAAAGTCAGGGAAAACTGTGGAAGAAGTATCCCCTGAGCTAGGCCTTAAAGACAGGTAGAGATGAGGGAGGACCACATCCCATGGGAGGTGGCCTGTGCAAATTCACTAAGGCAAGACTTAGCACATCAAATTCTGGGATGGAGCACATGATAGAGCATCACCCAGAGATGAATAAAAGAACTGAGAGTCCAGCTGAGGTTGGAGGACATGAATTTGCAATGGGCCCAGACACCTCATAAGCATTTCAATGGCTCAGGAGAAGGACAGAAGGCAGATGGTAGAGGTGACCCAGGGTTAAGGATTAGCAGAGATCAAATAGGTAGCTAGATGGCTCAGTGAATAGAGTTCCAGGCCTAGAGTCACGAAGACCTGGGTTCCAATCTGGCCTCAGACACTTACTAGGAATGTGACCCTGGGCAAGTCAATTTAATTCTGCCTGAGTTTCCTCATCTGTAAAATGAGCTGGAGAAGGCAAAAGCAAACTGCTCCAGTATCTTTACGAAGAAAATCCCAAATGGGGTCAGGAAGGGTCTGAAATGTCTGAACAACAGTGACAATGGGTCAAATAGCAGAACAAGGGTTCAGGGGACCTGAGGGTAGAGAAATGTATCTTTTTGAACCAGGTAACTAGAGGGCCAAGACTGAAGGGAGGAAAATGAGGCCCAGCAAGGACCGACAGTCTGAGAGAAAAGGGGTTGGAGGTCATGGTGGATCCAAAGAGCTGGTTTAGGTAAAACCAGGCAGTGTTAGAGCTGAAGTAAAGAAGGCTATGATCTGGGAGAAGAATTATGGCTCTGTCAAAGGGTCATTAATATGCAGCGAACTGACCGAGGGACAGGGCAGGGGCTGGGGTAGAGAGGAAGACCATGAGTCAGATGAGGAAGGAAGGAGAGTGACCTGCCTGAGTGACCTTGGGTGAGTCATTGGACCCCTCTAAGTGCTTCCTCATCTATAAAATAACCAGATGAAACCTAAAGTCCCTTCCAACTCTAAATCCTATGAATTTATGACCTGGAGGCTGGTGGGAGAATGCCACAAAGGTTCGGACCGAGTGACATAAACAGATGGTGTGTACTTCAAAGGAGGAGAGGTTGATAAGTGATGGTAGGAGAGGGAGGGTCTTGTAAGTGGAACTGAGGAGGAAGAATTATGTCAGTTCCCCTTCTCCTGACCCAACAGGTCAGGAACTCCTGGACAGGGTGGCAGGGGATGGAGTGTGATGGAGGGGAGAAAGCCAGGTTCTTATGAGTGGTGAAAGCTGAAAGGAGTGTGATTTAAAAGATTTAGGATGAAGGGAGTTGGTTCATGAAATAGGGGTCCCCAAGGGCCAGTGGAAGGGGAGTGAAGAGGAGGAACAGCTTAGCCTGGGGTAGGGCTCTGGACAGAGATGAGAAAAGGCAGTGGGGGAGAGGAGGTTTTGCCTAGGCCAATGGTGGTTCTGAATGACAAGGATCAGGGGAAAGAATTCTCTGGCCACATGACTGAGGAAGGACCCAGAATGCAGAGGATGAATTAGAGTGTTATCGCAAAGCTTGCTTCTCAGGATCTTACAAATGGTGTCTCCTCGGTCAATTGGGTCAAGGGTTGGGAAGGGTTATGAACCCAGGAAACACGATGGGAACTTCCTAGGGGCACCCCTTGTCTTCTCATTTCCTCAGCCTTTGGGATGGAGGTGTGGTGGCCAAAATATTAATGTCATGGGCCTCTCTAAGAAGTA
Source organism: Pseudochirops cupreus (assembly GCA_028627135.1). NCBI lineage: Eukaryota > Metazoa > Chordata > Mammalia > Diprotodontia > Pseudocheiridae > Pseudochirops > Pseudochirops cupreus. Next base: position 380,980,374 of record CM053584.1, on the reverse strand, counting down.
AAATTAGGGTCATAATTCCACAGCGGCTAGGCAGGTAGATGACATAGCGTTTGAACAAAGAGATGAATTGTCAACCAAGAAGCTCTCAAAGTGAAGGAGGAGGATTCCAGGGATTCTTAACCTGGGGTCTGTGAACTTCACCTCCCAAAAATGTAACTGAGTCAAAAAAGAAGTCTTCTTTCTTTGCTTTGTCAAGTAAGGCGAACAATAGTGATTCTGACTGACGATATACATGAATACTTTCACTAGGAATACAAAGAAAATTTCCTATTAACCTGGGGTGTGTGAACGTCTTTAAAATATTCTGTTTCAATATAATTTATTTCTTTTGTATTTTAAGACTTTAAAAATATGATTCTGAGCAGGGATCCACGGTCTTGACCAGATTGCCAAATGGAGTCCATGATATCCAAAAAGGTTTGGTTGTTGTTGTTCAGTCATTCTTCAGTCATGTTCAACTATTTGTGACCCCATTTGGGGTTTTCTTGGAAAATATCATGGAGTAGTTTGCCATTTCCTTCTCCAGCTCATTTTACAGATGAGGAAACTGAGGCAAACAGGGTGAAGTGACTTACCCAGGGTCACACAGCTAGGAAGTGCCTGGGGTAGGATTTGAACTCAGAAATTGGAATCTTCTTGCTTCCAGGCCTGGGGCTCCAGCTCTATCTACTGTGCCTCCTAATTCAGCAGTTTCTGTTTCTGCAAGAGAAAAAGGATGATAGAATCCCTAAGTTCTCAGGAAATCAGCCACTAGAAGTGGCCAGTGACTGTGAACTAGAAGCAGGAATGTCTAGGATCAAACCTCATCCCTGACCAACTGTGTGGCCATGAGCATATGTGAAAAGACTGTGTGAATGTTGGTTGTTACTATTGATCAGAGCAGGTGCTTGGCCTGGCAGCCTGCTAGGCCAGTCTTTCAGTACAGACAAGCTGCCTTCTCATAGGCTTAAAGTGAAGAAAGTACTTTGTGATTCATAAGATGCCACAAAAATGTGAGTTCTTGAAGGACAGCATGGCAGAATAGTTAGGCTTGGGGGTGGGAAGATCTGCATTGGAGTCCTACCTTTGACACATAGTTGTGGCTGTGTAACTCTGGACAAGTTACTAGATCTCTCAGGCTTCCACAGGACTCTTCAAGATTGGAAGTCATCATAAGCTCTGATCTGACTGACAGGGAAATCCCTCACCAAGAGAAAGGAAGGAAAGAAGGGAGGAAGGAAGGAAGGAAGGAAGAAAGGAAGGAAAAAAGGAAAGAAGGAAAGAAAGAAGGAAAGAAGGAAAGAAAGAAGGAAGGAAGGAAAGAAGGAAGGAAAGAAAGAAGGAAGGAAAGAAAGAAGGAAGGAAGGAAGGTAGGAAAGAAGGAAGGAAAGAAGGAAGGAAGGAAGGAAGGAAGGAAGGAAAGAAGGAAGGAAGGAAGGAAGGAAACAAACACCTACTATATTCCAGACACTGTGCTAAGTGCTCTACAAATATTATCACAACTGATCCTCACAACAACCATGGGAGGGAGGTGCTATTATTTCCCCCATTTTACAGATGAGGAAACCGAGACAGATGGAGGTTAAGTCACTGGCCCCAGAGTCACACAGCTGGTAATGTCTGAGGCTGGATTTGAACTCAGGTCAAGTCAGAGAAGGAAATGACAAACTGCTCTAGTAACTTTGCTGGAAAACCCCAGATGGGGTCGTAAAGAGTCAGACTCAACAACAGCTTCCTGACTTCAGGCCCAGTTCTCTGTCCACTGCTCCACCAGCTGTAGATGCTCCCATGCTTCTGGTCAGACTAAAAAAAAAATGCCAAAAAAAAGTGCCCCCATGCACCCTCTATCTCTTGGACCTTTGCCTGGATCCCTATTTATTGTCTATAGAATATAGTCCAAACTTCTTAGCCTGGCATTCAAGGCCCTCTGCCTTCTGTTCTCCTCTCCCCCCAATACTTTTCCAGTTTTGTCTAACTTTCCCTCCACACTCTTGGGCTAAACTGCAGTCAGCTGGCCTGCTCCCCATTCTTCCTCATAATTACCTGGCACTTTCCTCTCTCTGTGCCTTTCCTAAATACCCTTCACACTTCACCTGTTGAAATCTCCCACCATATATTAAGTACCACTTCCTCCACGAATGACCCTTCTCTGGGGTCTCATCTTATTTTCTTGCTATGTATACTTTCATGTTAGAGTTATTGGTTTATGTGTCTTATCAGGATTCTAAATAGTCACCTCCATGAGGGCAGGGACTGTGTCTTTTAAAAAAATGGTTTTTGTATTCTGAATTTAATGAACATCAACCCTTGCCCCTCATCATATCTATACACAAAGAAGGATGGAAAAGAGGATTATACATGACATTTCAGACCTCTATTATATATATTTTATATAAAATCTGTAATAAATTCAATGTTACTTTCAAAACTGTCCTGCTTGTTGGTGTTTCCTTCTAAAATTTTGTTCCTTTTAAAATGTTACAATGACTCTCTTTTTCTATCTTTTTTTGAGATAGTATCCCTTGCTTTCCTGTGCCCCTAAATATACTCTCCCCTTCCCCAATGGAAAAAAACCCATAATCCTTATTATAAGTATTCCCAGTTGAGCAAAATGAATTCATACATTGATTGTGTCCAAAAAGTATATCTTTCATCCTGCATCTTGAATCTTGACTGGCAGGAAGTGGGTAGCATGCTTCATTGGTCCTCTAGAGTCCTGGTTGGTCGGCCAGTTGACTTAGATTTATCAAGCCCCTACTGTGTGCCAAGAGCTGGGGATCCAAAGAAAGACAAATGCTTTAAAGATTACAAAGTACTTTGTGAACTAATTAGTACTTCACTGACTCAATGGAATCTTCTTTGAACGGAATTCTCATTTCTACCCAGAATTCCAACAATGTATTTCCTTGTTTTGCCCTGAGTCCAGAGACAAGTTGTGTATCAGTTTAGTCACCAGAGATTTTGGTATATTAATGCGGTCCCAGCTCAGTCACTGATCTTTGTTGTTGGGAGGCTATCTTGGATCCATTTTTTTTTCAGCTTTGTCAATGATTTAGACTAAAGTCTCCTTGACATTCTTATCCTATTTACAGATGACCCAAAGCACTGAGAGATGGCTCACATGTTGGATGACAGAGATAATCTGAAAAGATCTTCATGGGATAGGATGAAGGGGAACTTGAAATAAAATATACTTTAGTAGAAAGTTGTACATGTTGGCTAAAAATAAATCAGCCTCACAAATTTAGAGTGGGAGAGATGTGGCTGAACAATGGTTCCTGTGAAAAACATTTGGATGGCAAATTCAGTAGAAGTCAGTGGTGGGATATGGCAACCAAAAGGTTGGTGTTATTCTAGGTTGTCTTGAGAGGCAAAGAGTCCCCAGCGAGAGAAACAATGATTTCACTGTGCTCCTCCTTGGTCAGACCACATCTAGTGTATTGGACTTCAGGTTTTGGTGGGGGGGAACCACATTTTAGGAAAGAAATAGTTAAACTGGAGTGAATCCAGAAGAGGGTGACCAGTGTAATGGAGAGCTGGTCAGTGGGAGTAGCAGCCTTTGAGTGCGCACAGTGTTTTTCTTGCTGCAATCCCCCCTGTGGATAGAAGCTGGGTCAGCCTAGCTCTGGGCACACATAATGAAAGGTCTGTTTCTCTGCTTCAGAACATGTGCAGGTATTCTAGGACTGTTTCCTATACATTTTACTGAGTAGTCAAAAAAAACCCCAACATTTTAATTGGCTGCTGAGCTGGAATTGAGTACATTCGAAAGACACTAACCAGCCAAATCAATCCCTCTCTCCCTGACTGCATTCGAATAAAGAGTACAGAGTGCTGTGGACCTCCAGGTGGGGAGGGAGCTTCAGACCCTCAGGCTCTCTCTCCCTTACCTGGTCACCAGGAAGCTGTGAACACATGGTGTGATTGTAGCTTCTTCCTCTCTTGTATCTATTCTTTGGGGAAGAAGTATTGAAAAGATTGTGACTTCGTGAGCTTTGAAAAGTTGGAAGAGTGAGCCCCCTGAGGTCCAGGCACTGGAGACCAGCCCAGAGTTTGTGGCAGCTAAGCCTGATGAGGAGCTGCATAATCAATGACTATTACATATCCAATTGGTTCCCAAATCATCTTGGGGTGTTTTTGACCCCCAACATTTTTCTCATATCTGTTCTCTTCTCTCCACTGAGGAATGCAGCTCATAGGACCTATAGGACCCTAGTTTAGTAGTGGTCATTCTGCCAAGTAAGGAAACAGCTTGATCTGTTTGTAATGCTGCATTCTAAAGTGAACTCAGAGTGATGTTACTTGAAGTTCAAACCTGTTCTCCCCAGGGACCATTGTGGTAGAGGGGAGAGTATATCCTAGGTTTGGTGTATGTGTGTGTGTGTGTGTGTGTGTGTGTGTGTGTGTGTGTGTGTGTGATGTTTTTATACTTGGTTCTTGCTAAATCTTTTCCCTTTGACGTCAATTGTTAAATCACATAGGTCGCTAATCACCTGATCAGTCAATGACATTGAGGAGTATTCATTGGTGCTGGTAATTGATATTTGGAGAGAATGCACTGAAATGGGCTCAAACTGGTAGAGTTAGGAAGGCAGCCCTCACCTCTCAGGGATATCCCTAGAACCCCAGGGGAAGATGGAACCAGTTGTGCTTTGGGGACATGACTTGGTGGTGTGAATATGAGTTGGGTAAGATCCTCATAGGTCCATATGGGCTATTCCATGGTTATGAGAGTACAGGAGAACATGCCATAGGAAGATGGGCTGAAGGAATTGGGGACATTTAGTTTGGAGAAGAGAAGACTTGATGGAAAGGGGCATGATACCTCTCTTCAAGTATTTAAAAAGCTCCTAAGATAGAAGAGGAGTTGGATTTGGAACAAAGAGTTGGGGGCAATAGGTAGAAGCTACAGAAAGATTGAAGCTTGACAGAAGGAAAAGAATCATCCAAAGGGCAATGGCAGGCCTTAGCAAGTGGAAACACATTAGAAATCATTCAGCCAATCAATTAATAAGCATTTACTAAGTGCTTGCTATAGACTAACACTGCTAATAACTGGGGATGCAAATAAAAAACCAAAAAACCCTTCCACATTTCCTGCCCTCAAGGAGCTTACATTCTACACACACATGAATACATGTACAAGATACATATCTACTAGACAGAAGGTAACCTTGGAGGGAGGCATTAGCAGCTAGGGTGGGGATGGGGTTACTTGGAAAGGCCTCTTGAGGAAACTGGCCCCTGAGTTGAGTTTTAAAGGAAAAAGGGATTCTAGGAGCTAGAGCTGAGGACGGAATGCATTCCAGGCATGGGGGATGGCCAATAGGAAAGTTTGTCCTTCCTTCTCAAAGAGGACCATGACATAGGGAGCTGACACCATGACATTGAAGTGACTTAGATTTAAGTGAGGCAGGGCTGTGCAAGGTCACCAACCTCACTTTCTCCTCTTTAGCCATCTGGGTCCAGTGGCAAGATATAGATCAGGACGACTGGAGATGGCCCCAGATGGGAAGGTACAGAGACAAGAAATAGTTGGAGTGTTAGGAACAGCCAATAGTCCAGTTTATCTAGAGGTGAATACTGTGTAAGAAGACTAAATTGAAATAAGCCAGACAAGAAGAGCTTTAAATACTGAGAGAGATTTTATATTTGATCAAGAGTTAACAGGGAGCCATTGGCATTTGTAGAGTAGGGCTGTGACGCGTGCTTTGGGAAAGGCAGCTGTGTGGATGGGGCTTAGGGTAGAGAGAGACCTGAGGCTAGGACACCAATCAGAGGCTTTTGGAATAGTCCAGGTGAGAATCGATGAGGGCCTGAAAAGGATGGTGGCTGGGTCAATGGAGAGAAGGGGACAGATTTGAGAGAGATATGGAGGAGAAAGAAATAAGATCTGGCAATGAGTTGGGTATATGGGAGCCAGTAGTTAAGTAGGAAACACAATAGAAACAATGGAATCAGAAAAATGTACAACCAGAGAGAAAAATGAAATGGAATGAAATTGAAGGCCATCCTGGCCTCTCTTTTGGTATTCAGGTGCTGTTGAGATCCTGAAAGAAAGATCCTTTGGGTAGAACTCAGTCTATGGAAGGACATGGATCCATGAGATGGGCAGCCATGGATGGGTTGCTATTGGCATCATTAGAAGGAATGCCCACATCAGTGAGATCACAGATTCACTGCTGCATTGGAGAGTAAGGGCAACTTCCTGACCATTAAGGACAGCCAGAAGAGCAATGGCTGCCTAGGTAGGTTAGCAAGCTGCCCGTCACCCCAAACAAGCAAAGGCTGGACTAGTGACTTGCCCAGAATATTGTGGATTCCCTTCCATTTGCCATGTCTGTATCTTGCATGTATCGAGTTGTCTCCCCCATTAGAAAGTGAACTCCTTGAGGGCAGGTGCTGTTTTTGCCTTTCTTGTATCCCTAGGGTGCCTGGCACATAGCAGGCACACAATGTACACCTGTTGATTGACTTTCTCATATGTTGTCTATTGCTCCACTTTAATGAAATGGAAGTCCCTTTAGAGCAGGGGCTACTTTGTCTTTGTCTTCCTACCACCAGGTACAGTACGGGTTGTATTACATAGTAGGGGCTTTATTAAGGCTTGCTGAGTTGAATTGCATTGATTTCTCTGTCCCAGTGAGAAGAGGGCTTGTGTGGTCCCTACTCACATACCTTTTGTCTCTTCCATTGGACTGGGAGCTCATCAAGGGCAGGGACTGACTGTCCTTCTCTGTGTCCTCAGCCTTTAGCACAGAGCCTGCCATGTAGTTGGCCCTTAATACTCATTGAATGACTGACTGGAGAGGACCCCAGGATGGTAGAACTGGAAAAAACCCCAGAGACCAAAATTCTTATTGACTGTCAAATCCTTTCATTTTACAGACGAGGATACTTGAGACCAAGGAGTGATTTGCCCAAGGTGACAATTCTCACATAGTCAAGAGTCAAAAGGGGAGGTTTAAACACAGTGGTTCTCAACCTTCCTATGCCATGACCCTTTAATACTCATATGTGGGTGTATCTGCATGTGGGTGGACCTGCCTGGAAATGGATAGAGGAACAGTGTCTCGGTTCCTAAGACCATTGGGTCGCAACCCACAGGTTGAGAACCGCTGTTTAAACACATGTCCTCTAATTGCATTTTACAGATGAGGAAACTGAGGCCAAGAGGAGGTGATGTAAGGTCACATGGCTCTCAGGAGTTAAGGAAGAATTGGACCCACCTGGACCAGCAGCCTTTAGGCATTGATCTCATTATTTATGTCTGTACTGCCAGTGTCTAACATTGTCCCTGGCACATAGTAGGTGCTTATTAAAGGCTTGTTGATTGGTTAATTACTATGTCTTGGGGGAATCTTTCTTCTCCCAGGATTATTCCCAGAGAGAAAATGAGAATACAATTTGGTTTGAAATCATGGCATGAGAAGCCAGGCATTTTTTTTTGGAATCCCCACTGCAGGGGCTTTCCTGGAAGCAAAATACTTAATTAGTACTAAAACTCTAATTATAATGTATGAGTACTCTGTGTGTGTATGTGTGTGTGTGTGTGTGTGTGTGTGTGTGTGTGTGTGTGTGTTTGCGCGCACATGAACCCAGGCTGCTCATAGGATAAGATGCTGTTTGTCCCAGAACTGGGTAATGGGAGAGCAGGGGAGGAGGTAATGCCACCTAGGCACACCCAGGGATGGGCAATTTTATTCAAATCCTTCTGATCAGCTCAGACTTCTATGCTTGGAGACTGCAAGGAGATGAAGATAAAACGTCTGAAAGTGTAACTGAATATTGAGAAAATATTAACCGAAAAAGAAAGCTTTGTGAAGCCACAGAGATAAGGAAGGTGGGGAGGGGCGGTGTGCACAGGGTGGGGGGGAGAGACCCAGAACTAACAAGAGCTGAGGTCCCCTGAGCATCCTCAGCCAGCCCGCATCCTCTGTGTTTTCTTTAACCAAAGTTCCAGGCTAGCTTGCTGAGGGCAACGTTCGTCTTCAATGGGAAACACTGGGTGTTTTAAATCAAGAACATTTCTCCACAGGGTACAGATGTCAGGTGATAGCTGAGGGACTTGGACGCCCCTCCTTCCTCCCCCTACTCTTCCCCTTCATTACTGTATCTGGTTCTTTGTTAGCACATCGCCACCTAGTGTCCTCAGAGGGAAGTGTACCGGTCCCCTTTACCACTCAGCTGTCCCTTTTTTGGGGGGGGGGAGAGAAACTGGAGCTGACCCAGATGTCCCTTTTGAGGGCTGAGAGGTGTGCCTTCAGGTGGGGGGCCGCTGAGCCCCAGGGAAAGCGTTTCTCCAAGGCATGAAGGAAGAGAGGTAGATCAAAGGAAGACACAGGCCTGAAGGCAGTCACTAGGTCTTTAGTGGGAACATGATGCTATCGTTCTAGACCAAATTAAATCAATTACTAAGTCCTTCTTTGGAGGAATCCAAGTGAAGGGGAAGAGGTCCCTGAGGGTATGAAATGTTGGTGCCCCCCACAAGACCGTTGCCCCGCCAATGTCCAGCTGGCTCTTCCCTAGGCATTACGGTTCATCTCAGGATCACAGATGCAGGGCTAAAGGACCCTGGAGACCATAGCATCCAACCCCTCCCTCATTTTACAGATGAAGAAACTCATCTGCAAATAACTGAACCTCAGAGAGTCCATATTTCCGGTAAATGTCTGAGGCTGGATTCGAACACAGTTCTCCCTGATTCCATGTCCAGCATCCACCTTTGCACAAATGGTCCACCATGTCTAGAATGTTTCTTCTTCCATGCAGAATCCCTGATTTCCTTTATAGCAGCTCATATACTGCCTACCACATGAGGGCTTTCCTAGCCTGCCCTCCTCTGTAGTAGCCCCTTGACCCTCTTGAAATGCCTATATTTGCTTAACTGTGTGTGTGTTCTAGCCCTCTGCAGTGGAATAAGCTCATTTTTGTCTAGGTATCACCAACACCAACACAATGACGATGATGCTCATTGAACTGAGTCGAGTCAATTTTGTGTCTTGACGGGAACTCCTGCACCCAAGATCCTGCCTTTTGGGCTAATTCACACTCTGTGAATATCTCTTCTCTGGACTTCTTCCCTATATTTCTAGCCAGCCTCCTGCCCATTGGTGCACTCAATTATTCACACACTGCCCTGGAATGTTCTCTGATTATTTCCAAGGTCTGTGTTTTAACTCTCCAGAGAGGCAGCCATGTCTGGGGAGACAAAAACCTATATCTTTCCTCCTCTTAGACACCCTATTGTGCCCAGGATAGGGCTGGGAATTAGCTGCTGAATTGAATCAAATGTAAAATCCCAATATTTTGGCTACTCATTTCCATAAGCTAGGTGTCATTCAGTGGATGGGGCACTGGACTTGGAGTCAGTCAATTCAAATCCTGTCTTAGACACTTGCCACCAATCTGTATGACCCTAGGCAAGATATTTCACTGCTTTTAGCCTCTGTTTGCTCATCTGTAAAATGGGGCTAATAATATAACCGGTTGTTGTGAGGATACAATAAAATAATGAATCTAAAAGACTTTGCATGCTTTAAGATGCTATAGAAATGTTGGCTGCTGTTGTTATTATTAATCTGTGTTATTTTCACTTGAGTCTAAGTGACATGAATACGTGAGGGCACTGGGAAGAAAAATAAATGGGCATCAAATAATACAATTTCACAGAATTCTGGTGGGAAAGACCCACGGCAGTCATTTAGCTCAACCATACCTGAAAACAAGATTCCCTCAGCAATGTAACTAATGGTCGACAATCTTTGTTCTGCTTGGAAGCCCCAAGAGATTCCTATGGGGCCACTCTCAACACATGCATGGCTCTGTTTGTAAAGATACTCTTCATTACAGCAAAGCAAAATATACCATGATGCAAAGTCAAACCATTGCCACTGGTGAAAATGGTTTGGAAGCTGCCCTCAGGGGCCAAGGGGTACAAGTGAAAACCTTCCGTCAGAGTGTGTGGGGATCCTTTAACTATGGGACAATACCTATCTTCCCTTCCTCCTCCTCAAGTCTTCTCCAGGGCAAAGATGCCCAGTTTGTTCATCTGATACTTACGTGGTCTGATCTCAAGGCTTTTCACAATTCTGATTGCCTGCCCTCCAGCTTAGGCAGAATATAGCAGGACTTGCTTGCTTATTCCTAGAAGCTATACATTTGTTTTCTAGGTGATCATATCACCCTGGTGTCCTTTATTGGGATTATAATCCACAACCTTCCCCCCTCCGCAAAAAAAAAAAATGCTGTTTCATGGATAGCTTTTGGATGAACTTGTTCGATACTTTCAGTCATGTCTAACTCTCATGACCCCATTGGGGTTTTCTTGGCAGAGACACTGGAGTAGTTTGCCATTTCCTTCTCCAGCTCATTTTACAGATGAGGAAAATGAGGCAAACAGTATTAAGTGACTTGCTTGGGGTCACACAGTTAGTAAATGTCTGAGGCTAGATATGAACCCAGGAAGATGATTCTTCCTGACTCCAGACCTGGTGCCCTATGCACTATGGTGCCACCTAGCTGTTTCAACTAGGCCTCTCCATCCTCTACTTGTGAAATTGATTTTTTGAACCTACGTATAAAACTTTACATTTATCTCTACTAAATTTCAATGCATTTTCAAAAGAAGCCTATACATAATAATAATAGTATTTGTACAATGCTTTATAGTTTCCAAATCATTTTCACATACTTTCTGAAGTTTGACAAGAATGATAATAGCCCATATTAGTAACTTTACAGTGACAAAATACCTGACATACTTGTTTTCATCCACTTATTACAACAATTCTATCCTCACTTTGCTGATAAAGAAATGAAACTCATACAAATAATTAGTGGCAGAATCAGGACTCAAATCAGAGGCAGCTAGGTGACACAGTGGATGGAGTGCTATCCCTAGAGCAGGAAGACCTAACTTCAAATCCAGACACTTTCTGGTTAAATGACTCTGGGAAAATCATTTAACCTCAGTCTACCTTAGTCCTCTTCTGTAAAATGGGGATCATAATAATACTTTTCTCCTGGGGTGGTTGTGAGGATCAAGTGAGATAGTATTTGCAAAGCACTTGGTGTGGTGCCTGGCACAAGGCAGGCAATAATACTTGTTTCCTTTCTTCAATTTCTGGTTTTCTGCCTCTGTCTAGCACACTCTCTAGGATACTGTATTGTCAAGATAACAGTTTTGTGGTAAAAAAAAAAAATTAGGTGAGGCTCCTAGTATGTTCCTAGCTAAGAATCTTCAGAACCTATTTATATGCTGAAAAATCTGTCTCTCAGAAAATTCTGACTCTAACAGATGGTCAATAACAAGTTAAAAAAAAAAGGTCTTGACCCCCAATGAGCAATTTTGTCTCTGTGCCTCCCTCCATGATCAATGTATGCAGGGTGTTAGGGTCCTGTTGATGTCTTTGGCATTACATAGTATATTTCTTTTT
>CM053584.1:380948660-380968457 GCA_028627135.1 Pseudochirops cupreus | reverse complement strand
CTGACTTTAGTGGGAAGTATCTTTGTGTGCGTTTTGGAGTTCTAGGATTGGTTTAGAGTCCTATTTTATGGGTATTTTGGGGTGGCTATGTGAGAGCTGCGATATGTTGCTGCTGCTATGCCGCCATCTTGGCTCCGCCCCCTACATAGTATATTTCACAGAAGGTGTAGCTGAAGGAAGTGAGGATGGTTAGCCAGGAGAAGAGAAGGCTGGGAGGGTATATAGAATTTGAGGACTGTTCCTTAAATGAAGGATTAACTGGTTTGTTTAGCCCAAGAAAGCAGAGTCAGGAGTAATGAGCAGAAGCTGTAGAGATGCAAATTTAGTCATGACATAGAGAAAATACAGAGGTATGCAGAGAAATTCTCTTGATACAGAGAAAAACGTTCCTAACAACAAGAGCCGTCCAAGAATGAAATGGACTGCATGGGCTCCCTCTCATTGCAGAAGTCTTTGAAGAAAGGCTGGATGACCACTCGTCAGGTATGTCATGAAGAGGACTCTCTTTTTCCAGGATATGTTGGACTAGCTGTCCACTAAGGTCCCTTTCAACTGAAATTCTATGACTATGAAGTCAAAAAGAAATCAGAAATCCATTTATGGATATCTAGAAATAAAATTAGTAATGAAAGGAGTTTTCAAAAAAGAAAAGCTACAATCATTTGCAACTATGAGATTTGCACACAGCTCTGTCTTGGCTTTGGGTTAAATGAATGTTTTGTCTGGATTTCTCTGAATTGGCTCCCTGTAATGTCTATACCCACCATCTGTAGCCATATAGCCTTTGATGGAAATAAGAACGGGATAGGTCATTAAAAATTGTTTCTATTGCAAACAATAACCATCAACAAAAATAATCAAATTAACACACCGAAGATGTGATAAAATCTTACCCCAAGCCCTTCAATTAAACATACACTTATTAAGAGTTTAATATGTCCTTTCATAACTATGGATAGGAGAAGAGATCATGACCACACAAGGGATGGAGAGAGATCGTAAAATATAAAGTGGACAGTTGTGATTACATAAAAGTGAAGATTTCTTTCACACACAAAAATCCAATGCTTTCAGAATGAAAATAGTTAACTGGGGGAAAATCTTTGCAGTAAGTTTTTCAGATTAAGGTTTAATATTCAAGATATATAAAGAACTGATTTAAATAGGTGAGAATGATAGCCAGTTCTGTAATAGATACTCAAAGGCTATGAATAGGCAGTTCTCAAAAAAAGAAATCCAAGTTATCAATAGTCATATTTAAAAAAATGCTTCAAATCACCAACACTTAGACAAAAGCAAATTAAAATAACTCCGAGGTTTTACTTCCCATCTATCAGATTGGCAAAGATGACAGAAAAGGAAAGTGACAGTTGTTGGAGAGGCTATGGGAAGATAGGCACACCTTACATGTTTCTTGGAATTGCAAATTGTTCCAGTCATTCTGGAAAACAATTTAGAACTAAGCTTAAAAAGTTATTAAACTGGGCACACTCTAAAATTTTACCCAGCCCACCCCCCCACTATTATTGATTAAGGAAAATGGAAAAGGACTAGTATGTACAAAAATATTTATAAATATTTTTAGTACTTTTTGTTGTTCCAAAGAACTGGGAACAAAGGGAGGGCTGTTCATCCACTGGGGCATTACTGAACAAGTGAATGGTCTATGAAAGTACTAGAATATTATAGTCCAATGAGAAATGACAGAAAAGGCTATGTTGAGAAAACCTAGGAAGACTTACATGAAGTGATGCAGAGTGGAGTGATCAGAACCAGGAGAATAAGTTTTATTGTAACTATAACAATGTGAAGAAAACCAACTTTAGAAGACATGGCCAGTCATGAATCCAGAGGACTAATGATGAAGCTTACCATCCACCTCTGTTCAGAGAGGGGGTTACCAGAGGTATGGAATGAGGCACACATTATCAGATGTGCCCAATGTGTGCATTTATTTTGCCTAACTCTGTTTCTTGGTTACAAGGTTGTACTTTTTTTTTTCATAAGAGAGGAAACTTTGGGGAAAGAGAGAGAGAGAAAAGAGAGAGACAGAGAGAGAGAGAGAAAGAGAGAGAGAGAGAGACACACACACAGACAGACAGAGAATTTCCAAAAAAATTACCAAAGTTACTACATGTGAGAATATTTTCAAAAAATAACCAAAAAAAAGGGGGGGGGGAAGCAAGAAACAAAGATCATTGACTCATTTTATAAACACAGAAGAGAATGCATTTCAAACGGAAACATAGACAGGGACAACTTTGAAAATGACATGTTGCTATATACTTTGAAAAAAATAGCAAACTGTACGTAATAGACATTTGTGGTTTCTCACATCATCCAGCTTTCCTGTTCTCCTTTGTATTATAGAAATGTTCATTTTTTGGTGTTTGTGAAGTCCAGGATAGAAAAAAAAATAAAGAAAACAAGAAAGTCTAATGTGTGCAAGACCCACATTAGGTATGTTGAGGTGGAGAAAAAAATAAGAATCTCTTCTTGCTTTCAAAGATCTTACTTTCTCTTAGGCTATACAGTCAACCAAACAGAAATTATGTACAAAATAATCTATGGGAGACCTCTAAGAAAGTGGAAAGCACACAAAAGAACAAATAACAAACAAGCAAGGAGGATCCTTTGTTCTTTGTTCTCTTCCAGGCTTGCCTGAAGGGAGGCTTAGTTCTTGAATAAATACAGTATTCACTGGTTGGTGACTCAAGTTTGTGCTTTGCTTTATTCCATATCGACTTGGTCTGTAGTTTAGGGGTTTAAGTAGGATTATAGGATCATAGATTTTGAGAAAGAAGGGATTTCAGAGTTATCGGATCTAACTCCCTCATTTTTATAGATTAGGAAACTGAGGCTAGACATTTCAATCACTCCCTCAGGGAAGTAAGGACCAGAGAATTGCAGATTCTTGCCCTCTTTGATACCTTTGGTTCTCTATCCTGTTCTACACCATTTATTACTCTGCCTAGTGGCCAACTCTAATTAAGAATCTGACTAGTGCTGAGGCAGTTGGAGGCAGCTAGGTGGTATAGTGGATGGACTGCTGGGTCTGGAGTCTGGAAGACCTGAAGCCAAATATAGCCTACTACATTGACTAGTGAAATCTACTCAGACACTTCCTAACTGTGTGACCCAGGCTAGTCAACTAACCTCTGCTTACCTCAGTTTCCTCAACTGTAAATGGGGATAACAACAGTACCTCTCTTGCAGGGTTGTTGGGAGGATCAAATGAGACAGTATTTATAAAGTGCTTAGCACAGAGCTTGGCACAAAGTAGGTGCTGTGGACCTGAAAGGTTAAAGGAGACAAACGGGCTAGGTGATAGACATCTATCATTCATTCCCTTAAAGCCGGCAGCTTTGTGCTGCATGGAGTCAGAACCTAAATTCTGACCAACTGATGCAAGAATGACGAAGCTATTTTATATGTTTTAGGACAATCTCAGGATGTCTGTGTCCCTCAGATTTATGGTCTCCGTATGTTTACAAGACAATTGACGAAGTGGTGTCAGCTGGATCCCAGGGTACCTGAGCTTCCCCCATATGGAGGATGTCCCCAAGGTAAGAGAAAGCCCACTATTCTGACTGCAAGCATACTGTCACAAAGGGGAGAATACCCAGTGCCGACCTCATCTGGTCTTTCAAGTTACAGATATGGGAAAGGGCATTTTTAAAGCAAAGCAAAGCAGCCTGATTGATCAGTTCAGGCTTTGGCTCTTATTAAGGGCCAAAAAATGATGTTTAATGATTATCAATGCTTAATAAGAGCATATTACCTCCATGCTCCCCTACTGTTTGTCACTGACTTGGAATTTCCATTTAATGTGGACTTTGTCTATTCAGGCCTTAATTATTTGGGTAATACCCTCTACTTTCCACTTTGCCCTGCCTTTATAGATTATAATTCAGAGGACACAAGATGACCCTTTGATTGCACATACACTTTAACTAGTGATCATCATCAGACCTTCTTTCCTTCCTTCCTTCCTTCCTTCCTTCTCCCTCCCTTCCTTCCTTCCTTCCTTCTTCCTTCCTCCATCCCTCCCTCTGTCCTTCCCTCCCTTCTTTCTTTCCTTCTTCCTTTATCCAGCATGGACTTCCTCCTCTGGGCACACACAGCTGGGAATACCCAGAACCCATGTCTCTGACCCCAGGTGGCAATGTTTTTACATGAGAACCAATCCTTCAGTTGTCTTCCTTTCTTCTTCAAACATCAGCTTCTTCCTTCCTCGGGGGAATTTTCCAGACAAGATTCTCTGGATTGTTCATGGGCGGGCCAAGCTCCCCCATCATCTCATCATTAGCAGTGCCTCCAGTTCCTGCAGATGATGTTTTGGGACAAACAATACAGTGGGATTTGGAAACACTACCCTCTTCCAGAGCCAGCTTTGGTCTTGTTAATATGCACCATCATAAACCTGCTTATCCTGGGAAAGGATGAACACCTAGCTCAGACACTGGGACAGCACCCCCTGGCCTTCTCACCTACTCTCCTCCTCCCTGGGGACAAATCCTCAGAGAAAAGCTCTGGCAGAATCTTCCAGGGACAACAATCTTCCCCCTCTCTTCACAGTGATGGTATTCATGCTGTTCACTGGGCAAATCAGGGTCACTGGAAGTCAGTCAAGTCAGCAGGTCCAGAGTCAGTGGGGTGTCATAGATGGAGTCATGGATTTGGAGGGTCAGAAGACCCGGGTTTGAATCTCAGCTCTTCCACCTACACCTAGGTGTGTGACTTTGGACAAGTCACTTACCTCTGCTGAGCCCCAGCTTTCTCATCTGTAAAATGGGGGGGTCAGACTAGAGAACGCCTAAGGACCCTTCCACTCTAAACCTACGATCCCATGACTAATTTGGCTCTCATTTCACTTACTCCCAAGCCCCTCTTACCTGGGATGCTCCCTAGCATTCTCACCCTTCCTCCTGCCAAAGAATTATTCTCTGCACACTTCCCATAGGTCTTCCTTTCAACTGCTGAGATCTTTCCAAGGTGGAAGTGAAAGGTGAAAGTTGTTACTTTTCTAGGGTTATTTACATTTTAATAGGCGACTTGAAGACCACTGAGACCCAGACGAATAAATGTCCAACGGTGGAAATCGGGAAATCAGTTGTGAATGAAAGAAACATCGGCTGGTGAGGAGGTGGGGGCTGGGGCCTCACTTGGTCACCAGCCTGCTTTGTGACCTTAACCAAATTCCAGAACCTCACTGGGCTTTCATTCCTTCATCTGGAAAAGGGGACGATTGGGCTGCATGATCTCAGGGGGCCTTTCCAGCTTGGACTTCAAGGAAATTATGAGATTTATTAAGCTGACCTTGCTTGAGATACTTTCCTGGGAACTTCGGCAGAGCCAGGGTCGGCAGCAGGGATACTGATTCTAGAACTTTGGAGGTTTGTTGTTCCCTAGAGAATCCAAGTGATTTCTGCTCTCAAACGGTCGTTTGTTTCAGGAAGCATTTCTTTAGTACCCAGAGTTCTTCTGACAAGAGCAAGTATCTTTTTTCTTTCTTAAAGACAAGAAAAAAAGACAAGACTCATATCCATAGGCCGGGCCCCCAAAAAGCTTCCTTCTAAAATCACAAACTGGATTTCCCAGGTTTCAGCATTTTTCTTGTCACTGTGGCCTAGAATACAGGAGGAAACAGTACAGTGGAAAGAAAGCTAGACTTGAAATCCAGGGACAATCCAGGGGTTAGGACTTCTGACTTGTCTTCCAGGCTTGGGTCATTGATTCGGCCTGTGAACTTTGGCTGCCTGTGCATCTTTTCTTGGCCTCAGTTTACTCACTTATAAAGTGGGTACAAGAATAGTATTGTGTCATGAGAGTCCCTTAAAGTTCATAGGAAACAGTTGCTAAAATAACTACCTAGAGTGGATGTTAGAGTGTGTTATAGCTCTAGGCACACTCCTGATCATTTGTGCTGAGGCTCCTTCATTTGCAATTTCTGGGGTTAGAATTTCTTCCTCTCTTCCTCTATACCTTCCTTCCTTCCTTTCTTTCTTCCTTCCTTCCTTCCTTCCTTCCTTCTTTCTTTCCTTTCTTCCTTCCTCCTCCCTCCTCCCTCTCTTTCTCTCTCTCTCTCTCTCCTTCCTTCCTTTCAGGTTCCTTGACTTTAAATTCATAGTTCTTTTCTCCTGGGTTATCCTGTTAGTGGTGTGACCTGGGTGATCTCTGGCCCTCAGCTGTTTCTTCTGTAAGTGAGGGCACTGGATCAGGTAACCTTTAAGGACCTTCTGGCTCCAAATCCTGCGATACTGGGAGATTTCTGAACTTTTCTTTTCAAACTCTTGGGCCCCATTTGATTCTTCTAAGCTGCAGGCCAGGTCCTCCCTGGACTCTGAGTGGAGGCTGTGGGCAGCACAGGGATCAGGGGGAGGGCATCTTAGGAGACATTCCAATCTCCTTCTTAAATCCCAAACCAACACAGACAGCCCAAGAGGTGGCTCCTTCTGATGGCCAATTGACCTGTCGGAAAAGAATTTCCTTCTATCTGCCTGAGCTCTATTTTTCCATCCAGCCTGTCTGCTGGCCCTTGCCTTGCCCGCCCTCTGCCCGTCCCACCCCCTTGTCTCCCTTGAAGCTTTAAGTGATGGGAAAACAGGAATGAGTTAGTAATAAGTTACTTTAATTGGATTTTTGCACTATTGGTATGCAAAGGTTATCTCTGAATGATTTATTGATGTACTACAGCCAAGTACCAGGCTTAACCCTGTGTGGCCCTCAGTGCCTCTGTGTGTGTGCATGTGTCTGTGTACACACGTGTTTATGTATGTACATGTCTCTGTGCATATGTGTTTATGTATGTATGTGTCTCTGTGCACACATGTTTGTGTGTCTACATCTATGTATGGGTATACCTATATGTGTGTATATGGTTGTGTATGTGTGTGTGTACGTGTATGTGTGTTTCACCCTTAAGGAGAAGCACCAACCATCCCCATTCAGAGGGGGTTCTGGCTGGCTCTTTTGGCCCCCCTTCCCCTTCGATGAGTGAAATGTGGAATCCCGAGCCAGAGTCATTTTGGGGCTGGAGAAGTGAGGAGGGGGAGGAAGAAGGCAAAGGGAGGCCCCCGGTCCGCCAAGTGCGGTGCCCCAAGTGGCCCCGTGTGCCTTTCTGTGCGCAGTCATGTGTGTTGTGACTGGCAGCCTGGCATATGAGTCACTAACCAAATTAGCTGAAGTTTCCTTTGGGGAAAAATGTAATCAGTTACTGCATTCGGGTCCTCGGCAGCAAATTAACTCTTACAGGCTTGTTGTTGTTGTTGTTGTTGCTCCTGGGGGGTGGGCCGGGGGGGGGGGGGCTAGAGAATGAGAAATGGAGGGCAGTGGGAATCAGAGAACTGGGGATGCAGAGCTGGGGTCCGACCCTCTCTGCCTTCTTTCCCCATTTTACAGAGGAGGAGGCTGAGGTCTAGTGTTGTGATGACTTGCCCAAAGTCGCCCACTGATTCAGCAGCAGAGCTGGGACTCTCAGTGGGTCAGCTCCAGGGTTCTTTCTTCCATATTGTGCTGACTCCAAGAGGAGCCATTGTATTCCCTCCAAACCAATTAAGCAGAAGGAAAATGGATTGGTAAATTGCTATGAGAATTCCTGGACATTTTGTCTGTCTGTGAATGAGGGGATGGAGGTTTGATCAAGTTTTAATTGGTCCTCCTGCCTCCAGATCATCTGATCTACCCTTCCTGTGGCTGCTCTGGGATCCTCCTGAGGCCCAGGCCTGACCAGGTCACGCTCACTGAGACCCTGGTGCCTCCAGGACCAAATAGAGATGCCTCAGCCTGGCATCCCAGAGCCTCCTCAATCTGCCTCTAGCCCATCTTTCCATGCTTATTTTAAAACACTTGACTTTGTTCTCACTATGGATAAGGACTGGATCTACCATTAAAAAAATAAAAATAATATAGGGAAATTCTAAATGAGCAAACTCCCTCCACTGTCCCTGAAGTGACTTGCCCAGGGTCACAGCTAGTGTGAGATGACCCTTGAACCAAAGACTTTCTGTCTCCAAAGATGATTTTTCTCCCTTCCTTCCTTCCTTCCTTCTCTCTCTTTCTCTCTTTCTCACTCTCTCTTTTTCTTTCTTTCTTTCTTTCTTCCTTCCTTCCTTCCTTCCTTCCTTCCTTCCTTCCTTTCTTTCTTTCTTTCTTTCTTTCTTTCTTTCTTTCTTTCTTTCTTTCTTTCTTCCCTCTCTCCTTTCTTTCTTTCCTTCTCTTTCTTTCTTTCCTTCCTTCCTTCTCTCTCTCTCTCTTTCTCTTTCTCTCTCTCTCCCTCTCTTTCCCTCTCTTTCTCTTCCTTTCTTTCAAAAATTATTTATTTTAAACATTATTATTATTACTGTTATTTACAGTTTGAGTTCCAAATTCTCTCCTTCTAGTCTGTCCCCCACCCACTGAAAAGGCGAGCAATATGTTATCAATTATACATCTGGAGTCATGCAAACTTATGTAGGTGCCTTTCTCTCCATTGAATTAAGTTCTTCTCATGATTCCAGGCAGACGGGATGACTGACTCCCCAGAAGCTGACCTGCCATTTCCTACCTCTAGGTATTTGTAAGGTCTACCTCCTGGGTTTGTGTAAGGGGGACAACTGGCACATGCAGAGAGAGCATCAGTGTTTGACTGATGCAAATTCCCCTTCTAGGAGAGCCTGGGAAAGCTGCTTCCATGGTGCGAAGGGAGCGTTTGGGGACATCTGAAGCTGGTTCCAGTCAGGTGACCCCATGGTTACCAGGGAACCTTTTCACTTGGCTGTGCCGATGGCATTAGAGGCATTTTCCAAAAGGCTCGAGTCACCCTGAGCCTATTATCTCGGCTGTTCTGCTCATGACTGATGAGAGACAATGTTGTAAGGGAGAAGTCCTGGCTCTTCTTTTCCTGGAGGTCAGTCTGTGGCCATGGGAACAAGGCCTCTTTTGAGCAGCCCAGCATGCTGCTGTCTTGGGCCTGAGAGGGCCAGTTTCCTTACCCACAGAAGGCATGGCTTCTTATCTTTGCCTCTCACATTCCTTTGCTCCTTCCAGAAGGGCAGTCACTGGAGAGCTGGACCTGAATTCATGATGGTCTGGGCTCTGAGATGTATTGGCTGTGCCTTCTCAGTCTCAGTTTCCTCATCTGTAAACTGGGGATAATGGAGATAATACAGGAGGTGATAGTAGTACTTACCTCCTAGCATTGTTATGAGGATCAGATCCAATGAGATAATGAATATGAAGTGTTTTATAAACCTTAAAGTGTTGTGTTAATGTTAGTTATAATTATTAATACAAAATATTGTTTTTATGCAGGCTCACCTCCCAACCCAGGGAAGTCTTTGTTGACCTCAACTCACATTGATTTTTCCATTCTCTGTGCTTGGCATATATCATCAGTGCTCCCTTTGGATGTGCAACCTTGGGCAAGTCATGTCACCTCTAGAACCTCAGTGTCTTGATCAGCAAAATGGGTGAAGTGGCACCTTACCTCAGAGGACTGTTTTGAGGATCCAATGAGATAGAGTAGGTGTGGCTGCTGCTGTCAATAATATCTGTGCTTGTTGTTATTATTACTTTAATCACACCATGCTCTTTCTTGGGAGTTCACTGTCTTCTGTACCTTGTATCATTCTGTCTTCTATCATTAACTTGGCTGTAAGCTACAGGACAGAATTAGAAGAAAAAGCGATCTTAGCTGTTCTCCCCCCCAGTAGCTTGGATTTATTTTATGACAATTTTCCTGTGCAATGATCCAAATGTCTCAGTACAGTTTTAAATCTTTAATTACTTAAAACTGCACCAAGACTTTTGGGACACCTTGGACTTTATCTCTCCCAATAAGATATTAACTCTTTGAGGACAGGGTCTGGTATGTAGTTGTGCTTAATAAATGTTAGTTGATTGATTGATGGATTCAGCTGTAAAGAACCTTAGTTCAACCCCTTTATTTTACAAATGAGGAAATATGGCCAATAGTCTCTCTTATTAGAAAGCTCCCTGAGGACAGGAATTGTCTTGATTTTGCATTGTACCCCCAATATTTGAATAGCCTAGTGCTTGGCAAGTGACAAATACCAAATAAATTTCTTCCTTTCTTCTTTCCTTCCTTTCTTCCTTACTTCCTTCTCATCCCCTCCCCTCCCTCTCTCCTTCCTTCCTCCATCCATCCATCCATCCATCCATCCATCCATCCATCCATCCATTCATCCTTCCTTCCTTCCTCTTTGTTCCTCCGTTCCTCCCTCCCTGTCTCCTTTCCTTCCTTCCTTCCTTCCTTCCTTCCTTCCTTCCTTCCTTCCTTCCCTAAAAGATATATTCCAGATTTCCTCTTCAGTCCTAACACAGTGAGGATCCCCTAGGTAACTCTTCCTGTTGACTGTCATGTTTCTTTGACACCCTTCTCCACGTACAGAAATAATAACGATTACAACACAAATGTCCATAGTGATTTCAGGTTCACAAAATGCTTTCCTCGAACAGTCCTTTGAGGCAGAGAGCATTCTCCAGCTTTTACAGATAAAGTTCATCAAGACTTGCTTGGAGCCACACAATGAGTAAGGGTCCGAGCCAGGATTTAGTCCAGCCCCACACTCCTGAAGAGAGTGTCGTCCTCCTGTCACAGGTGTTCAGTAAACCTCGGCTGAATGAAAGACTGAAATTTGCTGGGAAGATTCCTTCCTTTGTATCAGTGAATTGGCTATTCTGTGTCTGGGATCCTGCTAAGGAAAGTGGGTCACTCTGAAAACTGCGGCTGGCTCTCTCTTCCTCTCTGGCCTGTTGTGAGCAAGAAGAAAACATAAATCCCAGCTCCCTTTGGGTTGAAAAGAGTGCAGATGAAGATGGGGTGGTGGGGAGCCGGATATGGTGTGGTCGCTTTTGGCAAGCTCTCAGCAGTGAGGTAGTCACATGTTTCCATATTTCCCTTCTCTCTCAGCACTCAGAGACTTTACAGAAGACGAACCAGCCAGGTCTGGTCCGATCTGTGAAGTCAGGGTAATTTATCTTTAGGAATCCTTGCTCCCCTTCCCCCACACCCTTTGCCAACCCCCTGCCTCCTCCCATGAGATACCCAGGGCTGTCTCTCAATGGGGTTATCCATCCCTTGAGTAGGGAGAGGGATGTGATCACCCACACTGAAGAATTAGACTAGGTGTTCCCTCTCTGGGGAGGATTTGCATTTTAAAAGAAGGGCTTGGAGAGGGCAATTTGAATCCAAAGGAATAAATCCCTAATAATGGAATTTGGAGCTATCAGTGGGAAAACAGCTTTTGGAGAGGACCTTCCTGTACCCCTTAAGTTCACACCAGGAAAGTGACGGTTTACATATCATGCTGGTCTTCCTTCCTCAACACTCCATTTTCAGTCTCTACCCCTTTACATGGGCTGTTCCCTATGCCTGGAATGCACTATCTCCTCACCCTCATCTTTTGGAATACCTCGTCTCACTCAAGCGTTATCATCCGCAGGAGACCTTTCAGCTCCCAGTGCCTCTCCCCACCTCCCTCCCCCACCTCTACTCACCGCCTGTACACTGCTTTTTTATGCACCTTTCTCTTGGTATTGTGAAGATCAAATAAGGAAATGTTTGTTAAAAGGACTTTGCAAATCTTAGAGTGTGTCATAAATGTGAATTCTTCTTCTTTACTGGGGTTACTCTGAGTCTTGAGACTCCTGGTTAATGACCCATGGCACCTAGGAGGGCAGAGCTGACCCAGGGTGAAATTATGAGGTCCGGGAAACTTGGTTTTGGCCAGCTTCCAGAGCCCTTTGGCCTCCTTCAAGGTACCACCTGAGGTGCAGGGGCCCCTCTCATTTTTCTTTTTGCCTCCATCAAACTCTGTTCTCTGGAAAAGCAGTGAGATCATTTACACCTCAGTGTGAATGCAAGGCACTGAGCGACCAGGGGAGTTTTCTCTTTAAGCCAGATTACCTCATGTGAATTGAAAGGCTTTGAGCCTTGTTACAGAGATTTCTGGCATTGGCTGAGCCAGGATTGTGGGGGGAATGAGGGAAGGAGGGATCTCCTTCCCAAGCCCCCAGAAAATGAACAAATAGATGATTGACCACTCTGTCTGTGGGTAGGAGGTCTTACCTAGGGTCCATCTGGCACTTTTATTCATAATCCCTGATACTGATCCTAACTACTGACCCTCTCTACCCCCCACCCACTTCCCTAAGACATTTTGTGGATTGGAAAGAATCAGAAGACGTGAAATCAAATTCTACCTCTGACACCACCTATGTGACCTTGGATAAGTAACTTGACCTCACTGGTCCTCAGTTTCCTCAATTATAAAGTGAGTCACTCTCAGCTTCAGTTTTGTCCTCTGTTAATGGGGATAATTTTAGTACCTGTATAACAGTACAGTTGTAGGATCAAATGATAAAATATGTGTGAAGTGCCTTGCAAACCTTGAAAAGAGTTATAAATGTGAGTTATTATTCTTCCTTAAGGAAGTCCCTGGCCTAAATGGTCTCTGTGGACCTTAAGATCCTAGGATCCTGGCCGCCCACTCCTCCCCATCCTCCAGCCTTGCTCTTTCCATCACTCCTTGGACCTCTTTCATCCAGACCAGATGGCCCCTCTTCTGTACTAACACCTTCATTTGTCACACAGGGACGTATGCTCAATTTAGCTGTTGCTGACTAGGAGAAATAGAAAAAAAAAACCCATCAGGGCAAACTGTCTAAAAATGAAATTCTGCCTGTCATGAGTTGGCTCCCAAAGCCTTCCATTGGCTCAGCAGGCTCCAAGAAGGGGTGGATGGATCTCTACCTGCTGGGAACTTGGGGTGCCCTGCATGCAGAGGGAGGAGTCTGGACCGGAAGCCCGAGGCTGGGTCCTGAGCCAGACACAGACCACGAGCTCTTTCCCAGCATCGAGATCAATTGGAGACAGAGAACTTGCAAGATCCAGTCACATACTTAGTAACACTCCCCACCCTTTTTGTTTCTTTTTTCCTTTTGCCAAATGTCAATGTTGCCTTCTTAGGTCAGTACTGTCTCTAACGGTAACATGGGGGAAACTCTGAACTGGATGCCGTCTGCCCCTCCCCCCTCGCCCTACCCCAGCAGATTATTTTAGTTATTTTTTAACTTAAAAAATAACAAGTATTTATTTTCTCTCTCCCACCTCCTCCAACCTCAGACTGGGGAAAAAAAGAAATATAAACCTGATTCTATGCTAACAGGGGGTATATATAACAGAAAGGGAAAACAAGTCACACATACATTTTTCGATCATCGGTTCATAGATGTGACTTTAGGGGTTGTCAAGTCCAACTCCGTCATTTTACAGATGGGCCCAGATAAGTTCAGTAATTGGCTCAGGATCATACAGTTATCAAATGTTTGAGCAGGATTTAAACTCAGGTCTCCCTGAATCTTACTCCTCCAGTTCTGTGTCTGCTATACCACACCCATCTTCTGATGCCAAATGATGCTCGTTGGCAACTCACAGCTTCAAGCACTCTGAGATAAGATAAAGACATTGGAAATTACAATGATGCAAACCACAATAAACTGTGAGAATGAGCCCAGTTGTATCTGGTCACATAAGAAAAAATGTTACTGCCTCTAGGGTAAGATATCAACTCCTTTGGTTAACTTTGACCCCAAATTCTCTTTCCAGTTTCTTTGGACCTTACTTCCTGTCCTGAACTCTGAGATCCCGATGCTTTCATTCCCTGTGCCTGGAATGTGCTCCCTCCCCCTGTCGGACTCCCAGAGTCCTCCTCTTCCTTTAAGACCCAGCTCAAGCACAAGCTTCTGCCTGAAGACCTTCCTCACCTCCCCAACGACTTGTGCCCTCTGTCCCCAACTACCTTGTAGTTCACTACTTTGCATATATCGGTATTTGTTATTCTTATATTTATGCTGAATTTTTTTTAAACCTACTTGTCCCCTCCACTAAATGTTAAGTGTCTTTGCAGTAGGGATTGTTGCATCTTTGTATGTTGATTCCTAGTACTCAGCATAGGACCTGGTTCGTGGTTAATAAATACACATTAACTGATGGATGTCCTCTTACATCTTATAGTGTATGGTGGCAACAGCACCTGGGTAGGCTGTCAGCTTTGATCAAAGATTGATAGCATAAAGTTAGAGGACTAATTAATTCAGCATAACATTAAGGCTATCTCCAGTCATTCTGATCTGTGTCTTGCCACTGGACCCAGACGGATCCAGAGGAGAAATTGAGGCTGGTGACTTTGCACAGCCCTCCCTCACTTAAACCCAATTCACTTGCAAGTCATGGTATCACCTTCCTGAGGTGGTGGTCTCTTCTAGAACAAAGGACAAACAACAACCTGTGAGTAGTATGAGATGCCCCACTGGGGCCCAACTGGGCAGTTCCAGTTGGGCAATGCAGTTCCTTCCTTCCTTCCTTCCTTCCTTCCTTCTTTCCTTCCTTCCTTCCTTCCTTCCTTCCTTCCTTCCTTCCTTCCTTCCTTCTTTCCTTCCTTCCTTCCCTTGTTCCTTCCTTAGTTCCTTCCTTCCTCCCTCCCTTCCTTCCTTCTTTTCTTCCTTCCTTCCTTTGTTCCTTCCTTAGTTCCTTCCTTCCTTCCTTCCTTCCTTCCTTCCTTCCTTCCTTCCTTCCTTCCTATTCTCCTCTCCTTAAATCCAGTTTACTTGCAAGTCATGGCATCACCTTTCTGATGTCATGGTTTTCTTTGAGAATGAAGGACAACAACAAGGCTTGACTTATATTTTCACTGACCTATACTTCGTAGAGATCTGCTATTCTCAACAGATCCTTGTATAACAGTATCCTCAGTATACTGTGTGACTACTTTTCTCTGGA
The DNA here is from genome assembly GCA_028627135.1 of Pseudochirops cupreus. Lineage (NCBI taxonomy): Eukaryota > Metazoa > Chordata > Mammalia > Diprotodontia > Pseudocheiridae > Pseudochirops > Pseudochirops cupreus. The sequence goes on along the minus strand of CM053584.1, from coordinate 380,953,675 downwards.
CGTGTTCCAGTTTATCAATGTTCTTAACAAAATGTAGTTCTCAGAATTGAACATAATAGCTAAAGTCTTCTGTTCTCTGACCAAGGAAGATTATGTCCCTTTTTTCATCCTGACTTTGGCCTCTTCATATAGAAACTGTCCCAGGATTTTTTCCTTACCACACACCCTAGTCTCTTTCCCATTAGGCCTCCATACCAGTCCAAATGTCACATATGGGGTGTATGTGTCTGGTTCAAGAACAGTTTGTGTGACTTGTGAGATAAATGCCCAAAGTCATCTCCATTTCATCTTCAGAGCAAAAGGAACATTTCTATTTTTCAGACAAATTACTGTAATGGTTGGATGTAGATAGAATGACTATTCTTCCCCATGGTAAACTCCCAGTTCTTCAGAAGATACCTTGGGGAATCTGTTAACAAATCATGCCATCTTAATGGTACAGATGCCTTCAGTGATGATCCCAGGAGTTTGAACCTTTCCTAAAAGGTTTTTGCACCACCCCTAGTGATGACAACTAAAAGCATCCCCATGACATTATGTGTACATAGCACAGCTTCCTGGCATGAAAACTGGATGATCATTGTAATCTTGAAGAATGAGCAATGATAAGAAAATAGAGCAGAAGGAAGGCTGGAAGGAGTCACAGACAAAGAGGAAAACTTTGAAAGTTACATGTTGAATTTATTTAATTTATTGAAAAGAAATCACCACTGGGTGGAGATTTGAAGTTTTGTGTATAATCCTTTCTTGTTCTTCAATACATACAGAAGTTCTAGTTTTATCTGGTATTCTTAAAATTTGAAATAAAAATAAAATAAAAAAAGAGAACCACAACACCTAACACTTTGCCAGTAGTCCCTGTGAGAAAGTATTGTTGAAGCTAGCCTTACTGATTATTAATAACCTGTAAGTGGGTGAATAACATCAATGAAGAAACATCTGCTAAGCACTTACTATGTCAGTCACTGCGCTAAGCGCCGTAAATACAAATATATAGAGCTGGAGATAGTTCCCACCCTCAGGAACCTTACATTCTTGGCTTTTTTGCTTTTTGGAGGGGAGAGGGCAGGGAAATTGGGGTTCAGTGACTTGCCCAAGGTCACACGGCTAATAAGTGTGTCAGGTGTCTGAGGCCAGATTTGACCTCAGGTCCTCCTGACTCCAGGGTTGGTGCTCTATTCACTTCATCACCTAGCCTCCCCATGGGACCTTACATTCTAATAGGGGAAGACAACACACATAGGTCAGTGGTGCCTAGGAGAGGGTGCTTTGGTCAGGGAAGTCATAGGGATGATGAATGGCATCATAGGGCATTTCTTTGACATGCCATTTCCAGGAACAGGGATATTGATTTAAATATTGTTTCCAAAGAAAGATGTAGGAAAGGATAGAGGTTGGGGGAATGGTATTCACAAGTTGGCATGGCCAGAAGATGGCTGGAGTACAGTGTGGTGGGTTTGGGTCTGGCTACATATGGTGAATTTTCAGCAGTCCCAGCCCCAGGTTAGAAACTAGAGGAACAGGCTAGAGGTGAAGAGGAGAGTGGAACAGCAGTATGATAAGACTTTACTCTTGTACTCACAACCATCTGTGATTAGTGTTACAGATATCTCAGAATCTCAAGGTGTCTCACCATCAATGTGCTGAAGACAATATAACTCCAAAGTTTTATTCTCTTGTGAATAATTAAGATCTTCTGGTGTCAAATGATGTGAATTACTATGACAGTTCCTAAACTTCCTTCCAATGGTTGAAAAGCTGGCATCCTCTCTCACGGTGGTCCTTCCTTGCAGAATCTGTACTCTACATTTCTGAATCTCTAAGTAGAGCATTGATGTGACTTGTCAAAGACCTAAAGAGGCATCTGTCTGTCTGAACTGATCTGTAGACCTTGTGGAACATGCACTTTCTGTATTCTGATGACCCTGTAGACAGGAGCTCCGTGGCTTTATGCTATAGACAACATTCATCTTAGAAGATGCTCCTTTAATTTTTGTGACATGTAGTAACCTAAGAGCTTCATCTTGGGACATCATAAATATTAGATTTTGTTTATTCCAGAGGCATTGATGGATCAGTGACTTCACTCTAAATTCCACATGCATGGTGACCCTGTGACATATGAAATACAAAATCCCTAAAATTGCAATGGTGAGACAGATGGCCCAACTCTGCAATGTAGGCAGCAGTGCCCTTGCTAGGTTTGCAATTCTTCTGTGAAATTTAAATCTTTGAACAATGGCTGTTACTTCTGTTGAGAAGCAGAGTGTCAGTAACCCAACAAATTCAATAGACTTAGTATTCTTCGTTGAAGCCCAGATGATAAAAGAGACATACACATTTTGCCCCAGTAATTTTCAGGAGCAATGCGTATTTCAGTTCAGGGCTCCCTATTTTGACAAGATAGTATCTTTTTATATAAATCCTAGGAAGTAAAGTGATAATATTCCAGTATCTCAAAAGATCTGTGATCACCCTGATGTGGGTATTCCCTCGGTCAGTGCATGTTGTGACCCATCTGTCCTCTACCATTCTAAATTTTCCATTGAAGAGCTACTCATCATGCTAAGGATTTCCCCTGGGTCTTTTAATATTCCATGAAATAGGGACAGCAATTTGAGCATAGCTGCAGTACTGTAGAACAAAGGCTTCCAGCCCCAGCCTGTGTCCTTCAATTGTGCTACGTGAAGTTACAGGGTAATAATCTTCACAGTCATATTACTAGCTGGCGCTGGTATGATGGCAGTTGAAAGGAATTTACTCACATCAGCCTAAAAATTAGATGGGCCTTGGGGACTTTCCAGTGAGGGAAAAAACAAATGGAATTAAAAAAAAAAGACATAATTAACCAGAAAGATTCATGCTGTGCTATGGATCTGACTCATAAAAGAGCTGAAATATCCCTAGTTATGTGCTCTCTTACAAAAGAGCTTTGCCCATTCTCTTATGAGAAAGAGGCTTACTAGAGACTCATTCTTGTTCAGTTGTTCCAGTTGCGTCCAATTCTTTGTGACCCCATTTGGGTTTTTCTTGGCAGAGATCCTGGAGTGGTTTGTAGCAGCTGTAAGTTAGCAAAGAAGTCGTGGGCGATAGCAGGAGTTTAAGGATGAAACAGCAGATGGTAGCTTAGCAGAGAAAGCAGCCCAGGTGAAGACATTAGCAGCTTTAGGTGGAAGTAGTAATTGATGTCTTTGGACCCAGGGGGTCTGTCAGGTAGGACACAGCTCTCGGAGTATGAGTAGCCCAGGTTACAAATTTTGTCTTTCCTGCCAGTGGTCAGGGGCCCTGCAGCAGAATTCCCCTATGTGCTTGGGTGATTATTCTTGTCATTTACTTTGCTATTCTTTTAAAACAGACATCTAGGTAGGTGGTACAGAAGACAGAGCAGTGTGCTTGGCATCAGGGAGACTCATCTTTATGAGTTTGAATCCAGACACTTACTAGCTGCATGACCCTAGGCAAGTCACTTAACTCTGCCTCAGTTCCTTATTTGTACAATAAGCTGGAGAAGGAAACGACAAACCACTCCAGTATCTTTGCCAAGAAAATGCCAAATGACATCACAAAAACTCGGAAATGATTGAAACGATTGAACAACAACAATGTTTAGAAAAAAATTAACTGTCTTTTGCTATGAAATGATGTATAATCTGTTTTGATCTGATAAAAGGGAAGTATTTGTGGGAGCTTAGGACTATGGATTTGAACAAATGACCCAAAGAGAACTTTGAATCTCGACGTAGCTTTCAGGAGTCATGGTGAAGGAGACCCAGGTGAAAGCAGATATTAGTATAACTAACACTCAGGCTGCATCTCTACTACTGCTCAATCCCTCTTCCTTTATAATCACCCGGCCTTACTTGTTTTTATCTTTATTTCCTAATTTATTTAGGTATTTTTTATTTTCTACGTTTATTTCCACAAGATTTTGGGTTACAAATTTTCTCCCCAACTTTCCCCTACCCTCCACCCCAAGATAGCAAGCCTACTGAATACCCCTTCCCCCAATCTGCTCTCTCTTATATCCTCCCCCATCCCCTCCCTAACTTTCTAGTAGGGCAAGATGGGTTTCTATACCCCAGTGCCTGTATATCTTATTTCCCAGTTGCATGTAAAAAACCAATTTTTTTCACATTAGTTTTTGAAACTTTGAGTTCCAGAGTCTTTCCCTTCTTCCCTCCTCACCCACCCCCACTGGGAAGACAAGCAATTCAACATAGGTTTTACATGTGTAGTTACGCAAAACATTTCCATAGTAGTTATATTGTGAAGGACTAACTGTATTTCTCTCCATCCTATCCCTTCCCCAACTTACTCTATTTTCTACTTTGACCCTATCCCTTTTCAAAAGTGTTTGCTTCTAACTACCCTCTCTACCAATCTGCCCTCCCATCTATCATCCCCCCTCTTATCCCCTTCCCTTCTTTCCTGTAGGGTAAGATACCCAATTGAGGGTATATGGTATTCCCTCCTTAAGCCAAATTCAATGAGAATAAGGTTGTCCCATTCCCTTATACCTTCCTGCTCTTCCCCTCCATTATAACAGTGTTCTCTTGCCTCTTTTATATGAGATAATTTACCCTAATCTAACTCTCCTTTTCTCCTTCCCCCAATATATTCTTCTCTCACCTCTTAATTTTATTTTTTAGATATCATCCCTTCCTATTCAACTGATCCTTTGCTCTCTGTCTATATATATATATATATATATATATATATATATATATGTATATATATATATATACATATACATATACATATACACACACACCTACACCCCCCTAAACATATATGTGTGTGTGTGTGTGTGTATATATATATATTCCCTTCAACTATTGTCATACTGAGAAAAGTCTCATGAGTTACAATTATCATTTTTCCATGTAGGAATGTAAATAGTTCAACTTTAATAAGTTCCTTATGAATTCTTTTTCCTGCTTACCTTCTCACGCTGTGCTTGTTTCTTGTATTTGAAAGTCAAATTTTCTGTTCAGCTCTGGTTTTTTCATCAAGAA